>JAOPSE010000009.1:141411340-142611340 GCA_029449295.1 Zea luxurians | reverse complement strand
CTTGCCTTCAATGAGCTCCTGCTCAGCTACTTCAACCTGCTGCTCACCAGGATCCTCAGCAACGGGCTCTTCTACTCGCCACAATACAAACAAGCACAGTGCATATAGAGAAATTAACATTACACCAAACATATAAACAAAATGCACAGAGATATTCTACATATTAAAATAAAAACTTAGGAACTGGAATCATAATTTTCTGAGTTATAGATTTTAAGTTATGTATTTTCAAAGGTTTTATGTGCTTTAAATAGGATTAAGTGATAAATAAATTTCCTTACTGTTTTTATGCCAAAACAGAGACACTAAGTGCTAGAGAATAAAATTACAAAATTTTAGGAACTGGAATGGATCAAAAATGAGTTAGTATGAATTTTCTATGAATTTAGTAAGTTCTAGCAATTATTTTCCTATTAAAAATCTATTTTCTATCCCATTTATTTAATTTAAAAGATCTCTGGACCGGGCCTCATTTATCGAAAAGCGCAGGGGCCTCGGGGTAACTTCTCCAAGACACAGTGCACAATACCCGCAGGACGGCGGGTACTATACTCTAAAATCGTAAGGTCCCTATTGTAAAACGTACCCACGAAGGGGTACGCGCTGATCCTGGCCGCACGATCTAAATTCGAAGGTGCAGATTAGATCGGCTTATCAACAACTGTGACGTAACCCCGATCTGATCTATACCGTCCAATACCGAATCGACGCCACAGATCTAATCTTGCGAAACGGTACGCAGTCGTCTAATCCTGGCCGTTCAACTTGGATCGACGGTAGGCGCTCACCCTCTCCCCCTGAGCTATTCCGCGGCGGCGCAGTATCCTGAGCGCGGCGGAGCACACGCCGGAGTGAGACGGCTAGAAGATTTGTGCGCTAAGCGATCCCCCCCCAGCGGTGCTATACGTGGAGAAAGAGATGGCGGAGATGATGGGGTATTACTCACCGACGGTCGAGCGGCGAAGAGGCCCATCCACGAGATAGCGCGGCCCGGCGGTGAAATTGTTGTGCCGACGAGCAATTACCGGTTCCCGGATCACCACCAGAGCCCGGAGACCCCACGCAGACCACCAGTGCACCGAAACGATGCCCCAGAAACGCCCGTTGAGGCCCCGTCGGTGGTGGTTGCGTGTTGCGGCGTTGGCGGAACAAGCGGCAATGGCGGCGGCCGAAGTCTTCTCCGAGGCGGCTATGGAGGGCACGACCGCGCGGCTAGTGCTAAACGAGAGGGCAAGGGGAGGAGGAAGGGTGCGCGACATCATTTGTACCCGGCCCAGGGTAGTAGCCAGGTCAATCATCCGCGAGCTTCGCGGCGGAGCGGCTGCGTCAGCCGGGTTTCGCGGCGGAGGGGAGAAACAGGTAACGCAATGGCTGGCGGTGGGCCCGGAATGCCAGAGGGTCACCCAGCGTGCGCGCGCGGAACCCCGTTGTCTGACGAAGCGGCCCCACGCGTAAGCGAGCGTAAAGCTGTGAGCGCGCATCAAACAGACCGAGCGAGGGGCCCCACTGGTCAGCTGTGGAGTAACGGAAGCGCGCATGGGCGAATGACGGCATGCGACTGGCAAGTGGGACCTACGCGTAAGTGAGTCCGGCGGAGGCAACAATGGGCTGGCGCGGTTGTTTTGGCTAAGTGGGCCGAATTGAGGTAGCCGGCCCAGTTAGGCTGATTTCGTTTTATTCTTTTTATTTTCTGTTTTCTTTTCTTTTCATTTCTTTTCAAATTCAAACTTCAATTCAAATTCAAACTTTGTGGCACTTTGTACACTGGCTAATTATTTATTTTGATCATGTCAACTGTGATGAAGTAATTTTAATGATAATTTTATTTGTATTGAATAATATTCTTTCCTCTTCTCTATTCTCAAGAATTTCTTTTTGGTTTTAAATTCCCTTTTTGGTCTTTAATATTTTTCTTGTCACAAAATGCACACAAAAATAAAATATCCAGCATGATGCAACGATTTAGTGTCATATATTTTATAATTATCTGTTTTAAAATAGGGTGTTCACATGTGATGGCACAAAAAGTTCAAACTCCCACATAGATAAGGTGAACTTGTTTCTCCCTTTGATATTAGCTCTTGCAAATTACAAATTGGGTATTACAAATCCTACCCCCCTTAAAAATAATCTCGTCCTCGAGATTTAGGAAGGACTAGGGAAAAGATGGAAAAATCTATGCGAAGCTATTCTTCTCTTTTACACGTAGCTTCATCTTCTCCATGGTGACTCCATTGTACTTTACACATCTTTATCACCTTATTTCTTGTAACTCGAGTCAAAGTATCCAAGATCTTGATCGGGTACTCCGCGTAAGTCAAATCACCTTGAACACTAAGCTCTTCCATTGGTAACTGTTCCTCAGGAACACGGAGACACTTCTTTAGTTGAGATACGTGGAACACATTATGCACATCCGATAGACTAGCAGGTAACTCGAGTTGATATGCCATCTCCCCAACTCTTCTAAAGATCAAGAATGGTCCAATATAGCGAGGGAACAATTTGCCCCTGACTTTAAATCTCCTCATTCCACGAAGTGGTGACATCTTGAGGTACACATAATCTCCTTCCTCAAATTCCAGTGGCCTCCTTCTATTATCAGCATAGCTCTTTTACCTGATTTGAGCCACTCTCAAATTTTCTCGAATTATACGAACTTGTTCTTCTGCTTCTTGAATCAGTTTAGGACCAAAGAACTGTCTTCCTCTAGTCTAGTCCAAAATAGAGGAGTCCTGCATTTCCTCTCATACAGAGTCTCGAACGGGGACATCTTCAGACTGGCCTGGTAACTATTCAGCATAAGGTAGGCTCTTGTCCCAACTACTACCATGCTGAAGGGTACAAGCTCTCAACATGTATTCCCATACTTGATTAGTCCTTTCAGTTTGTACATTAGTCTGAGGTAGGCCGAACTATGATTCAATTTCGTATCCATATTCTCATGAAAACTTTTCCAAAATCTGGGGGTAAACTGTGATCCTCTATCCAAAATGATCTTCCTTGGTGCTCCATGTAAATACACAATCTGAGTCATATATAACTCTACCAATTGAGTATCCCTTATAAGTAGTCTTGACCGGAATGAAATGAGCCACTTTGGTCAGTCTATCCATAATAACCCATATAGAATCGTATCCTTTCGGAGTGCGAGGCGATCCAGTCATGAAGTCCATAACAATCTCTTCCCACTTCCACTCGGGTATCTTAAGCGGGTGCAATAATCCAGCTGGCCTCTGATGTTCAGCCTTAACTCTTTGACATACATCGCACATAGCCACATGTGTAGCCATATCTCTCTTCAATCCATACCACTAGTACCTCGGCTTCGAATCCTGGTACATCTTGGTACTACCAGGATGAATAGAATAATCCAAGTCATGGGCTCCCTTCGATATAGTCTCACGAAGGCTTTCAATCTCCGGAACACATCTCTTGTCCTTGAAGCATACGGTGCCTTGCTCATCTTCCGTGCATTCCGGAACTCGACCTTCAGTGATCAGATCCTTAATCTCTTGTATCTTAGCATCACCAATTTGTCCTTTGCGGATCTCTTGCTCCAAGGTAGGTTCCATATCAATAATAACTCCTTTAGTGTGAGCAACTATCCCCAGGTTAAGTCTCCTGAAGTCCTCAACAATCTCATCGGGTAGCTGGGCAACAACAGCTGAATGAACATGCTCCTTGCGACTCAAGGCATCTGTAACCAAATTTGCCTTGCCCGGGTGATAGTGAATTTCCAAATCATAATCCTTAATAAGCTCCAACCAACAGCGTTGCCTAAGGTTGAGATCCTTCTGAGTGAATATATACTTCAAACTCTTATGATCCGTATATACTTGGCACTTCTCGTCCCACTTGAATTCTCTTTCCTTCATCAAAAGCGAGGTCATAAGCTTAGCAATCTTAGAAAATCCTTCGATAAATCTCCATTAGCATCCTGCAAGTCCCAAGAAACTTCGGTCCTCCGTATCCATAGTGGGTATGCTCCACACCACTATCTCCTGACTTTAGCAGGATCCACTGATATCCCTCCATTAGAAATGATATGTCCAAGAAATGGCACCTCGCCAATCCAAAAACTCGCATTTACCGTACTTGGCGTAGAGTTGATTATCTTAAAGCTTCTGTAGCACCAATCTCAGGTGTTCCTCATGGTCACTCTCATTCTTAGGATAGATAAGAATATCGTCGATGAACTCCACGACGAATCTGTCCAAATACTCCAAAAACATCTTATTCATCAAATCCATAAATTAAGCTGGTGCATCAGTTAATCCAAACGACATAACGATGAACTCATATAATCCATATCGAGTCGAGAAAGCCGTCTTAGGAATATCTGATGGTCTAATCTTCATCTGATGGTACCCCGATCGGAGGTCAATCTTCGAGAATACCCTGGCTCCTCTCATCCGATTAAATAAATCCTTAATGCGGGGTAATAGAAACTTGTTCTTCACAGTGACATTATTAAGGAACCTTTAATCCACGCACATCCCTTGCAATCCATCTTCCTTCTTTACAAACAAAACTGGTACTCTCTAAGGTGAGGAACTCGGTCGTAAGCAACTAGCCTCTTGTAATTCCGTTCCCTGATTCTTCAGTCCCTTTAGGTGTAATTACTCGCATGGGTCTTCTCATATTGTCCAACACATATGCCCAAACCAAAATCTCAGCATGACGCATAATTTTATTAGCAACTCATGGGGTCAAATAGACCTTTTTATTCCTCCTAAAATAGTAGCATACCGCATACTAACTAAAGGAACATGTAGATCTTTACAAATAGTAGTAATTTATATATATGTTTATGTAGCTTGGTGGAGCCGGTGGTGGTGGAGATGGTGGTTGCTCTTGTCGTTGTCTCTCCAACCGTGATTGCCTTATTTCTTGTTGTATCTCCAGACGGGCCTGACGTATTTCCTCGCGTTCTTGTCTTATCTGGCTTTGCATTTCGGTCATCATGTCTGTCAATTGCTGTATTACCAGCCTTTGGGTTGCGATCACTTGCTCGGTTTCAACAGGTGGGGGATTTGGAGGATTCATTTCTGCTTGCTGTTGCGTGATAATCTTTCCTTTCCTGGTATTGACAATCTGAGTTAGATACATAAGGTAAGAAAGAGCAGTAAACAAGGCAGTATTTACAATCATGTTATTTTGGGGGATTTATTAGCTAAGCAGATTAGTGTGTCACCTACTAAAGCTAATACAGTACCTTATAGTGGTACATGCAAAGATGCCCAACTATAATGTTTCAATCAATCAAAGAAGCAAATCAAGCATTTATCATCAGAACAATCAAACAACATTTTTAATAGAAAAATAGTTTTAATTTGGTCTTAGGCCTCCTATCTCTTAAAATGTCATAGGGGTAGGGATTCCAAGGTTTGAAATCCATCTTGTCTCAGAGTAGCAAAGGTAAGGAGGATCAGAGTAGAACAGTAGAAGGTGAGACAAGATCAAGATGAGATGAGTATAGAATGAGTCAGAGTAAGGTAAGTGTGGAATGAATCAGAATAAGATAGTAGGTAAGGGTTTTGTCCATTTCTATCTAGGTTTCGTCCTACAGTCAACATTTCCTCTGATACCACTTCTGTAACACCCGGTTTTAAAGAACAAAGCCGGGTGCATCTCATACATGCGCCAAGAAGACAACATATATAATAACAGAGTGTATAGAGATAAATGTCATTAACATCAGAGTATTTATTACATAGCGGAAGACTTATTACAAAATAAAGTAATAAAGATAAAACAAACTAAGGATCGTCGGCGCCAATGTCGACTGGGAAACGCCACCTAGATCAAGTCAAACTCCTCGCCTTGAGGCTCCTCCTGAAACACCTGCTCTTCTCCTGTGGGGGGGGTGTGAGACAGCAAGGGTGAGCTCACACATGATCATAGCTCAACAAGTTGTGGGGAACCAGTGGACATAAACTCACAAAGGTGTGAGTTCATGTGATGTGTAAGGCTAATCAATGATAGGGGTTAGAGCTGAGCATTGCTTTTAAGTAGTTGGTCAAAATTTTATTAGCAATTACTAAGTATAAGTAAATACCAAACCATAAGTAAAGTAATAGAACAAAATTAATAACAAACCCATGCAATGCAAATGACAAAATTGACTTTAGGTTCCATAGTTAAACATCAGAGAGTCCTGAGCCGCTCATGACCGTGAGCTCGGCTAGTATACCAGTTTTACACTCTGCAGAGGTTGTACCCTTTACCCACAAGTCATGTTACCCATCTGCCAAGGGGTCGCGACTCCCCATATACCTCTACCTAGGAAGCACGGCAGGGCAACACTACGAGGCCTTTACAAAGTTCCACTAGCTTCCGAAAACCCGCTACAGTTTATGGGAAGATCCAGTAAAGGGTTCCTGGCTGATAGCCATCGCAGCAAAATCAACCAGGGACCTCCCCGCACTGACCTCTCCCCTACTGCCCTTGCCCCTTTCGGGTAAGGTAGTCTTCCACTAGCTTTCCTAATTAGTCAGCCAAGGGCGTCCCATTCCACCCTTGTGGTGGCACGTGGTTCTCAAGTTAAGCTCTATGTTCCAATTAACATTAATGATAACAATATGAACATAAACAGAATAACAACAAGAATTGGAACATAGAGGTAATAAATGATTATCCCAAAACCATATAAAGCAATAGCAAACTACCCAAGTGATTCAGGGGTAAACAAGGTAATGAGATAAACAAATCTAGGGTGACCTATTGGGTCCCATCAAAATTAACCTATGCATGGATAAGTGATATTAAAGAACATTCTTGGGTAAAAAGTGGTCAAGGGCACAACTTGCCTTCAATGAGCTCCTGCTCAGCTACTTCAACCTGCTGCTCACCAGGATCCTCAGCAACGGGCTCTTCTACTCGCCACAATACAAACAAGCACAGTGCATATAGAGAAATTAACATTACACCAAACATATAAACAAAATGCACAGAGATATTCTACATATTAAAATAAAAACTTAGGAACTGGAATCATAATTTTCTGAGTTATAGATTTTAAGTTATGTATTTTCAAAGGTTTTATGTGCTTTAAATAGGATTAAGTGATAAATAAATTTCCTTACTGTTTTTATGCCAAAACAGAGACACTAAGTGCTAGAGAATAAAATTACAAAATTTTAGGAACTGGAATGGATCAAAAATGAGTTAGTATGAATTTTCTATGAATTTAGTAAGTTCTAGCAATTATTTTCCTATTAAAAATCTATTTTCTATCCCATTTATTTAATTTAAAAGATCTCTGGACCGGGCCTCATTTATCGAAAAGCGCAGGGGCCTCGGGGTAACTTCTCCAAGACACAGTGCACAATACCCGCAGGACGGCGGGTACTATACTCTAAAATCGTAAGGTCCCTATTGTAAAACGTACCCACGAAGGGGTACGCGCTGATCCTGGCCGCACGATCTAAATTCGAAGGTGCAGATTAGATCGGCTTATCAACAACTGTGACGTAACCCCGATCTGATCTATACCGTCCAATACCGAATCGACGCCACAGATCTAATCTTGCGAAACGGTACGCAGTCGTCTAATCCTGGCCGTTCAACTTGGATCGACGGTAGGCGCTCACCCTCTCCCCCTGAGCTATTCCGCGGCGGCGCAGTATCCTGAGCGCGGCGGAGCACACGCCGGAGTGAGACGGCTAGAAGATTTGTGCGCTAAGCGATCCCCCCCCAGCGGTGCTATACGTGGAGAAAGAGATGGCGGAGATGATGGGGTATTACTCACCGACGGTCGAGCGGCGAAGAGGCCCATCCACGAGATAGCGCGGCCCGGCGGTGAAATTGTTGTGCCGACGAGCAATTACCGGTTCCCGGATCACCACCAGAGCCCGGAGACCCCACGCAGACCACCAGTGCACCGAAACGATGCCCCAGAAACGCCCGTTGAGGCCCCGTCGGTGGTGGTTGCGTGTTGCGGCGTTGGCGGAACAAGCGGCAATGGCGGCGGCCGAAGTCTTCTCCGAGGCGGCTATGGAGGGCACGACCGCGCGGCTAGTGCTAAACGAGAGGGCAAGGGGAGGAGGAAGGGTGCGCGACATCATTTGTACCCGGCCCGGGGTAGTAGCCAGGTCAATCATCCGCGAGCTTCGCGGCGGAGCGGCTGCGTCAGCCGGGTTTCGCGGCGGAGGGGAGAAACAGGTAACGCAATGGCTGGCGGTGGGCCCGGAATGCCAGAGGGTCACCCAGCGTGCGCGCGCGGAACCCCGTTGTCTGACGAAGCGGCCCCACGCGTAAGCGAGCGTAAAGCTGTGAGCGCGCATCAAACAGACCGAGCGAGGGCCCCACTGGTCAGCTGTGGAGTAACGGAAGCGCGCATGGGCGAATGACGGCATGCGACTGGCAAGTGGGACCTACGCGTAAGTGAGTCCGGCGGAGGCAACAATGGGCTGGCGCGGTTGTTTTGGCTAAGTGGGCCGAATTGAGGTAGCCGGCCCAGTTAGGCTGATTTCGTTTTATTCTTTTTATTTTCTGTTTTCTTTTCTTTTCATTTCTTTTCAAATTCAAACTTCAATTCAAATTCAAACTTTGTGGCACTTTGTACACTGGCTAATTATTTATTTTGATCATGTCAACTGTGATGAAGTAATTTTAATGATAATTTTATTTGTATTGAATAATATTCTTTCCTCTTCTCTATTCTCAAGAATTTCTTTTTGGTTTTAAATTCCCTTTTTGGTCTTTAATATTTTTCTTGTCACAAAATGCACACAAAAATAAAATATCCAGCATGATGCAACGATTTAGTGTCATATATTTTATAATTATCTGTTTTAAAATAGGGTGTTCACATGTGATGGCACAAAAAGTTCAAACTCCCACATAGATAAGGTGAACTTGTTTCTCCCTTTGATATTAGCTCTTGCAAATTACAAATTGGGTATTACACATGTCGCGTTCCATAATTTCCAACTGCAAGCGTTGAACTTCCGCTGACGATTCAACAATACGATGGCTATCTCGCGCATGCTCCCTACTCCCGTGGCGTAGCTCTTACATGAGTCGTGCCACCCTAGCCTCCAGATCTCCTATTGGGTCGTTGCTTCCGTTGCTGCTCCCCTCATGTCTAGGACCAGCTGATGCCGGAGTACACGATGAGGCCCAATTGCTTGCGCTGGGTGGTCTTGGTTCACGCCATATCTCCATAAGAGAGGATAATTTATTTAGTGTAGTTTAAACATGATGCATGCATAACCTAATAATCATGGAATCAACTTTTTGTTGATCCATTATTTCCTACGCACACTATTATTTAGCACTCTGTTACCCGACTTCAAAAGGTAAGTTACTACCAGAAAGTGGTAAGATAAGAATGAAAGAATGTTTCAAGGTAAGTATTTAAAAATTCTTTTGAAGTACTACATAATGTCCAAAGAGATGGACTTCGCTCCGATACCAGCTTTCATAGAACCTCCCAAGGCATTAGGCCCACCTACATAAGTCCTTGTCCTAAGGACCTCAGACAGTCAAGCAGGTGTGCATAATCACTCGACAAGTTTGGTTATCTGTATCTTCATCATATCGCCCAAGAGCGCTTTACCCATCACGCAGACATTACACACATAATCGAAGAAGAGAATAAGTGAAAGGATTACAATAACATAATTTACATTCATATCAAATATAGAGAGAGTATTATTACATAATGGGTGTTCGAGTGCAGCACTTATTATTACATAACTAGGAGGCAAAACATCCTCCCACAAACAAACTTAATGATATTCTTCCTGCTTTGGCACCACCTTAGAGCAGAAACAGCAAAACTCGACTGTTTCCTCACCTACAACAACATGGGTTCGAAAACCATGAGTACGGAGTGTACTTGCGCAAGTCTTACCCGACAAAGGAAAAAGACTCTCAAGGATATGCTGGCTTTTGGGAATCAAGGTAAAGCTGATCAAGAATCAAGACTTTGTTTGCAGAAAAGCTTACTAACAGTGGATCCTTAAAAATCCATTTTTATTATCAGGTTAAGTATTTACCTCCATCTAGAGTTCTTTTTATCCTAGTTCAGGCACTTAGCCTATGCTAGCCGTCTTTTATCATTCCTTCAGTTAACTGGATTGCTACGTGTAGGGCAGTGACCAAGTCTTCATATCTGAGAAGTAACGACGATCCAAATCGATTAATACTCAGCTGGGGATCTCCAACCACACGACATATGTAGCACTTAACCCTTGCATATGTCAACTTGCCACCGGGTTTCTCAAGACCAGAATGGGTTCACACCAACCGAGAGCACAAATACACCATCGTCCAGACTCTTGCCACGAAGGGTACACGCTACTCTCTCCATCTCTCCACTCCCATTGTGTGGTGGCCTTTCCGGTATTGGTCCGACCGAGGCAAAGCTTACCCATGAAGAGGCATGTGGCCAGTTAAAAGGTCCTCAATCATCAAGCCTACATGGGTTCGGTCCTTAATTGACTCAAACAGAGACACTTCACTGAGACTTCCTTCTCGTGCAAGCCACCTGCCCGGTCTCGTCTTTATCATTTACAACCCAAAGTTTGGTACCTGACAAAGGTACATCTTATCAGATGTTGAACCCATCACGGCCATGATGGATCCACCCTCATAAGCATCACCTTGGTTTAAAACAAAACATTTTATTTTCTAAAGCAAAGCTAAGCATCAGAAAACTTTAAGTAAAACAGGTATCAAGGAATGGTAATCAGTTTCAAGGAAAGAAATGCAGCAATTGTTTTAGCACACAACTCCTATCACCTAATGCATCATCTCAAGTGATAAAGAGTTTAAAAACATCAAGGAAAGGGATAATGCACCGGGGCTTGCCTTGTGTTGCAGGAGGTTCTAGGTCTATTCCACAGATGTCAAAATAGAAGTTGTTCTTGACGGGTGGATTCTTAACTTGAGGGACAACTTCTTCTTCAACTACAGTCTCTTCTTCGTTTTCTATACATAATAGTACATATACATGAATGCTTATGTATTGTTATAAATATGCAGTTACATAATAGAAACATACTAAGTTGTATCTTGAAACAATTTTCCTTCACGGTACACCCTAATCAGTAGGGTTTCCTAAGCTAGTATTCTATTAGTATTAGGCAATTAAACCATAGGAGGCTAGTTTATTGGGTTTGGGACCAAACAATGTCAAAATCATTTCAAACTTCATCCAAGGTCTTTAACCCTTATACTGAGTCTACTAAAAAAGTTTCACTATTTTTGGAGCTATTAAATTATTGTTAAAATTCTAAAAGACTTGGTTTTAGTACCTTTAAATGCTAAATAATTCTAGGTTTGGACTAAAAATCTTGGAACTATTTTTATTAAATACTAGATGATTTTAGGAGTCTAGCAAAATCAGTCCCATAATTTTACCATTTTTCTAGTATTTTCTACAATTTTCCAAGTCTAACAGTAAAAAGAAAAGGAAAAAGGAGGAATAGTACTGGGCTCATTCCAGCCCGAACCAGCCCATGACCAGGTAAAACGCGCCCGCACGCACTAGAGACTTTGTGCTGAGGCCCTGGTCATTTGAATAACTGGTAAAGAGCCTGCTGTACTATTCACGTGTCTCTCTGACATTTGCACAACACCCCTCGCCCTTCTATTTCTTCTCCAAATCAATCCCTGGCAACGGCGCGCTCACCCACCGGCCATACCCTCGCTGGGACTTGCCATGAACGGCAATGACTTTCTAAACCAAGTGTTGGACTAGCATCCTAAATCCTAGGCGAACCTAGTCCATGCCCTAATTGAGCTAGTCTGACCCAGAATCCCCACTACCCACGACACGGCGAACATCTAGGGCAGGCCAAGGTGTTCTCGACGATCTAGCGCAGTATAATTTAATCGGTTGGGCCAATGAGCATCACAAACACAAGAGGGTGTTGAAATGCAGACAAGAAGGGCGAGGACGGACCTATGGGTAGCTGGCCACATTGCGGTGTCTTACGGCGATGCAGTAAACTGATTTGGAGGAAAAACCAAATTCAGGCGCTACGATGGCTAATCGGCGGTGAGGAGCGGTGTGCTAGGTTCGTAACTAGTTAGTGGAGCAGACCGGGGCATCAATTTATAGTGGGCGATGGCGAGTACGATGAATTTGAATGGAGAAGAGCCCATGGTGATGAGGGAATGAGTCACTGGAGCTCACTAACGTGGCATTCACTAGGCAAAGACTTACGACGGTCACTGCTTAGTCTTCACGGCCCACAACGACGTGGTGAACGGCCAAAGGCGTGTCATGACCGAGGGAAACGGCGGCACAATGGCGGTGGTCGCGTGGCCACGTCGCAGGTGCAAGTGGGTACGACGACCAGCTCACGGTCTCATCCACGATCAAGATCTTTTCACCCGCCACAGTTATCCACTTCACACAGGCATGACTCAAGGCGGTCGGCATGAATCATGGTGCAAGTTCACCGGCAGTGATGTTCATTGAACCTGGAATATGATTCTGGTTACTGTACCATGGGAGCTCCATTCAGTGCGTCTGACAGAGTAAGTTTGGAAGCGTTTTACTCCAAAAATCGTACAGCACCAAGCTAAGCTCGGTATAACAAATTTGTTCACTAATGTTAGGGATTCAACATTGCCACAGTGACCTTGGTCTTAACTCCATTGAATTAACCACAAGCTGTCTCCAAAGTTGACCAAATGTCGCTGAACTTCAATTTTCACAACTGAAGTGGTCTGACAGCCTGACTTCTAGGGTATTTTATCCCAATTTCCATACAACATCAAGGCTTAGTCACTTAATCAAATTTGAACTACTAACATAGCTCCACCATTTTGTTGTAATGACTTAAGGCAAAATCTTTATGGATTAAGAAATACAAGGGCACAAACTTTGCCTAATGTCACTGATTTCAGGGTTTAAGCCATATGGTGCCATTGGGGATTTTTGCAAATTACTCCATTATGCTCCATATCACTTGAAAATCTTCCAATGTAAAAGTTGTTTAGTTTTTGATACTCTACCACTTTGATATATGCACTTTGGTCCAAAAGTGTATAGAAATTGAAATCACCATATAGGGCACAAGTTAGGGTTTCTAGGGCTCTTATTAGGGTTTTGAGTGTTCTAGGGTTTGTGTGCCACTCAAATCCATCAAGTTTAATGTCTTATGAACATTTGCACTAATTATTGAGGTAATACTCAATTTGGTATCACACACACCCTTATACCTGAATCCCATGGTTAAGTACCCTCTTCTAGTGTTAAGAAGCACTTCAAGTCACCACATCACACTTTTTTTGAGGTTTTAGCCTAGTGGATGCATTCTAGGTGTAACAAACATAAGGAAATGTCAATGCATATGATGTTATGCCTAAGTTTTAGTTCTTGCAACACCAGGGGTGTTACATTCGCCAGATATTTATTATTAGTGGAAGCAAGTTTTATCAATAACCAACCCGTGAATCATTTCCTCATCGAGGAATGTCATTATCATCATTGTAGCCAAAGCCATAAATAGAACCATAGCATCTCGAACCATTTGTATCTCTAATCAAAGGAGCTCCCAAGGCCACCCCATAACCGTGAGCATGGCTGCTATATCAGTTTCATTCCTCTGCAGAGGTCGCACACTTTTCCCATGAGCCGTGATTCCCATTCTGCCCGGGGATCATGACTCCAAGGTGAACTAGCAGGGTTTCACTAAGTAGCTTTTACAAAGATTCCTTGAAGGTATAGCTTCCCGTTAGGTTTCCTAAATGCACCACACTCCTCCCCAAGGGGCAAACCAGCCTCGGCAGAGCGAGGTGCGTACACCAAGCCCCATTAACAGCACAACGGCGAAGCAAACTACACCTTAGGTTCCCCTAATTAATCAGCTAAGGGTGTCCCATACCACCCTTATGGCTGCACTATTTTCCCAGGTGGTCATCTAGTGAATAGGTCCTTAAGAAGTGGTACTCAGGAAATAGCCTGAGTCCCCTAAAGTAACACAAGCTCATCATCATAATCAAGATATCATCAGCATATCATAAATATTCTCATCATGTTCATTGATTAAAGTAGAGCGCTAGCAAAAAACTAACCACAGCAACCCAAAAGGTAATCAAGGACAAGGTAAATAGAAAACTAGTCAATCCTTAGGTTTCATTTATATAATGTAGGGAAATGAATTATCATGTGAATAGGGTATAAATAGGTCAGAGGACACTTGCCTTCACCAAACAAATGCTGCTCAAGATCTTCTCCTGCAACTTCCTCGAACTTCGCCAACGGATCGTTATCTATACGAGTGCAAACATACATTCTACATTCTTAACATAGAGGGAAACAATACACCATACAACAAAATAGATCAATTAAACAGACACGTGACGTAGAGCTCGCATTTATGACTATGCGAGAAAAGAAACTACGATGGTCGAAGCTACAGCCGAGAGACATAGCAATGACGTTAAGCAGTTATGGACTAAAATATTTATCTCAACATGATTATATTAATTGATATTCATGCAACACACAAATAAAATTGATGCTAGATCCTGATTAGTTCGATACTCGATTAATCATTGTTACACTACGCACTTTAATTGTTATACGTGATCCTATGTGAATTAAAAGGTCGTCATGCAGTAAAGCACGCAACACGACGCATGACTCAAGCAAAATCTAAAGCGCTACGATGAGCACAAAGCGGCAACCGGCGAGTGCAAAGCGCGTCGAAGGAACACGCACTGGGGCTGCGTGCCGAGGCCACGCCACATGGGATAGGGGCTACTCGCCGGGGGGCTCCAGGGCCGCGCGGGGGAAGGGGCTCGTCGATGGGCAGGGGCGCGCCGGGACAGGGGAGGGCATGCGCACTGGCCAGGGTTGGGGCTGCGCTAGGGGCCACGCAGGGTGCCGGGGAGGGCTGCGCGCACAAGGGAGATGGGAGGAGAGGGAGGGGAAGAGGGAGGGGAGGGAGGAGGCTTTCCACGAGCATGACGAACGATAGCAACTGCAACTCTCCGATGATCCAAGCAAAGGCTGGGAGAGAGTGGGTGAGAGCACCTAGAGGGGGGTGAATAGGTGATCCTGTAAAACTTGAAACTTAAGCCACAAAAACTTGGTTAAGCGTTAGCACAATAATCGCCAAGTGGCTAGAGAGGAGTCTTCAACAAAACACAATAACCACAAGAGATCAATCACAGAGATGGCACGATGGTTATCCCGTGGTTCGGCCAAGACAATGCTTGCCTACTCCACGTTGTGGCGTCCCAACGGACGAGGGTTGCAATCAACCCCTCTCAAGCGGTCCAAAGACTCACTTGAATACCACGGTGTTTTGCTTGCTTTTCTTAATCCCGTTTGCGAGGAATCTCCACAACTTGGAGCCTCTCGCCCTTACACTTGAAGTTTACAAAGAAGCACGGAGTAAGGGAGGGATTAGCAACTCACACAAGACACAAAGATCACAGCAAATACGCACACACAAGACCCAGACTTAAGCTCAAGAGACTAGCACACTAGAACGGAGCTCAAATCACTAGAATGTCGAACAAGTGCGCAAGAATGGAGTGTGAGTGATCAAGAGTGCTCAAGGAATGCTTGGTGTTCTCCTCCATGCGCCTAGGGGTCCCTTTTATAGCCCCAAGGCAGCTAGGAGCGTTGAGAGCAATCCTGGAAGGCAGATCTTGCCTTCTGTCGACTGGCGCACCGGACAGTCCGGTGCACCACCGGACACTGTCCGGTGCAGATATCCTTCCTTATTTGGCAAAGCCGACCGTTGGAGTCTGAGAGCCATTGGCGCACCAGACACTGTCCGGTACACACCGGACAGTCCGGTGCAACAATGTGACCGTTGGCTTGGCCACGCGTCACGCGCGGAATCCTCGGCCGACCGTTGTCCCGGCTGACTGTTGACTCACCGGACAGTCCAGTGCGCCACCGGACAGACCGGTGAATTTTAGCCGTACGCCGTTAATCATCTCCCGAGAGCGACGAGTTCGCCTGTGAACGGCTCACCGGACAGTCCGGTGCTCCACCGGACAGACTGGTGAATTATAGCCGTACACCACCGTCGAAGTCCCGAGAGCAGCCTGTTCGCCAGAGCCAGCCTGGCACACCGGACACTGTCCGGTGCACCCAGACCGAGCAGACTTTGGCTGAACAAAGTCATCTCATTTCCAATTCAATCTTTCCTGTTTCCAGCACTTAGACACAATACATTAGTCTATAAAACAATGTACTAAGTCTAGAAACATACCTTTTGACATGATTTGTACTTTGTCCACCATTTTACATAGATTAACACAAAGACACTTGTGTTGGCATTCAATCACCAAAATACTTAGAAATGGCCCAAGGGCACATTTCCCTTTCAATCTCCCCCTTTTTGGTGATTTATGCCAACATAACATAAAGCAACTAGAACAAGTGCAATATCAATGCAAATGAAAACCAAAAGTTGTTTTGAATCACATTTGGCATATATGGATCATTCTTTGCCACCACTTGGTTTGTTTTTGCAAATCAAACTCAAATTCCTATCTCTAAGTCAAATTCACTTGTAGAGACATAAAGAGAGGTATTCCAAAGGAAATTGATCAAGGATTTCAAAAACTCCCCCTTTTTCCAATAATCAACACTTCTCCCCACAAGAGGCCAACTTTTGACAAAAGAGACAATAAAAGAGTTTTGACAAACCAAAAGCTCTAATCTACTATTTTCAAAATTTCTCAAGTGGTAGCTGATCCATCTATTGCTTTGGCCTTTATTTTCTCCCCCTTTGGCATCAAGCACCAAAACGGGATCAATCATGGCCCTTGAACCCCATTGCCTCACCAAAATCTTCAAATAAGAATACAAAGGCAATAAGAGTACATGAGATGAACTTGGAATAAGTTACCCTCTCATCGGAGTGCAGTGGAAGTCTTTCATGGTCCAAGTCCACCTTTTCCCTTTCAAACCTCCTTTGAGACTAAAACAATCAAACTCAAGCACATGGTTAGTCTCAAAGGGTCAAGTTGTAGCATAGCTCCCCCTAAATATGTGCATCACTTGCAAAGAGGACTTGTGAGGTCCAGGGAGTGTTTGTACAACTTGAGCACCATACATAAGCAACAAAATGCATAAGGAACATGATCAAAGGCATAAATACATGTATGCTATGAATCAATCCAAGTTCCGCGAATCTAGGACATTTAGCTCACTACGCAGCCTGCAAAAGGTCTTTTCATCTAAAGGCTTAGTGAAGATATCGGCTAGCTGGTTCTCGGTGCTAACATGAAACACTTCGATATCTCCCTTTTGCTGGTGGTCTCTCAAAAAGTGATGCCGGATGTCAATGTGCTTTGTGTGGCTGTGCTCAATAGGATTTTCCGCTATTCGGATAGCACTCTCATTGTCACATAGGAGTGGGACTTTGCTCAGATTGTAGCCAAAGTCCCGGAGGGTTTGCCTCATCCAAAGTAGTTGCGCACAACACTGTCCTGCGGCAACGTACTCGGCCTCAGCGGTGGATAGGGCAACGGAAGTTTGTTTCTTAGAGTTCCACGACACTAGGGACCTTCCTAAGAATTGGCACGTCCCCGATGTACTCTTCCTATCGACCTTACATCCAGCATAGTCGGAATCTGAGTATCCAATCAAGTCAAAGTTAGACCCCTTTGTATACCAGATCCCGAAGCAAGGCGTAGCGACTAAATATCGAAGAATTCGCTTTACGGCCACCAAGTGACACTCCCTTGGATCAGATTGAAATCTAGCACACATGCATACGCTAAGCATAATATCCGGTCTACTAGCACACAAATAAAGTAAAGACCCTATCATAGACCGGTATGCCTTTTGATCAACGGACTTACCTCCTTTGTTGAGGTCGGTGTGTCCGTCGGTTCCCATCGGAGTCTTTGCGGGATTGGCATCCTTCATCCCAAACCGCTTTAGCAAGTCTTGCGTGTACTTCGTTTGGGAGATGAAAGTGCCGTCCTTGAGTTGCTTCACTTGGAACCCAAGGAAGTAGTTCAACTCGCCCATCATCGACATCTCGAATTTCTGCGTCATCACCCTGCTAAACTCTTCACAAGACTTTTGGTTAGTAGAACCAAATATTATGTCATCGACATAAATTTGGCACACAAAAAGATCACCATCGCAAGTCTTAGTGAAAAGAGTTGGATCGGCTTTCCCAACCTTGAAAGCATTAGCAATTAAAAAGTCTCTAAGGCATTCATACCATGCTCTTGGGGCTTGCTTGAGTCCATAGAGCGCCTTAGAGAGCTTACACACGTGGTCGGGGTACCGTTCATCCTCCAAGCCAGGGGGTTGCTCTACGTACACCTCCTCCTTGATCGGCCCGTTGAGGAAAGCGCTCTTTACGTCCATTTGGTACAACCTGAAAGAATGGTGGGCGGCATATGCTAGCAAAATACGAATTGATTCTAGCCTAGCCACAGGAGCGAAAGTCTCCTCAAAGTCCAAACCTGCGACTTGGGCATAACCTTTTGCCACAAGTCGAGCCTTGTTCCTTGTCACCACCCCGTGCTCATCCTGTTTGTTGCGGAACACCCACGTGGTTCCCACAACATTTTGCTTGGGACGAGGCACCAGTGTCCAAACTTCATTGCGCTTGAAGTTGTTGAGTTCCTCCTGCATGGCCAACACCCAATCCGGATCTAGCAAGGCCTCTTCTACCCTGAAAGGCTCAATAGAAGAGACAAAGGAGTAATGCTCACAAAAATTAACTAATCTAGAACGAGTAGTTACTCCCTTGCTAATATCACCCAAAAATTGGTCGACGGGATGATTCCTTTGAATCGTCGCTCGAACTTGGGTTGGAGGTGCCTGAGGTGCTTCTTCCTATTCAACTTGAACATCATGTGCTCTTCCTTGATCATGCGCCTCCATTTGAGGTACCTGTTCGTCATCTTGGGTTGGGGTATGCACCATTGTTGAGGAAGACGGTTGATCTTGCTCCAATTGTTCCTGAGGCCGCACATCTCCAATCGCCATGGTGCGTATCGCGGCCGTTGGAACGTCTTCTTCATCTACATCATCAAGATCAACAACTTGCTCTCTTGGAGAGCCATTAGTTTCATCAAATACAACGTCGCTAGAGACTTCAACCAAACCCGATGATTTGTTGAAGACCCTATACGCCTTTGTATTTGAATCATAACCTAATAAAAACCCTTCTACAGCTTTGGGAGCAAATTTAGAAGTTCTACCTTTCTTCACAAGAATATAACACTTGCTCCCAAATACACGAAAGTAAGACACATTGGGTTTGTTACCAGTTAGCAGCTCATATGAAGTCTTCTTGAGGAGGCGGTGAAGATAGACCCTATTGATGGCGTGGCAAGCCGTGTTCACGGCTTCCGACAAAAAACGCTCGGGGGTCTTGAACTCTCCAAGCATAGTCCTCGCCATATCGATGAGCGTCCTGTTCTTCCTCTCTACCACACCATTTTGCTGAGGTGTGTAGGGAGCGGAGAACTCGTGCTTGATCCCCTCCTCCTCAAGGAACTCCTCCACTTGAAGATTCTTGAATTCGGACCCGTCGTCACTCCTTATCTTCTTCACCTTGAGCTCAAACTCATTTTGAGCTCTCCTGAGGAAGCGCTTGAGGGTCCCTTGGGTTTCAGATTTATCCTGCAAAAAGAATACCCAAGTGAAGCGGGAAAAATCATCAACTATAACAAGACCATACTTACTTCCTCCTATACTTAGATAGGCGACGGGTCCGAAGAGGTCCATATGAAGCATCTCCAAGGGTCTTGATGTGGTCATCATATTTTTGGTGTGATGAGAGCTTCCCACCTATTTCCCTGCTTGACAAGCTGCACAAGGTCTATCTTTTTCGAAATGTACATTAGTTAGACCTATCACGTCTTCTCCCTCTAGAAGCTTGTGGAGGTTCTTCATCCCCACATGTGCTAAGCGGCGATGCCACAACCAGCCCATGCAAGTCTTAGCCATTAAGCATGCATCTAGACCGGCCTCTTCTTTTGCAAAATCAACCAAATAAAGTTTGTCGTCTAGTACACCCTTAAAAGCTAGTGAACCATCACACCTTCTAAAGACAGACACATCTACATTTGTGAATAGACAATTATATCCCATATTGCATAATTGACTAATAGATAACAAATTATATCCAAGCGACTCAACTAAAAACACATTAGAAATAGAGTGCTCGGATGAAATAGCAATTTTACCTAACCCTTTTACCTTGCCTTGGTTCCCATCACCGAATATGATTGAATCTTGGGGATCCTTGTTCTTGACGTAGGAAGAGAACATCCTCTTTTCCCCCGTCATGTGGTTTGTGCATCCGCTATCGATAATCCAGCTTGAACCCCCGGATGCCTAAACCTGCAAGGCAAATTTAGGCTTGGGTCTTAGGTACCCAACTCTTGTTGGGTCCTACAAGGTTAGTCACAATTGTCTTAGGGACCCAAATGCAAGTTTTATCGCCCTTGCATCTTGCCCCTAACTTCCTAGCAATCACCTTCTTATTCTTTCTACAAATGGAAAATGAAGTATTGCAAGCATGATATATTGTAGAAGGTTCATTAACTTTCCTAGGAATATTAGCGACATTTCTCCTAGGCATATTATGAACAACATTTCTCTTAGCAACATTTCTATCAGGCATAACATGGGAACTAGAAGTAGTCATAGCATGAAAATCAAAAGCATCATAAGCATTACAACACCTATAAGCATTTCTAGATTGTCTCCTATCATGGTACATAAAAGCATGGTTCTTTTTAGTACTACTAGCCATAGGGGCCTTCCCTTTCTCCTTGGCGGAGATGGGAGCCTTATGGCTTGTCAAGTTCTTGGCTTCCCTCTTGAAGCCAAGTCCATCCTTAATTGAGGGGTGTCTACCAATCGTGTAGGCATCCCTTGCAAATTTTAGCTTGTCAAATTCACTCTTGCTAGTCTTAAGTTGGGCATTAAGACTAGCTACTTCATCATTTAATTTAGAAATGCACTCTAGGTGTTCACTACAAGTATCAACATTAAGATCTTTACACCTAGTGCAAACATGTTCTACACAAGAGTTAGATTTACTAGCTACTTCTAGTTTAGCATTTAAATCATTATTAACACCTTTTAAAGTAGCAATGGTTTCATGACAAGTAGATAGTTCATAAGAAAGCATTTCATTTCTTTTAACTTCTAAAGCATGAGCTTTTTGTGCCTCTACAAATTTATCATGTTCTTCATACAACAAATCCTCTTGCTTTTCTAAAAGTCTATCCTTTTCATTCAAGGCATCAATTAACTCATTAATTTTGCCAATTTTAATTCTATCCAAACCTTTAAATAAACTAGAATAGTCTATCTCATCGTCATCACTAGAATCATCACTTGAAGAAGCATAAGTGGTATCCCGAGTACATACCTTCTTCTCCTTCGCCATGAGGCATGTGTGATGCTCGTTGGAGAAGAGGGATGACTTGTTGAAGGCAGTGGCGGCGAGTCCTTCATTGTCGGAGTCGGAGGAGGAGCAATCCGAATCCCACTCCTTTCCGATATGTGCCTCGCCCTTGGCCTTCTTGTAATTCTTCTTCTTCTCCCTCTTGTTTCCTTTTTCCTGGTCACTATCATTATCGTGACAGTTGGCAATAAAATGACCAATCTTACCACATTTGAAGCATGATCGCTTCCCCTTTGACTTGGTCTTGCTTGGCTGTCCCTTGCGACTCTTAAGCGCCGTCTTAAAGCGCTTGATGATGAGGGCCATCTCTTCATCATTGAGCCCTGCCGCCTCAACTTGCACCACCTTGCTAGGTAACGCCTCCTTGCTTCTCGTTGCCTTGAGAGCAATGGGTTGAGGCTCATTGATTGGACCATTCAGTGTGTCGTCCACGTACCTCGCCTCCTTGATCATCATTCGCCCGCTTACGAATTTTCCAAGGACTTCTTCGGGCGACATTTTGGTGTACCTGGGATTCTCATGAATATTATTCACCAAATGTGGATCAAGAACGGTAAAGGACCTTACCATTAGTCGGACGACGTCGTGGTCCGTCCATCGCGTGCTTCCGTAGCTCCTTATTTTGTTGATAAGGGTCTTGAGCCGGTTGTATGTTTGGGTTGGCTCCTCGCCCCTTATCATCGCAAATCTTCCGAGCTCGCCTTCTACCAACTCCATCTTGGTGAGCAAGGTGACATCATTCCCCTCATGAGAGATCTTGAGGGTGTCCCAGATTTGCTTGGCATTGTCCAAGCCGCTCACCTTATGGTACTCGTCCCTGCACAAGGAGGCTAACAACACAGTAGTAGCTTGTGCATTTCTATGAATCTGTTAATTAATAAAAATAGGACTATCCGAGCTATCAAATTTCATTCCATTCTCAACAATCTCCCATATGCTTGGATGGAGAGAGAACAGGTGACTACGCATTTTGTGGCTCCAAAATCCGTAGTCCTCCCCATCAAAGTGTGGAGGCTTGCCGAGAGGAATGGAGAGCAAATGTGAATTTGAACTTTGAGGAATACGCGAATAATCGAAAGAAAAGTTTGAGTTAACCGTCTTTCGTTTGTCGTAGTCATTGTCGTCGTTGTCCTTATGGGAAGAAGTGGACTCATCACTGTCGTCGTAGTAGACGATCTCCTTGATGCGTCTCGTCTTCTTCTTCTTTCCATCTTTGCGTCTGTGGCCTGAGCCCGAGTCGGTAGGCTTGTCATCCTTAGGCTCGTTGACGAAAGACTCCTTCTCTTTATCGTTGATCACGATTCCCTTCCCCTTAGGATCCATCTCTTTGGGCGATTAGTCCCTTTGTGAAGAGAACGGCTCTGATACCAATTGAGAGCACCTAGAGGGGGGGTGAATAGGTGATCCTGTAAAACTTGAAACTTAAGCCACAAAAACTTGGTTAAGCGTTAGCACAATAATCGCCAAGTGGCTAGAGAGGAGTCTTCAACAAAACACAATAACCACAAGAGATCAATCACAGAGATGGCACGATGGTTATCCCGTGGTTCGGCCAAGACAACGCTTGCCTACTCCACGTTGTGGCGTCCCAACGGACGAGGGTTGCAATCAACCCCTCTCAAGCGGTCCAAAGACCCACTTGAATACCATGGTGTTTTTCTTGCTTTTCTTAATCCCATTTGCGAGGAATCTCCACAACTTGGAGCCTCTCGCCCTTACACTTGAAGTTTACAAAGAAGCACAGAGTAAGGGAGGGATTAGCAACTCACACAAGACACAAAGATCACAGCAAATATGCACACACAAGACCCAGACTTAAGCTCAAGAGACTAGCACACTAGAACGGAGCTCAAATCACTAGAATGTCGAACAAGTGCGCAAGAATGGAGTGTGAGTGATCAAGAGTGCTCAAGGAATGCTTGGTGTTCTCCTCCATGCGCCTAGGGGTCCCTTTTATAGCCCCAAGGCAGCTAGGAGCCGTTGAGAGCAATCCTGGAAGGCAGATCTTGCCTTCTGTCGACTGGCGCACCGGACAGTCTGGTGCACCACCGGACACAGTCCGGTGCAGATATCCTTCCTTATTTGGCGAAGCCGACCGTTGGAGTCTGAGAGCCGTTGGCGCACCGGACACTGTCTGGTGCACACCGGACAGTCCAGTGCACCAATGTGACCGTTGGCTTGGCCACGCGTCACGCGCGGAATCCTCGGCCGACCGTTGCCCCGGCTGACTGTTGACTCACCGGACAGTCCGGTGCGCCACCGGACAGACCGGTGAATTTTAGCCGTACGCCGTTAATCATCTCCCGAGAGCGACGAGTTCGCCTGTGAACGGCTCACCGGACAGTCCGGTGCTCCACCGGACAGTCCGGTGCTCCACCGGACAGACCGGTGAATTATAGCCATACACCGTCGTCGAAGTCCCGAGAGCAGCCTGTTCGCCAGAGCCAGCCTGGCACACCGGACACTGTCCGGTGCACCCAGACCGAGCAGACTTTGGCTGAACAAAGCCATCTCATTTCCAATTCAATCTTTCCTGTTTCCAACACTTAGACACAATATATTAGTCTATAAAACAATGTACTAAGTCTAGAAACATACCTTTTGACATGATTTGTACTTTGTCCACCATTTTACATAGATTAACACAAAGACACTTGTGTTGGCATTCAATCACCAAAATACTTAGAAATGGCCCAAGGGCACATTTCCCTTTCAAGGGAGTAGGAAGAGGGAGAGGGGTGGTTTCTCTCTTCCTAGATCATGGGTTCGTGGGAGAGGGCAGTGGGGGTGGTTGGGGCGCACACGGGGGAATGGGTGGTTGGGCCACGCGTCAGGGTCGGGCTAGGCCACGCGGCGCCGGGGTTGGACCAGGGCTGCTTCTCCTCTAATTGATCTTGTTTTCTTTCTAATTAAAATCACTCATTGAATGGAAATCCTAAATTAAATGAATGCACCCCTAGGCACGACATCAGACAAAAATAAATATGCTCCGGCACGATGCAACAACAATATCACCTTAGGGTTTTAATTTACTAGGCTTACACATATATATAAAACAATATAATTCATCACTCTTTAGGCGAAAGAAAAGAAAAGCATGGAAAACAGAGGGTAACACCTGAATTTGGTGGATATTAGAAAAGAAATTTTACACCCCCAAATTTAGGGTGTTACAGCATCCCTCCTCTGTACCACCCCAGGGCACCCCAGTTGCTAGAGGAAACCCCAATGGAGACGATGACGGTGGCAGTTCGAGCCAAAGCATGGAGCCTTCGGAGGAGAAGGAGCCGGAGGGATGGGTCGCCCGACCCATCACTCGTGACGTCGCTCACAGTTGTCATTTCCATGATGCTCTCGACACCTTGTTGCGTCGGGCCTTTGACCGACACACTTCGTCGATCAAGTACCACTATGTAGTCTACTAGCACAGTCGTGGGATATACCCGGACCAATAGGAGGTTACCTGCCTGGTGCACCGTCTGGATGTCGATCTCTGTTGCAGAACCTCCCAAGTTATTGGACCCACATGCACCTGCCCATGTCTCAAAGGCCTCAGACGGCTATGCATGTGCATCAGATAACATAACAGGATCCGTCCGATTATCCCAAGGACCCCGGATAAACCACTTACAATTAGGATCGCAAGATTAAGTAAACACAAATCACACACCAACATTTGCAGCGAAATTTCTTTATTACAAAAATTACAAGTTACAACAAATTTACATTATATTTATCGGAGTGATTACAAAGTGATTCAAAGAAATATATTGTGAAATGTTATAAATTATGTAACACCCCTGGTGTTTTTATTCCGCCCGACAACGAGAACGGATTTAAGCACATAATATCAGTGGATAAAACAGATGCTAAATTCTAATCATCTTCGCCTATCGTGATTTTAATATCGCGTCTGTTTCATCTGTCGCGAGTTCGACATCGTTTTTATTTATCCGGGCTCTTCCTAAATTTTCGTGATGTTCGGAACATAGTTGTTCCGAAAATCGGTGCGTCCGAAGATTATTTAAAATTCATTCGCTCGCGCATATATGGATTTGGAAATTTTGTCGAGTCCTCCGAATTCCTCTCAAACAGATTAAGTAGAACTCATGGACAAAAGTATTAACGCAAAATTAAATTGGAGCGAGATAATTAGAGCCGATATTGAGTATTCATAATTAATATGTTTCCCTATTCAGACTGTGGATAGAATTCTCCAATTTCGAATAAAATTTAGCACAGTCTAAAACATCAAAGATAGTGACGTGGTCTGGTGCCAGTTTAAAATTAATCAAATAAGGCGGATTAGAAACATCACCTAATTATTTCGCTCTTGTTCGAGCCATCTGTACGAATTCAGTAGAGACACTACTAGGGACAGGCTGTTCAGATAAATCGTAAACCGATAATACTTCAGTCTATTGTTTCTCGCTTCGGTCTAAATCTTTAAAAATGAATTAACAGTACGATTTTGTCTGAGTTCAGAGAATTTGCCAAATTAAATCGTTAGCCTTCGAATTTCTGTTTTGAGATTCGGAGAATGGGATGGGTAGTGGAATAATGTATCGACCCGTGTGCATTGTTAAAAATCTGAACTCAGAAATATCTGTAATTTTCTGTAAAGAAAAATGAAGAAAAAAATTAAAAAAATGGAAATATCCTACAGCCGTTCAGCCTTTATCTCCTGCCGTTCATCTCCTGATTTTTCTTCTTATCCATCGTCAGCTTCTTATCCTCCACGGTGGGATTTTTTTTGGCACCGCCCAGGCTGTGTCCTTCTTCCTCGCGCGTGCTGCAGTGTCCCTGCGCAAGCCGTGGTCTTCTTCCTCCTCCCTTCCGAGCTCGCCCAACCTGCATCTCCCTACGCGCAGGCTTCTCTCTCTCTCCTCCCTCCCTCTCTCCTGCAGCGGCCTGTTCGTGCGGCGTTTCTGCCTGCCGGAGAACGCCAAAACGGGGGATGGTGAGGGCTGCACTGGAGAATGGCGTGCTCGGCTGCAACTCGCCGGAGCTTCCTGTTCGACCGCGCGTTGCTACTCCAGCGCGCCCAGCGTGCTCCTCCCTGGCTTCTCTCTCTCCCTCCATCTCTCTCTGCGTCGCTTGCTGCAGCTCGACGTCTTCCTCTACCGCTGTGCCGAGTTTCTCCTCCTGTAGCTCGTGATTCCCGGCGTCCCTCCATCCTCCCTGGCTCCCTGCTCGCGTCTCCAGCCATCGGCAGCTCACCGCGCACAGCTCCCTGTCCGTCCTCTCTGCCGAGCGATTTTCACGCGCGCGTGCAGCTCCGGCTCGTTCCCCATAGTGGCCGCGGTGCCTCTCTGCCTACTGGAACGTCCTTGTCCGCGAACTCCACCCATCCGTGCCAGTCGCCGTTTCTAGGATCGATTCCAAGCTGTAGTGTGCCCGGCTGCTTTTTCCTCTTCCCATGGCGTCCATCTTCCTCGGTTCCTTTCAGCTCGGATCCCTGAGCGTCGTGCTCTCTTCCATGAATGTCGCGGCTGCTGCTCTAGTGTTTATTCTACGCACGGCGCTCCTCCAGTGCCATGTCCGACTCCCTGGTTTTCCCGAGCTCGTGTTCAACCTGCTCGCTGGATCCTCTGCAAGCTGTCGCGCTGTCGCCTTGCTGCGCTCACATCGTCGTCTACCTGCTCCCTTGTGTGCGCTCTGCTTCCTCGCCGAGCTGATCCCTGCGCGCCGAGGTCGCGTGCAGATCTCCCGGCTCGTCGTTCCTCTCTGCGTGCGCGTCTGCCCCTTTGCCGTGATACTGCGCTTTCTGCTCGGTCTGGCATTGCTTTTAGTTGACGGTCAAGCGCGCCCCATTTTCTTTGTCTTGTCGTCGTCGTTCAGTTCGCCTTCATCGCGTTGTCGTGCGCGCGAGACTGCTCGCTGTCAACCCTGCCCGGATCTCGCTCGGCCACGGCCCTAGTACTTTTCGGCGTCGGTGGTCCCCGACTATGTTCTCGTCCATGACACCGTCAACCGGTGTATCTCCTTCGGTGTGCTGTTGGATCCCTGCCTCGCCATCAACTCTGATGTCGCGACGTTCCTGTGTCGTGTTGGTCATGCGCCAACCGCTCAACAAAATATGTTGTTGGATTCCTCGTCGAGCACTGTATCGCCATGGCGCAGTTGCTCGCATCCTCCATTTTCGTGTATTCTGAATGTCCGCACAGCCTCTTCGCGTCATCAGGTTCGTCGGTGCGCTGCTCGTTCACACTCCACGCGTCCGTGACGTCGTCACATGTCTCCTCGCCAGCAGTGGACGCCCAGGTCGAAAACTCCATGTTGTCGCTCATTTTTAGTTTATGATTTGTGCCATGGCACTTGCCGTGATCCGTGAGTGATTAATAATGTGAGACAAGTTCGTCCAGCATCTACCAGGGACTCGACCAAATGTCTAAATTGAGGAATCGTCGTCGCCCTCGCGGTTATCGGGTCGAGTCGATCAGGGTAAGCTGATCTATTATTCCTGCTAGTTAAATAGAATTATTGGTCGCGATAAATATTATTAACTTAGCATGCGTATATTGTGATGATCGATTTAGATAGATCGGTAAATCGAGTATGGTACATAATTAAAAAGTTAATAAAAAGCTAGGACTAAAAATAGATGTTTTAGTGTTATTATGTCAATTTGGTTAATGCATGTAGTCGATGCCCTGCTATGATATCCATGGTGCTTAATGCCTGATTTTAAGTGTTTCATTTTTTTTAGCATAGGTTATCTATATTATACTCGTTGTACTTGTGCTCATACATGTGCATTGTGCATCTCATGAGGTACGATAATTAATCACGTGATGCGGAAGACGACCCAAGTCGACCCCAAGCGCGGGCTAATCTGCAAGCTGAAGCTGATGAATCAACCTGAAGATGGTTAAATCAAGCAAGTGCTCGATCGAAGAATACTCGTCAAGCGGATGTCATCTAACAACACTAACCTAGTGTTACTCAGGCAAGCCCCGGTGCATGCAACCCCTTCCTTGTGTTTTTAAATAATTTTCGCACACTTTAAGACTAGTGAAATGTGCATTAGGTTTATAGGAGTTGTTTGAAACCCTTTGATGCATTGCCTTCATTGATATCCATACCTTTATAGATACTTCTGTGAAGTATCAAAATATGATTTACAAAAATGCTTAGCCCTGCTTAGATCTTGTGGATAGAGGTTGTCCTTAGCCTAGCTCGAGAAAGGATGGCTTCTACCTGCAAGAATATTTTCATTTGGAGCAATGGTGGGATCTTACTGCAAAGTTCCCTGTGATGCTCTTTTCATCCTAAGGAACAGAAACAATCCTAAGGATGGAAATACTTAAATTGAGACTTGGGTTAGGAACAGGTGATGTTCTACCCAGGTTGATTAAGGATTGAATGCGTATGTAGGCGTGCTGGTCGAGGACCCTTTAACTGGTCACATGCCTCGTCATGGGTAAGCCTTGCCTCGGGCAGACTAAGGCCAGAATAAGATAACACGAAATGGGCATGGAGCGGTGGTGAGAGTAGCGTGTACCCACCGTGGCAAGAGGCTGGATGGTGGTGTATCTGTGCTCTCGGTTTGCGTGAACCTGATCTGGTCTTAAGAACCCCGGTGGCGGGTTGACATATGCAAGGGTTAAGTGCTACATATGTCGTGTGATCGGAGATCCTCAGCTGAGTATAATCGATTCGGATCGCCGTACCTTCGCGGTTATGAAGACTTGGTCACTTCCCTACAACCTAAGTCAGGATGTAAACTTCGTGAATAAAAATGATATTGTATGAATGAAATGATGAAATTAGACTAGAGGCAAATAGAGTCTATTAATACTTAATCTGGCGTTAAAATGTTGAAAGTAAGGACTCACTTTAGTAAGCTAATTCTGCAAAAGTACCTAAGTTGATTTTTGCTAAAGCCTCTCCTTGATTCCTATTTATCCAGCATACCCTTGAGAGTCTTTTCTTTAGTCGGGTAAGTCTTGCTGAGTAATTCCATACTCAGGGTTTTATTCCCTGTTGTTTTTCAGGTCCTAACTTTGTGATGTTGTTGATGGTGTTAAGTGCCAGTGGGCTCGGCCTTCTTATAAGTCTAAGTAACTCCCTTATACTTCTCATTGATGATGGTCATTTG
The DNA here is from genome assembly GCA_029449295.1 of Zea luxurians. NCBI lineage: Eukaryota > Viridiplantae > Streptophyta > Magnoliopsida > Poales > Poaceae > Zea > Zea luxurians. The sequence goes on along the minus strand of JAOPSE010000009.1, from coordinate 142,581,856 downwards.
AGCTAGCATATATTTCAAACTTATACTTTTGTAATCACTCCGAAAAAAATAATATAAAATTTTTGTAACTTGTAAAATTTGGTAGTAAGATTTTCGCTGCAACAATGTTGGCGTGTGTGATTTGTGTTACTTAATCCCGCGATTCTGGTTGAAAGTGGTTTATCCGATGTCCTTGGGGCAATCGGACAGATCCTGTTAAGTTATCTGGTGCACATGCATAGCCGTCTGAGGTCTTTGGGACAAGGACAGGTGCATGTGGGCCCAATAACTTGGAGGTTCTGCCACAAATTATTTATAAGTTTGAAATATATTCTAGCTCAATGACAATCATCAATAAGAAGTATAGAAGAGCTACTTTAACCCCAACACTTAGCACCATCAACAGCAGCAAAATCTAGTACCTGCAACAACATGTGTTCGAAAATCCTGAGTACGAAGTGTACTTTCGCAAGTCTTACCCATCTAAGGAAAAAGACCTCAAGGATATGCTGGCTTTTGGTAATCAAGGTAAAGTTTATCAAGATTCAAAGACTCTTTTTGCAGAAAAGCTTACTATGAGTGGATCCTTAAGAATTCATTTTACTTGTTAGGTTAAGTAGCTACCTGAATCTAGATTTTCTTTCTATTCTAGATCAAGAACTTGGCCTATACTAGCCATCTTTTTATCACCCCCTTTAGTTCACTTGCTGCTACGTGTAGGTCAGTGACCAAGTTTTCATGTCCGAGAAGTAACGGCGATCCGAATCGATTAATACCCAGTTGGGGATCTCCAACCACATGACATATATAGCACTTAACCCTTGCATATGTCAACTCTCACCCAGGTTTCTCAAGACCAGAATGGATTCACGCCAACCGAGAGCAAATATACTCCACCGTACACGCTACTCTCGCCATCTCTCCACTCCCATTGGTCTGTCCGAGGTAAAGCTTAACCATGACGAGGCATGTGGCCAGTTAAAAGGTCCTCGATCATCAAACCTACATCGGATCGGTCCTTAAACGACTCGGACAGAGACACTACACTGAGACTCCCTTCTCGTGCAAGTCATCCGCTCGGTCTCGTCTTTATTATTTAAAACCCCAAAGTTTGGTACCTGACAGAGGTACTTCTTTTCAGATCTTGAACCTATCACGGCCATGATAGATTCACCATCATTATTCTTTTCTTTGTAAAAATTCCCATCCAGTATGAAGCATCACCATTTGTTTTAAAACAAAACATTTTGTTTTCTAAAGCAAGGCTAAGCATCAGAAAACTTATTTGATAAAATCAGGTAACAAGGAATGGTAACCAATTTTCCAAGGAAGGGAATGCATCAATTGTTTAGCACACAACTCCTTTCACCTAATGTATCAAACAAGGTGATAAAGTTTTTAAAACAACAAGGAAAGGGATAATGCACCGAGGCATGCCTGTGATAACACTAGGTTAGTGTTTGTTAGCCGACGATCACCTGACGACCATCCTTTGTCTTGGCACTCATTTAGTCCATCCACTTGAGATTGGTCCATCGACATCCCTTCCCAGAGTAGATCATCCTTTGCACCATATGAGGTCAGCTTGACTCTTGACCTCCACATCACATGATCAATTAACGTACCCAAATGATATGCATAATGCACATGTATGAGTGCAAGTATAAATAACACAATATAGATAAATCTACACGAAGAATATTAAATACTTATAGCAAGACATCGCAACTCTAATACGAAAACACTAGGTGTCGATATCACGTTAAGAACTATAGCTATGGCATTCTAACTTAACCGGATCCAATTCTAACAGCAAGCCATAGCGAACCATTCATAAGTACTCTTATCTCTCTTGACTAGAGCATAACATCTAAAACTCAGACTTACTATTATATAACATCCAAGTTTTAAAATAATGAATAGTAGCATTTCATTTAACTTTAGAATTACTATACTAAATTATCATGTAAAGGATATCAACTCAATAAAGCACTACACTATTCGATCCATCTAATAAAGTATTATATAAAAAATAGCGTTTCCGAAAAACGACATTCTCAACAGATTAAATATCTAAAGCGCTTATGTATCCTAAATTTCAATAGAAAGTGGTCTACAGATGTTACTTATTTCCAAATAATTTAGGCTATGACAAACATTTATCCTAGACTATCGACCTATGCAATCAACATTCAACTATGACACTAAGCTGATTAACTACATAAAGAACGACCACTGCTACGGTAAGGCGTTACTTCACCTGTTAAATAAGAATCAATGCAAATAACGCCAGTAGAATTTATCGGCTAGCCGTTAGAAACACTAGACCTATCCTTCATATTATTAATTCGACCTAAATACCTAAAGTATTTATACATCTACCATAGTGTTTCTTGGATCTCAATTAAAATCGGCTCACTGACGCTACTCTGTTTTAAACATTCAGAACATGAAATTGACTATTACCAGATGATGCTATTTGCTCCCCACTACTCGGAGTGGCAAACAACATTCATCTGACACATAATCGATTTCTAAACATCGAATATAATGATTATCAGAGCAAATCATCGACTTCACTATGCAAACAAGATTTATAAAAAATCACTACTGACAACACTAAACGACAAAACGATTTAAATGCTAAATTTATTCTTTGTGTTACTAATTTACTTGTCCTAGCAACACATGACATATTCATCTATCAAAATACTCCTTGTAAAACTTAAACCTTAACACTAAGCTTCACATGCCGCAACCACTTCACAATCATTGTGACTAATATATCTAGCTAATCCATTCATTAAACCAACTAGCAAAAATTATAAATCAGCTTACCAATCCACGAACGCCTGCGACATAACAGAAAAAGGGTGATGATGATGCTGAAGAGCGGGGGCACGGCGTGGCGGAGATTGACAACCGGGTGTCGACGAGCGCATGGAGTCCAGTAGAGCCATGTTGCTGAAGATAACGTGGTGACAGGCAAACACGTCGTCGAGTGATGACGTTAGTGTTCGAGCGCTACAAGGCAACGGCGGGGTCGATAGTCGGCAGCGCGGTCCTGTTTGGAGATGAGTGCGTGCAAGACAACTGGGGAGGTGCAGCTGAGCACAGCGATGCAGAGTCTCATGGTGGTGATGAGCTCGGCAAGGCACAAGGACCGGGCGACAACATCCGTGACCGCACACAGCGAAGCCAGCGAGCTGTGGACTGGGAGCGGCGTTGTGGAACGAGCAGGAAGGCAACGACATAAGCGCAGCGAGCATGGAGAAAACCAGGATGCAAACGACGGCGCGCGTGGGCCTTCACCGGCGATGTCCGAGCGCGGGAGGAAGAGGGAAAACAGGAAGCTGGGTGTGCGAGCAGTTGACGAGGATAACGTGCTGGGCTAGGCAGCGCAGGTTCTTGGAGTTTGGTGAGGCCGATGTGCGGAACGACGGCGCCCATGAGACCGAGCATACACGACGACCAGCTTCGGACCTGGGGTAGGGCGAGCGCCATGGGCGAGCACCAGAGAGCTCTGGCCGGCGGTGGAGGCTAGCCCCGACGAGCACGACAGCTGAAAGATGGCACATTTGCTTAGGGAGGCTCAGAAGTGATGCGGCTAGGGAGGCAAGCATCTAAGTGTTGCACGGGACGGAAGAAGAAAGGAGCGCTGGAAAATATCCTAGGGAGCTGAACGTCATATAGAATGGGATAGGTACGGAGGGAAGCGGTGGAGAGATGAGGATGATAGCTGACATGCAGATAAGAAGAGAAAATGAGATATTTTCCTTTCCTTTTTTAACAAAAGTATATTAATAAACATGAATTCTGGTATTTGGGTTTAAAAAGGCAATACAGGATTGAACCAAAACAATATCGGATATAATATTTAGATAAGATTTGATTTGATGAATATTTCGGAGTCAGATGAACTTGTCCCCGTTATTTATATTTGAAGATTTATATCGAGGCAAGGAACACACGAACCGAACCAAACGAGATCGGCTTGCATATTTCAAACTATGTCAAATCTAGTTTAAAACCGATAAACCTTAGCTGTACTGAATATTGGGATTTAGATTTAAAACGAGGAGTAAACATGCCAATTTAAAGTGCTATCGCCAATTTAAAGCGCTACTGATTAATAGATTATTTTCTCGGATTTTTAAATAAGAAAGCGAATCGGCTAACCATTGTTCTGGTTTCATTTAGTACAAGTTTGATTTATTCTAAACAGTCCACCCTTAATATTATCACTACAGAGTTCATAGAGATTGCTTGAACAAGAGCGAAATAATTAGGTGACATTTCCAATTCACACTAATTGATTAATTTTAAACTGAAAAACTTAGTCGTCGACTTCTAATAAATCTTGTTTGGGACAAAATCAGAGGACTGAACTAAGTTTCTAAATTCATATTTGCACAATTGATGAATTTTAAATTATCACAGGACTCGCTAATTTTCGAAACAAATACGTTCCGAGCTTCGTGAAAACTTTAGGAAGAGTCTAGATAGACAGAGACAGATGTGATATTAAAATCGTGATAGGAGAAAATGATCAGGATATTGAGATTGCTATCCACATCGACATCCCGTGCTTAAGTCCATATTCGTAGTTAACATAGAGTAATACCTAGGGTGTTACAACCCTCCCCCTTAAAAGAATCTCGTCCCGAGATTCAGAGCGAAAGACTTTTAAGAGTAGAGAAGCACGTAACTCTGGTCCATATCAGCGATGGCACAAGACAGTTCTAGGCAGAATCAAGGATCTCAGATGTTGTTTCTATAGTGGATATATCTTGTATCACATTTAAGCTAATTATAGATGTCAACAATAGAAGCGATATCAGATAGAAGAACACATAAGGTTCCATGTGTGCAGTTTTCTTTTTCTAATAACTTGAGTCTGTTAATCAAGTAGTAGGCAGGTGGATGGTAATTATCCAAGTCGAGTTTGATGCAACCTCTTGGGTAAAACACACATAAATAGGTTTGTTGATAAACCAACATTGGAAATCCATGACACACGAGACAAGTGTGGATGTCAAACAACATCAAGGTTACCCGTGGTTAGCCAAGGATTCCAAGTTCAAGAAAGATGATAGAGACTCTAGAAAACATTAGTGAAGGTTATCAACAAATGTTGGCTTCGCAATGAACCAACCCCATCAAGTGTTAGTGCGACTTCGCCTAATCACACATGTTGGATAATCACATGGGAGGCGGTCGAGGCGCAACTAGAGTGATGACTAGGTGGTTACCAGTTGACTTGACCTGATTTTTAAGCGCTCTTTCAAGGTAGATTGAACTAAAAAGGGAGTTTAGACAATCAGAGAGTTCTGATTTTTATGGAGATTTCTAAATTGGTAGTGAATTCGTTAAAGAGCACATTAAAGTGGTATGCTCTTTTTGATTCAACAGAGATGATAGATGCTGCTTGATCACTTCGACAAACAACACCGAAATCATTTCAAGGAAGAGATCTACGGAAGATAACATATTAGTGTAGTTCCGTAATGGACCATGACTAGGGACCTCGATACCAGCTGCGCCAAGGAGCATAACCTTGTGTGTACATTCACAAGGGGCTCTCAGTTTCGCCGCGACACCATAAGTCATTAATCATGACACCATTACTGAACATCACCAATAATGAATCCCATGTGGTAAAACTAGAGTATGCAGAGATGACATATTGATATAGTCTAATAATGGATTACAACTACTAACCATGATACCAGCGCGTGCCAAGCAGCACAACCGTGTGTGTGCACACACAGAAGGCCCCCGGTTTTGTCGCGACACCATCAATTTTAGTCATAACATCATTACCAGACATAACCAATAAGAAATCTCACGCAACACAAATAGACTGAGCTCGAATGACAATATACAAAATAGACTCCACTTGTAAGAATGGTTACAAGTAGAGAGCCAAATAGATCATGGCCTGATGAAATGAACAAGACATGGCCATAACCTAAACTTGATGAAAGGAGTCCAATGGGAGACTGTTACTTCAGCCCCAAGCATATTTCTATGCCCATCACAGAGATTACAAGGTCAAGGATTAATATCTGATTAGATATGGAGGAAAAACAATCATAAGATTAAGTTGGTATGCCTTCGATAGATATGGGGAAACCGAAGGCATCAAACTCAAGAAAATAATCAGACATGTCTTTCCTGGGTTAGGTTGATCAAGCGACAATGCAATCCTCCAGGAGAGGCAAAATAGAATAGAGACATCAACTTGCACCAACCGAACAATGGAATGGTTTTGGAAGGAGACATGACTCAAGATTCTTGTTTTAAGCCTGGGTACACTTTATGTCCAACAAAGAAATTATCTAAGCATTCATTTGCATGAGTTTGGTCATGGAATGATAACGGAAAAATCAAATTCATCCATGCTTATAAACTTGGAAGAATTTCGAAGGACTATTAACGATTTGGGTTACGGTTCACTAAATGGGTGGCATAGCATAGCCTTGGGTTTATGCAAACACGTCACCAACATTCTATCAGCACATCAAGCATAAGAGCAAACACAATTTGCACTAATAGTCAAATCAAGAAAAGCTAGAAGCCATCTAAACATATATCTCTAAGACACCGTATTATTTACAATCACCAAGTATTGGAATAAAGGTGAGAGAAGCATTTTGGTGCATAGGTGACAAACACGATGCAACTATCAGGATGCATGCTCGTCCTGTTCGTCCTCACAAATTTTGCCAACATAATGTAGCAGTAGCGTTCTATATCGGTGGCGTACTTACGACTCTCTCAGTATTTTGCTAGTCGTTAGCTACACATACGTTTTTGAGGTCAGTGTACTTGCAGAAAATTCCATCATAGCCCAATTTCCCATGATGCAAGATCCACACATGATAGTTTATCACAGTTTATACTCTATATATTTCTATATGGAGGCTAGCTCCTTATTAAGCGCCGAGCCACGCATAGGCGCCGCTGCCACACTTCAACCATAGGGCAGCTCATTATGGTAACTTACCTTCTTATCTGAGAGTAGGTGCATCATTATAAGTACATTACAATTCTCAGTATTCGCATGTTTGTATACCCATACACATTCATGGGGTACTGAATCGTAGAAAATTAAATACTCCACATCACAGCCTTCATATATACATATGTAGAACATGTATATAGTCAGGTGTCACATTTAAGCTGTTCCCTAGACCGACGTTTGTTGAATCCTGCTCTCATATGTCACCTTATCTTGGCATCGATCCATTCAAAACTGAATGGCCTCAAAAATAACAATACACATGTATGCAATATCCCCCCAGATTGTGGGTTAATGTTTTAAATAAGCCACCTAATAGTCCTTAGTTTTAGGGCTTAACAGATGATGTCACTAGCTTTATAGTTTTTTAAATCCGTTTTTTTCAGAACCAAACATTGTGTTTAGTTGAAAATAGGTTTTGTAAAACTAAAACTTTTTTTAAATACGTATGTGACTGTATTATACATAATCCCGCTTCGATACTAACTGTGGCAGAACCTCCCAAGTTATTGGGCCCACATGCACCTGCCCTTGTCTCAAAGACCTCAGACGGCTATGCATGTGCATCGGATAACTTAACATGATCCGTCCGAGTGTCCCAAGGACCCCGAACAAACCACTTACAACCAGGATCGCAAGATTAAGTAAACACAAATCACACACCAACATTTGCAGCGGAATTTCTTTATTACAAAAATTACAAGTTACAACAAATTTACATTGTATTTATCGGAGTGATTACAAAAGTGATTCAAAGAAATATATTGTCAAATGTTATAAATTATTTATAAGTTTGAAATATATGCTAGCTCAATGACAATCATCAATAAGAAGTATAGAAGAGCTACTTTAACCTATAAGAAGGCCGAGTCCACCGGCACTTAGCACCATCAACAGCAACACAAATCTAGTACCTGCAACAACATGGGTTCGAAAACCCTGAGTATGAAGTGTACTTTCGCAAGTCATACCCGTCTAAGGAAAAAGACTCTCAAGGATATGCTAGCTTTTGGGAATTAAGGTAAAGTTTATCAAGATTCAAAGACTCTTTTTGCAGAAAAGCTTACTATGAGTGGATCCATAAGAATTCATTTTACTTGTCAGGTTAAGTAGTTACCTGCATCTAGATTTCTTTCTATTCTAGATCAAGTACTTGGCCTATACTAGCTATCTTTTTATCACCCCCTTCAGTTCACTTGTTGCTACGTGTAGGTCAGTGACAAAGTCTTCATGTCCGAGAAGTAACGGCGATCTGAATCGATTAATACCCATCTGGGGATCTCCAACCACACGACATATGTAGCACTTAACCCTTGCATATGTCAACTCTCACCCGGGTTTCTCAAGACCAGAATGGGTTCATGCCAACCGAGAGCACAGATACTCCACTGTCCAGCCTCTTGCCACGGAGGGCACATGGTACTCTCGCCATCTCCCTCCACTCCCATTACGTGGTAGCCTTTCTGGTATTGGTCCATCTGAGGTAAAACTTACCCATGACAAGGCATGTGGCCAGTTAAAAGGTCCTCAATCATCAAACCTACATCGACTTAGTCCTTAAACGACTCAGACGGAGACACTACACCGAGACTACCTTCTCGTGCAAGTCACTCGCTCAGTCTCGTCTTTATTATTTAAAACCCCAAAGTTTGGTACCTGACAGAGGTACTTCTTTTTAGATGTTGAACCCATCACGGCCATGATGGATTCACCATCATTATTCTTTTCTTTGTAAAAATTTCCATCCAGTGTGAAGCATCACCTTTTGTTTTAAAACAAAACATTTTGTTTTCTAAAGCAAGGCTAAGCTTCAGAAAACTTGTTTGATAAAATTAGGTAACAAGGAATGGTAACCAATTTTCCAAGGAAGGGAATGCATCAATTGTTTAGCACACAATTCCTATCACCTAATGCATTAAACAAGGTGATAAAGTTTTTAAAACAAGGAAAGGGATAATGCACCAGGGCTTGCCTACGATAACACTAGGTTAGTGTTTGTTAGACAATGATCACTTGATGACCATCCTTTGTCTTGGCATTCGTTCAGTCCATCCACTTGAGATTGGTCCATCGACATCCCTTCCCGGAGTAGATCATCCTTTGCACCATTTGAGGTCAGCTTGACTCTTGGCCTCTACATCACGTGATCAATTAACGTACCTAAATGATATGCATAATGCACATGTATGAGTGCAAGTATAAATATCACAATAAAGATAAAGCTACTCGAAGAATATTAGAACTTATAGCAAGACATCGCAACTCTAATACAAAAACACTAGGTGTCGATATCACATTAAGAACTATAGCTATGGCATTCTAACTTAACCAGATCCAATTCTAACAGCAAGCCATAGCGAACCATTCATAAGCAGTCTATCTCTCTTGACTAGAGCATAACATCTAAAACTCAGACTTACTATTATAGAACATCCAAGATTTAAAATAATGAACAGTAGCATTTCATTTAACTTTAGAATTACTATACTAAATTATCATGTAAAGGATATCAACTCAATAAAGCACTACACTATTCGATCCATCTGATAAAGTATTATATCAAAAATAGAGTTTCCGAAAAAGGACATTCTCAACAGATTAAATATCTAAAGCGCTTAGGTATCCTAAATTTCATTAGAAAGTGGTCTACTGATGTTACTTGTTTCCAAATAATTTAGGCTATGACAAACATTTATCCTAGACTATCGACCTAAGCAATCAACATTCGACTATGACACTAAGCTGATTAACTACATAAAGAACGACCACTGCTACGGTAAGGCGTTACTTCACCTGTTAAATAAGAATCAATGCAAACAACGCCAGTAGAATCTATAGGCTAGCCATTAGAAACACTAGACCTATCCTTCATATTATTAATTCGACCTAAATACCTAAAGTATTTATACATCTACCACAGTGTTTCTTGGATCTCAATTAAAATCGGCTCACTAACACTACTCTCTTTTAAACGTTCAGAACACGAAATTGACGATTACCAGATGATGCTATTTGCTCCCCACTACTCGGAGTGGCAAACAACATTCATCTGACACATAATCGATTTCTAAACATCGAATATAATGATTACCAGAGCAAATCATCGACTTCACTATTCAAACAAGATTTATCAAAAATCACTACTGACAACACTAAACGACAGAACGATTTAAATGCTAAATTTATTCTTTGTGTTACTAATTTACTTGTCCTAGCATTAGATGACATATTGATTTATCAAAATACTCCTTGTAAAACTTAAATCTTAACACTAAGCTTCACACAACACAACTACATCACAATCACATTACTGCATGAGACGAGATTCTTCAACAACACTTAATATAATCACAACATCATTATGACTAATCTATCTAGCTAATCCATTCATTAAACCAACTAGCAAAAATTATAAATCAGATTACCAATCCATGAATGCCTGCGACATAACAGAAAAAGGGTGATGATGATGCTAAAGAGCGGGGGCACGGCATGGCGGAGATCGACAACCGGGTGTCGACGAGCGCACGGAGTCCAGTAGAGCCGTGTTGCTGAAGATAACATGGTGACAGGCAAACACGTCATCGAGTGACGACACTAGTGTTTGAGCGCTGCGAGGCAACGACGGGGTCGACAGTCGGTAGTGCGGTCCTGTTTGGAGATGAGTGCGCGCAAGACGACTGGGGAGGCGTGACCGAGCACAGCGATGCATAGTCTCGCGGCGGTGATGAGCTCGGCAAGGCACAAGGACTGAGCGACGGCATCCACGACCGCGCATAGGGAAGCCAGCGAGCTATGGACTAGGAGCGGCGTCGCAGAACGAGCAGGAAGACGACGACATGAGTGATCGAGCAGGGAGAGCACGAGGAGCATTTGAAGATGGTATTGCAATGGTTACGGGAGCGCAGCGAGCAGGGAGACGACAACGTGAGCGCCACCGTCAAGAGGATGGTTCCCTCGTCCCTATTGGAACTCAGCACCCTTATCGCTCGCCACCCCGTGGTCACCATGCTTATGGCACCCCTGACTGCAGGGCCAAGATAGACTTGGAGCCTTAGACCGCTAGTGTCGGAGTTTGTAATAAATGTTTAAGTCAGATGTCTTAGTCTTAGTCAGTCATAGTTAGTCAGGGTAGTTTGCTTATCATGTGTTTCTATGTTTGTCGTGGTGAACTCATGTTAGATCTGGATCTTTGTAATGATTGTCACCAAAATATGGGTGTCCCCTGCAATTTGGCTTAGTTATTAAAGTTAATAAATTTAGTCGTTTAGTTGGGCAACCTTTTACTTCTACTTTCCTCTTTATTTGAGAAGTTGTGTTGGCTATGTTGAGATTCACTAAAGATGCTCATTTGCTCAATGTTATGAAGACCTCTATGTACCTTTTCTTATGCTGAAAGAATGCGAGATCAATTCTGATGTATGAATGCCTTCCACAGATGTCTGACAACAGACACCGAGGCGGGAGGCATACCCAGCAAGAGCAGCAAGCCCCACAGGATGAGGCACCACAGTCGTTGCCTCCACCACCACCCCCAATGTTAGTGGAGCAGATGTTCTTCATGTAGACCCAAGCAGTGCAAGTAATCGGACAGACCATAGCAGCCATGCAACAAGCTCAACAACAACCCCAACCTCAGCCACAAGTTCAGATGCCGCAGATGCCAAGAGACAAGTGTGTGGAGTTCATGAGAGGTCACCCCCTGTGTTTGACCATCTACAGACCCCATGAATGCCAAAGACTGGTTGCCGCACAGTAGAGCGAGAGCTGCACACTGCTAATGCAACGACAGAGAGAAGTTTTTGTATGGTCCCCGTTTGTTAAGGAGAGCAGCTTAGTTCTGGTGGGAGTCCTACCTCGCCACCCATGCCAACCCTGAAGCTATCACCTGAGAGTAGTTTAGAGACAACTTCTACCAGTACCACGTTCCAGAAGGCCTGATGATAGTGAGGAAGGAAGAATTTCTAGCATTGAATCAAGAACCACTGTTTGTCAGTGAGTACAGGAACAAATTTCTGCAACTATCTCGCTATGCACCCGAGGATGTCAACAATGATGCATAGAGGCAATACAGGTTCTTGAGAGGTTTGGTTGACCCCCTACACTACCAGTTGATGAACCATACCTTCCCTACCTTCCAACATCTGATCGATAGAGCAATAATGACTAAGAGGAAGCGCCGAGAGATGGAAGATCAGAAGCGAAAATTGGTGGACCCCAGGCCGGGAGCAGTAGTCGTCGTAACACCCTGAATTCGGGGGTATAAAATTTCTTTCCTAATATTTACCAAATTCAGGTGTTACTCTCTCATTTATTTGCTTTCCTTCTCTTTTTCCTAAATAATGGAGAAATTATTTTGTTTTATATATATGTAAGCCTAGTAAAATGAAACCATAAAAAGAATCCTTGAATTTGTTGCATATCATGCCGAGACTTTTTTTATGTTGAATTGTTGTGTTTGTGCATCAATTCAAACTCAATAAATATATTTGAATCTTTGATTCAAAAACTATATCTAGATTTGAATAGGAATAAAAAGGAAGAGAAAGAAATAAAAAAAAGGAAAAGTGTCCCACCACCCCAGCCAGCGTGTAGCCCACCTAGCGTCCCTTGCCCACGGCCCAGCTCCCCGGCCCAGCTCCCCACCCCACGCGCCCCGGCGACCCAGCTCCCCGCGGCCCACCCCATGCGCCCCCACGGCCCACCTCGCATGCCCCTCCTCCCCCTGTCCCGTCCCCACGCAGGGACGCTCGTCCGCGCCGCCGCCCACCCCAGCGGCCGCACCGCAAGGCGTGTAGGCGCGCTCCCCGCCGCGCCTTTCTCCTTGACATGTGCGCGTGGAAGATGGGAACCGTCACCATGATCTCGCCCAAGTCGTTGAGGTAAGGCCCACATCCTCCCCCACGCGGTTCCTCACTCCCCTCCCCTTTCCTCTCTCCATCCCCTCTTCATCTCCCCCCGTTGCCCTCGGCATGACGACCTTTTGCCATGGCCGGGGCTCGATTGAGCCGGTCCGGTCGCCCCTGTTCCACCCCCCGACGCGGCCAGCCGGCATGGCGGCCCGTGGCCAGCCAGCACGGCCAGCTCGCGCGGCGGTGTGTGGCCTGCCAGCGTGGCCTGCCCGAGACAAGGTACCAGCGCAGCAGCGCGGCTCGCCTGGTGCGCCTGGTGCGGCCCTCGCGCGTGTCGGCGTGACCCGCTGCTCACGGCTAGCGCGGCCTGTAACACCCCAGGTGTTTACCGTCTGCTCGACAACGAGGATGGATTTAAGCACGTAATATCATTGGATAAAGCAGATGCTAAACTTTAATCATCTTCACCTATCGCAATTTTAATATCGCGTCTATTTCATTTGTCGCGAGTTCGACATCGTTTTTATTTATCCGGGCTCTTCCTAAAATTTTCGTGATGTTCGAAACATTGTTGTCCTGAAAATCGGTGCATCCGCTGATTATTTAAAACTCATCGCTCGCGCGAGTACGAATTCGAAAGCTTGACCTACTTTTACGATTTTTATCCTAGGCAAATTAATTTGAACTCAACGACTAAAATGTTCGGAGTAAAATAATTCGAATCGCGCGAAATCTTGCACGAGGTTATGACTCAATTTATTCTTCACCACACTCTATAAGATACTAAAATCAACTATGTTTAGATGGCAGATAAATTTTTATCCGTGATCGACTAAACCAGTGTTGTCTCAAATAATGTATCCGATATCCAGTCCATCTACGTGTTGCCCAACATAGTCTCGAAAACTATCTAAACGAAATATAGTCAGAATCGTATACCTCAAATTTTCTGTCTCATGATTCGGAAAATAGAGTGTGTAGCCAGTTGCCGTATTACGCGTCGACTCTTTAATCATCGCTAAAAATCGTGATCCAAAATATCTGCAAAATTCTTTAAAGAAATTAAAAAATGGAAAATATCCCCTTCTATTCTATCTTCCCGCCGCCCCTACCCAGATTTTGCTCCCAGCCTTATCTCCAGCTGCGCGCAGTCGCTCCTTTCTTCCCCAGCGCCGCGCGCATGCTCCCTGTCGTGCATGCTTCCCATGGCGCCCAGCCGAGGTCTTCTCCTTGCTTCTCCCTCCCTCTCGCGTCTTCTGCTCGCCGGCGTGCTCCTGCTCCAGCCTTGACGCGCGCCCCTATTCTTCTCTCTTCTCCACCACGCCTGCTTCTCTCTCCCTGGGCTTGCTGCGCTCGCCGGCGCTCCTCCCTGTCGTTCCCCGAGCTCACGCTCAACCCGCTCGCCGAGCTCCCTGGTGCCACGCCCTGGCTTGGACCCCGCTCGGCGCCCTGGCTCCTGCTCCCCTCGCCGCGCCGTTGTAGGAAACAGGTGACGCCTAAGAGGGGGGTGAATTAGGACTTCTAAAACTTTCGCTAAACTAGGCCACAAATAAATCCCTAGAGCAAAACCTATGCAAATAATCAAACTAGAATGTGCAAACTAGGTTTTGTCTAAGTGTTTCTACCTCTACCGCAAAGGCTAAGTTTTAATCTACACTAAATAAGTATGAATACAAGATTGAAACTTAAATGCTTAATATAAATGCGGAAACTTAAAGAGCAAAGTATAGAAGCAAACTCTCGTGGATGACGCCGATATTTTTACCGAGGTATCCGAAACCACGCAAGGTCCCGACTAATCCTCGTTGGTGCCCCTACGCAAAGGGAAGCCCACGCGAGGGCCAAGCACCATGGTCGAGTAACTCCGTAGAGAGCCTCGGGCCTTCTCCACGCGCAAGTGGTGCTCCGCTTCCGGCTCCTCTCGGACGCTCCCCGCCGTCTCCATTATCGAGCTTCTGGCCGAAATGCCGCGGGCCTCGTTCCCTCCGGTACATGGTGGCGGCCATGACACAAACGCGGTTGTCGCAGTCTCGTAAGACTCTCGCCCCACTCGGTACAATTACAACGACTCACGCAAGAGCCGAGGGGTTGTGTGGTTTGTCTAAACTCACTCAACTAACTAGGGTTCACCTAGAGCAAGCGCTAAAGCGGTCTAACTAACCTAAGCACTTCGTAAAGCACCTACGCTAATCACTGAGTGATTCTATTAAGCACTTGGGTGTTTGAGCTCTTGGAAATGTGCACTATATGCCTTGGTATGTTGCTTGGGCTCCCACACCTTCAAATGGCCGGTTGGGTGAAGTATATATAGGCCCCAACTCAGTTCTAGCCGTTGGAGAAAAGCTGCAGTTCTCTGCGGCAAACCGGACAGCGCACTGTAGCCTGTCCGGTGCGCCTAGCCGTTGCTTTGTCAGAGCAGGTGACCGTTGGCGCCGCAGGCTTTTTCACACCGGACAGTCTGATGCTCACACCGGACAGTCCGGTGGTCTTCTCTCCGAGTGCCACCTGGATCTAGCCGTTGGGCTGGAGTTCCCTGGTGCACCGGACAGTCCGGCGTGTGGGCACCGGACAGTCCGGTGTGCCACCGGACGGTCCGGTGCGCCTTCGCACAGACAGTCCGCAGCAGCACACTTGGACTTTTCTTGGATCTTCTTAATGTCTTCTTTTGAGGTGTTCCTTTCCTCAATTCCTTAGTCCAAGTTGATCTTGCATCCTGTGAACTACAAACACAAACACTAGAAAACTTATTAGTTCACGGATTGTGTTGTTCATCAAACACAAAAACTCAATTAGCCAAATGGCCCGGGGTCCATTTTCCTTACAATCTCCCCCTTTTTGGTGATTGATGAAAACACAACCAAAGCAAGCAAATAATACAAGTATTTGAATGAAAATATGCAATCTACTTGCTAGGATGCATGTTTGTCCCCACAATGTGATATTATGGACTTAAGCCTCCCCCTAACTCCATAATTCACTTACTTCCTATTTTAGGACCAAATAACCAAAACCACTTGAAAAATCATTTGTAGATATAAAATTTTAAATTGGTGGTGTTTGATGTTTGATATAGTTTTCATTGCTTTGGTCCCTAAACTTCTCCCCTTTGGCATCAACCACCGAAAAGGAAGAAATTAAAATCATGTAGGAAGTAAATAAACGCTTGTCTTCAAAGGATTATTCCCCCTAAGTGAGTGTTCTCCTTTAGAAAGAGTTTTTCTCCCCCTTTAAAGATGAAGAAAAGCTCCCCCTGACAGAGACCTTAGGAAAAAGCATGTGAAAATTAGAGGTGCAAGACATGATTTGAAAAGACTAACTTCCCTTATGCATAGGTAACAGAATATGAGTTAACTACTTATGCATTTTTAGCAACATGGAAGTATATGATATGAAATATAGTTTAATCAAATATTGGAGAAGACATGTAAATGATACTAGATGTAGTCTCAAAAGATACCGATTGAAATTCAATGGCGAGCTTGAGAGACATGAGAGTTCTTGGAGATTTTGCAGTGGAAGATTGTTGTCTTTCTCTGGGGACCTCATTTTCCTTACAATGAGATTATCACATGAAATAGACTTGAAAATGTGTTAGTCTCAAAGTATTAGATTATAGAGTAACCCCCCCCTAAAGATGTGCATACAAGTTTTGAATACTTGTAGAAGACTTGCACTTTGATTTGATATCAAGAGGGGCAAATTATCTACAATCCGAACTTTGGCACATATAAGTTAAATGATACAACTTGTAGAAATCAAAATTTTCAATTGATGCATCATTTACTATGGAGTGATATAGAAGCTATGTGTCGTGCTTAAGTAAACATTTTAAACCATGTAGGTTTGCTTAAGTATATGAATTGAAAGCAAGCAATCCTACCATGTGATTTACCTAGTATGCATAATTTTAAACAAAAGTAACTACCAAATATAATACTAGGCATGAAGGGTAAACTAGATACAAAGTAAATAGATACGCATATCTAAAAACAAGAGATACAATAAATCTAGTTACCTTGGGAAATTTGGGTCCAAAATTTTCACTAACCCATTTGGCAAATAAGCTTGATCCAATATGATGTATCCCATGATATACATCCCAACTTTGCCAAGTCTCCAAATTTCCCGAAGACCTTCGGTCCACTCACTTCCCTTTTGGGATCCAAACCTTCTTGGTGCTTTTCATGGTTGAAATTATTTCCTTTGGCACCCAGATGCGTTTGGCCCCCTTTCCTTTGTTGGCTTGCTTGTTGGCCTTGATTGCTATCACCTTTCCATTCTTTTTTTTTGATCAAGTATGGTGTAGCATCCTTTTATTCAACTTTTTGATGTAGGTGTTAGAGATTTTGCTTGATGGCTTTTGCTTGAGATTTTGCCTTGGTTTATCCCCGGTCATCGCCTTGCATTGGAAAGACTTATGGCCTTCCTTGTGGCATAGCCTACAAATCACAGTTTACTCCCACCATAGGCTTGTTCACTCCCGCAGTGGTGTTATCCTGTGGAGGTCGGATTTGTTTGGCTTTGCCTTTCTTGTCATACAAAGCCTTGCCAAGGCAAGCCACTTCTTGCTTTAATTGTTCATTTTCCTTTTCAACCTCATCCGAACATGTCTCTACAACAATATTCTTAACAACGACTTGGTTGCGGGGGTTAGAATCATCAATTAAATCAAAGTAGGAAGTAGAAGCATCCTTTTTAATTATTTCAGGTATTTCAACTAAATATGCTGCTGGGGTGCTACCAATGTTTTCTAGCTTAGTAGTTAGCTCATTATTGTGTATGCTAAGAATTTCCATTTTCTCTAGCAAATTTTCAATAGCTTCTTGGGAGCTAGCTAACTTAGCTTTAAGTTTTTCATTCTTTTTAATAAGGCTATCATCGGTAGCAGTGGATGGAGCACTAGATTCTAATAGCTCAATTTTAGTTGACAACTCACTATTTATGTTTGCAAAAGTTTCAAATTTTTCTAGCAAACCTTTATAATCATTTTGGGAGCTAATCAACTTATTTTTCAAAGTTTTAAGTTGAGCTTTTTGCTTAGTGCAAACATCCTGGAAAAATTCTACGGCTTCCGCAAGCTCATCTACAGAGGGCTTTCCCTCACCTTCATCATCACTACTACTTTCGTCACTAGAGGATGGAATACTTTTGTTACCTCTTGTCATAAGGCATTTGTGTGATGACTGTGATGAGCATGATGAGGATCAGTGGCTGCGTGTCCTTGGAGGTTCATCTTCACTTGAAGAATCATCCCAAGTTCTAACACTTGTTAGTGCCTTGCCTTTGCTCCTCTCCTTTTTGGGTTTGGCCATATTTGGACAGTTGTCCCTGAAGTGGCCCTTCTCCCCACATGCGAAGCATCCTCTCTTCCTTTGCTTTTTCCTGTCAATGTTAAAGAGTAGATCTTTGACCTGTAGTGGCACACCCATTAGATTAATCTTGCGGATCATCCTCATTACCTTTCCGACGCGTCGGATTGTTTCTTCGTCCTCGGAGGATGATGTGCATGGTTGATTATCTTCATCATCATCACTTTCTTCTTCTTCCTCTTCTTCACTTGAGGAACTTGGAGTAGGAGCCTTCTTTTTGCCCTTCCTTTCATCACATGCAAAAGCATATGGTCTTGAGGAAGTTGGCTCCTCTCCCCGACTCATTTTTCGCGACATCTCAAAGGCCGCGATTTTCCGAATCACAATGGTCGGGGTCATGTTGCTCAAGTCCTCCATGTTGTGAAGGATGGTGATGATGCTCCCATGTCTTTGTTGTGGTAGCAGGGAGATAATCTTCCTCACAATGTCCGCATCACCTAGCTTATTAATGCCAATAGAATTGAGCTCATTGATAATTAGATTCAAACGAGAATACATGTCTCTAACAAGCTCATCATCTTTCATAGCAAAAGAATTATACTCATTTAAGAGTAGGCGATTTTTTTGCTCACGGACATTGGATGTGCCGTCATGGAGCTCATGCAATTTTAGCCAAATCTCATTAGCAGTTTTCAAGGTAAATACTTGATTAAAAATATCCATGCTAAGAGATTCATAGAAGCAATTTTTGGCTCTAGCATTTAAATGAATTTCTTTTTCCTCACTCGTGGTGGGTTTCTCGGGATTTTTGAGGGGCTTCATTCCATCACGAGTGACTCTCCAAACACCTAGATCAACGGCCTCTAGGTAACAAGCCATTCTAGCACTATAATATGGGAAGTTAGTGCCGTCGAAGTGTGGTGGCCTATGGGTATCCATCCCTTCTTATAAAAAGCGTCGGCTCTTTTAGCGGTGAAGCTAAAGCGTTTCAAATGAGCCAAACCGATCTCTGATACCACTTGTAGGAAATGGGTGACGCCTAAGAGGGGGGGTGAATTAGGACTTCTAAAACTTTCGCTAAACTAGGCCACAAATAAATCCCTAGAGCAAAACCTATGCAAATAATCAAACTAGAATGTGCAAACTAGGTTTTGTCTAAGTGTTGCTATCTCTACCGCAAAGGCTAAGTTTCAATCTACACTAAATAAGTATGAATACAAGATTGAAACTTAAATGCTTAATATAAATGCGGAAACTTAAAGAGCAAAGTAGAGAAGCAAACTCTCGTGGATGACGCCGGTATTTTTACCGAGGTATCCGGAACCACGCAAGGTCCTGACTAATCCTCGTTGGTACCCCTACGCAAAGGGAAGCCCACGCGAGGGCCAAGCACCACGGTCGAGTAACTCCGTAGAGAGCCGTGGGCCTTCTCCACGCGCAAGTGGTGCTCCGCTTCCGTTTCCTCTCGGACGCTCCCCGCCGTCTCCACTATCGAGCTTCCGGCCGAAAAGCTGCGGGCCTCGTTCCCTCCGGTACACGGTGGCGGCCGTGACACAAACGCGGTTGTCACGGTCTCGCAAGACTCTCGCCCCACTCGGTACAATTACAACGACTCACGCAAGAGCCAAGGGGTTGTGTGGCTTGACGCTGTCATCCTTCTTTATCCTCATCTTTGCCTCTACCTCGTGTGGTGCTTGGCCGTGCACAGCTGCTGGCCATCGACGTCCCTATGAGTTGTCGGTCGTCGCTCATGTTCACCTCCATATGATGGGTGGCGTGGGTGGTAATGTCTCGGCGCGCTGTTCGTTTGGGTTTCAAGGATGTGCTTGAACCATAGATATTCCAAGTGGATGCTGGACGTTCTTGCACCGTGGACACATCAAAGATCCATAGCATACAGCGGTGCTCCATTTCGTAGGTCTCCAACTTGGTGCCAAGGAGAGAAATTCCTAGGAACCGGGTAATGACGCGAGATCCGTGCAACAATTGCCAGGAACTCGACTGAAGGCATCAACAAGAATCAGCAACGTTTGCTTGGAATTCTAATTGAATCGGTAACCGTTCTCTAGTTCGCTATTTCTTTGATTGATTGAGTCGATGGATGAAATAAATTAATGTGCTAGTGTGATGCTCACTAGGTGCTCGATAAATTGCGTGAGTCACGGAACTCTCGTCGACTTCGCGGTTCTTGCGATTATCGAGCCAGATTTAGTTATGGCGAATTATTTTGCTATTCCAGTCAATTAGCTGAATTGGTGAACTGAGTAGAATATTAGTAGGCATCTGTGGTGATGAAATATTTTAATCACTTATAAAGATGTTTATATAATTACGATAAAAAAATGTTTGATATAGGAACAAAAATTTGAATTACTACTTTCAGTGAAAAGAATATTGGTAGATATATATATGGTATGTTTGTGTTCGCGATAGTGAAGTAGTTGTGTCATGTGAAGCTTAGGGTTGAAATATAAGTCATACAAGGGAATGTTGTGGTGGATGCATATGTCGATTAGATTTAAATTGGTTCTTTGTTGTGGAGTGAGGAGAATTAGTAGCGTGAAGAATTGAATTAATATTCCAAATGATTATCCGATAAGGCTGTCATCGTTGATTTTGTAAAGTATTTTGGTAGTCAAACCTGAGATGTTTGATTAATTGTTAACATGTAAAATAGGAATAGTGTTTAATCGGCTAGTGGGCATTCTATTAGTGTTGTTGTTGTGCTAATTTAATTTTTATGGTACAACGCCTCGCCGCTAGGTGTTTAATTCAATGTCGTGTAGCAATATTTAGTCTTGTACTATTCCTGCTTATATGCATTCATGTGCATTATGCAAATTATTTAGGTACGTTTATTGACTACGTGATGCAGAGGACTAGAACTAAGTCGACCGCAAGATGCTAAAAAGCGTGCGCTTCTCTGCAAGACGATGCTGATGGACCAACCTGAAGATGGATAATCTGAACGAGTGTCAACACAAAATACTGATCGTCGAGTGGTCGCCACCTCACAAACACTAACCTAGTGTTATCCAGGCAAGCCCTGGTGCATTTGCCACCTCCTTGATGTTTTAAAATCTTTATCACCTTGTTTGATGCATTAGGTGATAGGAGTTGTGTGCTAAACAGTTGAGGCATTTCCTTCCTTGGAAAATTGATTACCCTTCCTTGATACCCTTTTTGAAAAGAATTTTATGATGCTTAGCCTTGCTTTAGCAAACAAAAATGTTTTGTTTTAAAACAAAAGTGATGCTTCAATGGGTGGGAATGTTTTCAAAAAGAAATTACTTATGATGGTGAATCCGTCAAAGGCCTTGATGGGTTCAACATTGGAAAAGATGTACCTCTGCCAGGTACCAAACTTTGGGTTTAAATAATAAAGCTGAGACCGGGCGGGTGACTTGCACGAGAAGAGAGTCTCAATGTAGTGTCTCCGTCTGAGTCGATTAAGGACCGTCTCGATGTAGGCTTGCTGATCGAGGACCTTTTAACTGGTCACATGACTCATCATGGGTAAGCTTTGCCTCGAGCAGACTAATACCAGAAAAGGACAACACGCAATGGGAGTGGAGAGATGGCGAGAGTAGCATGTACCCTCCATGGCAAGAGGCTGGACTGTGGTGTATTTGTGCTCTCAGTTGGCGTGAACCCGGTCTGGTCTTAAAAAACCCAGTGGCGAGTTGACATATGCAAGGGTTAAGTGCTACATATGTCGTGTGATTGGAGATCCCCAGCTAGGTATTAATCGATTCGGATCGCCGTTACTTCTCGGACATGAAGACTTGGTCACTGCCCTACATGTAGCAATCCAGTGAACTGAAGGGATGATAAAAAGACAGCTAGTATAGGCCAAGTGCTTGAACTAGGGTAGAAAGAACTCTAGATGCAGGTAACTTTACTTATCCTGACAAGTAAAAATGGATTTTTAAGAATCCACTCATAGTAAGCTCTTCTGTAAAACAGAGTCTTTGATTCTTGATAAGCCATACCTTGAATTCTTTTAAAACCAGCATACCCTTGAGAGTCATTTCTTTAGTCGGGTAAGTCTTTCTGAGTAATTGCGTACTCAGGGTTTTATTCCCTGTTGTTTTTTAGGTTATAACTTTGTGCTACTGTTGATGGTGTTAAGTGCCGGTGGGCTCGGCCTTCTTATAAGTCTAAGTAACTCTTCTATACTTCTTATTGAGGATAGTCACTTGAGCTAGCATATATTTCAAACTTATACTTTTGTAATCACTCCGATGAATATAATGTAAAATTTTTGTAACTTGTAAAATTTAGTAATAAGATTTCCGCTGCAAAAATGTTGGTGTGTGTGATCTGTGTTACTTAATCTCGCGATCTTGGTTGTAAGTGGTTTATCCGAGGTCCTTGGGGCACTCGGATAGATCCTGTTAAGTTATCTGGTGCACATACATAGCAGTCTGAGGTCTTTGAGACAAAGACAGGTGCATGTGGGCCCAATAACTTGGGAGGTTCTGCCACAGGCTGGTATCAGAGCAAGATTAATTATATACGATCACATATATATTTTCAAAACAAAAGTTTTGGTGTTGAAAAGCTTATTTTCAACTAAACACATTGTTTGGTTTTGAAAAACAAATTTGAAAAACTATAATGCTAGCGACATCCTTTGTTAAGCCCTAAATTCAGGACTATTAGGTGGCTTATTTGAAAACCACTAACCCACAACTGGGGGTATTGCATACATGTGTATTGTTATTTTTGAGGCCATTCAGTTTTGAATGGATCGACGCTCAAGGTAAGGTAAGATGTGAGAGCATGACCGAACAAACGTCGGTCTAGGGAAGAGTATAAAAAGCGCTTGATTATATACATGTTCCACATATGTATATATGAAGGCTGCGAAGTGGAGTATTTACTTTTCTAGGAATTCAGTACCCCATAGATGTGTATGGGTATACAGACATGGGAATACTGAGAAGTGTAATGTATTTGCAACGACGCACCTACGCTCAGGTAAGAAGGTGAGTTACCATAATGAGTTGCCCTATGGTTAAAGTGTGGCAACGGCGCCTATGTGTGGCTCGGCGCTTAATGATGAGCTGGCCTCCATATAGCAATATATGGAGTATAAATTGTGATAAACTATCATGTGTGAACTGCATCATGGGAACTTGGGCTGTGATGATATTTTCTGCAGGTACACTAACCTCGAAAACGTATGTGTAGCTAACGACTAGCAAAATATCGAGAGAGTCGTAAGTATGCCACCGATATAGAACGTTATTGCGACATTATGTTGGCAAAGTCAGTAAGGACGCATAGGACGAGCATGCATCCTGATTGTTGCATCATGTTTGTCACCTATACACCCAAAATGCTTCTCTCGTCTTTATTCCAGTAGCCGATGACTGTAAATAATGTGGTGTAATGTTGTATTATGAACTTCGATGAAATAGTTGTCCTCCATTCTTTAGGTAATCTATTTTGGTGTTATATGTGTTTGCTCTTGTACTTGATGTGCCGATAGAAGGTTGGTGACTTGTTTGCCTAAACCCAAAACTAGGCTATGTTCTTATTTAGTGAACCATGACCCAAAGTTGATTTTTCCATTATCCCTCCATGACCAAACTCATACAAATGAATGTTTAGATAATCTCTTTATTGGACCTAAGATGTACTCGGACTTCAAACAAGGATCTTGAGTCTGTGTTCTTAGCAATTAACTTGTAACCCCCTTAGTGGTCATGTTTCCATCCTAGATCCTGCTCTTGCTCAGTTGATACAGGTTGAGGTCTCTATTGTATTTGGCCTCTCCTTGTGGATTATCTTGTTACTTTATCAACCTAACCTAGGAAAGACATGTCCGATCATTATCTTGAATTTGATGCCTTTGGTTTCCTCATATCTATCGAAGGCATACCAACTTAATCTTATAATTGTTTTTCCTCGTATCTAATCATATACTAAGCCTTGATCTTGTGATCTCTGTGATGGGCATAGGAATATGCTTGGGGCTGAATTAACAGTCTCCCATCGTACTTCATTAACAAGTTTAGGTTATGGCCATGTATTGTTCGTTTCATCGGGCCATAATCTATTTGGATCTCTACTTGTAACCATTCTTACAAGTGGAGTATCTCTTTATATATTGTCACCCTTGCTCCATCCAGTTGTGTGGTACGAGATTTATTATTGGTTATGTCTGGTAATGGCGTTATGACTAAAATTGATGATGCCGCGACGAAACCGAGGGCCTCCTGTGGGTGATCAACACAAGGTTGTGCTGCTCGGTACACGCTAGTATCACAGTTAGTAGTCATAATCCATTATGAGATTATATCAATATGTTGTCTCTGCACAAATTGTTCTTACCATGTGAGATTCATTATTGGTGCTAGTTCGATAATGGTGTCTCGATTAAGGACTTATGGTACCGCGGCGACACTGAGAGCCTCCTATGAATGCGCACACAGGATTCTGCTGCTTGGCGCATGCGGGTACCGAGGTCTCTGGTCATGATCTGTTATGGAATTACACTGATGTGTTATCTTCCATGGACCTTCCCTTGAAACAATTTCTATGTTGTTTGTCAAGTGATCAAGCAACATCTATCATCTCCATTGGATCAAAAGGGCATACCACTTTCATGTGTGGTCTCTTTTCTTTTGATCTTGATAGTGAATACTCATACAAGTTCCTTTTACATCCTTTCTTGTAAAGGTGAAGCCTTAGAGCTTTTTAGTGTTGAGAGACAACTGATTAGCTCTCAAAATGGAGATTGGATTTCCCCTGCCGCTGAGATGCAGGAGTTTGTTCATTCGCTCTCTTATTTAATCCATGTATTCCTGGACCAAGTCGGTTCATCTCGCATGAAGAAACGGATGAACAACATGACCAAATGGATTTTTACCCAAGTGCATGATCTCCTGTTAGCAAATGAGAACCCTCAACCATTGGCTTACCAATGGTACTGAGAGGACCTGCTCAATGTCAAAAGTAGTTCAACAAGTTGGTTTTACTAACTTGTAACTGCCCAGTGAACAAAGGTTGAGTTTAGAGATTGTTTTGTTGAGTTGTCTAAACTCACTTTGGTTCAACCCATTTTAAGGAAGTGTTTATAAGAATCAAGATTAAGTCGACTGATAACCACCTAATCATCGCTCTAATCATGCCTCGATTGCCTCACGTGTGCTTTTCCAACATGTGTGATCAGGTCGAGTCATGCTTAGTGCTCGATAAAGTGGAATGATTGTGAAGTCAACGTTTGTTGATCATCTTCATTAATGTGTTCCTCGAAATTTTATTATCTTCCTAGAACTTGAATTCATCAAATGACCACTTGTTGGTAAACCTACTTTTATGTGTTTTATCTAAGATGGTGCATCTGATTCTGCTTGGGTAAATTCGTGTATTTGCCGCTCGCTCAACAGACTCAGATAATACAGTGTCATCAGAAAAAGCAAACTGCACACATGGAACCTTATGTGTTCTTTTGGCAGATATTGTCTCTACTAATGGACATTTCTAAATTAGCCTAAGGCGATACATGATATGTCCACTAGAGAAACAACATTCTGGGACACTCGCCTTTGCTTGGAAATGTCTCATGATTATCGCTGATATGGACATGGGTTACATGCTTGTCTACTCTTAAAAATCTTTTGCTCCGAATCTTGGGACGAGATTCTTTTAAGGGGGAGGGCTGTAACACCCCAGGTGTTTACCGTCTGCTCAACAACGAGGATGGATTTAGGCACGTAATATCAGTGGATTAAGCGAATGCTAATTTTAATCATCTTCGCCTATCGCGATTTTAATATCGCATCTGTTTTATTTGTCGCGAGTTCGACATCGTTTTTATTTATCCGGGCTCTTCCTAAAATTTTCGTGATGTTCGGAACATTGTTGTCCCGAAAATCGGTGCGTCCGGTGATTATTTAAAACTCATCGCTCGCGCGAGTATGAATTCGAAAGCTTGACCTACTTTTACAATTTTTATCCTGGGCAAATTAATTTGAACTCGACGACTAAAATGTTCAGAGTAAAATAATTCGAATCGCGTGAAATCTTGCGCGAGGTTATGACTCAATTTATTCTTCAGCACACACGTAAGATACTAAAATCAACTGTGTTTAGACGGCGGATAAATTTTTATCCGAGATTGACTAAACCAGTGTTGTCTCAAATAATGTATCCGATATCCAGTCCGTCTACGTGTTGCCCAACATAGTCTCGAAAACTATCTAAACGAAATGTAGTCAGAATCGTAAACCTCGGATTTTCCGTCTCGTGATTCAGAAAATAGAGTGTGTAGCCAGTTGCCATATTACGGTCGACTCTTTAATCATCGCTAAAAATCATGATCCAAAATATCTGCAAAATTCTTTAAAGAAATTAAAAAAGGGAAAATATCCCCTTCTATCCTATCTTCCCGTCACCCCCTACCCAGATTTTTCTCCCAGCCTTATCTCCAGCCGTGCGCATGCTCCCTACCGCGCCTGCTTCCCATGGTGCCCACCCAAGGTCTTCTCCCTGCTTCTCCCTCCCTCTCGCATCTTCTCCTCACCGGCGTGCTCCTGCTCCAGCCTTGACGCGCGCCCCTGTTCTTCTCTCTTCTCCACTGCGCCTGCTTCTCTCTCCCTAGGCTCCCTGCGCTCGTCGGCGCTCCTCCCTGGCGTTCCCCGAGCTCGCGCTCAACCCGCTGCCGAGCTCCCTGGTGTCGCGCCCTGGCTCGGACCCCGCTCGGTGCTCTGGCTCCTGCTCCCCTCGCCACGCCGTCCCTGCCCATTTCCCTCCTCGGCGAACTCCCCTACAAGCTCCAGCTCGTCGACTTCCCTGGATTCCTTCCCTGCTCGCGTCACGAACCCCCTGCTCCCTCTGTCAGTCCCATGGCGCGCCCATCTCCTGTTCCTCCAGCTCCCGCGTGCCCTCCACTCTGTTGCCGAGCGCGTCCCTGCCCCTGCTTCCATGGCTAGTCACGAGCTCCAGCTCGGTTTCTTCTCCCTTGCCGCTCAGCCCTTGCGTCTCTCCCTGCGCACGCTCCTGGACGACGTGTCCTCCCGGCCATGGAGTTCGTCGGTAGCCGCCCCGTCGTGCTCGTCTCTAGTGCTCGCTTCGGCCGTGGATGCTATCGAGCCTGTCGTTTTCCCTGTCCAGTGCTCGCGCGGCTTTCTGCTCGCCAGCACGCCCTCTCGGATCGCTCAACCTTAATCCCTGTAGCGCCATTGCTCAGCTCGCCCAAATCCTGGCCATGATTCTCGTCACACCCTGTGTTGGCATGCTGGCTCGACGCTGTCGTCCTTCTTTATCCTCATCTTCGCCTCGACCTCGTGTGGTGCTCGGCCGTGCATAGCTGCTGGTCATCGACGTCCCTACGAGTTGTCGTTTGGGGTTCGAGGATGTGCTTGAACCAGAGATATTCCAAGTGGATGCTGGACGTTCTTGCACCGTGGACACATCAAAGATCCATAGAATACAGTGGTGCTCCATTTCGTAGGTCTCCAACATGGTGCTAAGGAGAGAAATTCCTAGGAACCGGGTAATGAAGCGAGATCCGTGCAACAATTGCAAGGAACTCGACTGAGGCATGAACAAGAATAAGCAACGGTTGCTTCGAATTCTAATTGAATCGGTAACCGTTCTCTAGTTCGCTATTTCTTTGATTGATTGAGTCGATGGATGAAATAAATTAATGTGCTAGTGTGATGCTCACTAGGTGCTCGATAAATTGCGTGAGTCACGGAACTCTCGTCGACTTCGTGGTTCTTGCGATTATCGAGCCAGATTTAGCTATGGCAAATTATTTCGCTATTCCAATCAATTAGATGAATTGGTGAATCGAGTAGAATATTGGTAGGCATGTGTGATGATGAAATATTTTAATCACTTATAAAGTTGTGTATATAATTACGATAAAAAAATGTTTTTTATAGGAACAAAAATTTGAATTACTACTTTTAGTGAAAAGAATATTGGTAGATATATATATGGTATGTTTGTGTTCGCGATAGTGAAGTAGTTGTGTCGTGTGATGCTTATGGTTGAAATATAAGTCATACAAGGGAATGTTGTGGTGGATGCATATGTCGATTAGGTTTAAATTGGTTCTTTGTTGTGGAGTGAGGAGAATTAGTAGCGTGAAGAATTGAATTAATATTCCAAATGATTATCTGAAAAGGTTGTCATCGTTGATTTTGTAAAGTAATTTGGTAGTCAAACCTAAGATGTTTGATTAATTGTTGACATGTAAAATAGGAATAGTGTTTAATCGGCTAGTGGGCATTCTATTAGTGTTGTTGTTGTGCTAATTTAATTTTTATGGTACAACGCCTCGCCGCTAGGTGTTTAATTTGATGTCGTGTAGCAATATTTAGTCTTGTACTATTCCTACTTATATGCATTCATGTGCATTATGCAAATCATTTAGGTACGTTTATTGACTACGTGATGCGGAGGACCAGAACTGAGTCGACCGCAAGATGCTGAAAAGCGTGCGCTTCTCCGCAAGACGATGCTGATGGACCAACCTAAAGATGGATAATCTGAACGAGTGTCAACACAAAAGACTGATCGTCGAGTGGTCACCACCTAACAAACACTAACCTAGTGTTATCCAGGCAAGCCCCGGTGCATTTGCCACCTCCTTGATGTTTTAAAATCTTTATCACCTTGTTTGATGCATTAGGTGATATGAGTTGTGTGCTAAATAGTTGAGGCATTTCCTTCCTTGGAAAATTGATTACCCTTCCTTGATACCCTTTTTGAAAAGAATTTTATGATGCTTAGCCTTGTTTTAGCAAACAAAAATGTTTTGTTTTAAAACAAAAGTGATGCTTCAATGGGTGGGAATGTTTTCAAAAAGAAATTACTTATGATGGTGAATCCGTCAAAGGCCTTGATGGGTTCAACATCGGAAAAGATGTACCTCTGCCAGGTACCGAACTTTGGGTTTAAATAATAAAGCTGAGACCGGGCGAGTGACTTGCACGAGAAGAGAGTCTCGGTGTAGTGTCTCCGTCTGAGTCGATTAAGGACCGTCTCAATGTAGGCTTGTTGATCGAGGACCTTTTAACTGGTCACATGCCTCATCATGCGTAAGCTTTGCCTTGGGCAGACTAATACCAGAAAAGGACAACACACAATCGGAGTGGAGAGATGGCGAGAGTAGAGTGTACCCTCCGTGGCAAGAGGCTGGACGGTGGCGTATCTGTGCTCTTAGTTGGCGCGAACCCGGTCTGGTCTTAAGAAACCTGGTGGCGAGTTGATATATGCAAGGGTTAAGTGCTACATATGTCGTGTGATTGGTGATCCCTAGCTGGGTATTAATCGATTCGGATTGCCGTTACTTCTCGGACATGAAGACTTGGTCACTGCCCTACACCTAGCAATCCAGTGAACTGAAGGGATGATAAAAAGACAGCTAGTATAAGCCAAGTGCTTGAATTAGGGTAGAAAGAACTCTAGATGCAGGTAACTTTACTTAACCTGACAAGTAAAAATGGATTTTTAAGGATCCACCCATAGTAAGCTCTTCTGCAAAACAGAGTCTTTGATTCTTGATAAGCCATACCTTGAATCCTTTTAAAACCAGCATACCCTTGAGAGTCTTTTCTTTAGTCGGGTAAGTCTTGCTGAGTAATTGCATACTCAGGGTTTTATTCCCTGTTGTTTTTCAGGTTATAACTTTGTGCTGCTATTGATGGTGTTAAGTGCAGGTGGGCTCGGCCTTCTTATAAGTTAAGTAACTCTTCTATACTTCTTATTGAGGATAGTCACTTGAGCTAGCATATATTTCAAACTTATACTTTGTAATCACTCCGATGAATATAATGTAAAATTTTTGTAACTTGTAAAATTTTTGTAAAAAGATTTCCGCTGCAAAAATGTTGGTGTGTGTGATTTGTGTTACTTAATCTCGCGATCTTGGTTGTAAGTGGTTTATTTGAGGTCCTTGGGGCACTCGGACAGATCCTGTTAAGTTATCTGGTGCACATGCATAGCAGTCTGAGGTCTTTGAGACAAGGACAGGTGCATGTGGGCCCAATAACTTGGGAGGTTCTGCCACACGGCCAGGCTGTGCTCTGGCGTGGCCCGTGCGTGTGCCCTAGCGTGGCCTGCATGTGGCCGGCGTGCCCGCGACTCGCTCGCGCGTCCCCGGTGCCACCTCGCGCACATCCTACATAACCCCGGCGTATCTTCGTTGCCATCATCATCTGTGCCCGCAGCAGCCCCCGCGTAATCTGCACGGCGTAGTGATAGCCTCACCGTCGCTTTGCGTCGTGCGCGCAGCACATCCTCGTGCTTCACCACGAGCTCGTCCGGCCGTCCGCCGTCGTTGCAGGGTGAGCATCGTCTACGCGTTAGTAACATCATTTCACCATATCTCACATTTTAAATAATTAATTATGTTTTTGTTTAGCTAACGTTAATTAATTAGACTTTCCAATTAAACTAATTTATAATTATTAACTTGCTCTTTATAAATGCACATCGACGTGATTAATATTAACTCAAACGTTTTGCCCTAATGTTCATTTAATATAAAGGCGACGTTTATTTGGTTTATCTCGCGTATCACACGCGCGGTTTTGCACATGGTTACGTGCTGATCTGCGTTTCGTTCATGATCATTGTTTACGTTGTTTCACGCGATCGCGCGCGTCATTAAATTCGTTATGACCCCTTTCGCGTTACGTATTTCGTCTCGCTCCACTATTTCGTCCCGCTTAGAGTCGCTGATGTTATTTAAATTACTTATTTAACTAAGAATTGTTAGTGTGGTCAGCTAATTAAAACTGTGTGATAGCTCTAGTTTCATTTTAAATAAATATCGATTAATATAAGTAGATCAAACTAAATGTTATAGTTAATACTTTCTTAGTGTAAACGCGCTAACCCCCTGACCGTAACTCCGACTTTCACGTTTCTTATCCTCGCATAATCGTAGAAGCGCTCTCTATTTTATATTGCTCGTGCTTTATGTCATGTTATCTTGTATGGTGTAATGTTCTTATGCATGTATATGTTTGTTTGTCTGTGTCTGTTCGTATTCACTGCGAGTCACCAATAGATCGCGGTCTGTTTTCAAGCTTCGAGGAGTCGGAGATCAAGTTTTGGCGACCAAGTGATCAGGCTGTTTGAGTTCTACGAGGACGAAGATCCTGAGCATCTGTTTGGTAAAGGCAAGTGTCCCTTGACCCATCTATGTCATACTCATTTTATAATTCGCTCCCCGCATTTACACAATTTATACCTAAGGATTGACTAGCTTTTGTTTATCTGGTCCTTGTTTACCTATATGGGTTGGGTTATTTTGGTTTAGCTTCATGCTAGTGCTTCACAGTAATCAATGAACATGATGAGATTATTTATGATACGTTGTTTTCCCTTTTGATTATGATGATGGTATTATGACATTTAAGGGGACTCAAGCGATTTCTCGAGTGCCTCTCCATAAGGACTGGTTCGTTGGATGACCGCCTAGGAAAACAGTGCAACCATGAGGGTGGTATGGGATGCCCTTGGCTAAGTAATGTGGGAAGTCTTATGTTGGGTGCTGGTTTGGTCATTGGGGAACATAGGCATTTGTTATGGCTCCTGTATTCTCGCTCAGGGATTTTGGTACGAGCGTCGTCCCCGGCTTTTTCCTGAGTGCGAAGGTATAGGTTTTGGTACGCCAGATGGTCTCTATGGCAATGGTGGCATCTGTTATGGCTCCTATAATCTCGCTCAGGGATTTTGGTATGGGCATCATCCCACGACTTTCTCTGAGGGAGGAGGTATAGGTTTGGTACGCCAGATGGTCACTATGCAATGGTCATTTCCAACATTTGCACATTGAGGACCCTAGGGAAAAGCCACATAGTGAGACCCTGCTAGGTCACCTTGGTAGTGATCAATGGAGAGTCATGATCTCTAGGCAAAACGGGAATCACGGCTCATGGGTAAAGTGTGCAACCTCTGCAGAGTGTTATGAAACTGATATATCAGCCATGCTTGCGGTTATGAGTAGCCAAGGGAGCTACATTGATTAGAGACACATTGATCAGAGATGTTTTGGTTACATATGATGATGAGGATAATGTTGGTTTCTATTATGATTATGATTATGATTTCTGGTATTCTTTCCATTTAGAAGGAGTACTTTTGGGTTAACAACTTGGGTTAATGTTAAAACTTGACTCTCTACTTGTAATAATTACCTGACCAACTAAAAGCAACTGCTTGACCCTAACCCCACATAAAGCTAGTCCAGTTTAGCCAAATGAGACATTTGTTGAGTATGTTGATGTGTACTCACCCCTGCTTTCACAAAACACCAGGTTGCCTTTGGTGCAATCTATGCTCAGGTAAAGCAGAAGGTGTCGAGGCGAATCTCTAGGAGTTCCAGGACTTCAACAAGTTTGAGGATTAGGTTAGCGACCTCCACCAGTCAGCTGCCTATGGTGAGTTTTATTTACGTTGGCTACATTTCTATTATGTGCACTTTGATTTATATTATATAAATGACTCTAGTCTGTAATATTATTACTTACTCTTTATTATTATTCGAAGCATTGTGCTATGATGAGTCATTTATGTAATCGTTGTGTATGTGAATTTCTGATCCTGGCACGTACATGGTCGTATTCGGTTTACCTTCTAAAACCGGGTGTGACTTAAGTGGCATCAAAGCCAGGCTAACTGTAGGACCACTGACCTAGAGTAGCATTGGTCGTTTTAAGGACTTATTGACTATTACTTCACCCCATCCTTGATTCTGCTTCAAAATATTAGTCACCTCGACTAATTCTATGTTGTGCTCCTATATGCCCCCTTGCCAAAAGTATTTTATTCTAGTATGGTCTATACTTCTCTCAATCTATTAGTTCTGATCTCACTCTTGTGCTTGCGACATCTTTGTAGATGCCCCCGACCATAGCTTTTAGTCTTTTGGGATTCTTTCCTCTTCCATTATTAAATTACTACCATTTGGCCACCTCTATTCCCTAGGTATTGACATGCTTTTATCCCATGATTCTTCAATACTCTTGTTTCAAATACTTACCTCTAAAAACTCTACTGCCTATTTAAACATTTCAGTTTATATGTCCATGACTTTCTTGTCTTTTGAAATCCCTTACTATTCTTTTGTTAAGTAATTATCTTTCGGCAATTTCTATTCCTCTGGTCTTGGTATGCTGGTATCCTTGAAATCTTGCATTTTTATGTATGCTAATCTTTATATCCCAATGTCTGCTTAAAACATTTCAGTTCACATGCCCTTGACCACTCTTGTTTCTAGACAATCCATGAGCGATCATTTTATTTTGCACATCCTTGGTGGTGTCGTTGTTTCTTATGACCTCTCTCGGTAATGAATTGTTTTTTTACTTCAACCACTCTGTTGGAACCTTACTTATCTTACCCTTGGTTGTTTTCTTCACTTCGCCACTTCGTGAGTCTTGTTTTAACTCTATCCTTGGTTATGCTTTTCATTATTATCATCTTTACCCTTGCCACCTCTATATCTTACCTTGATGCTTATATTGTACCAGCCCTCTAAAACCTCCTCTCTTCCATCTCAATTTTAGAATTGTATTTTACCTGTTTTCCCTTGGTCATATCCTCTTCCTTGTTGCTTGCGAGTTTTAACTCCATTCTTGTTGTGCTCCAGTTGGGTATTACCTTTACCTTTCTCATCTATCGATCCTACCTTGGTGGTTACATTATGTCCGTTATCTAAAATCTCCAATCTCCTATCCCACTTTGAGAGCGATGTTTTACTTATCTCACCCTTAGCTATATCCTCTTCTTTGCCACGTGCAAATCTTGTCTTAACTCCATTATTCATACCACTGGCTCTTCAATGCCTTCATCTTTTCTCTCATACCCTTGTCTGTTATCACCTTTGACCCTTGCGATATTGAGGTCTTCTACCTAAATGCTCACCTTTGACTTATCCTCTAAAAGCCTCCCCTTTCTTTCAACCCAGTTTGAGAGTTGCGAGGTACCTACCTCTCCCTTGATTTCTTTTCACTCCTTGTCGCCTTACAAGTTTTCTGTTAGTGCCATCCTTTGTTGTGTTTTATTTGCTATCACCATCCCCTTGGCATCCATCGATCTTGCCTTGATACTCATCTTTATTCCTGCTCTTCAAAAATCTCCTCTCTTCCACCTCAAATTGAGAGTGGCAAGTTACCTGTCTGGCCCTTGGACATACCCTCTCCTTTTCTATTTGCAGGTCCTATCTTAACCCCATCCTTTATGGTACTTATATCCTTTGCCTTATGCCTATTTACCTCCTCTCTTACATTCTTGTTTGGTATCACCTTTAACCCTTGTAATATTCATACCCTTACCTTCATGCTTACTTTGAACCTCCCCTTTTAAGTCCTTCTCTTTTCCATCCTTGTTCGAGGATAATGTCTCACCTATTTCACCATTGACTGCTTCCCCTCCTTTGACGCCTTGCAAGTTTTGTCTAAAATACATTCTTAGTTGTGTGTTTGTCCATTATCACCTTAACCCTTGTCATCCCTCGATCTTTACCATGATGCTTATCCTATGCCTACCGTTTGAAATATTATCTTTCCCATCTCGATATGCGAAAGGTGTTTTACCTATCTTGACCTTGGTTGCGTTCTCTCCCTTGTTAGTTACAATCCTTGCTTTAGCTCCATCCTTTATTATGCTCAGACCCCTATCCTACATGTCTTATCATTCCCCTTGCCTTTTGATGGCTTTAGAGTAGTTTCCCCTTGGTAAGGAAAGACCACCATCTAGTTAACATTAATGTGTAGCAATGAGATGCTTGTTGTTGTGTGCTCGTGTTGTTTGTTTTTGTGTTATAACTGATTTGCTTCTTTGTGATGAGTGTTGATGCGTTGTGGCCCTTGGTCCGCAATGACATCAGTTTACTAGGTGAGTGCCATAGAGTAGGTAGTTGGGTGCTCTCCCTTTTCTCTCTTTAATCCATCTGTGCTTACCATTTCTATCTATACCTTTTCCTCTTGCACCTATCCAGTTGGCAACCTCCAACCTCTCTCAATCAATCAAGATCAGAGTCGACAACATCTTCACCAAGTGCATATCAACACTCCTGTTAAGGGGGTTAGCTGCTAACCCCAACGAAGACCATGCGATCAACGTCAACCAATAAGATCAAAGTGGTGCAGCGCAAGCGTGTGTGGGTCCTAACCCACAGGTCTAGAAAGTTCCATAAGAATTGCATCAGTGGGTCATGAACATCTGAAGGTCAAAGCAACCAGTCCACAGGTTAAGCTTGTAGAGTCAAAGTCAACTCAAGAAAGCCGTGAACAACCTATGAACCAACCTTGTTTTCTTGCTAGCTTCTTCTTGAATCTCAGGGGCAAGATTCCTGTTAAGGGGTTTAGATTTGTAACACCCTGAATTTGAGGTTATAAAATTTCTTTCCTAATATTCACCAAATTTAGGTGTTACTCCCTCATTTCTTTGCTTTCCTTCTCTTTTCCTAAATAATGCAAAAATTATTTTGTTTTATATATCTGTAAGCCTAGTAAAATGAAACCATAAAAAGATTCCTTGAATTTGTTGCATATCATGCCGAGACTTTTTATGTCAAATTGTTGTGTTTGTGCATCAATTCAAACTCATTAAATATATTTGAATCTTTGATTCAAAAACTTTATTTAGATTTGAATAGGAATAAAAAGGAAGAGAAAGAAAAAATAAAAAGGAAAAGCCTCCCACCACCCCATCCAGCGCGCAGCCCACCCAGCGTCCCACAAACGCGGCCCAGCTCCCCACCCCGCGCGCCCCCGCGGCCCAGCTCCCCACCCCACGCGCCCCCGTGACCCACCTTGTGCGCCCCTCCTCCCCCAGCCCGTCCCCGCGCAGGGACGCTCGTCCGCGCCGCCGCCCACCCCAGCGATCGCCCCGCACCGCTCGCAGGCGCTCTCCCCGCCATGCCTTTCCCCTCGACGTGTGCACGTGGAAGACGGGAACCGTCGCCACGATCTCGCCCAAGTCATTGAGGTAAGGCCCACGACCACCCCATGCGGTTCCACACTCGCCTCCCCTTTCCTCTCTCCATCCCCTCTTCCTCTCCCCTCGTTGCCCTTGGCGTGGCGGCATTTTGCCATGGTTGGGGCTCGGTTGTGCCGGTCCGGCCGCCCCTGTTCCACCCCCAGCGCGGCCAGCTGGCGCGGCGGCTTGTGGCCTGCCAACGTGACCTGCCCGTGGCAAGGACCTAGCGCGGCTCGCCTGGTGCGCCTGGCACGGCCCTCGCGCGCGTTGGCGCGACCCACTGCTCGTGGCTGGCGCGGCTAGGCCGTGCTCCGGCGAGGCCCGTGCGTGTGCCCCGGCATGGCCCATGCGTGTGCCCCGGCGCGGCCTGCGTGTGGCCGGCGTGCCCGCGACTGACTCGCGCGTCCCCAGCGCAACCTCGCACGCATCCTGTTAACGCCGGCTGTGGCAGAACCACCTAAGTTATTGGGCCCACATGCACCTGTCCTTGTCTCAAAGACCTCAGACTGCTATGCATGTGCAACAGATAACTTAATAGGATCTGTCCGAGTGCCCCAAGGACCCCAGATAAACCACTTACAACCAGGACCGCAGGATTAAGTAAACATAAATCACACACCAACCATTTGCAGCGGAAATCTTATTACCAAATTTTACAAGTTACATCAAGTTTACATTATACATGATCGGAGTGATTACAAAAGTAATTCAAAGAAATAACTTTGAACTATTATAAATTATTTATAATTTTGAAATATATGCTAGCTTAAGTGACCATCCTCAATAAGAAGTATAGAAGAGTTACTTAGACTTATAAGAAGGCCGAGCCCACCAGCACTTAACACCATCAATAGCAGCACAAAGTTATAACCTGAAAAACAACAGGGAATAAAACCCTGAGTACGCAATTACTCAGCAAGACTTACACGACTAAAGAAAAGACTCTCAAGGATATGCTGGTTTTAAAAGGATTCAAGGTAAGGCTTATCAAGAATCAAGGACTCTGTTTGCAGAAAAGCTTACTATGAGTAGATCCTTAAGAATTCATTTTACTTGTCAGGTTAAGTAAAGTTACCTACATCTAGAGTTCTTTCTATCCTAGTTCAAGCACTTGGCCTATACTAGCCGTCTTTTTATCATCCCTTCAGTTCATTGGATTGCTACGTGTAGGGCAGTGACCAAGTCTTCATGTCCGAGAAGTAACGGCGATCCAAATCGATTAATACCCAGCTGGAGTTCTCTAACCACATGACATATGTAGCACTTAACCCTTGCATATGTCAACTCGCCACCGGGTTTCTTAAGACCAGACCGGGTTCACGCCAACCGAGAGCACAAATACACCACCGTCCAGCCTATTGCCACGGAGGGTACACGCTACTCTTGCCATCTCTCCACTCCCATTGCGTGTTGGCCTTTCTGGTATTAGTCTGCCCGAGGCAAAGCTTACCCATGACGAGGCATGTGGCCAGTTAAAAGGTCCTCAATCAGCAAGCCTACATCGGCACGGTCCTTAATCGACTCAGATGGAGACACTACACCGAGACTTCCTTCTCGTGCAAGTCACCCGTGCGGTCTGCCCTTCTTCAGGTTGATCCGACTGACGACATCGTCTTGTGGGTTGTTTTTTGCGATGCTCTTTGCTTTGCACGATTCTCAGCTAGCGTACCTAATGAGATGCATTATGCACATGTATGAATACCAAGGAATAGCACATAACTAATTATTGCTATACCAAGAAGATTAAATATTTAATCATAGGGCATTACAAATTTCACAAGTAAACCCTATATACCTATAACTTTAAAATAACCGATAGTAGCATTTTAAATGACTTAGAATTACTACTCTAAACTATTATGCACATCATATCAGCTAAACACGATATCAACGCAAATCAATCATACAAAAATTATGATATATATATAAGCATTACTAACGCTTATTGGCTAGATGTAGAAACATTTACACTACCCTTTACATTACTAAATTGACCATTCATCACAAATGATGAACCAATTTATACACACTTAACTTATATGTTCTCTAAAACATTCTTCATAGATCTTGCATTTTAGACCTCTTTCATCACACGACATCGACCAAATCATCGTAAACGACTCAGGCATCCTAATAAATATTATACCTACCACCACGACACACATATTCTAAAGGTAATAGGACCGATATAATTAGTTTATCTAACAAATCCCTTCATCGAACTAATTCAATAATTAAGCTAACAGAAATATGAATCGGCTTACCCATGATTAAATTTGACGCGCTATCCGTGAACACGGCAAGGATTTTGGTTAGGCCCTTGCGTCGAGTACTTGGTGAACATCACGCTGCTAGCTCCGTCTTCACCCGACTGTTGGGATTTCTTGATGATGCACAGAACGACGATGACAGGGTCGAGCATGACAAGGAGTTCTGAAAATCGACGTAGGCAGCACGCAATTAGAAAACAGATCATCGGAGTCGACGAGCACGTCGTAGACACAACATGGATTGACGACGAGGAGCAAGGGGGTGTCACAGCATACAAAGGGCGACACAAAGATGTTGGGCACCGACTATGACGTGCATGCAGATTCCTGGGACTCGACAAGCTGGCAGAGCAGAGAGCCAACCCCGCATTGCATCGACGGCAGCGCGACTCTAGCGAGACCCCGTGTCCGTACATGCCGACAGCATGGACGAGCAGACACGACACAGAGGGTGCGAGTCTGCCAAGGACGCGACAGGAATAGCTCTGCGCGCAGGACGCGGCCAAGCATCTTGGCATGATGGGGAAAACACCGGCGAGGTGCTAGCGCTGGCGAGCTGGATTCCATGGCAGTCGACACCGAAAACAGCGATGACGGAGAGATGAGCAGCGGTGGTATGCAGCCATGTGCGCGCGGGGAAGAAGCTTCACGGTGCTAGAGATCGACGTGCGCAACATGGAGAAGCGCCGGCAAGCGAAGAAGACGCACGCGCAGGGACTCCACGGCTAGGCGCGGTGGTGCTGAGGAGAATTGGAGGGAGCATGGCGTAGGGAGAAACCTTTGCTGGGCACAGGGTCGCAACGGCCACGGTGAGGGAGCTCCGAGCTGGGCGAAATCCGAGCAGAGGAGAAAAACGATCGTGGAAAGCAGAGGCGTGGGTGGGGAGGAGAAAGGTCCGTGCAGGAGCTTTGAATAGGGAGAAGCGACGGCCATGGGAGATGGGAAGGAGAGAGCTCCGGCCAGGGAGATGCGCGCCGGCAGAGGTGCGCTGCACTCGATACCTGAGAGAGGGAGGCGCGGCGGTGAGGGAGTAGGAAGCCGCGACGAGGGAGCTCGGCGCGCAGACTGGGCGAGCTTTGTGCTGGGGCTAGGGACGAGCGGAGAGAGCCGCTCGGCAGGGAGATGGGCGACCGAGCTAGAGCAGGGAAGTAGGGAGGAGCTCGGCTACGGAAGATGGAGCAGGAACTTGGCGCTGGCGAGCCACAGAGACACGAGAGGGAGAGAGCGCGATGTGGCTGGGAGGAGTTGGGGCGAGCGGCGCGCAGGGAAGAGAAGCGACTGGGCGTGCGTGGAAGATAAGCATCGCACGCCCAAAAAAATCAACAAGCGGCGACCAAAAAAATCAAGCAGAGGGGCGGCGGGAGGATGAGATCGGCTGAAGATATTTTCTTTTTTTTCTTATTTCTCTCTTTTTTTTACACAAGCGATACAAATATCCATAATTCTGAGATCAGGGTTAAAAGAGACGTAAACAAGTTGGATCAGAACAATATTAAATATAAAATTCGGATAGAATTTAATTTAGCGGATACTCTGGAATTCAGAGAAATTTTTACCAGTTACTTATATCTCAAGATTTGGATCCGGGCGAGAAACAACATCCCGTAATAAATTGATTTTGGCTTCGGTATTTTAATTTGCATGATTCGATCGAAATTAGCCAAAACCATATCTGCTAATGTGTACACGATTTCGTCGCCAAAACAGCGTGCTAAAGGATAAATTGGATCATAACCTCACGCACGATTCCTCTTGGACAATGCGCGATTCAGATTATTTTGCCCCGAACAATTTAATCATCGAGTTCTACCTAATCTGTTCGAGAGGAAATCGGAGGACTGGACTAAATTTCCAAATTCGTATATGCGCGAGCGAAGAATTTTAAATAACCACCGGACTCACTGATTTTCGGAACAACTATGTTCCGAACATCACGAAAATTTGGAAGAGCCCAGATAGATAAAAATAAAAACGATATCGAGCTCGTGATAGATGAAATAGATTAAGATAGAGAGACTATTATTCTTATTAATATTCCCGTACTTATGTCTATATTCGCTGTTTACGTACAGTAACACCTGGGGTGTTACACCGGCATATCGTCGTTGCCATCGTCGTCCGTGCCCACAGCAGCCCCGGCTTAATTTGCGTGGCGTAGCGGCAGCCTCGCCGCTGCTTCGCGTCGTGCGCGCAGCACGTCCTCGTGCTTCGCTGCGAGCTCGTCCGGCCGTCCGCCGTCATCGTATGGTGAGCATCGTCTACGCGTTAGTAACATTGTTTCGCCATATCTCACGTTTTAAATAATTAATTATGTTTTTGTTTAGCTAACTTTAATTAATTAGACTTTTCAATTAAACTAATTTATAGTTATTAACTTGTGCTTTATAAATGCACGTCGATGTGATTAATATTAACTCAAACGTTTTGTCCTAATGTTCGTTTAATATAAATGTGACGTTTATTTAGTTTATCTCGCGTATCGCACGCGCGGTTTTGCACGTGGTTACGTGCCGATCCGCGTGTCGTTTGCGCTCGTCGTTTACGTTGTTTCGCGCAGTCGCGCGCGTTATTAAATCCGTTACGACCCCTTTCGCATTACGTATTTTGTCTCGCTCCGCTATTTCGTCCCGCTTATAGTCGTTGATATTATTTAAATTACTTATTTAACTAAGAATTGTTAGTGTGGTCAGCTAATTAAAAATGTGCGATAGCTATAGTTTCTTTTTAAATAAATATCAATTAATATAAGCAGATCAACCTAAACGTGATATGACCACGCCATTAAGCAACACATTACAACCTCCAAGTCATACTACATCACCAACCTAAGTCTTTGATGGACCAATTACACGTAGCCGAGCTAAGAAGCTACAGCAAGAGGTGCACGCGCTACTTTATGAATTTCAATTAAACACTAATGAGAATTCTATGCTACCTAAGTCGTGTATGTTGATATTACTTAGGTTCACCAAAGAGGAAGGACAAAACATATCAAGGACTAGTTAGCAAGAAGAGCTATGTCCGAGTCAGTCCAGCGCAACAGAACCATCCAGAAGAAATCGTCATATCTTTTGATTCCCAAAAGCTATGAAGGCCCATAAGTACTTTTTGGAAAGCTCTTGAAGTCTAGTTTCTAATGCTTCTACAGCCGACTTAATCAAATCTACCAGAAAGGCAGCCGACCTACTTTAGTGCTGACTGGTTCGAAGGTCAACAGTCTGCTTGATGACCAAGTTTTCGTATTAAACTGCATCATTCTACGAAGTTTCATTAAGCATGCTATATATGGTGAGAAAGCTTATCAAGTTAGCTTTCCAATGCAACCAGTCCCACGTCATTTGAAGATTCCTAGAAGAAGTTATTGTCAAAATACTGAAGGATGCGCAGAAGTCAAACAGCCACACGGAAATCAGCTCTGTAGATCTCCCGAAGAGGCTCCTTTACATTAGCATGTGAAAATAGTTTTGTTTCGTGTTTATACCTCGCTAAGGCTGGTTGTTACTAGTATAAATACCCCCCTATGTCTATGATGTAAGGCAGCTTATGATAATCTAAAACAGAACCCCTTTTATTCAGCTGTGTGCTAACAAATATTGAGAGTGATCTCTACCCCTTTGCTCTTGTGAATTCCTTCGCGGGATTGCAGAAGCGGCGGCTTCATCCGCTCCCAATTGGTGCTCCTACTCCCTTCGAGGTCTACTCGATTGATTGTAGGTTG
Organism: Zea luxurians; assembly: GCA_029449295.1. Lineage (NCBI taxonomy): Eukaryota > Viridiplantae > Streptophyta > Magnoliopsida > Poales > Poaceae > Zea > Zea luxurians. Next base: position 142,539,746 of record JAOPSE010000009.1, on the reverse strand, counting down.
TGTTGGTTGGTTCTTTGAGAGTGTGGTTGGGCGAATCCTCGATTCAGGCTGCCGGTTAAAGACGGTGGTTGGCTTCGAGTTTTATTTGTTAGGTTGCACTAGTTATCGCTGCTTGCAGCAAGTTATCTTCGCTTCTTTGAAGCTAGTTATCTGAAGATTGATCCTACGTCGTGAAGATCGGGTATCGTGACGCATCATCTGGTATCAAAGCCTCAGTTGCCACGGTAGGATTCTTTCCCCTTAGCTACATATATTTTGTGTTCATCCTATCCACCAAAAAGCCATAAATATTTTTGCCATAGCCCTTTGTTTCAATCTGTTGTTCCAGTGAGTTTTGTTAAGTTTCAGTCCTTAGAGTCTTTGTTTAGTTGCTGGTCACTCTATCCTTTGTGTTCCCTTTGAGCCTCTTATATATATCTGAAAATATCCACAAAAAGAAAAATCTGAAAACCCTCATCATTTCCTTCGCGTTAACTTTGATCCTATTTAAGTTATAGCTACTGGTTGAGTTCTTTGTTAATTATTATAAAGTGTGCAATACCATATCAGATCTCTGTGTTTAGTTCTATAAAAAAAAGAGTATCAAAAAAAAAGAAAGAAAGAAAAGTATCCAAAAAAAGTGTTGAGCAAGATTGTGAAAGAAAAGAAGAACGATCGGTTTGTTTATGTGCACAAGTGCTGAAAGTTCATCAAGTTGTTCAACCAGTTTGCTATTGTCATTTGGTGCAAAATTTTGGTTGGGTCTGATCGCAACACTTGCATTCCAATCATACTCCTTGATTTGTATCAAATCTGAAATTTCTTTGCGCGTGTGTTTGATCTACTTACATCTCTCGAATCTTGTGGTCAGCACTAAGCAGGGAACTTCTAGTTGGATTGTTATTTAACTTTACAACAACTTGGATTCAGATTGTATTCCTTGTTTACTATTCCCCCACCAAGCTCCACATATAAGCCATCGTAATCGGTACTCTGGTCTTGTATTCGCTTAACCATCACTTTCTTGTTACCACCACACATTTTTCTTGCAACCCGCAGGGACCTCATAAGAGCTTTGGTTGGTAAGAGTGGTGAGGTTGTGAGATTCTAAATAGCTTCATATTCCACCTATATTTGTTGCCTTGTTGCCACTAATTTCGCAGGAAGATGGATCCCAACATTGAGATTGAAGAATGTGTCACTATGATACACTTCAATGAGCTCAAACAAAGCATAGAAGCCAAGGAAGATCTGTTGGCACAAGATCTTCAGACACTTATGGCTGAAATCAGAGGTCGTCGTCGACTCCCTGATGGTGCAAGAAACCATGATGAAGATGGGGAATAAGGTGAAGGAAATTATTCTAGAAGAGCAAGTAAACATGGGAGGAGAAATCAAGGTGCTGCCCATGGTAGAGGAAGAGGCCGGAATCGAAGAAATAATGACAATGAAGAATCTGAATTTGGGGATGATGATCAGTCCCAACGTCGCTATCGTCGTCATCATAGAGGCGTCAACCAAGAAGAGAGATTTGGGAAACTTAAGTTTACCATGCCAAAATTTGATGGTAGATCTGATCCTGAAGATTATTTCACATGGGAATTGAAGGTGGAGAAAATCTTCCGCCTACATAATTATTCAGAGGAGAAGAAACTTGCAATGGCATCTCTTGAGTTTGAAGGATATGCTCTGATTTGGTGGGAGCAACTTCTTCGTGATCGTGAAGAAGATGGAGAGGACCCTATTGTTACATGGCAAGAGATGAAGCGAGAAATGAGAATTCGTTTTGTGCCGAAGCATTATCAACGTGATCTTTTTGATAAATTGCAGAATTTGAGGCAATGAAGTTTCTCTGTTGAGGAGTATTATAAGGAGATGGAGAAGGCCATGATTAGATCCAATGTGTATGAAGACGAAGAGCAAACCATTGCATGTTTCATGGCTGGGTTACACCACAACATTCAGCGTATTGTTGAGTTTCAGCCATACCAAAGTCTTATTGATTTGGTACATCAAGCCAACAAAGCTGAACGCCAGCTGCAACAAGATGCTAAGAACAGCAAGCCCTTGCCATATGGTGCACGAACCATGACTGGAGGAAGCAAATCAATCTCAAGGTTTACTGCTGCATCCTCAGCAACAAAAGGTTCAACTGGGGGCCTGCGACCCAATATTCAAGGCAATTCTAGTGGAAAGAACGGTGTTGCTCCAAACCCGAGTTATAAACCAGCAGCATCCAGTTCAACATCAGTGGGTTCAACAGCCAAGAGTAGTGGTATTCAGTGCTTCAAGTGTGGAGGTCGTGGTCATGTCATAAAGGAGTGTCCAAATAATCATGTGATCCTTGTGAATGATGATGGAGAATATACATCAGCTAGTGAAGAGGAAGCTAAAGCAGGAAATGAAGATGATATTGATAAATCTGAAGAACATACGAGATGTGAATTTGAGCATGGTACTACTCTTGTGGTTACACAAATCTTGAGTGTTCAAATGAAAGAAGCTGAAATTGGACAGCGACATAATCTTTTTCAAACGCGAGCCAAAGTGCAAGACAAAGTAGTAAAGGTGATCATTGATGGAGGGAGTTGCCATAATCTTGCAAGTCTTGAGATGGTTGACAAGCTTGGTTTGAAGTTGCAGCGACACCCTCATCCATATCATGTCCAATGGTTGAATGAATCAGGAGATATCAAGATTGGTTATAAGGTGAAAGTTCCGTTCAAGATTGGAGAGTATGTTGACACAGTGGAGTGCGATGTTGCACCCATGTCTGTGTGTCACATGCTGCTAGGAAGACCCTGGCAATATGACCGATATTCTCAGCATTGTGGAAGAACAAATCAATACACGCTAGATCTGAAAGGGAGAAAGTTTGTACTCAAGCCTATGACCCCTCAACAAATCATGGTTGAACACTTACAAAAGAAAACTGAAATTAGTACAGCAAGTAGAGGAGGAGAAGAGCAAAATAAATTAAGTGTCATCCACAATTCGGTGAGTGAGTGCTACAAGACAAATTCAAGAGATAAAAGGAAGGAAGAGGGAGAACATCTAGTTATGCTAGCTACAAAATCTGAGCTAAGAGAAGTGAGGAACAACCCATATCAAGTACTCTTTGTACTTGTGAACAAAGATGTTTTGATTTCTGCTAACGACATAACATCTCTTCCTAGTGTTGTGGCTGATCTTTTGCAGGACTTTAAAGACGTGTTTCCACAAGAAACACCGGCAGGACTACCTCCAATTCGAGGGATTGAGCATCAAATCGATCTTATTCTAGGGGCCGCACTTCCTAACCGTCCACCATATCGAACCTGTTGGGGGCTTGTTCTCAAATGCTAAGAGTTAAGAACAAGGCAACATAGAAAATGTTAAATGTTAAAGTCCTTCGTCCTCCACCACCTTATATCCCTTCGAGATATAAAGAATTTCGGACGAAGGTTACGAAGGGCGTACCTTCGTAAACATAATAACGAGGGACGAAGTCATATAAATCATGAAGTATAAAATAAACATTCAAATGTTATCATAGAATCATTTCCATCTTTACTAATACGAACAAATATAAATGATTTCAAATTACAAATGTACCTTCGGTCCTGAAGAAGGTGAAAATACAAGCGTGACGCGAAGGCAAATGACAGGTTCACGTGAACAGTACAGAGGTACTGTTCATCTATTTATAGGCACAGGTCGCAGCCTGTGACAAATTACAATTATGCCCCTTACAAAAGTTTACAACATTGACTCAGACCTCTATGGATAAAAAGGTCATTCTATCTCTATGTCGGTTTGTAACGCCGAAGCTCCATGAAAAGGAACCTTCGGCCATCTCTTGGAGACGACTTCAGCCGAAGCTGCTTCTTCGTGTGAGACCTTCGGCGCACCGAAGCACGACCCCAACAGTAGCCCCTTTCGCGGTGCTAGATCGTTTTTCGTAACGAGCTTGACCCGTGAAAAAAAACCTCTTCAGCTTCGGGAAGCCGAAGGTCCAAAAAACACCTTCCCTGAGCTCGTTGCGGAGAAACGATCCGGCTTCCGAGCGCGTGCCAGGCCCACCTTGCAGAGTTACTGTTTGATCTTTGCGGTCCACTGCACAGCGAGTTCGAGTGACTGCCCGCTTGGTGTAAAAAATCCTGCCGCTTCGCCTTCTTACCTGCAGCACTATATAAACAGACGGGTAGGTGTGAAGTTACCACAGCATTCATTGCTATTTGCACTGTTGTGCTGCCAAAATTTTTAACTATAGCCGAAGCTTGATTCTCAGAATTGAACGAAGGTCCATCTCGACGTCTGCTTCGTCAGAAAGAAGAGCTTCGGGAGAAAAGAAAAAAGAAAAAAGTTTCTGACTTCCCCAAACTCAGAATCAAATGGCGAGAGTGCGATCTACTGCCAAAGTTGTACGTGAGGGAGACGAAGCCGAAGGTTCAAATACTGTGCCCATCTCCGAAGCGATGCAGCGTTTCGGTCTAGTGACTGCAGAAGACATGCCCAGTGCTGCAGCAAACCCAACAACCGCCGAAGGAGAAGAAGAAAACATTGAAGGGACTGATCCCGAAGATGACTACCGTATTGCCATGCCCAGCAAGCCCAGTCACCTGGATTTTGGGAAATCAACTGTTTCAAAGGCTGACCTTTCGAAGATGGTGAAAGCAGGTTTTTTTAATGAAGATCAGAAGAAGCTGCTTCGCTTCGGGGGGGAAGAAACCACCCCGAAGCCAGAGAAGGACGAGATTGTCATCTTCAAGAGCTTTTTAAAGGCTGGGCTGAGATTCCCTCTTCACAAGATTATTGCGGAGATACTGAAGAGGTTTGGTATCTACTTTCATCAATTGACTCCTAACGCCATCGTTAGGCTCAATGTTTATATCTGGGCCCTCCGAAGCCAAGCTGTGGAACCGTTTGCCGACAGCTTCTGCCGAGTTCACGAATTACATTACCAAACAAAGGCCAGAAAAGATGGGCTACATGATAATTTCGGTTGCTATAATTTTGCCTACCGGAAGACAACAAAGTGTCCTGTCATCAGCTACCGAAGCAAATGGCCAGCAGGCTGGAAATCTGAGTGGTTTTATGTAAAAGTTGACGAAGACAAAGAAAAATTGGTACAAAGCCCTCTGGATTTAATCTTTGGAGAGACAAGGCCACGATGCCACATCGGCAGGCTAGAAGGTCCCACCTGGGCTGCTCTGGGTGAATTTGAAATTATTTCAGAACATATTGGCACCAGGGATCTAGTTCAGGAATTCTTGGCATTCAGAGTTTTCCCTACTCTAAAAGAGTGGGAAATGCCGAAGCTGGAGGGAGAGAAGAAGAAGGGGGAGCTTGTCCGGCTTCCTTATCACTTCAAGTTTAAGAAGTACTTTAAAAAACCCTGCAAAGAATGGTTAGACACAGTTGAGGTGATGTGCAATGAAATCCTGGGGAATTACTCCAAAAAAGAGGATCAACTAATGACAGCGGCCTTCGGCGCCCGACCGAAGCGAAGGCTGAACCGAGTGCTTGATGCCCTGGGCTTCGAGTACCCAGACTATGAGCAGTTGAACAAGGGTGCCGAGGGCCACAAAAGAAAAAGAGTGGCCGAAACTCTGACCAAGGATGAAGAACGACCAGCAACAGAGAAGAAAATTCCCAAGAAAAGAAAAATATCAACTCCGAAGCGAAAAATATCCGAAGAAGAGGGGACCCCCACACCACCTTCTACGAGCGACATGGAAGAAATTTTAAAGGTAATGACTGAACCCATGCCCACGAAGCTAAGTCCATTAGGGCTCCATCTGACGAAGCTTTTTCAAAAGGTGGACGAGCCGGATCAAACGAAGATAAGCAAACCCAAGCGGCAAAGAATTATTGCGGTAACTGAAGTTATCGACAAGACGCCGCCTAAGGCGTCAATTCAAAAAACACCAGCTGTCGAAGGTACCACAAACGTCGAAGTCGCACCTTCGGAGGTCGCGGCTACCGAAGCCGCTACAGCCGAAGATGCAAACTTAGAAACTACCATTGAGGACATCAACAAGATTTTGGAAGACATGGCTGCAGAAGAAGCTGGTACTACTACTGAAAAAACCATGGCGACAGTGCCTGAGAAAGGGAAAGAAATAGCCGAAGACACTTCGGACGACGAAGCCTACTCTTTTCAGAATTTAGTTGGGCAAAAACTGACGAAGGACGAAATAGAAGAACTTAAGGACTATGCCAAATCTTGTGGCTACAAACCAGGAGCTCTCCTATTTGGAGGTGTGGACGATGAAAAATTAAGCTGCATTCGAGACCAAACTGGAGCTAAGGTAATCGGTACTCTATCAAAGAGTATCGGTTTTCCGAAGCTAGAGACAGACATCAGCCGCTACCGACGACAACATATCGTCGGCAGCTTATTTTACTCCAACTTCAAGGTAAACAACCTTTTCTCTGGTTTTTATTGCTGTTAATAATGAAAATGTTACCAACGTAAGTTGTTTCTGTGCAGAGCATGCTACTGAGCAAAGCTCTGAAGATGCAGCAAGATTTGGAGGACAAAAAACACGAAGCTATAATTGAAAACTTAGAAAGCAAGATAAAAGAACAATCTGCCATTATTGAAAAGAAAGACTTCGAGCTCCAATCGACCGAAGGCTTGCTGGCTGAGACTGAGGCTAAAGTATCAGAGTTGAATTCGAAGCTTATCAGTCAATCAAAACAATTCGATCAGGAGAAGCTAGAGCTTAATTCGAAGCTTGAAGCCGAAGTCCAGACCAGCTCAGAGTTGAAGAAATCGTTAACAAGCCTTCAAGACAAATGCTTGAAATTTGGCAATAATTGTATTGGACGATTAAAAAAGATATTTTACTCTGTTGGAGCCAGCAGCGGGAAATTTAACCCTTCAGCGGAAAATTTACCACAGGCCTTCGATCATATTGAAGCTGAAATCGAAGAACTTGACGAAGTTATAGCCGGGCACGGTGACTTCTGTGCCTGGGTAGCTTCTCGGGGTACCGCTGCTGCATTCCTGAAGGCCGGCTGCGAGCATGGAAAAATTGTCAACAGGCCCAACTTCACCCTATCTCCATCAATCCTGAATGATATACCTGACCTCGCCCGAAGCATCTCAAATAGATTTATAAAAATGATATGGACAAAAGGCGGGCGGGAGAAGGCTGGAGACGAAGCCCGAAGTCATCTTGAACCAGTAAGAAATGATACTTCGTACTTACCTTTTCCTTTGCACTTGATTTTTACTCACGATTCCTTGATTTATGTAGGATGACGAGGGTGAAGATGATGCTTAAGTTATGTCGCCGAAGCTGTCGCCGAAGCTGAAGCTTAATGAAGATCAGTAGAAATGTACTATAGGAAAAAAACTCAGGATACTTTTGTAACAAGTTTTGTAAATACAATTGAACTGTTCTCAAGGAACTTTGTACATACCTTGTAGTATATTCTTACCCTTCTACTAGGGTGCTTTGATGTGAACGAAATCAGTATTTTGAGCCGAAAGCGAAAAAACACCTTCCCTTCTTTTCGTACACAACGAAGCATAGAATACCACTTCTCCCTTCTGCCGAAGCTTTTCTTTTACACAACGATTCATAAAAAGCCAATTTTCCCTTCTGCCGAAGCAACCACTTTGGTACATAAATGCTATGAATGAATGCTTATGTATGCAAATGCCATGATGTAATGTAATGTGCGAATGAATGTCCGAAGCGTATGTCCGAAGCCACACTCATCCATTATTTCCTTAGGAACAACCACACATCAGCTCTGCATTCCCTTAGGAACGACTTTGGAGCTTCTTCGCCTTTTACTTAAGCAGTATAAGCTCTGCATTCCCTTAGGAACGTCTTTGGAGCTTCTTCGCCTTTTACTTAGGCGGTATCAGCGTTGACTTTTCGCTGTAAGCTCTGCATCCCCTTAGGGACGTCTTTGGAGCTTCTTCGCCTTTTACTTTCGGCGGAATCAGAGCTCTGCATCCCCTTAGGGACGTCTTTGGAGCTTCTTCGCTTTTTTTTTTAGTTTCGGCACTCGATGGTGCGTTCTCAGCTTTTACATTTACATTCTTTGGGGGATTTTGCTCTTATAAAACTAAAAAGGAAATTACATATGATGGCCCCATTAAAAACCTTTCTCCCCCTTTAGAAAGGAAAAGGGTGCCATGAAAAAAGAAAAAGAAAAACATAAAAAGTTACATCAAGTTATACATAATATCTCCGAAGCTCATCTGCATTCCAAGATCTTGGAATTTCGTTGCCATCCATGTCCTTTAATCTGTACGAACCAGGCCTCGACGAGGATGCTACTAAGAAAGGCCCTTCCCATTTCAATTGTAGCTTGCCCACTGTATCTGGGTTGGCCACTCTCCGAAGCACCAAATGCCCTGGCTCAATATTTTTTAGCCGGACCTTTCTATCTCGCCATTTGATTGTTTCAGCTTGATATTTATTGATATTCTCCACGGCCTGAAGCCTGATCCCTTCTAAGGCATCTTTTTCCACAAGACAAGCATCTTCGGCACCTGATTCTGCCGAAGCTACCACTCTTATTGATCCAGCTTTAGCTTCTTCCGGAGTTATTGCTTCGTCACCAAATAACAACTTAAATGGGGTAAAGCCTGTAGACCTTGATGTTGTTGTATTGTGGCTCCACACCAGTTTGGTCAACTGATCTGGCCACTTTCCCCTGGGTTGATTGAAGATTAACTTCATTATTCCTGCCATTATGATGCCGTTGGCCCTTTCAACAAGCCCATTCGACTCCGGATGCCTGACTGATGCAAAATGGATCTTCGTTCCAATTTGATCACAGAAATTTCTGAAATCTTCGGAGTCGAACTGTGTTCCATTATCTACAGTGATGGCCTTCGGCACTCCGAAGCGACAGACAATGTTCTGCCAGAAAAATTTTTGGACAGTGGCCGAAGTTATCGTGGCTAATGGCTTCGCCTCAATCCACTTGGAAAAATACTCCACAGCCACTATAACATATTTCAGATTGCCTTGAGCCGGTGGTAATGGACCCAGCAAGTCGAGGCCCCACCTTTGCAATGGCCAGATGGGCTGTATCAGCTGTGTCAAAGACGAAGGTTGCTTTTGATCTCTTGCACATTTCTGACAACCTTCGCACTTTTGAACCAACTCCGCTGCATCCGAAGCTGCCTTCGGCCAATAAAACCCTTGGCGAAAAACTTTTCCAAGTAACGGCCTGGATCCGATGTGGGATCCACATAGGCCTGCATGTATCTCTTTCATCAATTCTATACCTTCGGCTCTAGATAAGCACTTGAGCAGCGGGGCACAAACTCCATGCTTGTATAATTCCCCTTCTATCATGATATACGGACGAGCTCTTGCCTCTATTCTTTTATTATAAGCTTCGTCATCTGATAGGAAGTTACCCTGAAGGTAAGAGATTATTTCAGTTCTCCAATCTTCGCTGTAAACAGGAGAAATGTTAAGGACTGCTCTTTCAAGGAGCTCCACCGAAGGGGCCTTTATTGTTTCGAAGAAGACATCCGAAGGTAACGGCAGCCCCTGTGCTGCAGACTTGGCTAGCAAATCAGCATGCTCATTTTGTCCTCGAGGGATATTCTTGACAGAAAATCCTTCGAAGGAGGCCTCGATCCTTCGGACCGTATCAAGGTACTTTTCAAGCTTCGGATCTTTAGCCTTGCAACTTTTGTCAATATGACCTGAAACAACCTGGGAATCAGTCTTAAGAATCGCCCTTCTGATCCCCATTGCCTTTAATTTCCGAAGACCCAGAAGCAGGGCTTCGTACTCAGTTATATTATTTGTGCAGCTGAAATCAAGTCTTGCTGCATAGCAAGTTTTAACCTTGGATGGTGAAACCAACACAGCAGCTGCACCTGCTCCGAAGGTTCCCCAAGAGCCATCACAAAACACTGTCCATACTTCGGCATCTTTATTTGCTTCTTCGTCCTGAGCCCCTGGCGTCCAGTCGGCAATGAAATCTGCCAATGCTTGAGACTGGATTGAGGATCTATGCACATAATCAATGTAAAATTCATTGAGCTCCGCAGCCCATTTTCCAATCCGGCCAGTAGCTTCTCTATTTCTCATGATATCCTTCAACGGCTGCGAAGAAGGAACAATAATATTGTATGCCTGAAAATAATGCCGAAGCTTCCTGGATGCCATTAAAACGGCATACAACACCTTCTCCAGCTCTGTATAATTTTTCTTTGAGACACTGAGGACCTCAGATACAAAATATACTGGGACCTGCTTCTTGACCTGTCCATCAAACTTCTCCTGGACAAGTGCCGCACTTACTGCTGAATGCGAAGCTGCCACATATAACAACAGGGGAGCCCCTGGCGTTGGTGGGGTTAATGTTGTTAGATCTATTAAGTATTGCTTCAGCTCTTCGAAGGCTTTTTGTTGACTTGGGCCCCATTGAAAGACTTCAGCTGACTTCAGCACCTCGAAGAATGGTAAGTTTCTTTCTGCTGATCTGGATATGAATCTGTTGAGAGATGCTAGCCTTCCTGTCAATCTTTAGGCCCCCTTTCTTGTGGTTGGTGGCTCCATTCGAAGTATAGCTTCGATTTTATTTGGGTTAGCTTCGATTCCCTTTGTTGAAACCAAACATCCAAGAAATTTACCCTTCTTCACTCCGAAGACACATTTTTCTGGATTCAGCTTCAGACCAGCTTGTCTGAAGCTGGCGAAGGTCTCCTGTAGATCAGCAATATGATTTTCTTGCTTCGTGCTTTTTACAATGATGTCATCGACATAAGTCAGCACATTTCTGCCTATCTGAGATTGGAGAACCTTCGCAGTCATTCTGCTGAAACTCCCTCCAGCATTCTTGAGCCCCTCAGGCATCCGAAGATAGCAATATGTACCACTTGGGGTTATGAAGCTAGTCTTCGGCTCATCTTCCTTTTTCATCCAGATTTGATGATAGCCTGAGTAGCAGTCCAGGAGACTCATGAGCTCCGAAGAAGCTGCTGCATCAACTAAAGAGTCTATCCTTGGCAGCGGGAATTCATCCTTCGGACAAGCCTTGTTGAGATCTGTGAAATCAATACACATTCTCCACTTGCCATTGGCCTTCTTCACCATAACAGTGTTAGCTAGCCACTCTGGATACTTCACTTCTCTGATGACTCCTGCACTGAGAAGTCTTTTTACTTCATTGCGAGCCCCTTCGGCCTTGTCATCAGACATTTTCCGAAGCCTCTGCTTTCGGGGTCTGAAGGATGGGTCAACATTGAGCGAATGTTCAATAACATCCCGATTCACTCCACAGAGATCATTGGCTGACCATGCAAAAACATCTTTGTTGTTGAATAGAAACCTTATCAAGGTTTTTTCCTGGTCTTCAGATAATTGCGAGCCCAACAACACCTTCTGCTCTGCTATGTCTTCACACAATAACATGGGCTTCGGCTGATCCGCTGAAGCTGCCTTCTCCCTCCTGAATTTGTACTGTTCACAAGCTTCAGCTCCATCTATGTTATGGATTGCCTTGGAGTCAGTCCAGCTTCCCTCGGCCCTTCTAGCAGCTTCCTGGCTTCCATGAATAGCAATAGGCCCTTGGTCCGAAGGTATCTTCATGCAGAGATAAGCTGGGTGAAGAATTGCTTCGAAGGCATTAAGAGTACCACGACCGATGATAGCATTGTAAGGATACTCCATGTCAACAATATCAAACACAATTTGCTCAGTCCTTGTGTTGTTAACAAATCCGAAGGTTACCGGCATAGTAATCTTCCCAAGTGCTACAATCTGCCGCCCTCCGAAGCCACAAAGGGGGTGCGTAGCATCATGAATCTTGTCTTCAGGCTCTTGCATTTGTCTGAAGGCTTTAGCAAATATAATGTCAGCTGCACTGCCTGTATCAACTAGGACATTGTGGACCAGAAATCCTTTGATCACGCAAGAGATAACCATGGCATCATTGTGGGGATAATCCTTAAGCTGAAGGTCTTCCTGAGAGAAGGTAATTGGAATATGAGACCATTTTGACTTGATGAAGGGTCCCTGCACTCCAACATGCTGCACCCTTCTCTGAGCCTCCTTCTTCTGCTTCTTGTTAGCCGGCTCTGAGCAAGAACCGCCTGTTATCGGGAGCACCAGCTTCGAAGCCGAAGCAGCTCCAGCTTGATTGTTGAACGAAGCCATCAGCTCAGAAAAGTGGAAGTGAGTTCACCGGAGGTGGGTGCCAATGTTGGGGGCTTGTTCTCAAATGCTAAGAGTTAAGAACAAGGCAACACAGAAAATGTTAAATGTTAAAGTCCTTCGTCCTCCACCACCTTATATCCCTTCGAGATACAAAGAATTTCGGACGAAGGTTACGAAGGGCGTACCTTCGTAAACATAATAACGAGGGACGAAGTCATATAAATCATGAAGTATAAAATAAACATTCAAATGTTATCATAGAATCATTTCCATCTTTACTAATATGAACAAATATAAATGATTTTAAATTACAAATGTACCTTCGGTCCTGAAGAAGGTGAAAATACAAGCGTGACGCGAAGGCAAATGACAGGTTCGCGTGAACAGTACAGAGGTACTGTTCATCTATTTATAGGCACAGGTCGCAGCCTGTGACAAATTACAATTATGCCCCTTACAAAAGTTTACAACATTGACTCAGACCTCTATGGATAAAAAGGTCATTCTATCTCTATGTCGGTTTGTAACGCCGAAGCTCCATGAAAAGGAACCTTCGGCCATCTCTTGGAGACGACTTCAGCCGAAGCTGCTTCTTCGTGTGAGACCTTCGGCGCACCGAAGCACGACCCCAACAGAACCAATCCTGAAGAAACTAAGGAAATACAAAGGCAAGTGCAAGAACTTCTTGATAAAGGTTTTGTTCGTGAAAGCTTAAGCCCTTGTGCTGTTCCTGTGATTTTAGTACCTAAGAAAGATGGATCTTGGAGGATGTGTGTTGATTGTAGAGCTATAAATAATATTACCGTTCGCTATCGCCATCCTATTCCACGGTAGATGATATGCTTGATGAATTAAGTGGTTCCACAATTTTTACTAAAATTGATTTGAGAAGTGGATACCATCAAATAAGAATGAAAACTGGAGATGAATGGAAGACTGCATTTAAAACAAAATTTGGGTTGTATGAATGGTTAGTGATGCCCTTTGGGTTAACTAATGCTCCTAGTACCTTTATGAGATTAATGAACCATGTCTTAAGAACTTTCATTGGAAAATTTGTTGTTGTCTACTTCGATGATATTCTAATTTACAGCAAGTCTTTTGATGAACATGTGAAACACATTCGACAAGTTTTAGATGAGCTAAGAAAGGAGAAATTATTTGCTAATCTTGAGAAGTGCAGTTTTTGCACAAACCATGTTGTGTTTCTTGGCATTGTTGTTTCAGCAAAAGGAATAGAGGTGGATGAATCCAAGGTGAAAGCCATCAAGGATTGGCCAGCTCCAACGAATGTAAGTCAAGTAAGAAGTTTTCATGGTCTTGCTGGTTTTTATAGAAGATTTGTGTGAGATTTCAGTACCATCGCTTCCCCTTTAAATGAATTGACAAAGAAAGGTGTTGAATTTAAATGGGGAAACTCACAAGAAGATGCTTTTCAAGAATTGAAGAAACGTTTGACTGAAGCAGCTGTACTTATTCTTCCTGATTTCACTAAAACTTTTGAAGTAGAATGTGATGCTAGTGGGATTGGGATAGGAGGAGTTTTAATGCAACAAGGAAAACCTATAGCATATTTTAGTGAAAAATTGGGAGGTGCTCAATTAAATTATTCTGTGTATGACAAAGAATTGTATGCTTTGGTCCGAGCGCTTGAAACATGGCAGCACTACTTATGGCCAAAAGAGTTTGTTATTCATTCCGATCATGAAGCTTTGAAGTATTTGAAAGGGCAAGCCAAACTGAACCGTCGCCATGCCAAATGGGTTGAGTTTATCGAAACATTTCCATACATTGTGAAATATAAGAAAGGTAAGGACAATGTGGTCGCTGATGCCTTGTCTCAAAGGAATGTGTTGTTGAATCAACTAGAGGTAAAAGTTTTGGGGCTTGAAAATTTGAAAGAAATGTATAATGATGATCCTGAATTTTCAGAACCATACAATCATTGTAAAGATGGAAAAGGTTGGGAAAAATATCATATACATGATGGATTTTTGTTTAGAGCTAACAAACTTTGTGTACCAAATTCTTCGGTTAGATTGCTTTTATTGCAGGAGTCACATGGAGGAGGTCTAACAGGACATTTTGGACAAAAGAAGACTTACGAAATGCTCAGTGATAATTTCTATTGGCCCAAGATGAGGAGAGACGTCATCAGATTTGTGGAGCGTTGTGTCACCTGTCACAAAGCTAAGTCAAAACTGAACCCTCATGGTTTATATACTCCTTTACCCGCTCCTAAAATTCCTTGGGAAGACATAAGCATGGATTTTATTTTAGGGCTGCCGAAGACTCAAAAAAAGAGAGATTCTATTTTTGTTGTGGTTGATAGATTTTCAAAAATGGCTCATTTTATTCCATGCAACAAGAGCGACGATGCTTCACATGTTGCTAATTTGTTTTTCAGAGAAATTGTGAGACTACATGGAGTGCCCAAGACCATCGTGTCTGACCGTGATGTGAAGTTTGTGAGCTATTTTTGGAAGACATTGTGGGCAAAGCTTGGGACTAAACTTTTGTTCTCCACCACATGCCACCACCAAACTGATGGCCAAACTGAAGTGGTGAATCGTACATTGTCAATGCTGCTGCGAACAATGGTAAAGAAGAACTTGAAGGATTGGGAGGAATGTTTGCCACACGTGGAGTTTGCTTATAACAGGGCAGTAGATTCTACAACTAATTTATGCCCCTTCGAAATTGTATATGGGTTCAAACCTATTGCTCCTATAGATTTGTTGCCCCTTCCATTGCAGGAAAGAACCAATATGGAAGCTTCCAAGCGTGTTGCATATATAAAAAAGATACATGAGAAGACCAAGGAAGCAATTGAGCTCAAAGCAGTGCGCAAGGCTGCAAGTATGAACCAGCATAGGAAGAAAGTGTTATTTGAACCGGGGGACTTGTTCTGGATTCACTTGCGCAAGGAGCGTTTTCCAGATCAGCGCAAATCCAAATTGATGCCACGAGGGGATAGTCCATTTTGTGTTCTTGCCAAGATCAATGATAATGCATACAAGATAGATCTTTCACCAAGCTATAGCGTGAGCAACACGTTCAATGTTGCTGACCTCTTACCATATACAAGCGAAGACACTTCAGAGTCGAGGACGACTCCTTTTCAAGGGGGAGGATGATATGACCACGCCATTAAGCAACACATTACAACCTCCAAGTCATACTACATCACCAACCCAAGTCTTTGATGGACCAATTATACGTAGCCGAGCTAAGAAGCTACAGCAAGAGGTGCACGCGCTACTTTATAAATTTTAATTAAACACTAATGAGAATTCTATGCTACCTAAGTCGTGTATGTTGATATTACTTAGGTTCACCAAAGAGGAAGGACAAAACATATCAAGGACGAGTCAGCAAGAAGAGTTATGTCCGAGTCAGTCCAGCGCAACAGAACCGTCCATAAGAAATCGTCATATCTTTTGATTCCCAAAAGCTATGAAGGCCCATAAGTACTTTTTGGAAAGCTCTTGAAGTCTAGTTTCCAATGCTTCTACAGCCGACTTAATCAAATCTACCAGAAAGGCAGCCGACCTACTTTAGTGCTGACTGGTCCGAAGGTCAACAGTCTGCTTGATGACCAAGTTTTTGTATTAAACTGCATCATTCTACGAAGTTTCATTAAGCATGCTATATATGGTGAGAAAGCTTATCAAGTTAGCTTTCCAATGCAACCAGTCCCACGTCATTTGAAGATTCCTAGAAGAAGTTAATGTCAAAATACTAAAGGCTGCGCAGAAGTCAAACAGCCACACGGAAATCAACTCTGCAGATCTCCCGAAGAGGCTCCTTTACATTAGCACGTGAAAATAGTTTTGTTTCGTGTTTATACCTCGCTAAGGCTGGTTGTTACTAGTATAAATACCCCCCTATGTCTATGATGTAAGGCAGCTTATGATAATCTAAAACAGAACCCCTTTTGTTCAGCTGTGTGCTAACAAATATTGAGAGTGATCTCTACCCCTTTGCTCTTGTGAATTCCTTCGCGGGATTGCAGAAGCGGCGGCTTCATCCGCTCCCAATTGGTGCTCCTACTCCCTTCGAGGTTTACTCGATTGATTGTAGGTTGTGTTGGTTGGCTCTTTGAGAGTGTGGTTGGGCGAATCCTCGATTCAGGCTGCCGGTTAAAGACGGTGGTTGGCTTCGAGTTTTATTTGTCAGGTTGCACTAGTTATCGCTGCTTGCAGCAAGTTATCTTGGCTTCTTTGAAGCTAGTTATCTGAAGATTGATCCTACGTCGTAAAGATCGGGTATCGTGACGCATCAAAATGTTATAGTTAATACTTTCTTAGTGTAAACGCGCTAACCCCCTGACCGTAGCTCCGACTTTCGCGTTTCTTATCCTCGCATAACCGTAGAAGCACTCTCTATTTTATATTGCTCGTGTTTTATGACATGTTATCTTGTCTGATGTAATGTTCTTATGCATGTATATGTTTATTTGTATGTGTCTATTCGTATTCGCTGCAAGTCGCCAATAGATCGCGGTCTGTTTCTGAGCTTCGAGGAGTCGGCGATCATGTTTTGGCGACCAAGTGATCAGGCTCTTTGAGTTCTATGAGGACAAAGATCCTGAGCATCTGTTTGGTAAAGGCAAGTGTCCCTCGACCCATCTATGTCCTACTCATTTTATAATTCACTCCCCGCATTTACACAATTTATACCTAAGGATTGACTAGTTTTTGTTTATCTGGTCCTTGTTTACCTATATGGGTTGGGTTATTTTGGTTTAGCTTTATCCTAGTGCTTCACAGTAATCAATGAACATGATGAGATTATTTATGATTTGCTGTTTTCCCTTTTGATTATGATGATGGTACTGTGACATTTAAGGGGACTTGAGCGGTTTCTCGAGTGCCTCTCCGTAAGGACTGGTTCGTTAGATGACTGCCCGAGAAAACAATGCAACCATGAGGGTGGTATGTGACGCCCTTGGCTAAGTAATTAGGGAAGTCTTATGTTGGGTACTGGTTTTGGTCATTGGGGAACAGAGGCATATGTTATGGCTCCTATATTCTCGCTCAGGGATTTTGGTGCGGGCGTCGTCCCACGGCTTTTTCCTGAGGGCAGAGGTATAGGCTTTGGTACGCCAGATGGTCTCTATGGCAATGGTGGCATATGTTATGGCTCCTATAATCTCACTCAGGGATTTTGGTATGGGCATCGTCCCATGGCTTTCTCTGGGGGTGGAGGTATAGGTTTGGTATGCCAGATGGTCGCTATGCAATGGTCATTTCCAACATTCGCATAGTGAGGGCCCTAGGGAAAAGCCACGTAGTGAGACCCTGCTAGGTCACCTTAGTAGTGATCAATGGAGAGTCATGATCTCCGGGCAAAACGAGAATCATGGCTCATGGGTAAAGTGTGCAACCTCTATAGAGTATTATGAAACTGATATATCAGCCATGCTCGCGGTTATGAGCGGCCAAGGGAGCTCCATTGATTAGAGACACATTGATCAGAGATGTTTTGGTTACAGATGATGATGAGGATAATGTTGGTTTCTATTATGATTATGATTTCAGGCATTCTTTCTGTTTGGAAGGAGTACTTTTGGGTTAACAACTTGGGTTAATGTTAAAACCTGGCTCTCTACTAGTAATAATTACCTAACTAACTAAAAGCAACTGCTTGACCCTAACCCCACGTAAAGCTAGTCCACTTTAGCCAAATGGGTCATTTGCTGAGTACAGTTATGTGTACTCACCCTTGCTTTCACAAAACACCAGGATGCCTTTGGTGCAATATATGCTCAGGTAAAGAAGAAGGTGTCGAGGTGGATCCCTAGGAGTTCTAGGACTTCAATGAGTTCGAGGATTAGGTTAGTGACCTCCCCCAGTCAGCTGCCTGTGGTGGGTTTTATTTACGTTGGCTACGTTTCTATTATGTGTACTTAGATTTATATTATGTAAATGACTCTGGTCTGTAATATTATTACTTACTCTTTATTATTATTTAAAGCATTGTGCTATGATGAGTCATTTATGTAATCGTTGTGTACGTGAATTTCTGATTCTGGCACGTACATGGTTCGCATTCGGTTTACCTTCTAAAACCGGGTGTGACAGTCGTCCCCGTTTCTCAGGCAATCCACCCTAGCAGTTCAAGAAGAGTAACCCTTATGGACATCAACACTAGAATCAGCATTCGCATCAGCAGCAATTCCAGAGGCAGTTCCCTCAGCAGCAGCACTACCGCCAGCACAACCAACCGAGAGGAAGTCAATATTAGAGGCAAAGCAGTGAGGCACCTCGCCTTCCTGCCCCAGCAACCAATCAGAGCAACCAGACAGCCCCAGCGCAAGGAGGAGGTCGAGGATGCTTCCATTGTGGAGAGGAAGGTCACTGGACGATGCAATGCCCAAAGAAATCAGCTCAGCAGTAGTCAGTTTCCAACACTGCAGCAAGACAAGGAGCACCACAGCAAGCATCAGGAGACCGTAGCCAAGCCAGCAACTGTGGAAAGGTGAACCACTTGGAGGCCGAATCAATCTACGATGCACGAGATGTGGTAGTAGGTATGTTTTCAGTCGAATCCTATCCAGCAAAAGTACTATTTGATACTGATGCCACACATTCTTTTGTTACTACATCATGGGTAGAAGCACATAACATCGTCGTAGAACCAATGATTCCACCTCTAAGGGTTAATTCAGTTGGGGGAAAGGTTCGGTCAGGTAAGATGTGCTCAAATCTAAGGATTGAAATAAGGGGGATAGATTTCCCCACTAACCTAGTAGTAATGGGTACACAAGTGATAGATGTCATCCTAGGGATGAATTGGTTGTACAAGAACCAAGCAACAGTCATCTGCGACAAGAGGACAATGAAGTTAGTGTCCCCATCCAGGGAAGAGATAGTAACTGAACTAATCATGCCTAATCTAAAGGAAGGAGCCTGTCACCATATGTCCTTAGATGGTAAAGAGGCCAATCCGCTTGAGGCCATCAGAGTTGTGTCAAAGTTCCCGACGTGTTTCCTAAGGAGTCACCAAGCATGCCACCCGAGCGGAAGGTCGAGTTTGCTATAGAGCTTGAACCTGGCACCGCCCCTATTTGTAAGAGACATTATAGAATGTCTGTGTAATACCCCTGGTGTTTCTGTCACTAAAACTTGAGCATAACATCATGAACATTAGCATATCATGTGTTTGTCACACCTAGAGTGCATTCACTAGGTAAAAAGTTCAAAAATGTTGGACTGATATGACTTGATGTGTGCTGAAACCCTAGGGTAGGGTACTTAACCCTAAACTAGGCTTATGAGTGACAATGAAGCCCAACCAAGTTAAAGTCTCAAAACTTATTAAGAAATGAACATAAGATGTCACATTTAATGAACTTTGATAACACCAAAACCCTAAATAGGTCAAAACCCTAAAAAGACCCCTAGAAAACCCTAAATTGAAACCCTAGGGGGCTAAGTGTAAAATTTGTACCCTTTTGGATTCAAGTGCAAAAACCAAGCTATTAGGGCACCTCAAATCATATGGTTCACACATTTGAAGGTTTGCAAATCAAACCATGAGGTTTGGGCTTATCTACAAAAAAGCCACTCTATACATCTCATGTGTCTATGTCCAAAAACAGTTGACCAGGGCTGACTTTGGAGCTCTGTATTTCTAAAAATACAGGGAATTTGCCTAGGGTCAACACATCAAACTTGTAGAGGTAGGAAAGGAGAACAACTTTGCTTAAGTACTTAAGTCTTAGTATTGTACAAAATTAGGAGTTAAATTGGTTTGAAGTCTGGCTGTCAGACTGAGACTCTGTAATGTTCAGAGAAATCAGTGATATAGGACCAACTTCAGGATCAGGTGGAGCTCGATTTAATGGGTAATTGACTAAGACCTTTGTAACAAGATTAAAGTTGGTTTATAGGGGAGTAACTTTGGTACAGTCATCTTCTCTGGTTGTTGTATAAAAATTAACAAAACAACAACCCAAAGTTGCTCTGTCATAACTATGTCGAGTTGTTGAAGTGTTACTAAAAACTGAATTCAAGAACAGGAATGGTCACATTGGAATGGGGCCAAATTGGAAGCACCATATCGTTGATTCCATTCAGTTTTGGTCCAGGGATCCTATATTAAGTTTGGAGACTGTTGTTTAGTGAACAATCTTCATTATTGGAGATTACCCTGTTCTTAACAAGAATCAAGAGAAAGAGAGGGTGAAAGGGGTCGGTTCAGAAGAACACTGAAGATCATAGCACTGAAAATATCTGAAGAACAGTGACAAAGATCCAGGGCACTGTAGTATTGGATGTGTTCGAGTGATTTGGGGAAGGGATCGACCGCGGGGAGATAACCTTGAGTCGTGTCACGATTCCGCGAACCTAGCCAGAGCTGGGCCGGGATATTTCACCGGCGTTTACCATGGCATGGTCATTCTGCCGCCGTGTAACTCGTGCCTTGCTCCTCCCTCACTATGTCTCTTCCTTACGTGGTAACCATGCACTGACAATGCAATTCGTGGTCGCGGATCGCTAGCTGGACCGGCATGCCTATAAATAGCACCACCACCCATGGCGAGGTACTCACCACTTCACTAGTGAGCTCAGTTGAAGCACAAATTCACGGAACCCTCTCCACCTCTCCCCAAATTAGTAGTGCACGGTGAATCAGTAGCCCTTTGCGACCGTATAGCCCCAACCTCACCTCACAATTCCACCAGAGCCCGTCGCGGCACCGATTTCCCACTTCTCAGACACCGGCGAGCAGAATTCTCCGCGCTCCGTAGCCAGTCGCTCCCAGGTCTGCTCCTGCTCTCCTTGATCATGTTTTAGCACCTGTGCATACTCGTGATACTCATCGGCTCAACCCTTTATGCTTGACCACACTCAATCAACCTGGAACGCTTGGATTTGTATCCGGTATTCACCGTCGCCGTGGTCGGGCTAAGCCAGGGCCATAATAACCCAATTGAAGCTTGTTCTAGGTTCGTCTCGGGTCAGTGATGCTTGCCCAATATTTAATTTGGGTAGCTGCCGCCGGTCATGGTCGGTTCGAGCAACAGGGTGCTCGATGGCGTGCGCATCGTGGCCAGGGTCTGTTCTGGAGAAGAAATAGAAAGTTGAGGACCTTAATGTAAAGTGTCAGTGAGACACGTGAATAGTGTCGAGGACTGCTGTTCTGATTTTTGAACCGATAGAGACATTTCTGCAAAACCAACAGCGCGGGCGCACACGTGGGGGCATTTTGCCTATCGTGGGCCGTCTCGGACTGAATTCAGCACAATACTGTTGGTCCTTTTTCTTTTTCTTTTTCTACTGGACTTATGAAATCCATAGAAAATTCTAAGAAAATGCTAAAAATATGAGACCAATTTTGTTAGACTCCTAAATTTCTATAGTATTTAATAAAAATAATTTTAAGATTTTTGGTCCAAACAAGGAATTATCTAGTATTTAAAAAGGCTTAAACCTATACCTCTGAAATTTTAGAAATTAATTAATAACTCCACAAATCCCTAAACTTTTTGGATAAGCTTAAAATGATATTTAGAAACCTTGGGCAAAGTTTGACTTCATTTGGACACTGTTTGATACCTAAACCCCTAAACCCTAAACTTCTAAGTAGTGCCTGCCTTATGAACTAAAATACTGACTCCACAAACCCTAGTTTCCTAGAGTACCGTGAAGGAAAATTGAATTCAAGACCTAATATGATGTACCTTTATTGCCTTTTCATAAGCATTACATGAGCATTCATGGTTATATATGATTAATATATAGAAAACAAAGAAGAAGTAGACGTTGAAGAAAGAAGAGCTACACCAACACCTGAAGACCCACCTACCAGGAACTGCTTTTATTTCGATATTTGTAGAGCAGAGCCTGACTCTCCTGTAACACAAGGCAAGCCCCGGTGCATTTGCTAGGGATGTTCCTAAAACATCCGAATTGTATCATAAATCTAATATTTTAGCATAGATATACATATAATTTAAAGCTAATTTTTGGCAATGTTATGAAGAATATTATGAAGTATTTAAATAAATTTTTGTATACTTTTTTATGTACATTATTTTTTCCCTACAACAAAAAAGGTGAAAAAACATCCGAATCCGTATTCGGATAGACATCCGAATTTTATATCAATTATTTAAAAATATCTAGAACGAATTTAATGTTTATTTTTTGTGAAGATTAATAGCCTCAATGCTAAAAACAAGAATATAAATTTACATAGCAAATTCTATATGTTATTTGTTCACAATCGAAGAAAGAAGACAAAAAAATTGACATCCGAATAAATATCCGGATCCATCCCTAGCATTTGCCACCCCCTTGCTATTTTAAAATCTTTCTCACTTGCTTGATGCATTAGGTGATAGGAGTTGTGTGCTAAACAATTGATGCATTTTCTTCCTTGGAAGATTGATTACCTTTCCTTGATCCCCTGTTTTATAAAAAGGTTTTTCTTATGCTTAGTCTTGCTCTAGAAAAACAAAATGTTTATTTTGACAAAAGTGATGCTTCAAGTGGGATGGGATGTTTTCAAAGATAAAACTGGATGGTGGATCCATCATGGTCGTGATGGGTTCAACATCGGAAAAGATGTACCTCTGTCAGGTACCAAACTTTGGGTTGAAATGATAAAGCTGAGACCGGGCGGGTGACTTGCACGAGAAGAGAGTCTCGGTTTAGTGTCTCCGTCTGCGTCGATTAAGGACCATCTCGATGTAGGCTTGCTGATGGAGGACCTTTTAACTAGTCACATGCCTCATCATGGGTAAGCTTTGCCTCATGCAGACTAATACCAGAATAAGATAACACACAATGGGAGTGGAGAGATGGCGAGAGTAGCGTGTACCCTCCGTGGCAAGAGGCTGGACGGTGGTGTATCTGTGCTCTTGGTTGGTGTGAACCTGATTTGGTCTTAAGAACCCCGGTGGCGAGTTGACATATGCAAGGGTTAAGTGCTACATATGTCGTGTGATTGGAGATCCCCAGCTGGGTATTAATCGATTCGGATCGCTGTTACTTCTCGGACATGAAGACTTGGTCATTGCCCTACATGTAGCATTCCAGTGAACAAAAAGGGTTGATAAAAGGATGGCTAGTCTAGGCCAAGTGCTTGAATTAGGGTAGAAAGAACTCAGAATCAGGTAATGACTTAACTTGCTAATAAAACTGGATTTTTAAGGATCCACTATTAGTAAGCATTTTTTAACTTGCTAATAAAACTAGATTTTTAAGGATCCACTATTAGTAATCATTTTTGCAAATAGAGTCTTGATTCTTGATTCAGCCTTACCTTGACCCCCTCAAGCCAGCTTATCCTTGAGAGTCTTTTACTTTGATGGGTAAGACTTGCGAAAGTACACTTCGTACTCAGGGTTTTCGAACCCATGTTGTTGTAGGTGAGGAAGCAGCAAACTTTTGTTGTTTTTGCTCTAAGGTGGTGCTAAAGGAAGAAGCTTAAGATTGAAGCCTCGGGAGGATGTTGTCCTCCCTTTAAAAACACTTTACTATTAAGCGGGGGGGGGGGGGGGGGGGGGGTTTGCCTCCTGGGTTTGTACTAATATTACTTCTGCACTCCTATATTACTGGTCTATAATATTATCACTCTTTTTATATTTCAATGTAAATTAAGTTACTGTAAATGCTTCTGCTTATTCGTTCCTCTGATGTGTTGTAATATCTGCGTGACGGGTGAAACGCTCTTGGGAAATGTAAAGAATACAGATACCGAACTTGTCAAGTGATCAGGTGCATCTATGGGGTTGTCCGAGGTCCGTTGGAAAAGGACAACTGTAGGTGGGCGTAATGAATTGGGAGGTTCCGTCACAGTCTGGACCAAAATGGGTGGAACTCAAGAAGAAGATCGACGAGCTATTGGAGAAAGGTTATATCAGACCAAGTACTTTGCCTTGGGCCACTCCAGTTCTGTTCGTGGAGAAGAAAGATGGGACCAAAAGAATGTGCATAGACTATAGATCTCTGAACAAAGTCACCATCAAGAACATGTACCCCCTGCCAAAGATAGATATGAGGTTAGGTTACCATGAACTCAAGATCTGACCTTCGGATATACCAAACATGGCATTTATCACCAAGTATGGGCTATATGAGTATATAGTCATGTCCTTCAGATTGACGAATGCGCCATCTTTATTCATGTACTTGATGAACAGTGTGTTCATGGACTATCTTGACAAGTTTGTAGTGGTGTTCATCGATGATATCCTCATATATTCTCAGAATGAGGAAGAGCACAAGGAGCATTTGAAGATGGTATTGCAACGGTTATGGGAACATCAGTTGTATGCCAAGCTAAGCATGTGTGAGTTTTGGATCAGTGAAGTCCTGTTCTTGGGTCATATCATAAACCGAGACGAGTTAGCTGTGGATCCAAAGAAGGTGGCAGATATTCTGGACTGGAAAACACTAAGAGATGTCCGTGGAATCAAGAGTTTCATTGGAATGGTCGGATACTATCGGCGCTTCATTAAAGGTTTCTTCAAGATTGCCAGACCAATGACGGCTTGCTAGCAAAGAAAGTCGAGTTCAAGTGGACCCCAAAGTGCCAGGAATCATTTGAAGCATTGAAAAAGAAGTTGACTACAACACCTGTGTTAATCCTACCTGATGTTCACAAGCCATTCTCAGTGTACTGTAATGCATCGTACACTGGATTGGGATGTGTGCTAATGCAAGAAGGAAGAGTGGTGGCATACTCGTCTCGATAGCTGAAGATTCTTGAGAGGAATTATCCCACACACGATCTAGAATTGGTAGCAGTGGTTCATGCATTGAAGACCTAGAGGCACTATCTATATGGGTAGAAGTGTGATGTTTACACGGAGCACAAGAGTCTTAAGTATATATTCACCTAGTCAGAGCTAAACATGAGGCAACGAAGATGCCTGGAGTTGATCCAAGACTATGAGCTGGAGATACATTATCACCCAGGCAAAGCTAATGTGGTTGCAAATGCTTTGAGAAGGAAGAGCCAAGTCAACATGATGGTCGCTCGCCCGATGCCATATGAACTATCAAAGGAATTTGAAAGGCTGAGTGTCGAATTTCTAAACAGCACTCAGGGAGTGACAATTGAGCTAGAACCCACTCTAGAACGAGATAGCAAAGATGGGCAAAAAAATGATGAGAAGATCAATGAGATTCGGCAACTGATCCTAGACAAAAAAGGCAAAGACTTTCAGGAAGACGCGGAAGGCGTGGTATGGTTCAAAGATAGGCTATGTGTTCCTGACATCAAGTAGATTCAGGAGCTGATCCTCAAGGAAGCCCATGAAACAGCCTATTCCATACACCCTAGAAGCGAGAAGATGTACCAAGACCTGAAGAAAAGATTCTGGTGGTACGGTATGAAAAGGGAGATCGTGGAGTATGTAGCCATATGTGACAGTTGCTTGAGAATTAAAGCAAAGCATCAAAGGCCCACACGTTTGTTGCAGCCATTATAGATTCCTCAATGGAAGTGGGATGAGATCAGGATGGACTTAATAGTTGGCTTGCCTCGCACTCAAGTCGGTTATGACTCCATCTGGGTAGTAGTGGACCGTCTAACAAAGGCGGCTCATTTCATACAAGTCAATGTGGCAGAACCTCCCAAGTTATTGGACCCACATGCACCTGCCCTTGTCTCAAAGACCTCAGACGGCTATGCATGTGCTCTAGATAACTTAACATGATCTGTCTGAGTGCCCCAAAGACCTCGGATAAACCACTTACAACTAGAACCGCGGATTAAGTAAACACAAATCACACACCAAAAATTTTTGCAGCGGAAATCTTATTACCAAATTTTACAAGTTACAAAAAATTTACATTATTTTATCAGAGAGATTACAAAAGTATAAGTTTGAAATATATGCTAGCTCAAGTGACCATCCTCAATAAGAAGATAAAGACGGGGTATACTTATATAAGAAGGCCGAGCCCACCGGAACTTAACACCATCAACAGCAGCACAAAACTATAACCTGAAAAACAACAAGGAATAAAACCCTAAGTACGCAAGTACTCAGCAAGACTTACCCGACTAAAGAAAAGACTCTCAAGGGTATGCTGGTTAAATAGGAATCAAGGAAAAGGCTTTAGCAAGGATCAACTTAGATATTTTTGCAGAAATAGCTTACTAAAGTGAATCCTTACTTTCAATGTTTTAACGCCAGATTAAATATTAATAGACTCTGATTGCATCTAGTCTAATTTCACCATCTCATCAATACAACATCATTTTTATTCATAATGTTCATATCCTGACTTAGGTTGCAGGTCAGTGACCAAGTCTTCATATCCGAGAAGTAACGGCCATCCGAATCGATTAATACCCAGCTGGGGATCTCCAATCACACGACATATGTAGCACTTAACCCTTGCATATGTCAACTCGCCACCGAGGTTCTTAAGACCATATCAGGTTCACACCAACCGAGAGCACAGATACACCACCGTCCAGCCTCTTGCCACGGAGGGTACACGCTACTCTCGCCATCTCTCCACTCCCATTGCGTGTTATCTTATTCTGGTATTAGTCTGCCCGAGGCAAAGCTTACCCATGATGAGGCATGTGAATAGTTAAAAGGTCCTTGATCATCAAGCCTACATACGCATCCAATCCTTAATCATTCTGGGTAGAACATCACCAGTTCCTAGCCCAAGTCCCGATTTAAGTACTTCCATCCTTAGGATTGTTTGTATTCCTTAGGATGAAAAGAGCATTATAGGGAACTTTGCAGTAAGATCCCACCATTGCTCTCAATGAAAATATTCTTGCAGGAAGAAGCCATCCTTCCTCAGGATAACCCCTGAGCTAGGCATTAACGCAAAGGACAACCTCTATCCACAAGAGCTAAGCAGGGATAAGCATTTTTGTAAATCATATTTTGATACTTCATTAGAAGTATCTATAAAGGTATGGATATCAAGGTAGGCAATGCATCAAAGGGTTTCCAAGCAACTCCTATAAACCTAATGCACATTTCGCTAGACTGAAAGTGTGTAAAAATAATTTAAAAATACAAGGAAAGGGGTTGCATGCACCGGGGCTTGCCTGGAATAAACACTACGTTAGTGTTTGTTAGACGTCGAGCATTTGACGATCAGTCTTTGTTCCGGCATTCGTCAGATTATCCGTCTCCAGGTTCGTTCATCAATACCATCTCATGGAGAAGCTCACGCGTAGCGATATCTTGTGGTCGACTCAGCTTTGGTCCTCCACATCACGTGATTAATTATCGTACCTAAATGAAACGCATTATGGACATGAATGCATATAGATAGGAATAGAACAAGACTAAATATTGCTACACGACAACGAATTAAACATCTAGCTCGAGGCGTTGTATCATATTATACGGAAACACTAGTTATCGACGTACGACTAAACGCAATAATCACGCTTCTCGAACCTAACGCAAACATCACGAACAACAAACAATACACATTAAACACAATTAGTCTACACAACTCATCAGCTAATTGATTAAATGCTAACCTTATCCCTCGCTTTATAAATTATACCCCTTTGCTTCCTAAGAACTAATTTAATTTTATTTCGCATCACACATATTTATTTAATCTATCTAACAATTCGGCTAACAGATTCACTACATTGATTAACAAATACAAATCCAGGTTTTTCGTCGATTACACGTTTACCGCACTAATTTTAAATTCACTCGAAACTAATAACCCAAGCAAATCACATAGAATGTAATAACTACTATAAAGTAAGGGATCAGCACCTTCATGCAGTAAGGATTATCACAAGCAACACTAAAAGCACTACCGGCTAGATAATTTTATAAATGCTAATCCCACTTCTTACATTATTAATTTAATCGTGCCTTGCATACAAGTCTAACAGCACATGACATGACTACTGTATAGGAAATATTTCTACAATATCTTATGGTAACATATAACCCCCAAAAGAAATGAGAAAGTTATTTTTCCCAGAGCATCGCCACAATATAACTAACCAATGCAATTAACCGTAAAAATAAATCGGCTTACCATAACCGAATCGGCTTGGCAGGTGACAGATGACGATGATCTCCGGTTCATTTATTTTACTGAACAGGGAGCTCTAAGGGCGTATGGCCAACGAGTACGGTGAAGTGACGACAACGGGGATTGAGTTTACGATAGGAGGTGATGATAGCGCGGCACGACATCCCAGAACGCGAGCTGAAGCAGAGCGAGCGGTCTATCGGAAAAGATGCAAGGGAGGCGAGGAACCGAGCAATCAATTGAACAGGGTTGACGACGAGGTCTACCGGTAGAGAATATCGGCACATATCGAGACACGGCGAACGCGCAGAGCTTCAAAATCACGCGCGCGAGACCTGGCCGGAACCGAGGACAAACGAACAGAGAGGAACATGTTTGGGAGTTCAACGTCGATGGGGACACTGATGCCACGGATATGAACACGACCGCCACACACCGCGTGGGGACAAGGAAGTTAGAGCGACAACGGCGCAGCGACCACGACGCTAAGCACCGGAGCACACAGGGACGGATCCCCATCCACGATGTAGCGCGCTGGGCATCGAACTGGCACAGGGAGGGTGGATGAGAGATGGAGAGCTGCGCGCAGAGGAGAAACGCGGGCTGGGCGAGTAGGGAGCCAGGAAGGCGTGTGGGAGCAGGGGCCTCGGCAGAGCGCGGCGAGCTGAGGGAGCTCCAGCAGTCCGGCTGAGCGCGTGGCACCAGCGAGCAGAGCGTTCGGGCGCAGCGAGGATGCACGCGCAGGGGGCAAGCCAGGCGCGGCTGGGCACACGGCGGCCATGGCAGAAGGAGCTGCGTGCAGGAAAGGGAGAAACAGGGCGCGCGCGGTCTGACCGCCGTCCAGGGAGCAAGCGCGGTCCTGCGCACACGGCTGGGAAGAAGATAGGGAATAGGAACGGATAGGCCTGGGCAGCTTGAAAAATCTGAGCGCAGGAAGGACTGGAGAGAGCTCGAGCGGTGAGAAATATCGGTGGAGTGCGGCAGCAAGGCGAGGGATACGGTTGGCGCTCTTGTGTGACCAGGCTTTCAGAGAGAAAAAAAATCAGACGAGGGGATAAGAGAGGAGAACGGTGTGGAGTGGAGAAGAAAAAAAATCCAGTCCCCAGCGTCATCTACGGATAGGAGCAGGAGCAGAAAATTAGATAAGAAAGATGGCAGAGATGATGGCAAAGGGAGCTCGCATTCGGTAAAAAAAATCCTGGACGATGGCAAGAATAGAAATAAATAATATTTTCCTTTCTGTTAATCAAAGAATACGCCACTAACGGAGTTTAGGAGTTAACAGGAATAAAATAGATCGAATTAAATTATATTTTGATTTTAAGACTAAGATTTGAGGGGTCTAACGGATATATAAAAGGGTCGAGCCAAATATGAGATCGACAATAATATTTATACAGGACTTGTTATGGTGAATATTTTCAGAGTCAGACGTAGTGTTACCAGTTATTTATTGATGTAGCCGAGGTGCCCGATCTTTCGGCGAGTAGAGATAATTCCGATTTGGCGGAAGATGACCCTTGCGATCCGACTACGACGAGCAAGCCCGAGGCGCCAATGCAATCGCTGAACCAACTCCCTATGGTTACCGACCTTGCTGATGCGAGATTGGCCTGATCATGAAGATCGTTTCCTGTGCGCAATCGAAGAACGAACAAGAAAAAGATGCGAGCAATCTAATCTATTACTCGAGGGTAAAGTTCTGAATACACGAAGACAGCGCAGATTTGCGCGTGTTCGAGAGTAGCTAAAGCTAACGTAAAACAAAACTCGAAAAATAAAGGAGGCGCAGCTCCTGGATAAATAGAGAGGGGGCGCAGCCCCTAGGGGCGGTCAACCCTAGGTCGTCCATTATGGGCCGCAGTTGGGCTGGTCGTCTATTCTTCCGGGACTTCGTTCTTTAACAGCATGATGTAGTTCAATTCTCTTGCACGGGCCCGAGTCACTGGCCCAGGTGGAAGGGGTGGCACCTGGACTACGGAAGATGGTGCCTGGGCTGGAGAAGGTGCTGCTGGTGTAGATGTGCTCGTGTTGGTGTTGATGTCCTCATCATTTATATCCGAAGATTTAGATCGAGGCGAAAAGCAACGGACTGAATTAAACGGATTTCGGCTTCGGTATTTCAATCTGCATTTGATTCAGTTGATTTTAGACAAATTCCGTTTGCTATTCGAACACTCGATTAGAGAACAATTTAATTAAAAATCCGTAGACACGATGTCACGGATGATAAAAAGGGGGTTAAATTATTTTACACTGAAAGCTTAGTCGTCGAGTTCTTAATCTGTTCGGGATAAAATCATCTGAGTGGGTCGGGCTTCCGAACTTGTATTCGCGCGAGCGATGAATTTTAAATACTCACTGGACGCACCGATTTTCGGAACAACTATGTTCCGAACACCACGAAAATTTAGGAAGAGCCCGGATAGATAAAAGCGAGGTCGAACTCGCGATAGACGGAACAGATTAAGAGAGACTGTTATTTAGTTCCGTCTAATTTTTACGATCCTCACCAGTGATCGATCATTTGATCTGACGCCAACAATCACATGCTGAGAGGAACGATTCACTTAATCAGCTGGCGCATTGTTCTGTTCGGATAGCGTGGCTCCAAATTGTTCATAAAATCAGAAGTCTTCTGATTTTCGTATTCACTTACGCGCATGATTCGAACAGTTCAAAATTCGCTAGCGATGAAGATTCGATAATCCAAAAGCTTCGTGAACCCTTTTTAGTTGTTTAAATTATTGAAATGAAAACGACATCAAACTCGATAGATTTTAATTAGGCACAGGACTCGCAAATTTTTGGAACAATTATGTTCCAATTTTCGCGAAGACTTAGGAAGAGTCTAAATAGACAGAAACAGATGTGATATTGAAATCGCGATAGGCGAAGATGATTAAAATTTAGCATCTGTTTTATCCACTGATATTACGTGCTTAAATCCATACTCGTTGTCGAGCAGACTATAAACACAAGGGGTGTTACAGCCCTCCCCCTTAAAAGAATCTCGTCTTGAGATTCGGAGCAAAAGACTTCTAAGTGTAGAGAAGCATGTAACCCATGTCCATATCAGCGATAATCGTGAGACATTTCCAAATAAAGATGAGTGTCTCAGGATGTTGTTTCTCTAGTGGACATATCATATATCGCCTTAGGCTAATTTAGAAATGTCCACCAATAGAGACGATGTCTGCCAGAAGAACACATAAGGTTCCATGTGTGCAGTTTGCTTTTTCTGATGACACTGTATTATCTGAGTCTGTTGAGCGAGTGGCAAATACGCGATCTTACCCAAGCAGAATCAGATGCACCATCTTGAGTAAAACACACAGAAAGAGGTTTACCAACAAGTGGTCACGATAAGTTCATAGCACACGAGACAGGTGTGAATGTCAAATAACATCACAGTTGACCCATGGCTAGCCAGAAAATCCAAGTCCCTGAAAAATGATGGAGACTCAAAAAATCACCAGTGAAGGGATCTGTAGATGCGGACTTTTTGTCTAATTCATTTTATCAAGCACTAGGCATGGCTCGACATGATCACACACGCTGGAAAAGCACACGTGAGGTGGTCGAGGCATGACTAGAGCGACGAATAGGTGGTTATCTGTCGAATTAACTTGATTTTTGTAAGTACTTTCTCAGGATGGTTTGAGCAAAAGTGAGTTTAGATAACTCGACAAATCGATCTCTAAACTCAACCTTTGTTCATTGGGCAGTTACAAGTTAGTCAAAACCAACTTGTTAAACTACTTATGACATTGAGCAGGTCCTCTCAGTACCATTGGTAAACCAAGGGTTGAGAGTTCACATTGCTAGCAAAAGGTCATGCATTTGGGTAGAAATCCATTTCGTCATGTAGTTTATCCGTTTCTTCACGCGAGATGAACTGACTTGGTTCGGGAATACATAGATTAAATAAAAGAGCGAATGAACAAACTCCTACATCTCAGCAGCAGGGGAAATAGATCAACATTTTGAGAGCTAATCAGTTGTCTCTCAACACTAAAAAGCTCCAAGGCTTCACCTCTACACAAGGGACGTAAAGGGAACTTGTATGAGTAGTCACTACTAAGATCAAAGAAAAGAAA
Source organism: Zea luxurians (assembly GCA_029449295.1). Classification (NCBI taxonomy): domain Eukaryota; kingdom Viridiplantae; phylum Streptophyta; class Magnoliopsida; order Poales; family Poaceae; genus Zea; species Zea luxurians. The sequence continues at coordinate 142,507,529 of JAOPSE010000009.1, read as the reverse complement.
CCACACATGAAAGTGGTATCCCTTTTGATCCAACAGAGATAATAGATGTTGCTTGATCACTTGACAAACAACATAGTTATTATTTCAAGGGAAGGTCCACGGAAGATAACACATTAGTGTAATTCCATAACGGATCATGACTAGAGACCTCGGTACCAACATGCGCCAAGCAGCATAACCTTGCGTGTACATTCACAAATCACAAGGGGCTCTCAGTTTCGCGGCGGTACCATAAGTCATTAATCGTGACACCATTACCGAACTGGCACCAATAAAGAATCTCACGTGGTAAAACTAGATTGTGCCAAGATAACACATTGATATAGTCTCATAATGGATTACAACTACTAACCGTGATACCAGCATGTGCCGAGCAGCACGACCATGTGTGTACATTCACAGGAGGCCCTCGGTTTCGTCACGGCACCATCAGTTTTAGTCATAACACCATTACCAAACTCACCCAATGAAAAACCTTACGTGGCACAAATAAACTGAGCAAGGATGGCAATATACAAAAATAGACTCCACTTGTAAGAAGGGTTACAAGTAGAGAGTCAATAGATCATGGCCCGATAAAATGAACAAGACATTGCCATAACCTAAACTTAATGAAAGGAGTACGATGGGAGACTGTTAATTCAGCCCCAGGCATATTTCTATGCCCATCGCAAAGATTACAAGGTCAAAGATTAGTATCTGATTAGATATGGAGGGAAAACAATTATAAGATTAAGTTGATATGCCTTCGATAAATATGAGGAAACCAAAGGCATCAAATTCAAGAAAATGATCGGTCATGTCTTTTTTTTGGGTCAGGTTGATAAAGCAACATGGCGATCCTTAAGGACAGACAAACTAGATAAGGGACATCAGCTTGTGCCAATCAAACAAGAGCATGATCTAGGATGGAAATATGACAACTAAAACATCACGCGTTAAATAACGAGAACACAGACTCAAGATTCTAGCTTTAAGCTCATGCACATCTTGCGTTGGGTAAAGAAATTTATCCAAACATCCATTTGCATGAGTTTGGTCATGGAGGGATAACGGAAAAATTCAAATTTTGGGTCATGGTTCACTAAATAAGAACATGGCCTAGTTTTGGGTTTAAGCAATCAGGTCACCAACCTTCTATCGGCACATCAAGTTCAAGAGCAAACACACATAACACCTAAATAGATTATCTAAAGAACGGAGGATAGTTATTTCATCGAAGTTCATAATTCAATATTACACCACATCATTTACAATCACTAGCTATTGGAATAAGGATGAGAGAAGCATTTTGGATGTATAGGTGACAAACATGATGCAACAATCAGGATGCATGCTCGTCCTATGCGTCCTCACAAGTTTTGCCAACATAATGTGGTAATAGCGTTCTATATCGGTGGCATATGTTCTCTCTCGGTATTTTGCTAATCGTCAGCTACACATACGTTTTCGAGGTTAGTGTACCTGCTGAAAATTCCATCATAGACCAATTTTCCAAGATGCAATTCACACATGACAGTTATCATAGTTTATACTCCATATATCTCTATATGGAGGCTAGCTCATCAATAAGCGCCGAGCCACGCATAGGCGCCGTTGCCACACTTTAACCATAGGGCAACTCATTATGGTAACTCATCTTCTTACCTGAGCGTAGGTACGTCATTGCAAGTACATTACACTTCTCAGTATTCCCATGTCTGTATACCCATACACATCAATGGGGTACTGAATTCCCAGAAAAGTAAATACTCCACATCGCAGCTTTCATATATACATATGTAGAACATGTATATAGTCGAGCGCCACAATTAAGCACTCCCCTAGACTGACGTTTGTTCGGTCATGCTCTCACATCTGACCTTACCTGAGCGTCATCCATTCAAAACTGAATGGCCTCAAAAATAACAATACACATGTATGCTACCCCTGGTTGTGGGTTAGTGGTTTTGAACTAAGCCACCTGATAGTCCTTAGTTTAGGGTTTAACAGAGGATGTCGCTAGCATTATAGTTTTTCAAAACTGTTTTTCAAAACCAAACAATGTGTTTAGTTGAAAATAGGTTTTCTAAAACCAAAACTTTGTTTTTAAAATACGTATGTGACCGTATTATACTTAATCCTGCTCCGATACCAGCTGTGGCAGAACCTCCCAAGTTATTGGGCCCACATGCACCTGCCCTTGTTTCAAAGACCTCAGACGGCTATGCATGTGCACCAGATAACTTAACAGGATCTGTCCGAGTGCCCCAAAGACCTCAGATAAACCACTTACAACCAGAACCACGGAATAAGTAAACATAAATCACACACCAAAAATTTTTGCAGCGGAAATCTTATTACCAAATTTTACAAGTTACAAAAAGTTTGCATTATTTTATGAGAGAGATTACAAAAGTATAAGTTTGAAATATATGCTAGCTCAAGTGACCATCCTCAATAAGAAGATAAAGACAGGGTATACTTATATAAGAAGGCCGAGCCCACCGGCACTTAACACCATCAACAGCAGCACAAAACTATAACCTGAAAAACAACAGGGAATAAAACCCTAAGTACGCAAGTACTTAGCAAGACTTACCCGACTAAAGAAAAGACTCTCAAGGGTATGCTAGTTAAATAGGAATCAAGGAAAAGGCTTTAGCAAGGATCAACTTAGATATTTTTGCAGAAATAGCTTACTAAAGTGAATCCTTACTTTCAATGTTTTAACGCCAGATTAAATATTAATAGACTCTGATTGCATCTAGTCTAATTTCACCATCTCATCAATACAACATCATTTTTATTCATAATGTTCATATCCTGACTTAGGTTGCAGGTCAGTGACCAAGTGTTCATATCCGAGAAGTAACGGCCATCCGAATCGATTAATACCCAGCTGGGGATCTCCAATCACACAACATATGTAGCACTTAACCCTTGCATATGTCAACTCGCCACCGAGGTTTTTAAGACCATATCAGGTTCACACCAACCGAGAGCACAGATACACCACCGTCCAGCCTCTTGCCACGGAGGGCACACGCTACTCTCGCCATCTCTCCACTCCCATTGCGTGTTATCTTATTCTGGTATTAGTCTGCCCGAGGCAAAGCTTACCCATGATGAGGCATGTGAATAGTTAAAAGGTCCTCGATCATCAAGCCTACATACGCATCCAATCCTTAATCAACCTGGGTAGAACATCACCAGTTCCTAGCCCAAGTCCCGATTTAAGTACTTCCATCCTTAGGATTGTTTGTATTCCTTAGGATGAAAAGAGCATTATAGGGAACTTTGCAGTAAGATCCCACCATTGCTTCCAAAGAAAATATTATTGCAGGCAAAAGCCATCCTTCCTCAGGATAACCCCTGAGCTAGGCATTAACGCAAAGGACAACCTCTATCCACAAGAGCTAATCAGGGATAAGCATTTTTGTAAATCATATTTTGATACTTCATCAGAAGTATCTATAAAGGTATGGATATCAAGGTAGGCAATGCATCAAAGGGTTTCCAAGCAACTCCTATAAACCTAATGCACATTTCGCTAGACTTAAAGTGTGTAAAAATAATTTAAAAATACAAGGAAAGGGGTTGCATGCACCGGGGCTTGCCTGGAATAAACACTACGTTAGTGTTTGTTAGACGTCGAGCACTTGACGATCAATCTTTGTTCCGGCATTCGTCAGATTATCCGTCTCCAGGTTCGTTCATCAATACCATCTCGTGGAGAAGCTCACGCGTAGCGATATCTTGTGGTCGACTCAGCCTTGGTCCTCCACATCACGTGATTAATTATCGTACCTAAATGAAATGCATTATGGACATGAATGCATATAGACAGGAATAGAACAAGACTAAATATTGCTACACGACAACGAATTAAACATCTAGCGGCGAGGCGCTGTATCATATTATATGGAAACACTAGTTATCGACGTACGACTAAATGCAATAATCACTCTTCTCGAACCTAACGCAAACATCACGAACAACAAACAATATACATTAAATACAATTAGTCTACACAACTCATCAGCTAATTGATTAAATGCTAACCTTATCCCTCGCTTTATAAATTATACCCCTTTGCTTCCTAAGAACTAATTTAATTTTATTTCGCATCACACATATTTATTTAATCTATCTAACAATTTGGCTAACAGCTTGCGTGCCAATAATAAATTTAGCTCAGATTCACTACATTGATTAACGAATACAAATCCGGTTTTTCGTCGATTACACGTTTACCGCACTAATTTTAAATTCACTCGAAACTAATAACCCAAGCAAATCACATAGAATGTAATAACTACTATAAAGTAAGGGATCAGCACCTTCATGCAGTAAGGATTATCACAAGCAACACTAAAAGCACTACCGGCTAGATAATTTTAAAAATGCTAGTCCCACTTCTTACATTATTAATTTAATCGTGCCTTGCGTACAAGTCTAACAGCACATGACATGACTACTGCATAGAAAATATTTCTACAATATCTTATGGCAAAATATAACCCCCAAAAGAAATGAGAAAGGTATTTTTCCCAGAGCATCGCCACAATATAACTAACCAATCCAATTAACCTTAAAAATAAATCGGCTTACCATAACCGAATCGGCTTGGCAGGTGAAAAACGACGATGATCTCCGGTTCATTTATTTTACTTAACAGGGAGCTCCAAGGGCGTATGGCCAACGAGTACGGTGAAGTGACGACAACGGGGATTTAGTTTATGTAGGAGGTGATGATAGCGCGGCATGACATCCCAGGACGCGAGCTGAAGCAGAGCGAGCGGTCTATCGAGGAAGATGCAAGGGAGGCGACGAACCGAGCAATCAATTGAACAGGGTCGACGGCGAGGTCTACCGGTAGAGAATATCGGCACACATCGAGACACGACGAACGCGCAGAGATTCAAAATCACGCGCGCGAGACCTAGCCGGAACCGAGGACAAACGAACAGAGAGGAACATGTCTGGGAGTTCAACGGCGATGGGGACACTGATGCCACGGATATGAACACGACCGCCACACACCGCGCGGGGACAAGGAAGTTAGAGCGACAACGGCGCAGCGACCACGACGCTAAGCACCGGAGCACACAGGGACGGATCCCCATCCACGATGTAGCGCGCTGGGCATCGAACTGGCACAGGGAGGGTGGCTGAGAGATGGAGCGCTGTGCGCAGAGGAGAAACGCGAGCTGGGCGAGTAGGGAGCCAGGGACGCGCGTGGGAGCAGGGGCCTCGGCAGAGCGCGGCGAGCTGAGGGAGCTCCAGCAGTCCGGCTGGGCGCGCGGCACCAGCGAGCAGAGCGCTCACGCGCAGCGAGAATGCACGCGCAGGGGGCGAGCCAGGCACGGCTGGGCACACGGCGGCCATGGCAGAAGGAGCTGCGTGCAGGAAAGGGAGAAACAGGGCGCGTGCAGTCTGAGCGCCGTCCAGGGAGCAGGCGCGGTCCTGTGTACACGGCTGGGAAGAAGATAGGGAATAGGAACGGATAGGCCTGGGCAGCTTGAAAAATCTAAGCGCAGGAAGGACTGGAGAGAGCTCGAGCGGTGAGAAACATCGGTGGAGTGCGGCAGCAAGGCGAGGGATACGGTTGGCGCTCTTGTGTGACCAGGCTTTCAGAGAGAAAAAAATCAGACGAGGGGATAAGAGAGGAGAACGGTGTGGACTGGAGCAGAAAAAAAAATCCAGTCCCCAGCGTCATCTACGGATAGGAGCACAAGCAGGAAATTAGATAAGAAAGATAGCAGAGATGATGGCAAAGGGAGCTCGCGTTCGGTAAAAAACATCCTGGACGATGGCAAGAATTGGAATGAATAAGATTTTTCTTTCTTTTAATCAAAGAATACACCACTAACGGAGTTTAGGAGTTAAACGGGGCTAAAATGGATCGAATTAAATTATATTTTGATTTTAAGACTAAAATTTAAGGGGTCTAACGGATATATAAAAGGGTCGAGCCAAATATGAGATCGACAATAATATTTAGATAGGACTTGTTATGGTGAATATTTTCAGAGTCACACGTAGTGTTACCAGTTATTTATAGCCGAAGATTTAAATCGAGGCGAAAAGCAACGGACTGAATTAAACGGATTTCGGCTTCGGTATTTCAATCTGCATTTGATTCAGTTGATTTTAGACATATTCCGTTTGCTATTCGAACACTCGATTAGAGAACAATTTAATTAAAAATCCGTAGACACGATGTCACGGATGATAAAAGGGGATTAAATTATTTTTACACTGAAAGCTTAGTCGTCGAGTTCTTCTTAATCTATTCGGGATAAAATCATCCGAGTGGGTCGGGCTTCCGAACTTGTATTCGCGCGAGCGATGAATTTTAAATACTCACTGGACGCACCGATTTTCAGAACAACTATGTTCCGAACACCACGGAAATTTAGGAAGAGCCCGGATAGATAAAGGCGATGTCGAACTCGCGACAGACGGAACAGATTAAGAGAGACTGTTATTTAGTTCCGTCTAATTTTTACGATCCTCACCAGTGATCGATCATTTGATCTGACGCCAACAATCACATGCTGAGAGGAACGATTCACCTAATCAGCTGGCACATCGTTCTGTTCGGACAGTGTGTCTCCAAATTGTTCATAAAATCAGAAGTCTTCTGATTTTCGTATTCACTTATGCGCGTGATTCGAACAATTCAAAATTCGCCAGTGACGAAGATTCGATAATCCAAAAGCTTCATGAACCCTTTTTAGCTGTTTAGATTATCAAAATGAAAACGACACCAAACTCGATAGATTTTAATTAGGCACAGGACTCTTAAATTTTTGGAACAATTACGTTCCAATTTTCGCGAAGACTTAGGAAGAGTCTAAATAGACAGAAACAGATGAGATATTGAAATCGCGATAGGCGAAGATGATTAAAATTTAGCATCTGTTTTATCCACTGATATTACGTACTTAAATCCATACTCGTTGTCGAGTAGACTATAAACACAAGGGGTGTTACAAAGACCAGCTACAACAGTGCAGTGTTGGCAGAGTTATACATGTCCCAGATTGTATGGTTGCATGGAGTACCCAAGAAGATAGTGTCATATTGGGGAACACAATTAACTTCTCACTTTTGGCAGCAGTTGCATGAAGCCTTGGGCATGCACTTGAAATTTAGTCCAGCTTATCACCCGCAGATAGATGGTTAGACTAAATGAACCAACCAAATCCTAGAAGATATGTTGAGGGCTTGTGCTTTGCAGGATAAGTCAGGTTGGGATAAGAGGCTACCTTATGTAGAGTTCTCCTATAACAACAGCCATCAGGCTAGTTTGAAGATGCCACCGTTCCAAGCACTCTATGGGAGGAGTTGTCGAACTCCGTTGCATTGGGGCCAACCCGGCGAAAGGTAGGTGTTTGGTCCAGATACTTTGCTTGAAGCCGAAGAGAATATCAGAATGGTTCAGGAGAATCTGAAGACAACAAAGTCTAGGCATCAAAGTTATGCCGACACCAAGAGAAGAGAGCTGAGTTTCGAAGTAGGAGATTATGTTTACCTGAAGGTGTCACCGATTAGATGAGTCAGAAGGTTCGTAGTCAAGGGCAAGATAGCACCTTGATACATCGGACCGTACTACATTCTGGCAAGACATGGAGAAGTGGCCTACTAGCTTAGCCTACCAGAAAGTCTGTTCACGGTGCATGATGTTTTCCACGTGTCTCAGCTGCAGAAATGTTTATGAGTGCCAGAAGAACAATTGCCAGCTGAAGACCTCTTAGTCTAAGAGGATTTGACATATATCGAGAAGCCAACTCAGATTCTAGAGACAGCAGACAGAGTCACTCGAAGGAGCACTATCAGAATGTGCAAAGTCAAAGGGGGCCACCATTCAGAGGAAGAAGCAACCTAGTAAAGAGAGGATGATCTAAAAGACATGTATCCCAAGCTCTTTGCTAGCCAACCCTGAATCTCGAGGGCAAGATTCTTTTTAAGGGAGATAGGTTTGTAACACCATGAATTTGGGGGTATAAAATTTCTTCTCTACTATCTACCAAATTCTGGTGTTACCTCTCTTCTCATATCTATAGTTTCCTTTTTCTCTTCATTTTAGTAGAGGTTTGAATATTTAGTTGTAGATGTATTTATACTTTAGTAGATTAAACCCTAGGGGAGACATGAAATGTTGCATCATGCTGAGCTTAAACTTTGTTTTTGGTTGATGCACATGTTTGAAATATTCAAATTTGAATTTGTGGTTTGGTTGTATTTGAATTCAAAATGAGAAAACAAAAAGAAAAGGAAATAGAAATTCAGAATAAAAGAAAAGGCAAAAGAAGCCTAGAACCCCCTTCCCCTCAGCCTTTTGGCCCACTCGTCCCACTCCAGTCGCGCGCCTGTTTCCCCCTCTCTCTCTGACCGGTGCGACCTTCTTGTTGTTGCCAACTCGCTCGCCCCGTGTGCTCGCTCTCACTCTCTACTCCCGGGCCCTACCTGTCGGCACCCCGTCGCCTGCTGGTTGCACGTCGACACTGACCCCCTGGCCCCACCTGGCAGCCCCCTTCTCTCGTTCAACCTCTCGCCCGCGTGGGTCGTGCCACGCACATCGAGGTGGTCTTGCCCACATCGCGCCTCTGCGCGAAACCGCCACCCTACCCCTTCTCAAGCCACTACATGTGCCCAATTCCCTCCCCGCCTCACTCTCATCATCTCAGCGCCCCCACCAGAGTTGTGCGCGCCCATTTTCAAGCTCGCCGGAGCTCCTCCGCCGCCGAGCCATCTGTGCCCCAAATCATCCACAACGAAGCCCTTCCGCCATTCCTGACCATGATCCACCACAGACGATCGGAGCTCCGCTGCCAACCACGCCTCACCCAAGGTGAATTTCCCTGCCGAAGTTCTCTTTCTCTCCCCCGTCCCCCCTTCTTCATTGAGTAGCCACCGGTGGTCATCGGCAACGGCATTGCGTCATCGTGTCGGTGCTCTCTGGCCAACCACCACCACCCCATGTCCTCTGCCCCACGTGAAGCCACTGGCTCTGGCCTTGGCGCACACACCGTGCGTGCGGCCGAAGTTGACAGCGATCTCAACCAGTGGACCCTGCCTGGCATCCTCCCCACGCATATCCTCTCTCCTCCCTCTATGGGCCGCTGATTCGGGGGACCCGTCCGTCAGAGGGTGCTCGCACTTGCATCGTGCACAAGGTCCATCCTGGGCCACTGACCCATGGGCCCCACTGGTCAGTCCTTGCGCCCACTTCTGTGCGCCCCGCTTCTAATCTTCGTCGTTTGTCTCTAATCGGGCGGCCGAGAAGCCCCGATACCCCTTCGCCGCAGACAGTTTGCTTAAAACCACCTCAGTTTCCTGGGATTAGAACCCGCCATCCTTAGTCCCTACAACCGAGCCCCTAGGTTCTTGCAGAGAGAACCCCAGGTTTTTATTTAATTAGTAAAATGTGTCCAAATCAGGGTTTTTGAATTCTAAAACTTCCAAAATTCGTAACTTTTGCATATGAACTCCAAATTGGATGGTTCAAATTGCAAAATGTTCATTATGTTATTTTCTATATGTTTAAATTATGTTCTATGTCTCAACTTTATAGTTGCTCTCTAGGTTAGAGTTAGGCTATAGAATTTTATTAGAATATGTTTTTGTTTGATGGAGAAACTTGTTGTGCAACCATCTAATTCATGAACCATGCTTGAGTATGAATTAAAATAGAATCGACAAAGAAAAGAGGAAGAAGAAAAAAACAAAAATAAAAAATGAAACACCCCCACCATCCTAGCCCAACTACCCCACCCCTCTAGCCAAACCACCTCGGCCGCTTGGCCCAGCAGCACGCTGCCCCACAGCCCGCGCTTCCCCCAGCCCACTCTCGTCACACTGTGCCCAGCGCCCACGTGCGCCCTTGGGCGACCCTCGCTGCACACACCCCCACCAGCGCGCCAGCCATGCCCCATGGCCCAGTGCTCGCTCCCCCCTCCATTTCTTATGTTCGCCCAGCGCCCACGATCGTCAAAACTAGAACCGCCCCGCTCGCCCCTCGCTCACGCAGCAACCGTGCCTGCGTCCCTATGGCTGCCTAGCGCACTCGTCCGTCGCACCTCGCCGTGCTGGAGGAGCCCGCAGAACGCCGCCACGTTGGCTCATCACCGCACTGAGCTCGCCTCGCCGCTGCCCAGCCCTGGCCGTGGTTCCCTAGCACCTGCGCTGAAGCCTAGCGCTAAGCCTCAGCCAGGCCAGCCTGCGCCCCTCCCCTGCAAGTCGGCCGGCGAGCCCCTACGGGATATGTTTGGTTGCCTGGCCCAGCGCATGACCAAGCCCATTTGAAACAAGATCATCATGTTTGGTATCCTAGCCCAGCTTGGGAGCCTGGCTAAGGCGAGCCATATATGATTCTGTGTCCAGGCCCATTTCGAACGCAGTTTTTTTTCCTTCGCAGGTGAGCCTGGCCCGTGCTCGCCTGGTAAAACTGCTAGGGTTCTTCGCTCTCGCCACTTGTATCCACCGCCGCGGCTCTCGCCTCTCTCTAGGGTTCACTCGCTCTCGCCACTCGGGTTCACTCGCTCTCGCCTCTCGGGTTCAGTCGCAGTCGCTGTGCTCACAGGATCGCCGCCGTCATCTCTCTCGACCCGTGGTGACGACACCGCGCCCGCGGACGAGCTCGATCTGCTTCTCTGTCGATCTGCTTCGCTCTCGCCTCTCGGGTTCATCTGCTTCGCTGTCGACGACGAGAGGTTAGCCCCTTTCTTGGATGCTCATCTACTTTCATCTGCTTTATCTTCTCATTTGATTTCATCTGCTTCGCAACGATCGCTCTCCTACGTCCTCGATCGGTTCTCAGCTGCGAGTGAACCCTAGCTGTGTGGTCTCCCTCTTCTCAGGTTAGATCGCTCTCCAACGACCTCGATCGGTTCTCAGCTGCGAGTGAACCCTAGCTGTGTCGTCTCCCTCTTCTCAGGTTAGTACCTCTCTAGATATTCTCTTCTCGTTTGTCCTCCTAGGTCCCTCGATTACTGATCTGCTGTCTAGAATTTGGAGGATTCCTTGTAAAATTCTTGTCTTTGTTTATATATCTGATTAGTATACTTGTCTTGTTGATCTGTTGTCTAGTACCAAACTCTTGTCTTGCTGTTGTAGATTCCTCATAAAATTCTAGATCTGATTAGTATATATCTGATTGCTTTCAATGATATGCTTTCAATTTTCAGTGATGTGCTTTCAATGATCTGATTGGTATATAACTGACTTAACTGAACTACCTGCATAGTTTTTCAGTGATGTGCTTTCAATTTTCAGTTAAGCCATCTTTCAATATTAGTATATAATTGTCTGGTCCATGTGTTTGCCATGTTTTGCATATGTTCTGTCTGCATAGTATACCTGAATAACCTGAATTTTTAGTGATGTGCTTAACTGAACTTTTTAGTGATGTGCTTTCAATATTCTTGACTACCTGAACTTAACTGAACTTTTCAATATTCTTGACTTAACTGAATTAACTGAACTACCTACATAGTCTTTCAGTGATGTGCTTTCCATTTTCAGTTAAGCCATCTTTCAATTGTTTGGGCCAAGCTAAAAAATGAGAACCAAATAATGTGTCATATGGGCCTGGTTCATTTTGACCAGGCAACCAAACATTTTGGGTTGGCTCTGTACATGCGGGCTCCCTTGAGCCTGGTCCTCTCACTAAGCCAGGCTTAGGCTGGGCCAAGCAACCAAACACATCCTACGCTGCCCTGTCGTGCTCCGGCCAGCATCACTTTCCCTCCTCCCCCACGTGATCCCATCCTCCCTTGCGGTTGCCATTCGTGTCGAGCATAGGAGAGAGAAAGGTAACTGCTCTTGCGTGAGAAACAGAGAAGGAACCTCATGCAGTTGCAACTTGCAAGAAGGAAAGAACTCGTTTCCTTTTCTAATCATGGCCACAAGGCAACTTCTGGTTGGACCATGCAAGGTTGTCCTGTGCTATGGCGTCTCAAATAGGATCGGTCTGCTACCGCATGGGATCCTCTACAATTGTGATCCCTATGTCCCTTTATGTGTCACCCATTTGTCCGATCACATTATGCCATGTCTATATCCGTGAAATGCTAATTATTCAATATATTTTGTGTTATAAATCTGTTGCAACCCGTTCTAGTTGCATCAGCTTCGTAATAATATAGTCTATGTGTTAGTAACAATATTTGGTCGCGACACATGTCTTATTTATTTAATTAATAATCATTTTGTTCGTTGGTTATTAAAATAACTTTGCAGTTGAAAACTAATTTATAGTTTAATTTACGCTTTTATAAACACAAGTTAATGTGGTTAGTGCCAACTCAGATGTTTTTAACTAATATTTATTTATGTAAATGTGACGTCTATTTAACTTTTTTTGCATGTCATTCATGCGATGTTTCATATGTGGCCGCGTGCTGATTTGCGCGTCATTCATGCTGGTCACGTGCACTGTTTCGTGCATCGTCAGCATATGCTATGTCGTGCGTGCCCGCGCGTCATTCACACGCTGTCATGCTGTTTCGTGCGTCATAAATTCACCTCGCTTAAAATCTCTCGTGTTAATTAAATTACTTATTTAACGACAACTGTTAGTGTAACAGATTAATCGAAACTAAATGGTAGAGATTATTTATATTGGATGATGTCGAATTAAATGTTCTAACTAATATTTTTTAGTGTAAACACGATACCTTCTCGGCCGTAGCTCCGACTATCGCGTTTCTTTTTCCTGTCGTGACCGTGGAAGCGAGCTCTATTTTGTACTGCATGTTTTATAATGTTTTCCTTTGCATGGTGTAATATTCTTATACATATGTATATTTGTTTGCTTGTGCTCGTTCGTCTTCGCTCACTTTGTGAATAGAATGTGATCCGTTTCCGAGCTTCGGTGAATCGACAGTCAAGCTTCGACGACCAAGTGATCAGACTCTTTGAGTTTTACAAGGTTGAAGACCTTGAGCATCTGTTTGGTGAAGGCAAGTGTCCTCTGACCTATTATGTCCTACATACTTTATAATTCACTGTCCCGCATTACTTTATTGAAACCTAAGGATTGACTAGCCTGTATTTACCTTACCCTTGTTTACCTTTTGGGTTATCATGGTTAGCTTTATGCTATTGATTTACTTTAATCAATGAACATGATATGAATACTTATGATATGATGATGTTATCTTGATTATGATGATGAATCTGTGATGCTTTAGGAGACTCAGGTTGTTTTCCTAAGTACCTCTCCGTAAGGACTTGTTCATGGAGTGACCACCCGGGATAACAGCAACCATGAGGGTGGAATGGAACGCCCTTAGCTGATTAATTAGAGGAACTTGAGGTGTAGTTGGCTTCACCATAGGGCCGTCAATGGAGTCCGGGCACAGTACTTGCTCTGCCGAGGCCGGTTGCCGAGGTTCTTTCAATTTGGTTTTGTTAGTCACCCTTCCTGTGGGGAGAAGTACTGTGTTTATCAAACTGGAGAAACCTAACAGGCAGTTATGACCTCTGGGAAATATTTGTAAAGGCTACGTAGTGAAACCCTGCCGGATCACAACGGAAGTGATCAATGGGGAGGCTTGAACCCCGGGCAAAAAGGGAATCATAGCTCATAGGTAAAGTGTGTGACCTGTGCAGGGGAATGAAACTGATATATCAGTCGTGCTCACAGTTAAGAGTGGCCTTGGGATCCTCTTTGATTAGAGATACTGATGGTTCGAGATATTATGGTTCTATTTATGGTTTTGGTTACGATTATGATAATGATGTTCCTCGATGAGGAAATGATTAACGGGGTGGTTATTGCTAAAACTTCGCTTCTACTAATAATAAATACCTAACAAACTAAAAGCAACTGCTTTGACCCTAACCCCACATAAAGCTAGTCCACCTCAGCCAAACGGGACATTTGTTGAGTACGTTGATGTGTACTCACCCTTGCTTTCACAAAACACGAGGTTGCCTTTGGTGCAATCTATGCTTAGGTAAAGAAGGAGAAAGGTGTCGAGGCGGATCTCTAGGAGTTCTAGGACTTCGACGAGTTCGAGGATTAGGCTAGCGACCTCCCCCATTCAGCTACCTGTGGTGGGTTAATTTACGTTGGCTATGTTTCGATTTTATGCACTTTGATTTATATATGTAAATGACTCTAGTTTTTAATATTATTACTTATTCTTTATTGTTATTCGAAGCATTGTGCTATGATGAGTCATTTATGTAATTGCTGTATATGTGAATTTCTGATCCTGGCACGTACATGGTTCGCATTTAGTTTACCTTAAAAAACCGGGTGTGACAGCAGCTATGACCTCTAGGGAATCTTTATAAAGGCTATGTAGTGAATGCAACACCCCTGGTGTTACGAGAACTAAAACTTTGGCATGACATCATATGCATTGGCATTTCTTTATGTATGCTACACCAAGAGTGCATCCACTAGGCTAAAATTTCAAAACAAACATGCAATGTGATGATCTGGCTTGATCAAAGAGTTCCTTGACCCTAGGATAAGGTATTTTCCCAAGGATTAGAAGCATGTGGATTCGTGAGATGAGAACTAAAGGAATGATCACAACAAGTTAGTAGAAATGTCCAAGGAAGGCTAAGTTTAGAGGGCTTAAGTATCATATGTGCCCTAGAACACTCAAAACCCTAATTTGGAACCCTAAAACCCTAATTAGTGCCCTATTGGGTGATTTCGATTTCTATGCACTTTTATCCAAAAGTGTATGTAACAAAGTGATAGAGTAACAAAATTGAAGCAACTTTCATGTTTGGGGATTTCCAAGTTTTGTGTAGCAAATTGGGGTAAAACTGCAAAAGAACCAAGGGTACCCATATGCTTTACTCTGAAAAAACAGTGTTAACAGGCCAACTTCAAGCCTCTATATCTCTTGATCTATGAGGATTTTGTCACAAGTCACCACAACAAACTTGTAGAGCTATTATAGTAGTTTAAGTTTGATTAAGTGACCCAACCTAAGAACTTTACAGAAAATGGAATAAAATGCCCTAGAAGTTGGGCTGTCAGTCGGGTCACGCACTGAAACATGATTGTCAGTGGTCTCTGATTAACTTTGGAGCTGAATTATGCATAATCCAATGAGTATCCGACCAAGAACCTTATGACAAAGTCGAAGCTGGTACATAGGGCAACAACTTTGATGCAGTCGGATTGGTAATTTACCACATGAAAATTGAAGAATAGGGCTCCTCAAGTCGCTCTGTCAGGCACCCTGAATCGATCGTGGCATGGTACAGTAACTGAAAAAGATCAAGGATTCAGGGTACTTCACCGCCGACGATCGTGCGTCGTGATCAGTGTGATGGTTGAGATGTGTGTGCAGGTAACGTGAAAATATCGACAAGGAGATTGAAAAGATCATCGAGGAGGTGAACTTAGGCCCTAAAGCAAGCCCGTCGTACCCACTTGCTGGCTACGTGGTCGTGCGGCAGTCGTCGTGGTGGCCGCCGTTATCCTGGTTGCGCCATGCCATCGACCGTGTTACCACGTCGCAGTTAGTCATGCGAGGTAGCTAGTTACCACCCCGAGACTCTACCCCAGTGAACGCCACATTAGACGAACTCCGGTGACTCGCCCTTTCGTCACCGTGAGCTCCCCTTCATCCAAAATTCGGAGCAACCGAAGCCTGCTTCTATAAATTGAGCGTTCCCCTTGCTCCATCTCTTTGTTACGACCCCAGCGCACCACTCCTCGCCTCAAATCATCCATCATAGCTCGTGAATTTCATATTTCCCCCAAATCAGACTGGAACGCCGCCGTGAGACATCACGCAGTGGCCAACCGTTCTCATGTCCGCTCATGTCCCTCTGATCCATGTTTCTGCCTCCTCTGATGCTAGTGAAACTCTCGGTCTCGGTCGATTGAACGCTACCACACCATAGCTTAGGGAACATCGCGTTATTGTCTGGGAACACCGCCACGGACATAGCTCACATCGACCGACCATTTCTGGATGTCTCTGTCTAATTTTGCGTGAGCACCATAGTCCTAGTAGGTCACTGATTCGTTCCAAGTCCCTGGATTGAACGCGACCGACTTAGGTAAACCGGAATGGGCTCATCGACGCGCTTGTTCCGCAGTAGCCATGAACAGACATGGATTAATGGCAGACCGGTTGAATTAAGGCCATAGAGGTGTTTGGGTAGCATCGGAGATGAATCCCATGTACTCGACACCACCGGAGCACGTCACCGCCAGCGATAATTCGCGTCTCCGGCCAAGTATTCGACCGGAGCGCCGTTGGGGACTTGACCTGCGAAGAAATAGAAGTGCGGGGGCCTATATGCGATTGTCAGTGAGACATAAGAAATAATGTTTAGGGACTCTTTAGTGGTTACTCAAATGGCAAGGGACCTTTGCGCAAAACTACATGCGCGGGCGCGGGCGCACCCGGATTCCACGTAGACTTGGGCCAGTTAGGCTAAATATGGCCCATTACTATTCACGTTTTATCCGTTTCTTTTTACTGTGAACTTAGGAAATTTGTAGAAAATTGGTAAAATCATGAGACCAATTTTACTAGATTTTTAAAATCAAGTATTATTTGATAAAAATAATTCCATGATTTTTATCCCAAACCTAGAATTGTGTAGCATTTAAAGGTGCTTAAACAAACCCTTTTAGAATTTTAGAAATAGTTTAATAATTCCAAAAATCATAAAACTTTTTGAGTAGGCTTAATATGATGATTAGAGCCCCTGAGTGAAGTTTGAAATAATTTGGACATTGTTTGATTATAAACCCAATAACTAGTCTCATAGGATCAATTACTTAATACTAATCCTAAAAGAATACCTAACTAGAAAACCTTAGTGATTGATTTGTACCGTCAAGGAAAGTTGTATTCAAGTTCCAACTTATTATAATTCTATTGTGTAGCTGCATATTCATGACATATCATAAGCATTCATGTACATGTATTATCATGTATAGAACACGAGGAAGAAATCGTAGTTGAAGAAGAGGTTGTCTCCCAGACTGAGAATCCTCCAGCAGAGAACAACTTTTACTTCGACATCTACGGTGCGGAACCTAAACCTCCTGCAACACAAGGAAAGCCCTGGTGCATTATCCCTTTTCCTTGTTGTTTGTCACACCCGACTTTAAGGAACAAAGCCAGGTGCATCTCATACATGCGCCAAGAAGACAACATATATAATAACAGAGTGTATAGAGATAAATGTCACAAAACATCAGAGTATTTATTACATAGCGGAAGTCTTATTACAAAATAAAAGAATAAATATATAAAACGAACTAAGAATCGTCGTTGGCGCCAATGTCAACTGAGAAATGCCACCTAGATCAGATCATACCCCTCGCCTTGTGGCTCCTCCTGAACCACCTATTCTTCTCCTATGGGGGGGTGTGAGACAGCAAGGGTGAGATCACACATGATCATAGCTCAACAAGTTGTGGGGAACCAGTGGACATGAACTCACAAAGGTGGGAGTTCATGTGATGTGTAAGGCTAATCAATGACAGGGGTTAAAGCTGAGCATTGCTTTTAATTAGTTGGTCAAAATTTTATTAGCAGTTACTAAATGTAAGTAAATACCAAACCTTAAATAAAGTAATAGAACAAAATTAATAATAACACATGCAATGCAAATGACAAAATTGAATTTACGTTCCATAAATTAATCATCAGAGAGTCCTGAGCTGCTCATGACCGTGAGCTCGGCGAGTATACTAGTTTTACACTCTCCAGAGGTTGTACCCTTTACCCACAAGTCATGTTACCCATCTGCCAAGGGGTTGCGACTCCCATACACCTCTACCTAGGAGGCAAGGCAGGGCAACACTACGAGGCCTTTACAAAGTTCCACTAGCTTCCGAAAACCCGCTACAGTTTATGGGAAGAGCACTTGCAAGAATCCCCCGTCTGACTGCCATCGCAGCTAAATCAACCCGAGAACCTCCTTGCATGCAACTCCCCTACTGCCCTTGCCCCTTTCGGGTAAGGTAGTCTTCCACTAGCTTTCCTAATTAGTCAGCCAAGGGCGTCCCATTAAACCCTTATGGTGGCACGTGTTTCTCAAGTTAAGCTCTATGTTCCAATTAACATTAATGATCTTGACATGAACAGAAATAGAATAACAAAAAGAATTGGAACATAGATGTAATAAATGATTATCCCAAAACCATGTAAAGCAATAGCAAACTACCCAAGTGATTCAGGGGGTAAACAAGATAATGAGATAAACAATCTAGGGTGACCTATCGGGTCCCATCAAAATTAACCTATGCATGGATAAATGATATTAAATAACATTATTGGGTAAAAAGTGGTCAAGGGCACAACTTGCCTTCAATGAGCTCCTACTCAGCTACTTCTATCTGCTGCTCACCAGGATCCTCAGACACGGGCTCTTCTACTCGCCACAATACAAACAAGCACAGTATATAGAGAAAATTAACATCACACCAAACATGTACACAAAATACACAGTAATAATCTACATATTAAAATAAAATCCTAGGAACAGAAATCATAATTTTTGGAGTTATAGATTTGAAGTTATGAATTTTCAAAGGTTTTATGTGCTTAAAATAGGATTAAGTGAGAGATTAAATTTCTTATTGTTTTCATGATAAAACAGAGGCTCTAGGTGATAGAGAATAAAATTACAAAATTTTAGGAACTAGAATGGGTTAATTTGGAGTTCATATGAATTTTCTATGGAATAAACAAGTTCTAGTAATTATTTTCATATTAAAAATCCATTTTCTAATTCTTTTATTCAAATTAAATGGGTTCTGGACTGGGCCTCATTTCCTGGAAAACATAGGGGCTACGGAGTCAAACTCCTAAGACACAGCACACAGTGGAGAGGGACGACGGGTTCTAATCTCTAAATCTATGAGGTTTCTTTTGCAAATATCGCAACCGAAAGGGTATTCTCCAATTTCGGCCGTAGGATTCAGATCCAGAGGCCAAGATTAGATCACGATTCTTTAAAAAGGAGCGCTCCCTGTCGACCACTGGATCAATATCGGACGACACGTAACTCTCCTGGCCGAACCGTTATCTCGGAATCTAATCTACGCTGTCCATCTCCCATCCAACGGCTCAAGTGCACCCCCAATCTCCACGGTGTAGATGTCCGCCGGCGCGGGCAGCTTCGACGGCGGTGCCATGGCTGGAGTTGGACAACCGGCGAACCGCAAACTCCCCTAGGACTAAGCCTAACTGTAGAGAGATGGAAGGAGAAAGCGAACTGGCCAGGACAACCATACTAGTGTTCGGGTGTGTGGGCAGAGCCGGCGATGTGCGGGCGAGATCCCACGGCCGATTTCGGATCCGGCGAGGATTTGCGACGAAAACGAGTTGCCGCAAAGTCGAGCGATGCCACGGCCGACCTCTACTTGCACGAGCGATGCGCTACACTTCACCACCGAGGCTTGAACGATGGTGACGCCGATTTGCGGTTGCGGCAGGGGCACTTCCTTTCTCTCTCTTGCTCCGTTCTCTCGATTCCCTCTCTCTCCTAACTGTGTTCGCGGTAGAGCGGTGCCGATCTTCAGATCGCATTAACAGGGAAAGCGGCGGATGCGTTTATATCCGGGCGCCCGAGAAGATCGCGCGGCGCGAACGAGTCCGTCGAGCAGAGCAGACCTGGTCCCAGCGGCGAGCTTCTCACGCGGGTGGGCGAGCGACGCACTAATCGCGCGAAGGTAGGTGATGACAGCGTGGGCCCGCTCCGCAGTGGCGGTACAGAAAATGGCTCAGGCGAGACTTGGGCTGCGCGGTAGGTAAGGGGGACATGGGCCGAAATGGGAGCCGCCTGCCCAACAAGTAATCCTTTCCTTTTTCTTTTATTTTTCCTTTTTCTTTTTTTCTAATCCCTAATCCAACTTGAATTCAAATTTACATTGAAATCTTGTACTAAATTTATCTTTGAGTTATATTGTGATCTTAAGGTAATAATTTTGGAAATATATAAACTTCCTTTATATTTTATATATCTTCTCTTTTTCTCTTCTACATAATATTTCCAAAACCCTAAAGTGCAACTTTGGGTTAAACTCAAATATCCATTTCATTATTGTATTTCTTTTATTATTATTTTATTACTAAGTGCACAAACAAGCAAAACTCCATCATGATGCTCAATTTAGTGGCATGTCCTTGATTAATTTTTTTTAAATGAGGTGTTCACATGTGATGATAAGTAATTTCAACACACACATAAAATATAGGGAATGACTTTTCTCCACTTTTATATATATTACAATTTGGGTATTACAAATCCTACCCCCCTTAAAAATAATCTCGTCCTCGAGATTCAAGAAGATCTAGAGAAAAGATGGGGAAAATCTATGCAAAGCTCTTCTTCTCTTTCCCAAGTTGCTTCATCTTCACCATGGTGACTCCATTGCACTTTGCACATCTTTATCATCTTATTTCTTGTAACTCGAGTCAAAGTATCCAAAATCTTGATCGGGTACTCCGTGTAAGTCAGATCACCTTGAACACTGAGCTCTTCCATTGGTAACTGTTCCTCGGGAACACGGAGACACTTCTTCAGCTGAGATACGTGGAACACATTATGCACATCCGATAGACTATCAGGTAACTCAAGTTGGTAAGCCATCTCCCCAACTCGCCTAAAGATCAAGAATGGTCCAATATAGCGAGGGGACAATTTGCCCTTAACTTTGAATCTCCTCATTCCACGAAGTGGTGACACCTTAAGGTATACATAATCTCCTTCTTCAAATTCCAGTGGCCTCCTTCTATTATCAGCATAGCTCTTTTGCCTGGTTTGAGCCACCCTCAAATTCTCTCGAATTATACGGACTTGTTCTTCTGCTTCTTGAATCAATTCAGGCCCAAAGAACTGTCTTTCTCCAGTCTGATCCCAGTATAGAGGAGTCCTGCACTTCCTCCCATATAAAGCTTCAAAAGGTGACATCTTCAGACTGGCCTGATAGCTATTATTATATGAGAATTCAGCATAAGGTAGACGCTTATCCCAACTTCCTCCATGCTGAAGGGCACAAGCTCTCAACATATCTTCCAAAACTTGATTTGTCCTTTCAGTCTGTCCATCAGTCTGAGGGTGATAAGCTGTACTAAAATTCAACTTCGTACTCATATTCTCATGAAAGCTTCTCCAAAATCTTGAGGTAAACTACGAACCTCGATCATACACGATCTTCTTTGGTACTCCATGTAAACACACAATCCGAGCCATATATAACTCTGCTAGCTGAGAACCTCTATATGTAGTCTTTACAGGAATGAAGTGAGCCACTTTAGTCAACCTATCCACAATCACCCATATAGCATCATATCCTTTTTGGGTGCGAGGCAATCCTGTAATGAAATCCATACCAATCTCTTCCCACTTCCACTCGGGTATCTTCAGTGGATGCAATAGTCCGGCTGGCCTCTGGTGTTCAGCCTTAACTCTTTGACATACATCGCACATAGCCACATGTGCAGCTACATCTCTCTTCAATCTATACCACCAATATTTCTGCTTCAAATCCTGATACATCTTGGTACTACCAGGATGAATAGAATAATCTGAGTCATGGGCCTCCTTTAAAATAGTCTCTCGAAGGCTTTCAATATCAGGAACACACATCCTGTCCTTGAACCATACAGTGCCCTGCTCATCTTCCGTGAATTCCGGACCTCGACCTTTAGTAAACAGATCCTTAATCTCTTGTATTTTAGCATCACCAATTTGGCCTTTGCGAATTTCTTGCTCCAAGGAAGGTTCCACATCAATAGTAACTCCTTCAGTATGAGCAACTATCCCCAGGTTAAGTCTCCTGAAGTCCTCAACAATCTCGTCAGGTAGCTGGGCAACAATAGCTGAATGAACATGCTCCTTGCGACTCAAGGCATCTGCAACCAAATTTGCCTTGCCCGGGTGATAGTGAATCTCCAAATCGTAATCCTTAATAAGCTCCAACCAACGGCGTTGCCTAAGGTTGAGATCCTTCTGAGTGAATATATACTTCAAACTCTTATGATCCATGTATACTTTACACTTGGTCCCCATGATATAATGTCTCCAAATCTTAAGCGCATGCACAACGGCTGCCAGTTCTAAGTCATGAGTGGGGTAGTTCAATTCATGTTTCCGCAACTGACGAGAAGCATAGGCAATTACATGTCCTTCTTGCATGAGTACACACCCTAAGCCTTGGCCACATGCATCACAATAAATATCAAATCCTTTCTGTAGGTCCGGCATAACCAATACTGGTGGCGACATCAATCTCTTCTTCAATTGATCAAAGCTGTCTTGGCACTTCTCGTCCCACTTAAATTCTCTTCCTTTCTCCAAAAGCGAAGTCATAGGTTTAGCAATCTTAGAAAATCCTTCAATAAATCTCCGATAATAGCCTGCTAATCCCAAGAAACTCCGAATCTCCGTAACCGTAGTGGATACTCTCCACTCCATTATCTCCTTAACCTTAGCAGGATCCACTGATATTCCTCCATTAGAAATAATATGACCAAGAAATGGCACCTCGCCAATCCAAAACTCGCACTTGCTGAACTTGGCATATAGCTGGTTATCTCGTAGCTTCTGTAGCACCAATCTCAGAAGTTCCTCATGATCACTATCACTCTTGGAATAGATAAGAATATCGTCGATAAATACCACGACGAATCTGTCCAAATACTCCATAAATACCTTGTTCATCAAATTCATAAAATACGCTGGTGCATTGTTTAATCCAAATGACATAACAGTGAACTCATATAATCCATATCGAGTCGAGAATGCTTTCTTGGGAATATCCGATGGCCTTATCCTCATCTGGTGGTAACCTGATCGGAGATCAATCTTCGAGAATACCCTAGCACCTCTCATCTGATCAAATAAATCTTCAATATGGGGTAACAGATACTTGTTCTTCACCGTAACATCATTAAGAGATCTATAATCCACACACATCCATTGTGATCCATCCTTCTTCTGTACAAACAGAACCGGCGCTCCCCAAGGTGAGGAACTCGGACGAATGTACCCAGCCTCTTGTAACTCGGTTAACTGCTTCTTAAGTTCCTTTAACTCTTCTACGGACATCCTGTATGGCCGTTTAGAAATAGGGGCTGTTCCAGGTAAGAGAATAATAACAAACTCAACTTCTCTATCAGGTGGATCCCTGGTAACTCCTCTGGAAAGACATCCGGAAAATCTCTAACCACACGGATGTTGTCGCCAACAAACTCATCAGGTATAAAGAACATTACACGTTTGGATGAGGTGGTTACTGCAATATTCACTTGAAATCTTTCTCCTTTAGTGGTAGTGAGTTCTACGGTACCTCTACCACATGCTATAATGGCCTTTGCCCTTCTCAACCATGACATACCAAGGATCAGATCTATACTGCTTGCCTCTAATATTATAGCAATAGCTCCAAATTCTCTACCCATAATTGTTAATGTCAATCTACGTGTCATTTGATTCGCCTCAACATGTCCTTTAGGTGTAATTACTATCATTGGTTTTCTCATATTTAGCAGTGGTATTTCATTTGTGTTGGCATATCTAGCAAACATAAATGAATGTGTAGCACTAGAATCAAATAAGATGGTTGCAGGAATTGCATTAACATAAAACATACCAAGTACGATGTCAGCACCATCCGGAGTAGCATCAACGATGACTTGATTAACCTTGGCAATAGAGTATCCCTTGCCAGATCCTGGAGTTTGCTGCCTATTTTGAACTAGAGTAGTAGCAATCCTCTGTGGGCAGACATTTGCGTAATGACCAGTCTTCCCACACTTGAAACAAGTGGTGCCTGCACTCTGTCCTGAAAACTTCGTCGGGGTGCCAGTAGGGGTAGCCTGTCGAGGAGGTAGAGTCCTCAGAGGTGATTGCTGAACTGGGCGCTGGCCTCCACCAGTGCGAACTGGTGTACCCTGGGGTGAACTGTAGCGAGGACGAACACTGATGTTTCCTTGTCCTTGAGATATAGCTTTCCTCTTCAAATCTCCCATCTGAACACGCTTGTGTTCAATAGCTAGAGCCTTATCGAGCAGCTCTAAAATGACGGAAATGTATGTGCCACCAGAGCATACTGTAGAGGCCCATTGAGTCCTTCAATAAAATGCTCCTGTTTCCTCTCATCCTCAGCAACTTCATCAGGGGCATATCGGGATAACTGAATAAACTTGTCGCGGTACTCGCTGACTGACATGCTTCCTTGCTTCAGCGACAGAAATTCTTTCTTCTTAATCTTCATTAATCCAGCAGGTATATGATAATTCCTGAACTGTGTACTAAACTCTGCCCAAGTAATAGTGTCAGCAGCATCGTGGGCAGCAGTATATGAATCCCACCAGTCAGCAGCAGGACCTGTCAGACGTCCAGAAGCATATAAAACCTTCTCCCGGTCAGTGCATTGAGCAATGTTCAATATCTTTTCCACAGATTTCAGCCAATCATCTGCATCCAGTGGATCAGGAGAGCTTGCAAATGTAGGTGGCTTATGACTCATGAACTCCCTATGCTTATCTCGGGGGCGAACTGGTGGTGGAGGTGGAGGCAGTGGTACTTGTTGCTGTTGCTGTTGTTGTTGCATTTGCTGTTGCAGCTGCTATTGCGCCCTCCTTTCCTAGCGTATCTCTTCTCGCTCCTGGCGTTCTCGCTGCATCTGAGCACGCATATCTGCCATAGTGTCCGCCATCTGTTGCATCATCCTCATCTGAGCTACAATCAGTGGGTCAACTCCGCCTGGTGGAGGATTAGGAGGATTCATCTCTGCTGGTTGTGGCTAGGGTTGTCTATATATCCACCGAGTGTGTCGATTAGGAGGCAAATCAATTCCACCACCCTGCCTGGTATTGACCATCTGAGTTAGATACATATGGTAAGAGAGAGTAGACAAGGCAAGTATTTACAAATCAGGTTACTTTGGGGGATTTATTAGCTAAGCAGATTAATATTTTACCTACCATAGCTAATTCAATACCTTATGGTTGTACATGCTAAGATGTCCATCTATAATAAATCAATCAACCAAAGAAGCAAATCAGGCATTTATCATTAGCACAATCAACCAATCATTTTTAAATAAAGAAAATAGTTTTAAATTTTGTCTTAGGATCCCTATCTCTTAAAAAGATCTTAGTGGTAGGATCCCAAGGTGTGAAATCCATCTTGTCTTAGAGTAGAAAAGATAAGATTAATCAGAGTAGAAAAGCAAAAGGTGAGATAAGGCCAAGATGAGATAAGTATAGAATGAATCAGAATAAGGTAAGTAGGTAAGGGTTTGTCCATTTCTATCTAGGTTTCGTCCTAAAGTCAACATTTCCTCTGATACCACTTCTGTCACATCCGGCTTTAAAGAACAAAGCCAGGTGCATCTCATACATGCGCCAAGAAGACAACATATATAATAACAGAGTGTAGAGAGATAAATGTCACAAAACATCAGAGTATTTATTACATAGCAGAAGTCTTATTACAAAATAAAATAATAAATATATAAAACGAACTAAGGATCGTCGTTGGCGCCAATGTCAACTGAGAAACGCCACCTAGATCAGATCATACTCATCGCCTTGTGGCTCCTCCTGAACCACCTGTTCTTCTCCTATGGGGGGTGTGAGACAGCAAGGGTGAGCTCACACATGATCATAGCTCAACAAGTTGTGGGGAACCAGTGGACATGAACTTACAAAGGTGGGAGTTCATGTGATGTGTAAGGCTAATCAATGACAGGGGTTAAAGCTGAGCATTGCTTTTAATTAGTTGGTCAAAATTTTATTAGCAGTTACTAAATGTAAGTAAATACCAAACCTTAAATAAAGTAATAGAACAAAATTAATAATAACCCATGCAATGCAAATGACAAAATTGAATTTAGGTTCCATAAATTAATCATCAGAGAGTCCTGAGCTGCTCATGACCGTGAGCTCGGCTAGTATACCAGTTTTACACTCTGCAGAGGTTGTACCCTTTACCCACAAGTCATGTTACCCATCTGCCAAGGGGCCGCGACTCCCATACACCTCTACCTAGGAGGCGAGGCAGGGCAACACTATGAGGCCTTTACAAAGTTCCACTAGCTTCCGAAAGCCCGCTACAGTTTATGGGAGGAGCACTTGCAAGAATCCCCCGTCTGACCGCCATCGCAGCTAAATCAACCCGAGAACCTCCTTGCATGCAACTCCCCTACTGCCCTTGCCCCTTTCGGGTAAGGTAGTCTTCCACTAGCTTTCCTAATTAGTCAGCCAAGGGCGTCCCATTAAACCCTTGTGGTGGCACGTGTTTCTCAAGTTAAGCTCTATGTTCTAATTAACATTAATGATCTTGACATGAATAGAAATAGAATAACAAAAAGAATTGGAACATAGATGTAATAAATGATTATCCCAAAACCATGTAAAGCAATAGCAAACTACCCAAGTGATTCAGGGGTAAACAAGGTAATGAGATAAACAATCTAGGGCGACCTATCGGGTCCCATCAAAATTAACCTATGCATGGATAAATGATATTAAAGAACATTATTGGGTAAAAAGTGGTCAAGGGCACAACTTGCCTTCAATGAGCTCCTGCTCAGCTACTTCTATCTGCTGCTCACCAGGATCCTCAGACACGGGCTCTTCTACTCGCCACAACACAAACAAGCACAGTATATAGAGAAAATTAACATCACACCAAACATGTACACAAAATACACATTAATAATCTACATATTAAAATAAAATTCTAGGAACAGAAATCATAATTTTTGGAGTTATAGATTTTAAGTTATGAATTTTCAAAGGTTTTATGTGCTTAAAATAGGATTAAGTGAGAGATTAAATTTCTTATTATGGTCATGATAAAACAGAGGCTCTAGGTGATAGAGAATAAAATTACAAAATTTTAGGAACTGGAATGGGTTAATTTGGAGTTCATATGAATTTTCTATGGAATAAACAAGTTCTAGTAATTATTTTCATATTAAAAATCCATTTTCTAATTCTTTTATTCAAATTAAATGGGTTGTGGACTGGGCCTCATTTCCTAGAAAACTCAGGGGCTACGGAGTAAAACTCCTAAGACACAGCGCACAGTGGAGAGGGACGGCGAGTTCTAATCTCTAAATCTATGAGGTTTCATTTGCAAATATCGCAACCGAAAGGGTACTCTCCAATTTCGGCAGTAGGATTCAGATCCAGAGGCCAAGATTAGATCACGATTCTTTAAAAAGGAGCGCTCCCTGTCGACCACTGGATCAATATCGGACGACACGTAACTCTCCCGGCCGAACCGTTATCTCGGAATCTAATCTACGCTATCCATCTCCCATCCAACGGCTCAAGTGCACCCCAATCTCCACGGTGTAGATGTCCGCCGGCGCGGGCAGCTACGACGGCGGTGCCATGGCTGGAGTTGGACAACCGACAAACCGCAAACTCCCCTAGGACTAAGCCTAACTGTAGAGAGATGGAAGGAGAAAGCGAACTGGCCAGGACAACCATACCAGTGTTCGGGTGTGTGGGTAGAGCCGGCGATGTGCGGGCGAGATCCCACGGCCGATTTCGGATCCCGGCGAGGATTTGCGACAAAAACGAGTTGCCGCAAAGTCGAGCGATGCCACGGCCGACCTCTACTTGCACGAGCGATGCGCTACACTTCACCATCGCGGCTTGAACGATGGTGACGCCGATTTGCGGTTGCGGCAGGGGCACTTCCTTTCTCTCTCTTGCTCCGTTCTCTCGATTCCCTCTCTCTCTCCTAATTGTGTTCGCGGTAGAGCGGTGCCGATCTTCGGATCGCATCGACAGGGAAAGCGGCGGCTGCGTTTATATCCGGGCGCCCGAGATGATCGTGCGGCGCGAACGAGTCCGTCGAGCAGAGCAGACCCGGTCCCAGCGGCGAGCTTCTCGCGCGGGTGGGCGAGTGACGCACTAATCGCGCGAAGGTAGGTGATGACAGCATGGGCCCGCTCCGCAGTGGCGATACAGAAAATGGCTCAGGCGCGACTTGGGCTGCGCGGCAGGTAAGGGGGCCATGGGCCGAAATGGGAGCCGCCAGCCCAATAGGTAATCCTTTCCTTTTTCTTTTATTTTTCCCTTTTTCTTTTTTTTCTAATCCCTAATCCAACTTGAATTCAAATTTACATTCAAATCTTGTACTAAATTTATCTTTGAGTTATATTGTGACCTTAAGGTAATAATTTTGGAAATATATAAACTTCCTTTATATTTTATATATCTTCTCTTTTTCTCTTCTACATAATATTTCCAAAACCCTAAAGTGCAACTTTGGGTTAAATTCAAATATCCATCTCATTATTGTATTTCTTTTATTATTATTTTATTACTAAGTGCACAAACAAGCAAAACTCCATCATGATGCTCAATTTAGTGGCATGTCCTTGATTAATTATTTTTTTTAAATGAGGTGTTCACATGTGATGATAAGTAATTTCAACACACACATAAAATATAGGGAATGACTTTTCTCCACTTTTATGTATATTACAATTTGGGTATTACATTGTTTTAAAATCTTCTCACCTTATATGATGCATTAGGTGATAGGAATTGTGTGATAAACAGTTGATACATTTCCTTCCTTGGAAAATTGGTTACCATTGCTTGTTTGCCTATTTTAAACAAGTTTTCTAATGCTTAGTCTGCTATAGAAAACAAAAAGGTTTTGTTTTGGAAAAGGTGATGCTTCACATGGGATGAGAATTTTTACAAAGAAAAGACTGATGATGGTGGATCCATCACGGCCATGATGGGTTCAACATCTGAAAAGAAGTACCTCTGTCAGGTACCAAACTTTGGGTTTTAAATGAGAAAGACGAGATGGGGCAGGTGTTGCACGAGAGGGGAGTCTCGGTGTAGTGTCTCCGTCTGAGTCGATTAAGGATCGAGCCGATGTAGGCTTGATGATCGAGGACCTTTTAACTGGCCACATGCCTCGTCATGGGTAAGCTTTGCCTCGGTCGGACCAATACCAGAAAGGCTACCATGTAATGGGAGTGGAGATATAGCGAGAGTAGCGTGTATCGTCTGTGGCAAGAGGCTGGACGGTGGAGTATCTGTGCTCTCGGTTGGCGTGAACCCATTCTGGTCTTGAGAAACCTAGGTGCGAGTTGACATATGCAAGGGTTAAGTGCTACATATGTCGTGTGGTTGGAGATCCCCAGCTGGGTATTATCAATTTGGATCGCCGTTACTTCTCGGATATGAAGACTTGGTCACTGCCCTACACGTAGCAACAAGTGAACTGAAGGGACGATAAAAATATGGCTAGTATAGGTCAAGTGCTTGATCTAGAATAGAAAGAACTCTAGATGCAGGTAATTACTTAACTTGATACGTAAAATGAATTTCTAAGGATCCACTCATAGTAAGCTTTTATGCAAAAGAGTCTTTGAATCTTGATAAGCTTTACCTTGAATCCCAAAGACCAGCATATCCTTAAGAGTCTTTTTCCGTTGACGAGTAAGACATGCGAAAGTACACTTCGTACTCAAGGTTTTCAAACCCATGTTGTTGTAGGTGATGAAACTGATGAGTTATGTTGTTTCTGTTCCAAGGTGGTTCCCAAACAGGAGGAGGAGAACTAAGACTTACATGGAGAAGGTGTTTTGCCTTCCTGTGATGTAATAATAAGTTTACGCACTCAATTACCTGGATATGTAATAATCAACTCTTTCTATACTTTACATATGAATGTAAATTAGGTTATTGTAATCCTTTCTGCTTACTCCGGTAATGTGTAATGTCTGCGTGATGGGTTAAGCACTCTTGGGCGATGTGATGGAGGTATAGATAACCAAACTTGCTGAGTCATTGTGTGCACCTGCATGACTGTCTGAGGCCCTCAGGACAAGGACATCTATAGGT
Organism: Zea luxurians; assembly: GCA_029449295.1. Taxonomy (NCBI): domain Eukaryota; kingdom Viridiplantae; phylum Streptophyta; class Magnoliopsida; order Poales; family Poaceae; genus Zea; species Zea luxurians. The sequence goes on along the minus strand of JAOPSE010000009.1, from coordinate 142,477,695 downwards.
GGGCCTAATACCTTGGGAGGTTCTGCCACATTGAATCCCTAGCCATTCGCCTCGGTAGTGAAGATCGGGTCTATACAACCCATGCTAGGAAGGGATCACGACTCGTGGGTAAAGTGTGCAACCTCTGTAGAGGGTTAGAAACTGGTATATCAGTCGAGCTCACGGTTATGAGAAGCCTTGGGAGCTCCTTTAATTAGAGTTACTCTGGATACTTGTATGATGATGCTTGATGATGATGATTATAATTATGGATTCTAGTATTACCTCTTGGAGGGAGTATCATTTGGGTTAATAACTTTGGATTATTGCTAAAACTTGGCTCTCTACTAGTAGTAAATAATTGACCAACTAAAAGCAACTGTTTTAAGCTTAATCCCACATACATCTAGTCCACTTTAGCCAAATGGGACATTTGCTGAGTACATTGATGTGTACTTACCCTTTCTTAAAAACCAAACCCCAGGTTGTCCCCATTGCAACCAGTGCTCAAGAGAAGATGAAGGCAACATGGAGGACTTTAGGAGTTTTAGGACTTCGACAAGTTCTAGAATAGATCAGTGGCAAACCCCCAGGTAGCTGCCTGTGAAAGCCTTATTGTACTGTGTTTCGTTCAGCACTTTGATTATGACTTTGTGGATGCTTTGGAAATCGTGATGTAATAAAGTACACATTTCCGCTATTACTTTGAGCATTGTGTGATGATGTCCAATTATGTAATTGTTGTGTATGTGAATTTCTAATCCTGGCACGTACATGGTTTGCATTCAGTTTGCCTTCCAAAACTGGGTGTGACAAAGAGCCATCACCGCTGCCACGCCTCTAGACCGAGGAGTCGGCACCGCCGCGCCTCTGGATCGTGAGCTATCCCACACCCACCCATTGGATCGTCATCGCTAAAACCCTAATCCATGGCAGGCTGGGGTTCTTTTATAATCACCTAGACCTAGACCAGCTCAACCGGATGGCACGTCTGGCCTGGGCTTACTCTAGTTATTGGAAGCTCATGGCTTATAAGTTATAATATATAAACTATAATATATATATATATATGAGGCACTAATTATGATTTTAACACATATAAACTATCTTATGTTTAATGGGAATGTATATGGTGCAACAAAGCCAATTGATGCAATCATGCAATCAAGACACGGGAATAGAGGTGGGAGGACATTTTAAAAAATTCCATGGAGAGGTGAGGTGTTGTTTTGAACACCAGTGTTTTAAAAGGTCATGCCACCTCAATTCTTGTGTCTTGGTTGTACGGTTGCACCAATTGGCTTGGTTGCACTAGATATGTTCCTGTGTTGTATTAGATTGCGTTTGGTTTTGCTTTTCCTACGTGCTTTTACTTTAAAAAGTAGAAATTAAACTAAACAGTCCTAAATTGCAATGACTTTTTCCACCACAACCTGCTTTTTGCTATAGAAATCACATAGCTGATGGAAGGCTGCTTTTGCTGCGTTGAGGACAAACCAAAGTTGAAACAATTACCCACTACTAGTAGTTATGTGCGTAGCAGTTTGTATCTTTTTCCTATTATCTGCTTCCACTATCGGAAACAACTTCTTTGCCGAGTGTCTGAAGCACTCGGCAAAGCCTAGAAAACACTCAGTGAAGGCTTTGCTGAGTGTGACAGTCAGCAAAGAAAGCTCGGCGAACTGTACATCGACAACGACTTCTTTGCCGAGTACATTTTATCGGTCACTAGGCAAAGAATTTGTCGAGTGTCAGCCGATACTCGGCAAATAAAAGTCGTCATCACAGTGCTAGGTAACAGTGACAGAGTTTGTGCCGAGAGTCCACTGTGCTGACACTCGGCAAAGGCTCACTCTCTGCCGAGTGTCAGTACAGTGGACACTCGGCAAAGAGTGAGCCTTTGCCAAGTATTAGCATAGTGGACGTTCGGCATAGACTGAATCTTTGCCGAGTGTCCACTATACTAACACTCAGCAAAGAAGCTCCCCTCGGGCCCCTTTAATAGGTCTTTTGCCGAGCATATTAGGTGGCAATCGGCGAAAGCTCCCTCTTTGCCGAGTGTCCGCCGGACTAACACTCGACAAAGAGATCACTAGCGGCCCCTTTGTCAGTTCCTTTGCCAAGTGTATTTGTAGGCACTCGGCAAAGCTTGCTTCTTTGCCGAGTTTCAAGGCCACAACACTCGGCAAAGAGGCTTTATCGGTGCCTAGGTGTGACTTCTTTGCCGAGTGCTATGACCTTGACACTCGGCGAAGTGACCAGAATACAAAATACCCCTTTTATTTGTTTTTGCTATTCCATCCAAACAAACCAAACATATATCACATAATCATCACATATACATCATAGATATCACATAATCATCACATACATAATAGAGACCACATATTTCACAAAAAACACAAATCTCACAAGTTTTTCACAAACATATCTATGATCATACCAAGGTTCACCAACATAAGTATTACCAACTCTCAAACATAAGTTTTTCACAAACATAAGTTCAGGACAAGTTCATCACACAAGTCTCACAATCACAACTAAGCTAAGAGAAGATCATGAGCGAGGTGGGCGGCTGGACTGGTGTGGCGGTGGGCTGGGCGATCCTTGAGGGTTGTTGGATGCTGCCCTAGATTGTCGCTCCACGGAGAAGAGATTACGTGTGTTATACCAGATAAATATATATCATGCAGGACTACAATTTTAATACTCATAGGAGTATGGAACTGAGCAGGGTCAACTAGAGGGAACAACGGAGGTGGTGGAGCAAAACCCTATGCGGCGCCAAGGCTCTGCATGTATTGGAACATCTCTGCCATCCTCTATTGATCTACCAAGCGGGCCTCCCGCTCTGCCATCAGCCTCACCTCCATCTCCTATTGTTCCCTCCTCTCTTCTTCTAGCTAGGCCTGCAATATTTCAACCCAATGTTATAATAACTCAAAGAGAAGGTATATAACTCAAGGAATGATGAGTTACATAAGCACTAACCTAGAGTTGTTGTATCTGATGATGTGAGCTATCCTGCCGAGGTTGTATGGCTGGGCTCGAGCTCGTGCTCCTTATTTGCACCTAAGACAGAGTGGGAGTGGACGACGAGTCGATTGCCCTGTTAGCAATCCAGTATTGCCCATGCCTCTTGCCTCCTCTGACCCTAATGAGGACATCTCTGTCGATGTCCTTGGTCCTCGGATCGTAATCTGGCCCATGGACCTCCTGTGCCATGGCAGTGTACTCACTTAGATGGTTGTAGACGGTGGGGTTGCTATACACCTCAGGCCCTGTCGGTGTTTGGGGCCCGACCACGCACCCGGGGTTACCCCTCGAGGTGCTTTTGGGTAGGACGGTGTCGCCGATTGTAGCTCGATGGTTCGTGCGAGACGCACGAGAGACGATAGACAATTTTCTACAGGATTGGGCCGCTTGGGAAGGCGTAACACCCTACTTCCTAGTGTGGATCTTTATGTGGTGGGTTATAGGGGAATTCTCTAGTATGAAGAATGCTAGAGAACCGAGTAGATGGTTGATGAATGACCTCGCTCTTTTTTGATGGGGTGCCCCCTAGGCCTTATATATCCAACCGTGGGGCACTTACATATGTGTACGAGAATGATGTATGCCTAAGTAATAGTGAACCGACCAAACTTATCTTCCTACGATCTTGCCGACATATTCTCCCTTAGTTCTGGTGTCCAAGGTGGTCATGCGGGAGAATCGGATCAAAGTTGTGGATAATGCTCAAAACCCCATGAACCGCCTTGGCCCGTGCTTGTTCTTTCTCTGTGTCGGCCCATTCTGCCAGCAGTTCTCCCCTGGCCCACGAAGGGATGGCCTTGCGAGACAATAAGCCCAAAACCGTTTGCGAGGCCTTCTAACCTTCTAGTGGACCCGAGGGATATCTGTCCTCCACAAGCCCCTAATCTTTGAGTTGATTTTGAAATAATCAGCCCAAAGATTCTAGGTCCAGCTTGCGGTTTTGATTTCCATTTTGGTGATGGCGCTTGGGAGGCGCACCTGTTGAACGTTGCTTCTGAACTCTGAATGACTCAATAAAAAATAATCTTCTGTCGTCCTCCTTCGGTACATTCAACGATCTTCGTCTCCTGCCTTAGAAATCGGCGCTCTGTCATCAGCTTATGCTTTAGAGATCAGCATCCTGTCCTTTGGAGTTAAGGATTCATTGGGTGCACTGGAGGTGCACCCAATGGATGTAGCCCCTGTGCTTTGAGTGGATTGTTCAAAATAATCCACTCAAAGATCTTCATCTCATGCTTTTAGGGATCAATATTTTGTCTTCGTCTCATGCTTTAGAAATCAGCATTTTATCTTCATCTCATGCTTTTAGAAACTAGCATTTTATCTTCGTCTCATGCTTTTAGAAACCAGCATTTTATCTTCATCTCATGCTTTAGGGATCAGCATTTTATCTTCTTCTCATGCTTTAGGGATCAGCATTTTACTTTCGTCTCATGCTTTAGAAATCAGCATTTTATCTTCTTCTCATGCTTTAGAAATCAGTATTTTGTCTTCGTCTCATGATTTAGAACTCAGAATTTTTGCTTCCTCCATGCTCTTGTGAATTCAAACAATGTGATCTGTCCATGCCCTGTTAGGTTTGAAATTTATTTGATCGGCGACGGATTGGACGTCTGGTAGATGGCTCTTGGCTGGTCTTCACCTTGCTCTGTGCTTCAATGCTTCTGCTGACTACACTTGCACTTCAGTAGCTATATTTGGATTTCCTTTGATCTCTACCGATATCTTCCTTATGCCTCATCACATTCATTGTGTATACTGTATGGATATGACTTGTTCAGAAAACCTATTGGAAATTCCTGGTTGTCCCCCCCCCAATGGTGTGACCAAGGAACATCTTGGTACGCAGAGCGTTTAGTGCAGTGTCCTGGAGTAGTAACTTGATGTGACCGTGGGACGTAATCATATTGTCTAAGCATTTGACCTTAGTCCAAATGGTGTTGTGTTACGCGAAGCGGCGTCTGTTGCCTGACTCGTTTTCAGGCGGCTTGAATTGCTTATTGAATGTTTGCGACTGTTCAGCGGGCGTGGTAGGAAGTGGACGGTCACTCTTGCCCTCTATAAATAGCCTGCTTGCACCGTTGTTCTCTTCACCTTCCTTCGATCATCCGTTTCTTCTTTCCTAACTCCTCCTCTGTTCGATCATGGGCAAGGACAGAAAGGGCCAAGGTTCGCCACTTCGCTCCGGCGACAAGCGGAAGCACGAGTCGAGTCCTCCCTCGGAGGACTTCGGTGATTCTGAGTACTCGGAGGAGTTTTCCTCCGAGTCCGAGGGGTCGCCGAAGTACGCTTCCCCCCGGTGTCGTCCGATGACTCGAACGATTCCCAGGGGATAGCTACCGAGGTGTGGACGTACATCCGGTCCATCGAGCGTGCCAGGCTCGAGGGCTTGGATGAGTCGGAGGTCTCCTCGGGCGAGGAGAACTCTTCCGACTCGTCCAATGAGGGAAGCGGCGGCAACGGCGACGACGAAGGCAACGGTAGTGGTAGCAACGGTGGCGACGACGACGGCAAGGGCGACGGAGGCGACGGCGATGGCAGGGGCGGCGACGACGGCAAGGGCAACAGCAGCAGCAGCAAGGGCGATGGCGACAGTGGCAGCAAGGGCGGCGGCAGCGGCAGCAAGGTCAGTGGCAAAGCGCCACTGGCTTAAATATTAGTATAAATAGTTAGTAGCAGTAGTAGTAGTAGAATAATGTAGTAGTAGTTAGTAGTATAGCGTAGTGTAAGTAGTGTAGTGTAGTGTAGGGTAATGTAATGTAGTTAAAAAGGGAAAATAAGGCTGACTCATAATGAGTTAGTCTTTGAATTTGTGAAACTTCCCTCCTCTATGCAATGAAGGACTCTGGTTACCCCGAGTCCATATTGCTCTTTTGCTGCTTCTTCTTTATAACTGCTTGATAGTTCGTCCTTGCATCTAGTGCTGTTGGCGTTTTTAGAAATAACCGTCGAGCAACAGCTGATGACACCGGCATTCTTAGAGGTAGCCGTCAGGCGATAGCTGACGATACTGGTGTTTTAGAGGTAACCACCGAGTGACACTTGACACTACCGGTGTTTTAGAGGTAACGCCAAGTGGTGCTTGATACTACCAGCGTTTTAAAGGTAATACCGAGCCGAGTTAGATGTTGTTGCCGTTTTAGAGGTGACCGCCGAGTGACACTTGACACTACCGACGTTTTAGAGGTAACGCCAAGTGGTGCTTGATACTACCGGCGTTTTAGAGGTAATGCTGAGCCGAGTTAGATGTTGCTGGCGTTTTAGAGGTAACCGCCGAGCCATGCATGGAGTTTCACTTTCCCGAGTGATGACTTGGCTCTTTTAGAAATAGCACCTGACCCGGGAAAGCCCCATTTATACTCGCGCCGATGTGCGTTTTGATTTATGTGCCCTAATTTCTCATTTCTGTCTCAAACCACTCCTCTGCTTCCCTGAGATATTGAACCTGTCCGCTCCGTCGACAAGATTGCGATGGCACCAAAACGGAAGAAACAGAGCTCCACCATGGCTATCATCCCGCCAATCGACCCCAACAGTCAGTTGTCATTCGCAGGTAACCATATGTCTATAATTTTAGAGTTTGATCTTCTTCACCTTGTGGATGTTGGGGTTTTACCTCCAAAGGAACTCTGTTCTTGGCAGATTTGCCGCGAGGTTACTGTTCCGACAGAGGACACTCATAAGTCCGTCGTCTATGTTCCTTTTCTTATCCACGGCCTTGCTCTTCCCGTTTATCCCTTCTTCCGCGGTCTCCTTGATTTTTACGATCTATCTTGCAAGTTTCCATTTTTATTCATCTGTGTGAGGCCTATCTCGGAATTCTTCCCCATTTCAGCCTCTAGAAGTATTTGTATCATTGTCGGCCCGAGATGGCTAGGGGACAGCACCAACTTGTTGGCGGCGCCAGTCTAGAACTGCGTCACAGGAGGAAATCAGAGTACCTCGATATCCCTCTGAAGGATAGCATCAAGGGGTGGTGCCTCGAGTGGTTCATCGTGGAGAATCACTGCAAGTCCCTTCCCCCTCGGTCGATGAGGCAGCCAGATATCCATACTCCGAGCTGGGTACAATCTCCGACCCCTTCGGAGGTAACAGAGGCGAAAGTGTTGCTTGTTGAGATCTGCTTAATGAAAAACAGAGGTTTGACTGCGGAAGTTGTGGTCGCTGACTTCGTCTTCAAAAATATTCAGCCTTTGAAAGACAGGGCATACCCTGCTAATTTGTACAGCGGTATCAATGACTCTACCCGGGTCACCAACAAGAGAATTCCTGCTAAGGATCTGGTGAGCCGACTGGACATGATTCTGAGGTGTAGAGTATCAAATTTTGGTGCTCCTGTTACCTATTCTACTTAGAATCTGCCACCTCATAGGTCATTTTCTGTATTTGTGTCCAACCCTCCTGCTAGTGATGGTGGTCTGGGTCTTAGAGTGCGACCCTCTCCCAAGGACATTGAGGCTCTGATTGCTCCTCTTCAGAATCTTCCCAATGATGAAAAGCAAATTCACTTTGAGATGCCAGCTAGTCCAGACGATGTAGAGATAGATGTTGTGCTTAGTATGTTAGCTGGGGAATCTTCCGACTCAACCCATGCTGAGCCGATGGCTATCATGGCTGGACAAGAGTTTGACAAAGTAGTGGAGACTCGGAAGCCTAAAGGTGTTCGCCCAAAGTGTCCCCACCGAGTTAGCCATCCGATTGCACCTATTGAGGAAAAGAGGAATAAAAGGCGGCTTCGGCGACTGTCATGCTTGGACCAAGGTGCAGGTCCTTCTGCTCTGGCTCATGATGAAGTGCCAACAAAGGTCCTTCCTGAGGTTGATGCCAAGGATTGTGATCGTGCATCGGCTGCTGTCTGTCTATTTGATGAAGATGAAAAGGAGGAAGAAGAAGAAGTCCCGCTGATCCGTAAGAACAACCGGCATTACAGAGGTAGTGAGGGGGGAGTGATATTCCTTCTCTAGCTCTGTCAGCTCTTATCAGTCTTTAGGGACTGTCAATGTCGGATTTTGATCAGGCCCTTGAGGAGGTCGTTCCTGAGGATATGCTGTCGGAGCCAACTGCTGATGACATGATGGTTGTTTGTTCAGAAATTCCAGACGTGGGATTGGAGGTATCCCAAGCAGTATCTCGTGCATCGTCGACTTTGGAAGGCAGTCTTCAATGCCAAGACGTTGGTCCAAGTTACCTGACTCCCATGGAGGTGATAGGGGAGCCCTTAGCCTTAGAGGTGGCTGCTGCAGAAAACCTAGCCCCCGAGGGTGGTGTTGTCAGTTACCCAGCCCCCGAGGGTGTTGCCGGTAATGATCTGGCTCTGGTGGGTAGCGCAAGCTGCAACCCAGCCCCCGAGGGTGTTCAGGTGAGCTCTCCTTCCCGCACCTCCATGGACGTCCATGTTGGGTCGTATCCACCTCGATTCAATGGGGCGACGGCAACACAAGCTCCCATGGCTTTAAACAAACAAGTCGCCTTGGAGGTCGGTGAGCTAGATGCGAGAAGTCTATTATCTGTTGACGGGGCTGAGCTCACCCCTGACAACGTCCTTCAAATTGTTCCTGCTGATCTTCCTCCGTCGAGCCATGACATAGCTCCCCCTGACTTGGGTTTACCATCGTTCCTCTCCGGTATTCAGGTGAATCAACTACTTGCCTTTTATCGTTCTTCTTGGTAAATTATCTTTCCTATACTTATTTGTCTTTGATCACATGCTTTGGTTGATGGAATGTCTGCTCAGTTGCGGTTGCATGGTGCCACTGTCCCGAAAGGAGCTCTATCTCTAATGCGGTGGAACCCATTGCTGCTTCAAAAATAGATTGCTGACTTGAAGGCGTCAAACGCTGGTTAGTGACCTCGTTTCTTCCTTAGTTGTTTCGATTGCTTATCCTGTTTTTAATCATGTACCCCCTTTTAGCTGCATTGTCAGATATGGCTCGGCGGTGCTCTGAGCTTGAGGAAAAATATCTTCGAAGTAAAGCCAACTTAGCCCGGTGAGACTCTAATCTTGAGGAGAAGTATTCTCAAGGTCAAGCCGACTTGGCCTGAGTTTCTGCTTCTCTGGATGATGCGCGCTCTTTGAACTCTTCTCTCAATGCTCAGCTTGACTCAGAAAGGACGGCATATGAGGTAAACTCTCTTAGTTGATTTTACCGTGCTAATTGTTGACTGGGTGTTGAATGTTGATTCTTGTTTGTAGGAGGAACGATGAGCTCTTGTGGCTTCTCGTGATAATCTGGATAGGTTATACCGTGATGCTAGCACTTCCTTGACTATTTTGGAAAGGAGCCACCGCTTCACTATGTCAGACTTGGATCATCACCGTCACGAGCTACAAGTATCTCAAGATGAAGTTCAGCGACTTGGGCAGTAGTTATCAGCCAAGGATTTTATCATTAAGGATCTTCATGCTTCGAAGAAGCTCGCTGCACAGGAGCTAGAGGTTGCTCGGTTGGCTATCAAAGCTTCAGAGGATAACTATGCCGTTCTGAAGGCTCAGCGCGATAAGGCTATGGACAAAGCCATTCGCGCGGGGCGGATCTTGATGAGGAGGCCCGACGTAGTGGTTCCTGATGACATTGTCGCCGATGTCAAGGCTGCACCTGATGCCTCGAGTTGACCTTCTTCCTCGATTGCTCTTGTGGAAAACATTGCCAACAGAAATGTTTTGATGCATTGACATCCTGCGAAACACTAAATGTACTATGAATTCTATGTGCTTGTGGTGGTTGTGTTTGAATATTTTGTGGATGGGGCACTAGAACATGTCTTTGGTGCTGACAATTACAACGTCCTATTTTCCTGAAGTATTGATTGTTTTTGTTGTCAGGGTATAACAGTCATCCTGAACAATTGTGAAAGTAAATGTGGCATGCTGGTTTTGGAACTTTTCTTGACTTATGCCAATCGCTTAGCTGGTAAGGCATAGTGGTTGCCTTAGGATAGGTAGATGTATCGTGCTGACTTAAATCATTGCTGACTTTAAGTCGATTGCCCCGCTAGTAGGGTATAGTGGTTCTCCTAAGCCGAGTTAGCGTGAATCATGTAGCATCGTCTTAGGTTGTTGCCGACCTAAACCGACTGCTCCGTTAGTAGGGTATAATGGTCACCCTAAGTCGAGTAAGCGTGAGCATGTTGCACCATCTTTAAGTCTTCGCCGACTTAAGCCGATTTCTCCGTTAGTAGGGTATAGTGGTCACCCTAAGTCGAGTAAGCATGAGCATGTTGCACCATCTTAAGTCATTGCTGACTTAAGCCGGTTGCTCTGTTAGTAGGTTATAGTGGTCACCCTAAGTCGAGTAAGCACGAGCATGTTGCACCGTCTTAAGTCATCGCCGACTTAGGCTGATTGCTCCGTTAGTAGGGTATAGTGGTCACCCTAAGTCGAGTAAGCGCAAGAATGTTGCACCGTCTTAAGTCTTTGCCGACTTAAGCCGATTGCTCCAGTAGTAGGGTATAGTGGTCACTGTTGGGGACTTGTTCTCAAATGCTATGAGTCAAGGACAAGGCAACACAAAAAATGTTAAACGTTACAGTCCTTCGTCCCTCGAAGCATTATTTCCCTTGGGATATAATGATTTTCGGACGAAGGTTATGAAGAACAAACCTTCATCAACACAACATACCATAATGAAGAATGAATCATATGTAATATAAAGGATAACGTAAACAATTATGTATAATTATCAACTCATTTCTATATTATTATTATAGAAAAATAGAAATGATATCAAATTACAAATGTACCTTCGGCTCGAAAGAAGGTAAAAGTACAAGCGTGACGCAAAAGTAAATGCCAAGTCAGTGTGTCCAGTACGGGAGCACTGTTCACTTATTTATAGGCACGGGACATAGCCCATGTAAAATTACATCCATGCCCTTTACATTTGGTGGTAATTCTATAGGAATCCACCGAGGTCTGAATAGCCTTTTCATCTTTAAGTCGGTTTCCTTTTCTGCTATCACGCCGAAGCTTTCCTGCTCACAGCTTCGGCGCTGTATCAACCTTCGTATTCTTTGGGCTTCTCCCAATGTGGTACCGATTCGAGTCCGAAGATACCTGTTCACACATTATACTCCAGAAACATTGTTTAAATCATATTTTTGAGGACCTTTGGAAGCCGAAGGCCCCCAACAGTAGCCCCTCGCAATATTAATTTGTTAGAATGATAAATTTAGATTGCGACATGGACGAAGGCCTTAAGCCGAAGGTCCGAAAAAACACCTTCCCTTTGCTAGAATAGCAACATTCACTGACTGGCGGGGTCTTCCAATTTTTAATGCACTGGGCGTATAAATAAGAGCATACCATGAGCTCATTTGGTACACTTTCTTGCCATCTGCTCTTGCTTACTCAATTTTTAGCTCTTGTGCACCAACACTTGCTTGGCTTTTTAAGTTTTTAAGCTTCAGCTTTGAAAGCAGTTTTTTAGCATTTTCGAAGATGTCTGAAGATAAAAGGGCTGCTGTCGAGATGAAGCTGAGTCTCTCTGAAGAGAAAAACCTGGGGTTTCTTGAAGCAATGTCGAAGACAAATACAGAAAAGATCACCAATGTGATTTTAGAAGGTTTATCTGAAGATACTGATGACAGCGACAGTTATGATGTGGATAGTGGTGGTGAAGACTCCGAAGATCGCCCTTGGCGACCAAGCCATGCGGTTTTCGGCAAATCAAGTATCAAAGAAAATCATCTTGTCAACATGAGGGGAAGATATTTCCGGGACTTGTCCGTTGTGAGGGCCGACGAAGGAGAGAAGACTTGTCCGACTCCTGAGGAAAATGAAGTCGTAGTGTTCCGAAGCTTTTTGAAAGCTGGACTACGATTTTCCCTGAGCAGCTTTGTCGTAGAAGTACTGAAAATATTTGAAATCTATCTTCACCAACTTACCCCCGAAGCAATCATAAGGATGAATATCTTCGTGTGGGCCGTGAGAAGCCAAGGTCTGGAACCTGATGCGAAAAGTTTCTGCAACATACACGAATTGTTATACGAGACAAAACCCTGGGGTAAGGAGCAGTATCACAATAATTTCGGCTGCTACAGTTTCGTCTCTCGGTCCGGGTCAAGCTGTCCCGTGCCAACCTTTCGGAAGAGATGGCCCGGCGACTGGATGACAGAATGGTTTTATGTGAAGAATGATCTGAAAACACGGGAAGATATTAAAGGTATAATTATGCGCCCTATTTGGCAACGCTTCGGCCTGCGGAAGCCGAAGGTTGAAATGAACGAAGCTGCCGAAGAATGCCAGAGAGCCTTCGGAGTTATTTGCTCTTTTATTGGAACGAGAGATTTGGTTCAAGAGCATATTGCCTTCAGGGTATGGCCGCTCGCGGAAAAATGGGAAATGCCGCAAGAGACCATAAAGGAAGCTGACGAAGGTGGACTTATCAGGCTGAAGTATACTTTCAAGTTTGGAGATAAATTCGTTGAGCCAGATGATGACTGGCTAAAAAGCATTGAAAATTTAAGTGATGAACTACTTGGGGTTTATTCAAAGGCCGAAGATACTGCATTATCAGCAGCCTTCGGAGGCCGGAAAAAGAAAAGACTGAACCGAGTGTTTGACGCAATTGGGTTCGTGTACTCCGACTACCACTATCCAGCACGGGGCCAAAAAAGAAAAAGCGCAACTTCTGCACAAGAAACTGCTTCAGCCGCTCCCAGCGAGCCAGCGCCGAAGAGACAAAGGCTAAAGGTTCTCACACACCGGCCACGCTACATTGAACCAGCTACAGTGCCTGAATTCGCCGGCGAAACCTCTTCGGCCATCGAAATTAAAGAACCAACTTCAGTGCCGAAGATCGAAGAAAAAACTGAAGTACCCTCAGCAAAGAAAGCAGAAAAACCGAGAACTGAAGGAACGAAAATATTGGAAATTTTAAGTCCTTCAGCAAGTGTTGAGACAATAAAAAACCAAAAGGGCCCAGCGGTGACCCCGAAAAGAAAAAGAATGGTCAATGTGCTAGATGTTCTGGAGACAATTAAGTCCTCAAGCACGTCTCCGAAGAAGACTATTGAAACTTCCGAAGCAGAAACTGAACTCTTTGATACTAAAGCTCCAAAACAACAAACTGAGACTGAAGCTGGGCCTTCAGAGCCCACGAAGGTAAAACCCTTGGAAACCGAGGAAGAAAAAATGACGGAGCCAATTCTTGTTGAAGAAATCAGTGCTGTTGCCCCCGAAGCGTCCCCCAAAGTCCTTGATTATATTGTTCGACATGCTTCGGGGAAAAAGTTATCACAAGAAGAAGTTTTTGAAGCTAATCACTATGCCAAAGAATTGAAATATCCGAAGGGGGCACTAGTGTTCAATGGTACAAATGAAGAAGATTTCCTATACTGCCTCCCGGATAACAAAGAATTACTCGTTTGCCGGGAAATGGCCCGAAGCATGGGGTTTCCGAAGCTGGAGGCTGGCCTCTGCGCAATGACAAAGGACGATCTTGCGGACAGCCTTGCGTATAATAGCCTGAAGGTACGGGATCTGCGCATTTGGAAACTTTATGATTTGAAATTTATTCTTTTATTCTTATACTAACTCTTTTACATACAGGGTTTAATTCTAAGCAACGCGCTGAGAGCGCAAAAGAATGCCGAAGACGAGAGCTATGAAATTGCTTTCAACAACCTTCGAACAGAGGTTATCAAACTAAGAAACGAAGCCTTGGAAAAGGACAAAATTCTAGTTACATTGGTGGATAAAATGAAGGAGAACGAAGCTGCCTCTAAAGCACAAGCTGCAGCTCAAAAGCACGAGATTGACGATCTTCGGAAGCAATTAGCCCGAGCTAAAGAAGAACGCATACTTGAAGAAACGAAGCAAGAACTTAGCGACCAATGGGCAAGTCATTTAGAAGGAACTGTCGAAGAGCTTCGTTCGTCCAAGAAAAGATGCTATGACAAATCTATGGAGTGTGTTAAGAAAATGAAAGCTAGCTTCGCCAGCGTTGGCGCATTCTCGAGTGAAGAAAACTTTACAAGAGGCAACCCCAAAGGTCCCATCGAATGGATTAATCACGAAGCTGAGGCCTTTGAGGAAATTTTAAATAGCCGTGGAGACATATGCGCTTTTTCGGGTGCCAGGGGGATTGCCACCATTTTGGAGAGAAAGGGCTGCGAGCATGTAAAGATTTTAGCGCAATCCGAGGCTACCTTGCCCTTCGAAGATGCAAAAGATCCTTCAGCCGAAGCTAGCATGGTTGGTGGAAAATTTTTCACTGATATCTGGGACAATGGTGGTCGAGAAATGGCCCGAGAAATTATCCAAAAAAGCGAAAAAGGCATCCATGACGCTAGAAAAGTAGCAGAGGCTGTTGAGAAAAGCACAGAGCCCGAAGGGCAAATAGGTATTAACTAATGGTTTTTATTGTGCTGTAATTTTTGATTTTAAACTTCGTTCACAATTTGTAATAGCAATGTAGCCGTATCCTGTCCTCCCTCAGATCCTACTAAAGCGTCTCCGGGCCCTCACCCGAAAGAAGACGATGAAATTAAAAAGATGGTTGAAGCTATCATGGATCAAGTTGTCAATCAACTCCTGAACGAAGCTGCGGAAGTAGTACTTAGGGAAGACTAGGTATTATTATAAAAACATCTAAAATGTAATATGTGTAATATCTTGTGACCCTGAATGTAATATACTTGTTTCTTATGGTTCAATTCTTTACGATGCATGAAATTCTACATACGTACCGTTTTTGAGTCTTTGACGAAAAACACCTTCCCTTCTTTTCATGCTTCGTGAAGAAGAATTTTCATTTATCACAACAATATCCATAGTGTTCTGATGAAGAATATCCAAGCTTCGTGAAAATATTTTCCGAAGCTACACTCCGAAGATCAATATTGTATCTCCTTGTGACTTAGCATGATTTTCCCTTTTTCAAAGCATTCTTCCGAAGATCGATATTGTGTCCCCTTCTTGTGCCATATGCAGCATGATGCTTATGCTATGCGAAATGATGTGATGATGTTATGCTATGTAAAATGGTATTTATTCTGAAGATACACGGACATCCGCGCAATAAAACACATAAATTTTTAAATGAGCGTTGACTTTTCGCTGTAAGCCTCCCTTAGGAGCTTCTTCGCCTTTTACTTCAGCGGAATCAACATTGACTTTTCGCTGTAAGCCTCCCTTAGGAGCTTCTTCGCCTTTTACTTTCGGCGGTATTCACGTTGACTTTTCTCGCTTCGCCTTTTACTTAGGCGGTATCAGCGTTTATTTTTCGCTGTAAGCTCTGCATTCCCTTTGGAACGACTTTTGAGCAGAAAACTTACACTGCGCTCCCTTTAGAACGGCTTTTTGTAACTTCAGCAAACTTACTCTGCGTTCCTTAGAACGACTTTTTGTTGCTTCGAAGAATTCATACCGTGCCTTTTAAAATAAATTTTTGATAATTCGAAGGTCCTCCTTGCTATTGCAAATCTTTAAGCTTCAACAACTTAAGCCTGTGGAGAAGATATATTTTCCTTGTGGGAAACAACAAAACTATTACATGGGATTTAAAAAGTGTCCTTTATTACACAGAAAATAAAACTGAATGGAAAATACTACTGTCAAGGTAGGATATTTGTCAATAAATGTGCTTCGACTCTGGCACAGTGCTATTGACTGTGCGAGCTTCGGACTGTTCTCTGAAGTCCCTTTGGTGTTGAGCATATTGGCCCCCTTCTGGCTACTGGCCTTGTTGCAGCGGTGGTGGAGGCGGAGGCTGTTGCCAGGAAGCTTGAGGTTGAGTCGCCGAAGCAACAGAAACTGCAGGGTGGTTGCCTACATATTCTGGGATATAAGGCGAATGATACGAAGCAGTGTGCATGATCTGCTTCGACTGACCCTGTTGTGCTGCAGCTTCGGCTATCTCCTTTTGCTTCTGGATGGTAACATGGCACATCCTGGTGGTATGGCCCTTGTTTTCACCACAGAACAAGCAAAATGTTCTCCTTGGTTGATCTCCAAATCTTCCGCCGAAGCCCCTGGTGCCTCTGCCTCTTGGAGCTGGCGGCCGGAAGGAGCTTTGCTGTTGGCCCGAAGCCTGTGAGGAGCAATGTGGCCTTTGCTGCTGACTCCCCTTATCATCATTTTGAGTAGAGTTGTGAATTGACCTGACGTGCCTCGGATAAAATCTTCCTCCGAAGCCCCTGGTCATTTTGGAAAACCTGAAAGCCTCCTCCCTTCTTTGACGAAAATCATTGTCGGCCCGAATATACTCGTCCATCTTCTGGAGCAGCTTCTCCAAAGTTTGAGGAGGCTTCCTAGCAAAGTACTGAGCTGAAGGTCCTGGCCGAAGTCCCTTGATCATGGCCTCAATGACAATTTCGTTGGGCACTGTTGGCGCCTGTGCCCTCAAACGTAAGAACCTCCGGACATATGCCTGAAGGTATTCTTCATGATCCTGGGTGCACTGGAATAGAGCTTGAGCAGTGACCGGCTTCGTCTGAAACCCTTGGAAGCTGGTTAACAACATGTCCTTCAGCTTTTGCCATGAAGTGATCGTTCCTGGTTGAAGGGAGGAATACCAGGTTTGAGCAACACTCCTGACAGCCATAACAAAAGATTTTGCCATGACTGCAGTATTGCCACCATACGAAGATACTGTTGCTTCGTAGCTCATCAAAAACTGCTTCGGGTCTGAATGGCCGTCGAACATGGGAAGCTGGGGCGGCTTGTAGGATGGAGGCCAAGGTGTAGCCTGCAGCTCAGCGGACAGAGGAGAAGCATCATCAAAAGCAAAATTTCTATGGTGGAAATTCTCATACCAGTCATCTTCGTTGAAGAAATCCTGCTGATGAAGGTCTTTGTGCTAAGGCCTTCGGTTCTGCTCATCCTGAGTAAGATGACGAACTTCTTCAGAGGCTTCGTCTATCTGCCTTTGCAGTTTAGCTAGCCTGGCCATCTTTTCCTTCTTCCTCTGCACCTGTTGATGAAGCATCTCCATGTCTCTGATTTCTTGGTCTAGCTCATCCTCTTGCGGTGTCGGGCTGACAGCCTTCCTCTTTTGGCTTCGGGCCTCCCGAAGGGAGAGAGTCTCCTGATTGGGGTCCAGCGGTTGCAGAGCTGCAGCCCCAGTTGCTGAAGCTTTCTTCGGCGCCATAGCGAAGGTTTATGATTGCCGAAGGTGTTCAAAACTCAAAGAGTGGAAGTGAGTTCACCGGAGGTGGGCGCCAATGTTGGGGACTTGTTCTCAAATGCTATGAGTCAAGAACAAGGCAACACAAAAAATGTTAAACGTTAAAGTCCTTCGTCCCTCGAAGCATTATTTCCCTTGGGATATAATGATTTTCGGACGAAGGTTATGAAGAACAAACCTTCATCAACACAACATACCATAATGAAGAAGGAATCATATGTAATATAAAGGATAACGTAAACAATTATGTATAATTATCAACTCATTTCTATATTATTATTATAGAAAAATAGAAATGATATCAAATTACAAATGTACCTTCGGCTCGAAAGAAGGTAAAAGTACAAGCGTGACGCAAAAGTAAATGCCAAGTCAGTGTGTCCAGTACGGGAGCACTGTTCACTTATTTATAGTCACGGGACACAGCCCATGTAAAATTACATCCATGCCCTTTACATTTGGTGGTAATTCTATAGGAATCCACCGAGGTCTGAATAGCCTTTTCATCTTTAAGTCGGTTTCCTTTTCTGCTATCACGCCGAAGCTTTCCTGCTCACAACTTCGGCGCTGTATCAACCTTTGTATTCTTTGGGCTTCTCCCACTGTGGTACCGATTCGAGTCCGAAGATACCTGTTCACACATTATACTCCAGAAACATTGTTTAAATCATATTTTCGAGGACCTTCGGAAGCCGAGGGCCCCAACAGTCACCCCAAGTCGAGTAAGCGCGAGCATGTTGCACCGTCTTAAGTCGTCGCCTGACTTAAGCCGATTGCTCTGCTAGTAGGGCATAGTGGTCACCCTAAGTTGAGTAAGCATGTTGATTCCAAGCCCAATCGAATCGAAGTCAATTGATAGTCAATAGTTTGAATGCCCTTGAAAATGAAAACTTCATTGATGACGTATTCTCCAATTATAGAGTGCAATGTTGCTCCGATAGCTTTTGAGGCCTTGCTAAGGGTAAAACTTTCTAAGATGCTCTATGTTCCATGAATTTCCCACTTCCGTACCATCCATTTGGGTAAGCCGGTATGATCCCGGTCGAGTGACCTCTGATACAATGAATCACCCTTCCCATAGTGGTGACAACTTGTGCCGTCCTTCCCCGTTAGAATTCGGCGAAGGACCAGGTCTCCCACTACAAAGGATCGATGTCATACGGCTTTATCATGATAGCGCCTCAAGGTCTGCTAGTATCTGGCCGACTGAATTACTGTGTTCAATCGCTCCACCTCTAGCCTATCAATATCTTCTAGTCTGGTAGCTTCTGCTTCAGCTATGCTTTCGAAGACCAGCCTTGGTGCCCCGAACTTGAGGTCAGCGGGTAGCATTGCCTCCAAACCATAAACCATGAAGAACAAGATATTTCCATGTAGAGCTCGACTAGGTTAAGTTCTCAAGCTCCAAACCACATACGGCAGTTCTCTGATCCATTTTCCTGCAAAATTTTCATTTTTGTCGAACACTTTCTTCCTATGTGCTTCCAGTATCATTCCATTGGCCCTTTCCACCTGACCATTGGCTCTTGGGTGCGCTACTGATGCGTACTTGATCTGGATACTCTGTTGTTCACAGAAATCAAAGAATTTAGAGCTAGTGAAGTTAGATCTCATGTCGGTTATGATGCTATTCGGTATCCCAAACCTAAATATTGTGTCTTGTATGAACTCCACTGCCTTGGCTGAGGTTAAAGAAGCAATAGGCTTGTACTCTATCCATTTGGTGAATTTGTTAATGGCGACCAGCACGTGAGTATAGCCTCCCTGAGCTTTCTTGAAGGGTCCAATCATGTCTAGTCCCCAGCATGCAAATGGCCTTGTTACAAGTATGGTCTGCAGCTGTTGTGCCGGTAAGTGTTGTTGTTTTGACAAGAATTGGCAAGCTTCACATCTCTAGACTAACTCGGCTGCATCACTCTTTGCTGTTGGCCAATAGAAACCAGACCTAAAAACTTTCCCAACCAGAGTTATGGATGCTGCGTGTATTCCACACTGTCCGGCGTGGATCTCATCTAATAGCTGCTTCCCAGTAGCCGAGGAAATGCACTTCATAAGGACTCCTGCCACACCCCTTCTGTACAGTGTGCCCCCTATGAGGGTGTAGTGGGCCGACTGTCTCGCGATGAGTTCTGCCGCTGTTTTATCATCTAGCTCTTCTTCATTCTTTATGTACCTGATGATAGGCTCTCTCCAGTCACTAGGGTCCAATTCTGGTTGGCTTAAGGAGTTACATTATTCCGCTTGATCTGAGGGAATACTTGGACATGATACTTCCTGGAAAAAACTCTAGAAGGGACATGGGCCCGACTGGATCCTAGCTCCGACAACGCGTCTGCTGCTGTGTTGCGGTCACTTTCCACATGATGGAATTCCAACCCTTCAAACTTGTCTTCTAATTTTCGGATGGCTGTGTAGTACTTTCCCATAGAATCAGTCAAGCAATCCCAGTCCTTATTTATCTGGCTTATAACCACTAGTGAATCTCCGTTTACCATCAACCTCTTAACGCCCAGTGATATGGCGATGTTCAACCCCTGGATCAGCGCCTCGTATTCTGCTGCATTATTTGATGCTAGGAATAATAGCTGAAGAGCGTACTTGAGTTGTTCACCTCTAGGGGCAATGAAGAGGATCCCTACGCCTGCCCCTGCAGCTTCAGCGAGCCATCGACATACATTCGCCATACTTCAGTAGCCTTTGGGTTGTCAGGAACTTGTTGCTCAATCCACTCAGATACGAAGTCAACTAGTGCTTGGGTGTTTACTGCTGCGCGAGGCCGGAACTCTATGTCATGAGCTCCCAGCTCGCAGGCCCACTTGGCTATTCTTGCAATGGCTTCTTTGTTGTGAAGGATATCCCCTATTGGAAACCGAGTGACTACTATGACTTTGTAGTCATCAAAGTAGTGACGGAGCTTGCGAGCGGTTAGAAGTACCGCGTACAGTAATTTTTGAACTTGGGGACACTTCTTTTTAGAGGGTCCTAGAACTTCGCTGATGAAGTAGACCGGATGTTGTACTGGATACGTGTGTCCTTCTTCTGCCCGCTCGACTACTAACGCGGTGCTCACCATGTGAGTCGTGCAGGAGATGTATAACAACAGATCTTCTGCCAGCTGATTTGGTGTGGCTCGGCGTGGCGGCTTCAATACTGGTGGCGTGGTCAAGAACTTTTTCAATGCTTCAAGAGCTTCCTATGCTTCTGTGGTCCATTGAAACTTGTCCACCTTCTTAAGCAATTTGTAGAACGGTAAGCCCTTCTCTCCTAGCCTTGATATGAACCAGCTCAAGGCTGCCATGCATCCAGTAAGTCTCTGCACCTTCTTCTGTGATCGCGGCGCTTCCATTCTCATGATGGCCTCGATTTTTTCTGGGTTGGCTTCGATTCCTCGGTGGCTGACAATGAATCTGAGTAATTTCCCTGCTGGTACTCCGAAAACACATTTCTCTAGGTTGAGCTTCCACCGGTATTGCCTTAGGCTGTTAAAGACCAGTTGCAAATCTTCGATGAAGTTTTCTGAGTTTTCTGTTTTGATTTCCATGTCATCGACATAAGCTTCTACTCGCTTGCCCCAGTGTTCGGCTAAGCATGTCTGAATAGCTCTCTGGTAAGTCGCCCCTGCATTCTTGAGGCCGAACGGCATGGAGGTGTAGCAGAAAGCTCCAAATGGGGTAATGAATGCAGTCTTTTCCTCATCTTCTTTTGCTAGGCTGATCTGATGGTATCTTGAATAGCAGTCCAGGAAAGAAAACATAGAATATCTAGC
The DNA here is from genome assembly GCA_029449295.1 of Zea luxurians. Lineage (NCBI taxonomy): Eukaryota > Viridiplantae > Streptophyta > Magnoliopsida > Poales > Poaceae > Zea > Zea luxurians. Next base: position 142,456,788 of record JAOPSE010000009.1, on the reverse strand, counting down.
GGTTGAATCAATCACCTGATCTATCCTAGGGAGCCCGAAGGGATCCTTCGGACAGTGTTTGTTGAGATGTGTATAGTCGACGCACATGCGCCAATCCACTTTATTCTTTTTGAGTACAAGAACTGGATTCGCTAGCCATTTAGGTTGAAGTACTTCTCTAACGAACCCTACAATGACTAAGTGAGCTAACTCGGCGCGAATAGCCTCTCTTTTGTCGGGCGTGAAATGACGCAGTTTTTGTCCGATTGGCCTTGCTTGGGGATAGACCTTCAGTTTGTGGTCGGCCAGTTCTCTCGGGACTCCCGGCATATCCGCAGGCTGCCATGCAAATACGTCTCGGTTATCTTGCAGGAACTAGACGAGCGCGCTTTCCTATTTGTCGTCTAGGCTAGAGCTGATGATGGCAGTCTTGCGCTCATCAGCGAACCCAAGGTTGATCCTTTTCGTCTCTTCGGTCAGCCACATAGAGGCCACGACTTGAGCTTCGTTCGCAGGTATCGCGAGGTCTCAGGATTTGAGTTTGCCTGCGCAGAGGAAGTCGTCGGTGGTTTAGTAGTGAGGGCCGCCTGGATGGCTACTCGAAAACATTCTGCGGCGCCTTGGAAGTCGGCGCGCACAGTGATGATCCCTTATGGCCCTGGCATCTTCAATATCATGTACGAATAGTGTGGAATGGCCATGAATTTTGCCAATCCCGGCCTGCCGATGATGGCATTGTATCTGCAGTCGAAGCTTGCCACCTCGAACCTCAGGAACTCGGTTCTGTAGTTTTCCGGAGTTCCAAAGGTAACGGGCATGTAGATATGTCCGAGCGGGTATTCTCCTTCGATCGGCACAATGCCGAAGAAAGGAGTGTCCGACTCGTGGAGCTCTTTGAGTGCAACCCCCAAGCCTAGGAGTATCCAGGGGAAGGTGACATTGATGCTGCTTCCCCCATCCACTAATACTTTCTTTACCCTGCTCTCTCGGATCACCGAATCGACGAGGAGCGGGTACTTGCCCGGATGATCGAAGTTGAGCCACTGATCTGCCCGGGTAAAGGTGATCGGGCATTCTAACCACCGATAGCGGGTGAGGGCACTAGTGGTTGCCACCAGTATCCGTTGGTCATTGAGCTTCTATTGCCTTTTGTTCTCCTGCGACCCATGTCCTCCGAAGATGACGTTGACCTCCCTGTCGACGCGCGGGAATGCTCCGTCTCCTCCCCCTTCCTGTTGTTGAGGTCGCCAAGGCTCGCCGTGCCCTCTTCGTCGTGCGGGAGGTGGTAGAGGTTGGAACAGTCGGACATTCCCAATGGAATGCTTGAAGTCTCTACAGTTCCGCAAGGTGTGGTGCATATCCTTGTGATACGGGCACTGGGCATCGAGGATGAAGTCCAGTGTCCGCTCGCCTCCGCGGGGTGCACCTCGAGCACGAGACACGGGTGGTCCAGCAGCATGAACCTCTTCATGGGGCCTATTCTCCCAACGCTTGTCGGGTTGCTGGTTCGCGTCACGCCGCGGTGCAGACAGAGCAAGCTTTGCTCCTCCGATGAGCTATGACACATAGTATCACTTAGGGTTTCTTCCTTAGGCTAAACCACAAATCATTATCACATGTAAGCCAAATGAAGGGATAAACATCAAAAGGTAAGAACATAGAATTATAATGAGTCTTCTCAAACTCTCCTTACTCTTGCCATGAATCTTAAGGAAGGAAAACTCTCAAACCCTAAATAATCCTAAGTGAGCAAGTTAAGCATAAAGGGTAATTGGGAGAAAATCTGGGGGGAAAATACAAATTTTGGTAAAATCCAAATTACAAAGTTTTAGTTCACCAATTAACCAACAAAGCATAGTAAAGAAGTTTTGCCACTTGAAATTTTCAAAATCCCCAAAATAGCCCCTAAACTAATGCACTTGGGGGAAATTCAGAAATCTGAATTTCAGCCCCTTTCCAAACATCAATCGCGTTCTCTGTTTTTCAAAACTCAAAACCAAGAAGTCCAAATATCAAAGTAGTGCCAAATTTCCTTGAGCACGCTTTGGAAAAATTTGAACTCAAACCAAATTCATTTGGCACGGTTTTGGCACTGTTTGACCTCGGGACCAGACAATCTGACACTGGCACCATGGTGGCGCTACAACTCTCTGTCCCTAGCCTAAAACCATGCGACGTCCATACACAAAAGACAAAGCACTGTCAGGGGAACAAATCCTTCACATCGATCTTGCCCAAATTCGTGAAGATTTGCGCCCAATCGGCGTTAGAACTTAGGCAGAAGCAACGGTTCCACGTGTTCGACCGTGGCTGACACCCCCGGTTCACGCCCGTTCGCGCACCCGCGCTCCCCAGTGCACGCCCGCGCGCGCTTGCCGGTCCACGGCCGCCCGTGCATCGCGCCGTGCCTATAAAGCAGCCCAGAGCCTCGGTCGTACCTCCCCGTGCGCTCACAAGTCCTGCCCAAGCCAAAGATAGCCAGAATTCGCCTCGAGCACGCCGCGCCACCGCCCGCCAAGCCTTTCGAGCCTCGGCCACCATGGTCAGCCTTCTCCGGTCACTTCCAAGCCACGCCACAGGCTCGGTTAGCTTTGCCAAGAGCTTGTGAAGCTTTCTAAGTCCTCAGACCCGGCAGAACTTCACCGGAGGCCCAAGATCGTCCTCGCCAGACTTCGGTCACCCGCCCCCGCGCGTGGACCGAGCAATCCAGTAAGCCATTTTCAAATTCCTTGCACCCACGTCTTCCCTAGCACCCAGTGAAGCTCTTTGAATCGTTTGATTGAACTATCGCGCCATGAGTAGGTCGGATTCCTCGCCGCCGACGAGCACCCCCGCCTACGCACGTGGACCGGCCGACTCCGACCATCCCCGACAGCGACCCACACATCGCTGTGATCCTCGAGACCTCTCCTACGTCCTCGACTACCTCACCGGAGCAGTCTCGCCGCCAGTAAGCCCCTCCGCCCTTTTCCCCGCCGCGGGTACTGTTTAATTGGGGAAGGACCGCGGGTTCGATTTCCAGAAACCCTAGGGGTTTTCTGCAGAGCCGTAGACTCAAATGAATAGTGCCTCAGGGACCTGTCTATAATTCCTTTAAAATCTTTCGCCAGGGACCCCAGCACAAAACTGCTTTTCTTTAAACCATTTCTAATTAACCTTTTATTATTCAGCTAAGAACTTAGGAAATTCATAACTTGGAATATTTAACTAAAAATTGTCAAACCAATTTTGCTGGATTCAAAATATTATGAACTATCAATTAAAAATACTGAACCCCCATGCTTTCTATTTTGAATTTTAGAGTTTGAAATTAATTACAGAAACTAACCAAACCTTAATAAATTAAAGAAAATTAGTTATGCTTCTGTGCTGAACTTGAGAAAATTTGTAGATGTTCAAACCCCAATTACGCATTCTTTAAAAATGCTAGACACCCCAGTATTGAAAGTTTAAGTAGGGTTATCCAATAAAAGCCATTTCTACCCAAAACATAAGAAAATCAGAAGGGTATTAGAAACTATTGATTACTGACTGCAATTATTTTTCATAGCCTACTTAAGTGACAGAGAACCTAGGAAAAATAAAGGGACCTCTAGCCCAGAACAGAATCAAGGTGAAATGTTTTATTTAGCATTATTCCAACCAGAAAAACAATTATTAGAATTATAAAAACAATTTCAAAATTTGTCAAAAAATCCAGTGGACTTGTAACCACTAGAACCCCACTACAAAAATGATAACCACCCAGCCCATCATTTTAAGTATGGTGAACAATAAAGATTGATATTGGGTCATATTTCAATTAAAACATGAGCTACCCAAAAATAATGCAATAATAGGCAAATAAAATTTTGCTAGATCAATAATGAGATGGGCCACCAGAGGAAAATGCAAAACTTAATTGGAAACTACAAAAGAATACCCATTGCCATACTTCATGAAAAAGGCCATTTAATCCAAATAATTCCTACCACCCCTTCCCTTAAGCAAAAAGATGCCAAACTTTAGAATGATTGCTCTTGCACAAAGAAGAAACTAGGAAAAATCAGAAATCTGTTGTTTGATATTTTTCAAATCTAGTGGTAGTAGAAAGCACCCCTTTGACTAGAAACTTTAGAAAATCATAGTAAAATAACTAAAGGATGTTAGCGGCTAAAAGTTTGTACAAGGTCATGTCATAACTTCTAAATGCCAGCAAAAATAAGTCTTAGAGAATAACCTACTGTTATATGGTAGCTGTAGTTCCAAGCACCCCTTCTGCCCTAATATTTGATAATCTTGTCCAGAGAGAACTATCCACTCTTTAAGCCCTAGATTTTAGGACAGAGAATTATACACCAGTAAGAAGCCACTGTAATTTTTGCAGAATTTTTGGAAATTTATTAAGACAACTTGTAGTTCAAACCCACTCTAAAAACATAAAAGAAATAGAGGGAAAGAAATGAAAGATGAACCTCACGCCAATAAGTTTAACTTGAAATCTTAACAAATTCTCACTAAGGCTTCAAAAAGGATTCAGTGGAACACCAAAATGGACTTACCTCTTAGTTTAACTCAGTGTGATCTAAAATACTAAGTATACCACCAAAAACCTTTAGTAGCAAGATTAAACTCTATCTAATTTAAGTGGATCATTCACCATCAAAGTTTAATTGCTAAAACACATATCATATCATGCCTGCATCTTACTCATTGCATTCATTAGATTGTAATCTCGCTGACGGAGAGTACATGCTCATCCCCGAGTAAGGAACTGTCCAAGAGGAAGACCAGGAGCAAGCTCCTGAGGCTGCAATCGAGGATCTCCCTGCTACCCCAGCAATTGAAGGCAAGCCCCGGTTTTATGCATAACCGTTTATATATGCTATTTTACTACACTTAATGTTTGTAGGCTTGTAATGTGCACTTAAGTATAGGAGTTGCTTGCAACCTTTAGTTGCATGAACCTTTAGTTGCATGCTAGGTCGAGTAACTGCTATTCTAGCTAGGATCTCGGTAGAAGTCGAGTGATTTTTCTAGCACTCGCACGAGGTCAGGAATTGATTGTATTCATCTTGATAATGAGATCTATGATGGATTATGGACTTGGATCCGGGGAGGATGCCTTGTCCATGAGACGGGAAAAAGGAATTAAGGATTAATGTGTGGATACCTGAGTCAAGCGTTTGAACGTACTAAACACATGTCGGGAAATATGGTAACCGGTAAACCTAGTACCTGAGTGAAGCTGAGCGCGTACTTTACTCCTCACGTGACCTGAGACTGAGTCTCTCATGCTAGCTATGGTGGGTACAAGTGTGGCCATTGCACGGCGGCAGCCGGGGTTAGTGGGGCATTGTATGCCAAGGCGGTGAGGCCTGGCCGCGAACGGGGAATCGATGGGGACCGTTGATATGTGTGGGGACGGATTGCTCCTACATGTCGTGTGTTTAGGTTTACCTTGCAAGGTTAAAAACTCGATTCGAATCGTCTGTTTCTCGCAGCTAATGAGACTGCTTGACCCCTTGTACTACATCGAGTAAGAAGTGAAATGAGGTTTACATGAGAAACTTGTTGATTGCACTAAATGCTTGCTACCATGTATGCTTAGAAGGAGCAAACTTAGCTAAGATAATGATACTAGAAACTGAAAAGCTAAAAATTGATTTCTAGACTCCGCTAGTGCTTTTTGGCAAACCAAACCCCTCAGCCAAACAGCTGCATGGTCTAGAGGTAGAGGAGTAGTTTCCTCACACCGGTTAAGTCTAGCTGAGTATTAGTATACTCAGCCTTGCTTGTGGCATAATTTTTGCAGGTACGCTTCAGGATATGGTTGATGGTGTGACTTGGCCTACCACCCTGCCACCGGGTTGGACGGTCGAGTGGGATACTGCTCCGGCAGGAGAGGAGCAGGAGGAGTAGTGGGCTAGGCCTTGCCCATTTCCTCGCTATCGACGATATTGATTATCCGTTGCATCTTATTTTATGAACTTATTTCAGCTACTTGAGAACTCCGATTTATGTAATAACTCCAGTACTTTAATTCGAGGTTTCCTGTTCTATTGTATTTCTTCTATGATTCACCTTCGAGTGAGATTGTGGTATTTGATCCTAGTTAAGGGCTCTATCAGACTAGATCTGAGGGACTGACGGGTTATTCCGATTTAAGTGTGTTACGGCCCCTGAGGCGTGACTTAGGCACTTAAGCTGGGATATTTCGGGCGGTTCCGCCATAGCTGGTATCGGAGCAAATACCACCACAGAGAAGAACAATAAACCATGAATACCAATTTTCAAAATCTAAAACTTGCTTAGAAACTGATAAGAATCGTCAGGACTAGACCGCTAGACCTAGGACGAAAGGCCTTAGGAATAGAGAGGGGAAATGAGTGGCTAACTAAGTAGGCCCTGTGGGCCAGTCCTTAGCTTTTTGAAGGATGCCCTAGGAGCACCCTTTTGTTTCGGAGAGGAGCTGTATTTTCAGCATGCATGCATTATAAAAATTTGGAAAATTAAGAACTAAAGAAGTAAAACTTGAGCTAATCCGCTTCCTTTCAAACCATCTAGGCTCTTTTATTTTTCTTCCTTCCATCATAATCTTTATGTCTGATCCCCTTCCGCAGATGAATTCACCCACCCCCGCCAGTGGAGGAGACACTCGTTTCAGCTCTGACTTCCTTTCTCACGATGGCTTTCCTTCCATCTTGTGGGAAGTTCTTAACTCCGCCGGTTACCCTACGCCCCCTTTGTACACGGTGCAGTTGTACGAGGAACATCGGGTACCCCGTTGCCGAGTCTGGCTGACCTTGGAGGCTCATCCCCTTCAGCCGGGTTGGCGTTCTCTTGACTCCGAGACGATTGGATTCAGGACGGATGACACCACTGAAGCAGCAGCCATGAAGACCCTGACAACTTTCTGTGGCTATCATCCCTTGGAGATGGTGATGCACCCCTTGGGACTCTTCCCTGCTGAGAAGAAGGATGACCCCATGTGGTGTGACCATGTGAGCCATGTGAAGGATGTGTGGGCGATGTATCCCGACTTGGTTGGGAGGGTCACTGTGCAGTGCTTGAGTGCGCTGTACCGCCTTTAGGCCCTGCAGAGTGATGCTATGGCACATCTTGCTAACATCGCTCAAACCACCAAGCTCACCCTCGACAGCCGAGAAGATTTTGTGGTCGACTTGTCCTCCGAGTTGGTGGAGAAGGATTTGCAGGTAAAAAGGCTGAGCCAGTGCATTACCACCTTGGAGCAGCAGGTGGAGATCTGAGACAACACTATTGATGTCTTGGAGAACCAGCTCCACTATGTGCAGCGGGAACTCGAAGAAGCTAATGACCACCTGGACATGCACCACTTAGAGATGGAGGCCAATGACGCCGGAAGCGAGGGAGAAGAGGCTCCCGAGGAGTTAGGACCAGCCCCTGGTGCCAATGGGACTACCTCCGCGATGCCCCCTTCACCCGCATCTAGTGTCGCTTCCACCGCTCAGGGTTGATCAGTCATTTTGACCCTTTAGGCGGATAGAAACCTACGCGAGCTTAGTTATGGCAGATTTTGGACTAGGGTTACGGGTACCTTCCCCTAATTGATGTAACCCTTGAAAACTTTTGAGATCTGTGGGATGATGTAACCATGTTATCTTCATTTTGAACTTAATGTTATGATTATGTCAACTTCTTTCCGTACGTGACAATAGCATGACGTTTGAACTGGTGAATTGAGATAACATTGGCGACACTCTCTGTTTTCAGATGGCAGCTAGGCAGCGTCGCCGGCAAAATGAGCAAGTTCCCCTGCCACCTCCTCCAACTCCCACAGTGCAGGAGCTGATGGCCCAGCAGAATGAGATTCTGTGACAGCTCTTGCAGCGCTAGCCCCACCCTCACCAGTATGGTGGAGGCCAGCAGCAGCGACCTCCAGCAGCGGCAACCTACCAGGAGTTCCTGAGTACGCAGCCACCCCTGTTCACCAAGGCAGAGGATCCGTTGGATGCCGACGTGTGGCTACGCGTTGTGGAATCCAAGTTTCCCCTCCTCACGGGAGACTGCCCTAATGCTACCAAGACTCGCTTCGCCGCGCAGCAGCTTCGCGGACCTGCTCGGACTTGGTAAGACCACTTCTGTGCTATGCTCCCTGCTGATCATGAAGTGTCTTGGGAGGAATTCAAGACTGCTTTCAAAGGGCACCACATTCCAGCAGGAATTCTTGATCGCAAGCTGAATGAGTTTCTGGAACTTAATCAAGGGACCCACACGGTATTGCAGTACGCCCAGGCCTTCAACAATCTATGCCAGTATGCAGGTTACCATGCTGATTCTGATGAGAAGAAGAGAGACCACTTCCACAGGGGTCACAACACCAAGCTGCGGGAACGTCTTAACACTTTCTGGGCTGATAGCTTCAATGAGTTGGTCAACTTGGCCATCTCCCAGGAGGATTGTATTGTAGCTCACCGGGCAGAGAAGAAGAGAAAGGCACCAATGGCAGCACCATCCGCTCAGGCCCAGAGATTCCGGATTGTTTCTCACAATTAGAGCAGGGGTTTTCAGCAGCAAGCAGACAGATGGGTGATCAGGCCACCTCAGCAGTAGCCAGCACCCACTCATTTCCTAACTCCCGCTCCTAAGAACAATCAACCTTCGCAGCAGCAGTTGCGCCAGGGAAATGGGAACCAGTGCTTCACTTGTGGCAAGGTGGGCCACTATGCCAAGAATTGCCCAAGAAATCAGCAGAGGCAGATGCCAGCACCCAATCAAGACATGGGGAGGAAGCAGAAGGTGCAAGTCAGGCAAGGGAAGCTCAACTTCACTAATCTAGATGAGTTACCTGAGGGAGCCCCCATCATGACTGGTATCTTTTCAGTTTTAAATCAACCTGCTTTAATTCTGTTTGATTCTGGTTCATCTCATAGTTTTATTAGCCAGAAGTTCAGTGCAAAATGTCAATTGCCTTTCTGTCATGCAAAAGGGTCATTCATGATAGCCACACCTGGGGGTAAAGTTGCAACTAATCAATTTAACCAAAATGTGTCTATTCAACTGGGAAGCCACATTATCAAGACCACCCTCCTTATTTTGGGTTTGGAGAGTGTGGATATTATTCTGGGAGCCGATTGGATGACTAGACATCGAGTAATGCTTGATGTAGCCAGCCGCATCGTCGAAATCAATTCCCCAACCTGTGGGAGTTTCATCTTGTTTCTGCCCAATCAGAATTCTACTCAGTCATGTGCTTTTGTTATGATGGAGTCACCCCTAAAGGAGATTCCAGTGGTCTATGAGTATGCAGATGTTTTTCCTGATGAATTGCCAGGAATGCCACCAGACTAGGACATCGAGTTCGCCATCGAATTGCAACCAGGAACGGCACCAATTTCAAAGAGGCCCTACCGGATGCCACCCGCTGAGTTGGCAGAATTGAAGAAGCAATTGCAAGAATTGCTAGACAAGGGTTTTATTCGCCCAAGTACTTTGCCTTAGGGATGTCCAGCCTTGTTTGTGAAGAAGGATGAAAGCTTGAGGCTGTGCATAGATTACCACCCCCTTAATGCGGTGACTGTCAAGAACAAGTATCCTTTGCCTCGTATTGATGTTCTTTTCGATCAGTTGGTCGGAGCCAAAGTGTTTTCTAAGATAGACCTTCGCTCCGGCTATCATCAGATCAAGGTACGGGCAAGTGATATTCCAAAGACAGCTTTCTCGACCAGATATGGGTTGTATGAATTCTTGGTGATGTCATTTGGGCTGACCAATGCACCAGCATATTTCATGTATCTGATGAATTCTGTGTTCATGCCTGAACTGGACAAATTCGTGGTGGTTTTCATCGATGACATCCTGGTGTACTCGAAGAACGAAGAAGAACATGTCAGGCATTTGCATGTAGTGCTTCAACGTCTGCAAGAGCACCATCTCTATGCCAAATTGTCAAAGTGTGATTTTTGGCTAAAGGAGATTAAATTCTTGGGTCACACTATCTCTCAGGCAGGCATAGATGTTGATCCTGATAAGGTGCAAGAAGTGATGAACTGGAGGCCACCCACGACTGTCCGTCAGATTCGGAGTTTTCTGGGATTAGCTGGTTATTACCAAAGGTTCATTCCAGATTTCTCTCGAATTGCGAAGCCCATAACTGAACTGTTGAAGAAGGAAGCCAAGTTTGTTTGGGGTCAGAAGTGCGAAGATGCCTTCCATGCATTGAGGCAACATCTGACCACAACACCGGTGTTAGCGCAACCCGACAGCAGCAAGCCATTTGATGTGTATTGTGATGCCTCTGGCACTGGACTGGGTTGTGTCTTGATGCAGGACAACCGAGTCATTGCTTACGCATCAAGAGCACTCCAACCTCATGAGCAGAATTATCCCACTCATGACTTGGAGTTAGCAGCCATGGTTCATGAATTAAAAATGTGGAGACACTATTTGATGGGAACCCACTGCAACATCTTCACTGATCATAAGAGCATTAAGTATATCTTTACTCAGGCTGATCTCAACATGAGGCAGAGAAGATGGCTAGAACTAATCAAGGAAAAGCCAATGTGGTAGCAGATGCCTTGAGTCGAAAATCGCAATGCAACTATGTTACGATGGATTCTCGCATTAACACCTTGTGTGATGAGTTAAGCAAAATGAAGATCGAAGTGATTTCTTCTGGTGCTTTGTCTCATATTTCCGTTGAGCCAACTTTGCAAGACCAGATCATCATGGCCCAGCTCAGTGACAAGGGAGTACAGATTATCAAGGAGAACCTCCATCAGAAGACCGAGAAGTATAAATGTTTCCGCCAAGATGGAAAGGGTATATTGTGGTTTGAAAGCAGACTGGTAGTTCCTAAAAATGAGGATCTCAAGAAGAGAATCTTGGATGAGGCCCATCTCTCCAAATTCTCCATGCATCCAAGAAGCACCAAAATGTACCATGATATGAAGCCCTTGTACTGGTGGACCAGAATGAAGAGGGAGATAGCCCGATATGTATCGGAATGTGACACCTGTCAGAGGATAAAGGCAAGCCACTTGAAATCAGCTAGAGCTTTGCAACCCCTATCGATACCTTCGTGGAAATGGGATGACATCAGCATGGATTTCTTTGTGGGTCTGCCCAACACCTCTCATCATCATGATTCAATTTGGGTAATTGTGGACAGACTGACGAAAGTGGCACATTTTCTCCCTGTGCACACCACTGATAAGGCTCAAAAGTATGCAGAGTTGTACATTGACCGGATCGTGTGTTTGCACGAATTTCCCCAGACCATTGTTTTTGACCGAGGAGCCCAATTTATTGCCAGATTTTGGGAACAACTGTAAGAGTCTTTGGGAACCAAGCTAATCAGAAGTTCAGCTTACCACCCACAGACTGATGGTCAGACTGAGAGGGTGAATCAAATTCTTGAAGACATACTGAGGGCTTGTGCAATCGATTATGGCAAGAACTGGGATAAGCACCTCTTCTTGGCAGAGTTTGCGTATAACAACAGTTATCAATCCAGCCTAAAGATGGCACCCTTTGAAGCTCTCTATGGGAGGAGATGTAGAACACCGCTCAATTGGTCTCAGCCTAGAGAAAGAGAAGTTTTTGGACCTGATTTAGTGACTGAAGCCGAAAGGAAGGTCAAACTAATCAGGAAGAATCTAGAAGCAGCTCAGGCCAGGCAGAAGAGTTACCATGATAAGAGAAGGAAACCTCTCCGGTTCAAGGTGGGAGATTTCGTTTATCTAAAGGTATCACCCACCAAGGGAGTGCAGAGATTTGGAATCAAAGGCAAGTTAGCCCCTCGTTACATTGGACCTTATGAGATCATAGAGGCATGTGGACTCGTGGCTTACAAATTGAAGTTACCTCCAAAAATGTCTGCCATCCACAGCGTGTTCCATGTATCTCAACTGAAGAAGTGTGTTCGATTGCCGACCGAGATCATAGCAGAACCAGAATTGGAGATAGAGCCAGATCTATCATACCAAGAGTACCCTTCCAAGATTCTGGATTGCAAGGAAAGATCAACTTGGGCTAAATCGATCAAGATGTATAAGGTCCAGTGGAGTAATCACTCAGAGGAAGAAGCTACTTAGGAGACTGAGGAATTCTTGCGTTCCAACTTTCCCGATTATCTGCCTAAGGAAATTGGTACGTAATCAGGCCCAACCCCTCCCCTGCCCTTCGAATCTAAATTTTAGTAAAATGATCTTAAAATAAAGAGAGTTAATTATAAGACAAAATTTAAAAGGACTTCCTTCTGAAGTTGCAAAGAGAATGACATTCGAAGAGCACTTTGCCCTAATAATAGAGCACCCACTTCCCGTAAGTCTCACCCTTCGCTTCACCCTGGGAGGACTCCGACCCAAATCTCGGGACGAGATTCCCTTAAGGGGGAAGGTTGTGACACCCCAGTGTCACTTAGGGTTTCTTCCTTAGGCTAAACCACAAATCATTATCACATGTAAGCCAAATGAAGGGATAAACATCAAAAGGTAAGAACATAGAATTATAATGAGTCTTCTCAAACTCTCCTTACTCTTGCCATGAATCTTAAGGAAGGAAAACTCTCAAACCCTAATTAATCCTAAGTGAGCAAATTAAGCATAAAGGGTAATTGGGAGAAAATCTGGGGGAAAATACAAATTTTGGTAAAATCCAAATTACAAAGTTTTAGTTCACCAATTAACCAACAAAGCATAGTAAAGAAGTTTTGCCATTTGAAATTTTCAAAATCCCCAAAACAGCCCCTAAACTAATGCACTTGGGGGAAATTCAGAAATTCAGAAATCTGAATTTCAGCCCCTTTCCAAAGATTAATCGCATTCTCTGTTTTTCAAAACTCAAAACCAAGAAGTCCAAATATCAAAGTAGTGCCAAATTTCCTTGAGCATGCTCTGGAAAAATTTGAACTCAAACCAAATTCATTTGGCATGGTTTTGGCACCGTTTGACCTCGGGACCAGGCAATCTGACACTGGCACCTTGGTGACGCTACAACTCTCTGTCCCTAGCCTAAAACCGCGCGACGTCCATACACAAAAGACAAAGCACTGTCAGTGGAACAAATCCTTCACAGCGATCTTGCCAAAATTTGCGAAGATTTGTGCCCAATCGGCGTTAGAACTCGGGTAGAAGCAACGGTTCCACGTGTTCGACCGTGGCTGACACCCTCAGTTCACGCCCGTTCGCGCACCCGCGCTCCATAGTGCACGCCCGCACGCGCTTACCGGTCCACGGCCGCCCGTGCACCGCGCCGTGCCTATAAAGCAGCCCCGAGCCTCGGCCGTACCTCCCCGCGCGCTCACAAGTCCTGCCCAAGCCAAAGATCGCCGAAATTCGCCTCGAGCACGCTGCGCCACCGCCCGCCAAGCCTTTCAAGCCTCGGCCACCGTGGCCAGCCTTCTCCGGTCACTTCCAAGCCGCGCCACCTGCTCGGTTAGCTTCGCTAAGAGCTTGTGAAGCTTTCCAAGTCCTCGGACCCGGCAGAACTTCACCGGAGGCCTAAGATCGTCCTCGGCGGACCTCGGTCGCCCGCCGCCGCGCGTGGACCGATCAATCTAGTAAGCCATTTCAAATTCCTTGCACCCACATCTTCCCTAGCACCCAGTGAAGCTCTCTGACCTATTTGATTGAACTATCGCGCCGTGAGTAGGCTGAATTCCTCGCCACCGACGAGCACCCCCGCCTGCACACGTGGACCGGCCGACTCCGACCATCCCCGATGGCGACCCGCACATCGCTGTGATCCTCGAGACCTCCCCTACGTCCTCGACCACCTCACCGGAGCAGTCTCGCCGCCGGTAAGCCCCTCCGCCCTTTTCTCCGCCGCGGGTACTGTTTAATTGGGAAAAGGACCATGGGTTCGATTTCCAGAAACCCTAGGGGGTTTTCTACAGAGCCGTGGACTCAAATTAATAGTGCCTGGGGACCTGTCTGTAATTCCTTTAAAATCTTTCGCAAGGGACCCCAGCGCAAAACTGCTTTTCTTTAAACCATTTCTAATTAACCTTTTATTATTCAGCAAAGAACTTAGGAAATTCATAACTTGAGGAATATTTAACTAAAAATTGTTAAAGCAATTTTGCTGGATTCAAAATATTATGAACTATCAATTAAAAATACTGAACCCCATGCTTTCTGTTTTGAATTTTAGAGTTTGAAATTAATTACAGAAACTGACCAAACCTTAATAAATTAAAGAAAATTAGTTATGCTTCTGTGCTGAACTTGAGAAAATTTGTAGATGTTCAAACCTCAATTAGGCACTGTTTAAAAATGCTAGACACCCTAGTATTGAAAGTTTAAGTAGGGTTATCCATTAAAAGCCATTTCTGCCCAAAATTTAAGAAAATCAGAAAGGTATTATAAAGTAATGATTAGTGACTGCAATTATTTTTTCTATCCTACTTAAGTAACAGAGAACCTAGGAAAAATAAAGGGACCTCTGGCCCAGAACAGAATCAAGGTGAAATGTTTTATTTAGCATTATTCCAACCAGAAAAACAATTATTAGAATTATAAAAACAATTTCAAAATTTGTCAAAAAAATCCAGTGGACTTTTAACCACTAGAACCCCACTACAAAAATGATAACCACCCCAGCCCATCATTTTAAGTAGGGTGAACAATAAAGATTGATATTGGGTCATATTTCAATTAAAACATGAGCTACCCAAAAATAATGCAATAATGGGCAAATAAAATTTTGCTAGATCAATAATGAGATAGGCCACCAGAGGAAAATGCAAAACCCAATTAGAAACTGCAAAAGAATACCCATTGCCATACTTCATGAAAAAGGCCATTTAATCCAAATAATTCCTACCACTCCTTCCCTTAAGCAAAAAGATGCCAAACTTCAGAATGATTGCTCTTGCACAAAGAAGAAACTAGAAAAAATCAGAAATCTGTCGCTTGATATTTTTCAAATCTAGTGGTAGTAGAAAGCACCCCTTTGACTAGAAACTTTAGAAAATCATAGTAAAATAACTAAAGGATGTTAGTTGCTAAAAGTTTGTACAAGGTCATGTCATAACTTTTAAATGCCAGCAAAATAAGTCTTAGAGAATAACCTACTGTTAAATGGTAGCTGTAGTTCAAAGCACCCCTTCTGCCCTAATATTTGATAATCTTGTCCAGAGAGAACTATCCACTATTTAGGCCCCAAATTTTAGGACAGAGAATTATACACCAGTAAGAAGCCACTATAATTTTTACATAATTTTTGGAAATTTATTAAGACAACTTGTAGTTCAAACCCACTCTAAAAACATAAAAGAAATAGAGGGAAAGAAATGAAAGATGAACCTCGCCCCAATAAGTTCAACTTGAAATCTTAACATATTCTCACTTAGGCTTTAAAAAGGATTCAGTGGAACACCAAAATGGACTTACCACTTAGTTTAACTGAGTGTGATCTAAAATACTAAGTATACCACCAAAAACCTTTAGTAGCAAGATTAAACTCTATCTAATTTAAGGGGATCATTCACCATCAAAGTTTAATTGCTAAAACACATATCATATCATGCCTGCATCTTACTCATTGCATTCATTAGATTGTAATCTCGCTGACGGAGAGTACATGCTCATCCCCGAGCAAGGAACTGTCCAAGAGGAAGACCAGGAGCAAGCTCCCGAGGCTGCCATCGAGGATCTCCCTGCAGCCCCAGCAATTGAAGGCAAGCCCCGATTTTATGAATAACCGTTTATATATGATATTTTACTACACTTAATGTTTGTAGGATTGTAATATGCACTTAAGTGTAGGAGTTGCTTGGAACCTTTAGTTGCATGAACTTAGGATTCCTTTTTGAGATGAATACTAGTATGCTAGGTCGAGTAACTGCTATGCTAACCAAGATCTCGGTAGAAGTCGAGTGATTTTTCTAGCACTCGTGCGAGGTTAGAAATTGATTGTATTCATCTTGATAATAGGATCTATGATGATCTATAGACTTGGATCCGGGGAGGATGCCTTGTCCATGAGACGGGAAAAAGGAATTAAGGATTAATATGTGGATACCTGAGTCAAGCGTTTGAACGTACTAAACACATGTCGAGAAATATGGTAACCGGTAAACCTAGTAGCTGAGTGAAGCCGGGCGCGGACTTTACTCCTCACACGACCTGAGATTGAGTCTCCCATGCTAGCTATGGTGGGTACAAGTGCGGCCACTGCACGGCGGCAGCCGGGGTCAGTGGGGCATTATATGCCAAGACGGTGAGGCCTGGCCGCGAACGGGGAATCGATGGGGACGATTGATATGTGTGGGGACGGAGTTCTCCTATATGTCGTGTGTTTAGGTTTACCTTGCAAGGTTAAAAACTCGATTCGAATCGTCTGCTTCTCGCAGCTAATGAGACTGCTTGACCCCTTGTACTACATCGAGTAAGAAGTGAAATGAGGTTTACATGAGAAACTTGTTGATTGCACTAAATGCTTGCTACCATGTATGCTTAGAAGGAGCAAACTTAGCTAAGATAATGATACTAGAAACTGAAAAGCTAAAAATTGATTTCTAGACTCCGCTAGTGCTTTTTGGCAAACCAAACCCCTCAGCCAAACAACTTCATGGTCTAGAGGTAGAGGAGTAGTTTCCTCACACCGGTTAAGTCTATCTGAGTATTAGTATACTCAGCCTTGCTTGTGGCATAATTTTTGCAGGTACGCTTCAGGATATGGTTGATGGTGTGACTTGGCCTACCACCCTGCCACCGGGTTGGATGGTCGAGTGGGATGCTGCTCCGGCAGGAGAGGAGTGGGAGGAGTAGTGTGCTAGGCCTTGCCCATTTCCTCGCTATCGACGATATCGATTATCCACTGCATCTTATTTTATAAACTTATTTCAGCTACTTGAGAACTCCGATTTATGTAATAACTCCAGTACTTTAATTCGAGGTTTCCTGTTTTATTGTATTTCTTCTGTGACTCACCTTTAAGTGAGATTGTGGTATTTGATCCTGGTCAAGTGGCTCTACCAGACTAGATCTGAGGGACTGACGGATTATTCCGATTTAAGTGTGTTACGGCCCCTAAGGCGAGACTTAGGCACTTAAGCTGGGATAATTCGGGCGGTTCCGCCACATGAGGTCCTAAGCCCATTCGTCGGCAGTGATGTTGTAACACCTCGGGATCCAAAAACACCCCAAAATGCTACTAAGCTACACATCTAACATTCATATATAAAATTTCGACAGCATCTCCTTTGAAAATTGCATAAACGGGGAAGCAACAAAGTATAAATAGATATCATGATAAGAAAACATAATAGACATTAATAATCTGTTAGCAATGGGAACACAACCATAACGACATGAACTGAATTAACCACTGCGCACGACTAGTTAAAAACAAACATCCTTTGACAAGAAGTTTCTAATTAAATCATGACTGCGCCTAGGCAGCGTTATTATGAGAGTGAAGGTGGATGCGCTGCTACTTACCACTCCCCTTGATGAGTAATAAACACCTACATTGAGTAATGCAAGAGTGAGATGAAACATCTCAGCAAGCAAATTGTTTTGACGAGATATTTAAACCACAAATTGAATTAATCAACATTCTAAAAGAATCACAAATAAGATCAGAAATACTTGTAGATATAGAACTCAGTAGTCCCAATATAACCAATACCATCTCATTTCCTCGAACAACCACGATAAGTTGTATAACACTTACATGTGTCAACAATACCTGCAAATATCACTCAATGTATGCACAGGAATGCAATGTGTAGGTCCTCTGTCATCATACCTCTAAGGGTATAAAGCCACATCATCTGCAAATATCACTTCAATGAATTCATATGAATGCAATGCATATGTCCTCTGCCTTCATACCTCTAAGGGTATGAAGCCGCATCGTACCCCTCCTCGGGCAACGTACAATGCTAAGTTGTACTGGTACGGTCGGACCATAGGTCACGACAAAACTTCAGATGCAAATGAGTCATGCAATGTATATGGCATGCTGCATTTATCAATAAACTACACTTCCTTCAGTTACAATACAAACCTCAATTAATACTTCATCTGCCTTCAGATACAATACCAACCTCAAATAATGCTTCATCTGCCTTCAGGGGTGTGAATTAATCTCATGTGTCATACCCGAACCATAATCATCATCAATATATGATAGAGCATCAATATAATACAATCAAGTAAAACATCATCATATATGTTGGGGACTTGTTCTCAAATGCTATGAATCAAGAACAAAGCAACACAAAAAATGTTAAATATCAAATGGCCTTCGTCCGCTGAAGCATTATCTCCCCCAGGATTTAATGAGCTTCGGACGAAGGCCACGAACATAATGTTACCTTCGTAACTAAATTTACAAAGATAATGTAAAATGTAAAACATCAAAGATAAACATGTCAGAAATAAATGGCATCATTCACATATTTTATCATACGAATATAAGATGTTTGAATACAATGTTTCAAGGTACGTTTATACCTTCGCTTTGACAAGTAATGATTCCCGAGAGATGCACTTGCAGTTACAAGAATGCGTGAACAGTAAAGGAATACTATTCACTATTTATAGACACAAGACACAGCCTGTGAGGAATTACAATCACGCCCCTCATAAAAGTTTACAACAATGACTCAAACACTTGTGGACTAGAAGGTCATTCTACTTTTAAGTCGGTTTGCAATTCCGAAGCTTCATGAACAGCAACCTTCGGTCATCACGTGCCGACAGCTTCAGCCAAAGTTGTTTCTTCCTGCAGGACCTTCGGCGACGAAGCATGGTCCCAACAATATAGTTCAATTATGAAAGAATTCAATAATTCAGAATATTAGAGTGTAGGCGATAGAAGTAACAGGTCAAAATGGTAGCAACCACCACTACATTCACTTGCCTTCATCGAAGAAGAAAAATGTACTGGGCATGATCTGGAGTGTAGCCACCTACTAGCGCGCATAAAACTTAGTACAAATATTTCACAAATATTTGCCAACAATCAACAATTCGCTCCTACACTGGAAACCAAGACCTGGTAGAAAGACTCCCACCATGAACCACATGCCATACAGCAGCAGCGCTGTTTGTTAATTTTGTATCTTTAAAATTATAACAGTGGTGATATCAAACAAATACTCTAGGAGTATCTACACAAAATACTCTACAACTTTGGTATTCAATGGATAATTAAATTCAGCTATCTATAAGTTCTAAAACATCTGACAAGATAACTGACTGAATCTATTTCAGACAGCAGCATAGTTAACTTCAAAATTCGTTATCTCCCAAACTACTCAACCAAAAATTATGAAATTCTGCTGGCCATAATATCTTTTATGCCTCTACAAAAGTATCCATAGTTGGAAGAGCCAATTCGGCCATTTACTAGTTGAAACCTACCAGTGAACAGACCCGCTCATTTTTGTCAGGCAAACAGGAACAGCCACAGTAAAACAAACATAACTGGAGTTTCAAAATTCATATGAATATACTCTTTAATAATCTAGAAAGCTTATAAAATTATCTACAACTTCTTTTACCAACCTAAAGTTTAATTCTGTTGATAAAATTACCTAAATCTTAAGAGAACAGATTCTGCACAGAATTGTGAGACTGAAAAACTGCTATAATCAAACTGCAATAACTTTCTGATCTGATGTACGATTAGGGTGTTCTTTACGTCCACGGAAAGATCTACAAATTATCTATGACTCATAGATAGACTTTTTATTTTTTTGAGGCCACTAAGAGCACAGAAAACTGGTAGGAACAGAAACAATCGAATCTGCCATTCTGCAGAAACTAATTTCGAGATAAAAAACTAACCCCCCATCTAATCCAACCTCTAATCCTTCAATCCCCATGATTCACAACCTCCAAAAACACATAATTACAGGGAGGAACATGGATCTTAACCTTACCTATGGTTTCCCGAAGAAAAACTACAAGAAGAGATGGGGTAGAACATCTCCTTGATCCTCTCTTCCTCTTCAATTCAACGTGCTCCTCTTCTCTATCCTTGCTGCGTGGGGGGAGATCTAGAGGTAGGAGAAAGTCGTGGAGAGGGTAGAGGGCGGCTGCAAATGGGGAGGAGAGGAAGAGGGAGGGGGCGGCTGCAACAATTGGGGAGAGGGAGAGGGGGTCAGCTAGGGATGGAGGAGAGGGGGCTCCCATCCATCGGATCGAGATCAATGGCCCGAACTCGCTTTCCCATCTGAGCTCCCAACCCCAGTGGAAAAAAATGCCAAAAGATCTACTGTTTCCCTGAGGAATGCCTCCTGAAACTCCAAACCCCAATGCCATAGAACATGAAAGAAAAGAGAAATAGAAATTTAACTTCTTTTCAAAAAATTGGGGTATCACAGATGTAGAGGTCCGCTTCCCGGAACAGCTGCTCGGAGGTGGTCGGCGCCTTTTGCAGTATGGCTCGGACGAAGGCCGGGTCATTAGATCCCTGGTAGAAGTCATCAATCACTGCTGCCTCAGCGACCTCGGGGATGCGATTCCTCATGGTCTGAAACCTCTTGAGGTACGACCGAAGTGTTTCATCCCCTCGGCGCTTGATGGATTTGAGGTCCCATGGCTGCGCCGGTTTGTCAGAGAGGGATTGGAAGTTGGCGATAAAGCGCCGGCTGAAGTCGCTCCAATCGTCGATGTAGTGTCGCGGTAGGTGTCGTAGCCATTGCAATACATCTTGCTCGAGGACGATGGGCAAGTACGCATTCATTACGTCTTCAGTTGTGCCAGCGGCCCGGGCAGCGGTCGTATAGATGGCCAACCAACCTCCGGGGTTCTGCATGGGCTCGTATTTGTCGATGTTGGAGACTTTGAAGTTTGGGGGCCACTGGATGGCCCTAAGACACGAAGTAAGTGCAGATACTCCACACGTGTCCTCCTGTCGACGATTAAGGTGCCGGTCCCGAGGAGGGGAGTTGCTGATGTGCTGTCTCGACCGTCCCCGGGTTGTGCCACCAGTTGAAGCCGTTGTCGACTCAACTCTAGTGGCATGACTTCATGCCGGGACACCATGGTCCCGATCGTACTCCTCTCGGCGCCGTATCTCATTCTCGTGTCGTTGTTCACGCGAAGCGTTGATGGAGCTCCGCACATCTCGGCGACTGTTGATGGCATGCCGTAGATCGCTCGGGGGATGAGTGAGGGGTAGAAGATGATTAGCCGCCGATAGCCTTCGGCGTCTGGAGTCTGGGGGAGGCCATCAGCTATCCGAGCCAATACTCCTCCGACCTCACTCGGCGTGTTCATTGCACGGGCGAAGTCAGGGTTCAGGTTTCGCGCGAAAAGAGGGTTCTCTCGACGTAACCTCACATCCTGCTCAGCTTTCTCTTGTGCTTGCCGGCGATCACGTCGGTGAGAGTTCCTCCTTTCTCTGAAGACTTTCTCGTTAGGGGTTTCTCCTACCTCTGAGATTTCATCTCAGGATATAGGCTGTGCCGGGTCCCGTTCCTAGCTTCGTGGTGTCGACGAATATTTCGGCGTCAGTTCCTCCGTCGGCGAGCTTCTCGCTGAGGAGGTTCTTCCCCAGGCATGGTTGGTTCGTCGTCGGAGATGGGAGATGACTCCACCCTCCCCCCGATGAAGAGGACGTCGGGGTATAAAGGAGTAGCTGTGGTGACGAACTTCTTTCTATCCTTCTTTGAGGGTGAAGGTATCGAAAGAGCAGCTTGACGGGCCTCTATCCCGTTTGCTTTGTTTTTCCTTGTAACCCGTGTCCACTCTTCTGTGGACGAGGTGGAAAATGGGGTCCTTCTGATAAATGAATTCTCGACTCCTGACTTGTAGGAAGTAGTCTTCGTCCGGGGCGCTGGAGGTTGTGCTATCTGCTGCCTCGTTCCGGCTTTCTTAGAAATTTTTGGGGAAGGCTTCTTCTCCGATGGATCCGATATGTGATGCAGAATTCCTTCTTCATCTGCCACGGACGAGATAGTCTCAAAGCAAAACACGGATCTAGGGCGGGGTGCGATCTTGTATTGGAAAATGATGGCCATTGAGCTAGCTTGGATCAACAACGCACCCCCTACCTAGCGCGCCAACTGTCAGTGTTTAGGGCCCGACTGCGCACTCGGGGTTACCCCTCGAGGTGCTTTTGGGTAGGATGGTGTCGTCGATTGTAGCTCGATGGTTCATGTGAGACGCACGAGAGACGATAGACAATTTTCTATAGGTTCGAGCCGCTTGGGAAGGCGTAACACCCTACTTCCTGGTGTGGATCTTTATGTGGTGGGTTACAAGGGAATTCTCTAGTATGAAGAATGCTAGAGAACCGAGTAGATGGTTGATGAATGACCTCTCTCTCTTTTGATGGGGTGCCCCCTAGGCCTTATATATCCGACCGTGGGGCACTTACATATGTGTACGATAACGATGTATGCCTAAGTAATAGTGAACCGACCAAACTTATCTTCCTACGATCTTGCCAACTTATTCTCCCTTAGTTCTGGTGTCCAAGGTGGTTGCACGGGAGAATCGGATCAGAGCTATGGATAATGCTCAAAACCCCGTGAACCGCCTTGGCCCGTGCTTGTTCTTTCTCTGCGTCGGCCCATTCTGCTAGCAGCTCTCCCCTGGCCCACGAAGGGATGGCCTTGCGAGACAATAAGCCCAAAACCATTTGCGAGGCCTTCTAACCTTCTAGTGGACCCGGGGGATATCTGTCCCCCACAGGTTCGTCATCCAGGTTGTAGGTAACGTCGGACGTCGCCTTGCCCTTGTGGGCCATAGCATAAGCCGAGAAGATGGAGCATGGCTAGCCACCATGTGACGCCGACTGTAAGAAAACCAATGAGATAGTTAATAAGGCATACCCAGTGTTATATACCTAAAAAATAGGGCATACCCATGCTTCTGCATATTTGCCAAGGTTGCGGCTGCCTTGGTGGTGGGAGGGACCTTGCATCATCAAACGCTGTATTCGGCTAGCGTTGTGCACCTCGTCCCACTCAGGCGAGCACCACCTATCCACCATCTGCTCCCAGCACTGAGGATGCATGGCACACCAATAAGGAATCATCTACAAAGTAAAACAAGTACACTGCATATCAGAAGATAAAATTAAGCAAATTTTGTCACGAATATTAAAGTGATGTATTTACCTGCAAGCACTGGTCCCTAGTCAATGACATGGTTCGGGCCTCCGCTTGGTCACCTTCTCCCCAAGGACGGAGCCGTGGTAGCTGACAATGGCCTAGATTCGCGCCTCGTAGTGCATGTCCACGACGAGCTTATTACAACTCGTGGTGGCCACCACATCCGCTCTAGCCTCGTATCCAGCCTTGCATCTAAAGAAATCCTGCATACAAAACGATGTATTCATAGTATGTGCAACGAATGCAACATATTTTACAATATAGTAAGACTTACCCATAGCTCTTGCTTCACCCGCTCTGCCTTGTTGTTAAATTCCCTATCGTCCTAGTCTACTGCATCGAGGGCAACGGCGTAGTGGTCGAAGGTGTAGGCTAGGCCCATCACTTCGGTGTAATCAACCAGTCTAGGGAAGTGTTCCCTGCACAAAAGGTCGAGGATGCCTTTAGGGTTGCGGTCGTGACCCCCGGCATTCTCCATGACCTTTCAAGACCTGTCCAAGTGATAAATAAAAAGCATTAGTTTATATTATGAATTTGAACACATAATATGAACATAAAATTACATGCCTCTCCCCATCTGGCCGAATCAGCGACCGCCTGTCTCTAAGTATGGGACGCTGAGGGAGACTCACGGGACCTCGCAAGTAGACATTCCTCGAACCTGAGGCGCTAGAACCTGAGGCGTCCTGCTGAGCGTCGTCGTCGTCCTACTGCGCTGCATCGACAGCAGCCTGCTGCTCCACCTATTGTTGGACGTCGTCGTCCTGATGTGCCTCCTCCACGTCCTATGGGTGCTCCCCGTCCTCATCCCACCACCCACCATCTTTGTCCAACAACCTGCAATTAAGAGTAAGAAAATAAGCAAATACAAAAAGATGTATTTAGAAATAGGTGCAAAATAAAAAATATAGCATTACATCGATTAAAAATAATCTTAATATTTGTCGAGGTTAGCCGAATCATAAGTGTTGTCATCACTATCAACCATTTCATAGTCAACACCATCTGAAGGTGCAAGTTCATCATTAATGTCATTGCCTTCAAATAATTCTAAGTCATTCTCATTTTGCACCTCATCATCATCCTTGTTGGTCCTTGTTCCCGGATGCTATACACCAAGAACAAAGCAACACAATTGTTAATTCGTCCTTCGAAGCATTATTTCCCTTGCAATATAATGATCTTCAGACGAAGGTCAAGAAGGGCATACCTTCATCATTTTATTGAGTAAAGATACTGTTGGGGGCCTTTGCCCTCTGAAGGTCCTCAAAAACATGATTTAACAATGTTTCCTAAGTGTAACAGATGAACAAGTACCTTCGGACATGGATCAAAACTGTACACGATAAGCATGGTCAAGACGAAGGTTGATGTTGCTCTGAAGCTACATGCGAGGGAGCTTCGGTTTAACGGCGAAAAAAAGGAACCGACTTAAAGAGAAAAAGGCCATCTAGTCCTCGTTGAGTTGTCCATAAGACAGTAGTAAATATGAAGGGCATGAATGTAACTTCACACAGGCTACGCCGTGTGCATATAAATAGATGAACAGTACCCCCGTACTGTTCACGCTGACTTATACTCGCTTGTGCGTCACGCTTATACCTTTGCCTTCAATCAAGCCAAAGGTATAAATGTAATTTGATATTGTTCTTATTTATTCCTGATTATATAAAAGAAAGATATATCATGATGTCCTGTAATAATTCATGTTATCATGTTTCATATGCTTCGTCTTTCATTGATTTATGTTGCAATGATGAAGGTACGTCCTTCATAACCTTCGTCTGAAGAACATTATATCCTCAGGGAAATAATGCTTCGAAGGACGAAGGGCATTAATCATTAACCTGTTTTTGTGTTGCCTTGTTCTTAATTCATAGCATTTGAGAACAAGTCACCAACATTGGCGCCCACCTCCGGTGTACTCACTTCCACAACCTTCGGCAAAGCACCGACCTTTGTTATGCCGCCGAAGAAGACAACAGCGCCAGGGGCTGCTGCACTGCAGCCACTTGACACAAACCAGGAAACTCTCTCTCTTCGAGAGGCTCGAAGCCAGAAGAGAAAGGCCACTAGTCCAACATTCTAGGAGGAAGAGTTGGACCAAGAGATCAGGGATATGGAAATCATTCATCAACAAGTGCAAAGGAAAAAAAGAGAAGATGGCTCGACTGGCTGATCTTCAAAGGAATATCGACGAAGCTACTAAGGAAGTCCGTCATCTTACTCAAGATGACCAAGACCAAAGGCCTCAATACAGGGAGCTTTGTCAAGAGGGCTTATTCAACGAAGATGGATGGTATGATGATTTTAATCATGATACCTTTACTTTTGATGATGCTTCTCCCTTGGCAGCAGAATTGCAGGCTATCCCATGGCCACAATCCTACAAGACACCCCGGCTACCCATGTACAATGGGCACTCGGACCCAAAGCAATTTTTGATGAGCTATGAGGCAACAATATCCTCATACGAAGGCAATGTGGCTGTCATGGAAAAGTCCTTCGTCATGGCAGTCCGGAACGTAGCCCAAACATGGTATTCTTCTCTTCGGCCAGGGACAATCACGTCGTGGCAGAAGCTCAAGAATATGCTGATTACCAGTTTCCAAGGCTTTCAAATGAAGCCGGTCACATCTCAAGCCTTGTTCCAGTGCACGCAAGACCATGAGGAATACCTTCAGGCTTATGTCCGAAGCTTCTTGCGACTGAGGGCACAAGCGCCCACAGTGCCCAAAGAAATTGTCATTGAGGCCATGATCAAGGGCCTTCGGCCAGGACCTATGGCTCAATACTTCGCCAGGAAGCCTCCACAAACTTTGGAAAAGCTACTTTAGAAGATGGATGAGTATATCCGGGCTGACAACGACTTCCGCCAAAGAAGGGAGGAAGCTTACAGATTCTCTGAGATGACCAGGGGCTTCGGAGGAAGAATCCACCCTAGGCATGTCAGATCAATCCACAGCTCTAGTTAGAGTGACAATAAAGGAAGCCAACTTCAGAGGCCACAGTATACTTCACAGTCTTCGGGGCAGCAGCAAAGTCCCTTTAGGCCACCAGCTCTAAGGGGCAGAGGCACCAGGGGCTTCGGAGGAAGATATGGGGATCATCCCAGGAAAGTCTATTGCCTATTTTGTGGTGAGGACAAGGGCCATACTACAAGAATGTGCCAAATCACTATCCAGAAGCAAAAAGAAAACGCAGAAGCCGAAGCTCGACAGAATCAGCCGAAGCAGGTCTTGCACACTGCTTCGTGCCATTCTCCCTACATACCAGAGTATGTGGGCAATCATCCTGCAGCCTCTATTGCTTTGGCTAGCCATTCTCAGGCTTCCTGGCCTCAGCTTCCACCGCCACCACCACTGCAACCTACACATTCCCAAAGCCTACAGCCAGAAGGGCGCCAGCACTCTCAACAGCAACGCAAATTCAGGGAGGAATCTGAAGCTCATACAGTCAACAGTACTGTGCCAGAATCAAAGCACATTTATTGAGCAATATCCTCCCTCTGAAATACTTTTATGTTCTATGTCATTTTGTTTTTTAGTAATGAATAAACAATGTAAATCTAGTTTTAAATCCTTGTAATAATTTTTGCTTCTATCAAGATGGAATATATCTTCTTTACAAACTTATGAAACCTGAAAATTGCCGAAGCTCAAAAGCCGTTCCTAAGGGAACGCGGCGTAAGTTCTGCCGAAGCTATAAAAAGCCGTTCCTAAGGTAACGCAGCGTAAGTTCTGTCGAAGCTACAAAAAGTCGTTCCTAAGGGAGCGCAGTGTAAGTTTTCTACTCAAAAGTCGTTCCAAAGGGAATGCAGAGTCAAATACCGCCGAAATATAAGGCGAAGAAGTTCAAAAGACGTTCCTGAGGGGATGCAGAACTTATACCGTCGAAATAGAAGGCGAAGAAGTTCAAAAGACATTCCTAAGGGGATGCAGAACTTACACCGAAAAATAAATGGTGAAGCCGAAAAATAAAGGGCAAAGAGATACCAATCGTTCCTAAGGGAATGGAGAGATTGTGTGTTTCAGTGTGGGAGTGTGAGTATGTGTCTGCGGCATCATTATCATTTTGCACCATATCATCACATCATTTCGCATAGCATCACATCATACATCATATTGCATCGATGACACAAGAATTGAATACGGAGCCGATATTCGGAAAATATTGTCAAAGTTATATGAAGAAAGCTTCGAATTACAGCCTCACTAGCTTACACGTAAGAAAGGGATCTCTTTTTGAAGCAAGGATATCTTATTTTTGCGAATCATGGATTTTCTTTCTTCATGACGCATGAAAAGAAGGGAAGGTGTTTTTTCGTCGAAGGCTCAAAAACGGTATGTATGAAAGTTTCTTGCATCGTAAAGAAATAAATTACAATAATTTACATATTCAATCCAAAGTTACACATGTCAAATATTACAGCTTTGTTACAATAAAAGCACAATGTCTACTCCAGTGTCCCTTGCATTGGCCATTTAAAAATGTTTTCACAGTAAGTGCTAGTCTTCTTTCAGGACCTTCTCTGCAATTTCATTTAGCAGCTTATCGACGACTTCGTCAACGATAGATTCAGCCATATTAATGATCTCTAGAGCTTCCTTCGTTTCTAGATCGGCCACGGGATCGAACGGTTCCGGTGGCGGAGATAATTCAGCTGAAATAGGAAAAAAAATTAATCAGTCCGAAGCTACAGAAACAAACGCCAAAGATGAATATCAAAAGATATTACCTATACTTCTTTTACGCTCTACAGCTTCTTCAGCTTGTCTTGCTTCTTTCCGGGCGTCATGGGTGTCTTTTTCACTTTTCTTTATAATTTCATGAGCCATCTCTCGGCCACCATTCACCCAGACATCATTATAGAATTTTCCGCCCATTAAAGTCGCTTCAGCTGAGGGATCCTTTGTATCATCTACGGAGAAGGCAGCTTTGGCTTGGGCCATGGTTTTGATATGATCACATCCCGCCTTCTCCAAGATAGCCGAAATCCCCCACGCACTGGAAAACACACAAACATCCCCGCGATCATTTAAGATTTCTTCGAAGGTCTCGGCCTCCCCACTTATCCATTCAATGACACCTTTAGGGCCGCCTCATATGAAGTTTTCTTCGGTAGAATAGGCACCCATGTTGGCGAAGCTACCTTTTATCTTCTTCACGCACTCCAAAGATTTTTCAAAACATCTTTCCTTGGATGAGCGAAGTTCTTCAACAGTTTTCTCTAAATGATTTTTTCAATATTCGCTGATATCTCGGTCAGATTCTGTGAGTGCGCATTTTTCTTTTGCTTCTGCCAGCTGTTTCCGAAGGTCTGCAATTTCAGTCTTCTAGATTTCGGCTTGAGCCTTGTAATTAGCTTCGTCTTCTTTCACTTTGTTTACCAATGAAATTAAAATCTTGTCTTTTTCAAGACCTTCGTTTCTTAATTCGATAACCTCTGAACGAAGGTTGTTCAGAGCCATCGTATAGCCTTCATCTTCAATATCTTTTTGTGCCCTAAGCGCATTGCTAAGAATTAAGCCCTACAAGAGGGGGACAGAATTGAGTAAAGCACAAAAGATATTTCATTTTTAAATACAAAATTAGCTTTTATACCTTTATACTATTGTATGCCAGACTGTCAGCAAGTTCGTCCTTCGATAAAATCGAAAGACCATCTTCCAGCTTCGGGAATACGATGCTTCTACCTATCTCCCGGCAAACGGATATTTCTTTGCTATCCGGGAGATAGTACAAAAAGTCTTCCTCACCACTCCCATTAAACACTAGCGCCCCTTCGGATACTTCAATCTTTGGGCATAGTGTTGTGCTTCTAACATTTCTTCTTGGGACAGTACCTTTCCCGAAGCATGACGAATAATGTAGTCAATACTTTTGTTCGAAGCTTTAGGAGCAGGAGCTTTGATTCTTTCAGTTGCAATCCACTCTGCTTATTTTTCCTTAGGGTCAGCAGGCTCCATCTCGGTGGGCTCTAAAGGCCCAGCACCGGTTTCAGCCTGAATTGTTGCAGTTTCAACTTCTACCTGCTTAGTATCAGCTTTGGGTTGTGCTTTAGCAACTTTGGCAATTTTCCTTGTGGGAGCAGGACTCAAGGTTTTTGTTGTTTCTAACACAACATCTAGCACATTCGCCATCCTTCTCCTCTTAGGAGTTGCAGCGGAACCCTTTTGCACCTTCGGCACTGTCGCCTCTGTTGGAGGTCTCAAAATCTCTGGCATTTTCGTTATTTCCATTTTAGGCCCTTCAGCCTTATCAGCCTTCGTCTCAACTAGCTCGACTGAAGGTAACTTCGGTGTTACAGCCGGCTCTTCAATACTCTGCGCAGATGGAACAATTTCCTTTGTTCCGGTAGCTGAAGTGGGCCTTTCGCCAAATTCAGGTATTGTGGCCGGTTCAATGTAACACGGCCGGTGAGTTAGAACCTTCATCTTCTTGCCCTTTGGCTCAGTGGTAGTGGCTGAAGCAACAATCTTTCGAGAAGTAGCAATCTTTCTTTTTACTCCTTGCCCTTGCAGCGGGTAGCAATAGTCAGGGTATACGAAGCCAATAGTATCAAATACCCTGTTCAACCTTTTCTTTTTCCGACCCTCGAAGGCTGCAGACAAGGCATTGTCCTCGGTCTTGGAGTACACCCCAAGTAACTCGTCGCTAGTAGCTTCAATGCATTTCAGCCAGTCATCATTTGGTTCATCGAACTTATCTCCAAACCTGAAGGTGTACTTCAGCCGGACCAAACCACCTTCGCTAGAGTCAGCGATGGTCTCCTTCGGCATCTCCCAGCCTTCCGCAAGCGGCCATACCCTGAAAGCTATATGTTCTTGAATTAAATCTCTTGTGCAAATGAAAGAGCAAACAGTGTTGAAGGTCTTCCGACACGCTTCGGTGGAATCATCAATTTCGACCTTCGGCCTTCGGAGGCCGAAGCGGGACCAGATAGGGCGCATGATGACTTCTTTTATATCTTCCCTTGTCTTTAGATCATTCTTCAATAAAACCACTCTTCCATCCAAGATCCGGGCCACCTTTTCTGAAAAGTTGGCACTGGGTGGCTTGCGTTCGGACGAGCAATAAATCCATAACAACCAAAGTTGTTGTGGTACTACTCTTTACCGATGGCCTTCGTCTCGTATAAAAGTTCGTGCATGTTACAGAAGCATATTGCACTTGGCTCTAGCCCTTGACTCTTTACTGCTCAGACAAAAAGCCCCATCCTTAGTACGGCTTCGGGGGTGATTTGATGGAGGAAGATCTGGTAGGTCTTCAACACTTCAACTACAAACTTGCTCAAAGGAAATCAAAGTCCATCCTTGAAAAGCTTCGGTAAATTACAACTTCATTTTCCTCAGGGGCGGGGGCGGTGTTGTCTCCACTAACTCTCACGATAGACATGTCTCAAAAGTACCTTCCTCTCATGTTGTCAAGATGACTCTGTTTAATTGTTGATTTCTCGAAGATTGTATGGCTTGGCCGCCAGGGCCGATCTTTAGAATCTTTGCCTCCGCTTTTCACATCATAGCTATCACTGTCACCAGTATCTTCAGATAAACCTTCTAGTGTCTCTCTAGTAATCTTCTCTGTGTTTGTCTTTGCCATTGATTCAACAAATCCAGCAATATAAGGATCCACAGCCTTCTTCTCCTTGAACAGGTTCGTCTCTTCAGTCTGCTTTGTCTCTGCAACAACCTTCTTTTCCTCGGACATTTTTTCTCCAAAAATTGAGAAAATGCGACTTTTAACCGAAGCTCAGAAAGCTTGAAAATCCAGCGAGCGCTAGTGAGCAGGAGCCAAAAGATTGAGAAAATAAATGCGAATGGCAGGAACAGTGTATCAAATGATGCTGGTGTGAGTTCATATTTATACGCCTAGCACGCTGCAACTTGGAGGGCCCCGTCTGTCATTGAGTGTTGCTATTCTAGCAAATGGAAGGTGTTTTTTCGGACCTTCGGCTTAAGGCCTTCGTCCACGTCGCAGTCTAAATTTGTTAACAAATTAATACTATGAGGGGCTACTGTTGGGGGCCTTCGCCCTCCGAAGGTCCTCAAAAACATGATTTAACAATGTTTCCTAAGTGTAACAGATGAACAGGTACCTTCGGACATGGATCAAAACTGTACACGATAAGCATGGTCAAGATGAAGGTTGATGTTGCTCCGAAGCTACGTGCGAGGGAGCTTCGGCTTAACGGTGGAAAAAGGAACTGACTTAAAGAGGAAAAGGCCATCTAGTCCTTGTTGAGTTGTCCATAAGACAGTAGTAAATATGAAGGGCATGAATGTAACTTCACATAGGTTGCGCCGTGTGCATATAAATAGTTGAGCAGTACCCCCGTACTGTTCAAGCTGACTTGTACTCACTTGTGCGTCACGCTTGTACCTTTGCTTTCAGTCAAGCCGAAGGTATAAATGTAATTTGATATTGTTCTTATTTATTCCTGATTATATAAAAGAAAGATATATCATGATGTCATGTAATAGTTCATCTTATCATTTTTCATATGCTTCGTCTTTCATTGATTTATGTTGCAATGATGAAGGTACGTCCTTCATAACCTTTGTCTGAAGAACGTTATATCCTCAGGGAAATAATGCTTCGAAGGACGAAGGGCATTAATCATTAACCTATTTTTGTGTTGCCTTGTTCTTAATTCATAGCATTTGAGAACAAGTCACCAACAGATACGAATATAGACATTTAAACATGAAAAGAATATAAACAATCATTCCAAATCATTAGATTATTTATATTCTTATTCTATAAACATCAATAAACATCAGTAATATTTATAATACTTTTGTACCTTCGGCTTAACAGAAGGTGAGAAAGCGGGAGTGACGCAAAGGTGATTACAATTCAGCGTGAACAGTATGGTGTCAATGTTCATCTATTTATAGGCACAGGACGCAGCCTGGACAAAATTACATTCATGTCCCTGACAGTTACTAATGACCATAGAATCAGCCGTCAAGGACTAAGCAGTCTTTTCTCCTTTAGGTCGGTTCCATCTTTCACCATCGTCTTCGTGCTAAGCCGAAGCTTCCTCCGCCATAGCTTCGGAGCTAGCTCGTCCTACCTTCGGACTGCACCTTCACACCATACGCACCTTCATCTCAAAGCCGAAGCATCTTGTAAAAGTCTATGTTATATTGAAGACCAGGTTAGTCAAGTTTTTGAGGACCTTCGAAAGAGATAGGCCCCCAACAATCCTCATCAATAACCATTTCAACATCTACTTCCATTCCGATAGCTTCGGTTAAGTCTATCTCAAATCGCCCTTCTAGTCCATCTTCTTGGAAGAACTCTCCATCACATGTGTCCGGGTCTAAGTTATAATTAATCTTCATCGTTTGAAACATGTAATTTATCGTGCGGTGATACCTTATACACAATATCCTAGCCCTTAAGATGTTCTTTCATTTGGCATGCGTATAGGAGATAATACACTTGTGTGGCCTGTTGGGCCACGATATAGACATTGTGTCCTGATAAGGTGGAATCCTGTCAAATTTCGACTATCCCAAGATTAGAATGTGCCAGTCTCATCAATTCAGGGTCAAATCAATGACATTTGAATATCACTAGAGTAAGAGGTTTGGAACCATGAAAATTGAGTTCATATATTTATTCGATTCGTCCAAAATACTCGACCTCATCAAGGCTGGGCGTAAAGACTCGAACATGTTGTTTTTCGATTGGGTCGACTTTGGTCGTAGCTTGTTGTGCGAAAACGGTATCCATTGACGTCATAACCAGAATATTTCCTGACCCTATAAGCAAAGCCATTGGTTACTTGTCTCAACTCGGCACTCATAGATGGATCTCTTTGGCCCTGCAAGTATTCACAAGTTAAAAGATGCTAAATTGAGTTCATATACGGATCTCTTTGAAAAACTAAGCACGTACCTTATGTTTGAACCAGGAAATAAAATCGGGCAATCCATTTCCCACACCCTTTTTAAGAAGGGTATCATATTCCTGTGGAGTTGGGTCCGTTGATCGATGCTAGTATTCATGAAGAAATTGTTCCATGTATGGCGTCACCTCTTCAAGGTTGGTCAATACATACAGCATGATATGGCGCCACTCTTCATGTCTCAGGGTCTTAGTGGTCGAACCACTTGTGCTTCCGAGTTGGCCTTGAAATATGTTGAGGTTCGATTCATTGTCGCCATCATTGTAACGAGGGGGTGGATTATGCACGCTCGATAGTTTGTCACCATAGTAAGTTGTTGTGAAGTTTGACACCTCCTCTAGAATGTATGCCTTTGCAATGGAAGCCTCGATTTTGCATTTATTTCTACATTTCTTTCGAATAGTCTTTAGACATCTCTCAATTGGATAGCACCAACGTCCTTGCACGCCCCCCATTCGTGCCTCATATGAGAGATGAATAATCAAATGCTGCATTGTATTGAAGAAGCCGGGTGGAAATATCTTCTCAAGCTTACATAGTAACACGGGTGTCAATCTTTCCAAGTCTGCAATCACGGTTCGAGATAACTCTTTTGCACAAAGTTGGTGGAAGAAATAGCTCAACTCTATAAGCGCTAGCTAGACATGCTCAGGGACAGCCTCGAACCATCGCCGGAAGAATCTGTTCAATCCATATGTGGAAGTCATGACTCCTCATCCCTAAGACTCGTAGAGTAGATAAGTTCATCCCCCTACTCAAGTTAGTTGCATAGTCATCAGGGAACATCAACATCTTGATCCACTATAGTACTTCCTTCCTTTGGGCCCTGCTAAGGACAAAATTGGCCTTAGGCCTTCTCCAAACTTTCCACCACTAGGCGGCTTCATCTCTTAGTTTGGTCTATCACATAACACTGCCAGATCCACTCTTTCCTTTTTGTTATCCTTTGACTTATCAGGAATGTCCATAATTGTTGCCCAAAGTGCCTCGGTGACATTCTTTTCGGTGTGCATCACTTCAATGTTGTGTGGAAGGAGCAGGTTGCCATAATAGGGGAGTCGAGTCAAGCCCGACTTATATGTCCACATATGCTGCTCACCATCTCACAAAGCCACCTTCTGGACTGGCCACGAGCTCATCTATCTGTTTGACGAATTTCGGCACCAGTCATCATTGCAGGTGGGTGGTCTGTCACTACGACACCTTTCGTAAAGTTCTTGATGTCTACGCGGAGTGGGTGGTCAGGAGGGAGAAATTGTCGATGTTTATCCAATGATGAATATTTGCCACCATTCTTTAACCAAATGACTTAAGAGCTTCCTTGCACATCGGCCATGAGAACTTACCATGAACACACCAGGCGCAGAATAGCCCATACGCTAGTAAGTCATGCATGGAGTACTGGTACCAAACATGCATTTTGAAGTTTGTCTTCATAGCTTGGTCATATGTCCATACCCCTTAATCCCAAGCATGTACCAATCCATCAATCAAAGGCTCCATGTACACGCCCATTTTATTCCCCAAGTGTCCAGGAATTATCAACCACACGAATATGTCCTGTCTTTGAAAGAATACACCAGGGGGGAGATTGATTGGGATAACAAACACGGGCAAACATGTGTACGGGGCAGCGCTCATTCCATAGGGATTGAACCCATCTATGGCCAGCGCAACACGTACATTATGAGCCTCTTCGGCTTTCTCATGGTGAATGGCATCAAAATGTTTCCATGCTTCACCATCGGATGCGGGCACCATCTTGTCAGGATTGTATCGTTTGCCATTTTTGTGACATATCATCTGTTTTGCGGATTCCTCGGTCATGTATAGACAATGGATCCTCGGTATGAACAGAAGGTGGCATAGGATTATCACGGGGATGTCGAGCTGCCTCTTTTGTCCATCACCAGAGTCCACCTCCATAAACCTAGATGATTTACACTTCGAACAGTACTTTGCCTCCACACATTCTTTTCTAAATAGCATGCAGCCCTTCAAACAAGCATGTGTCTGCTCATATGTCATCTTGAGTGCACAAAGGAGTTCTTGTGCCTCAAACATGCTCTTTGGTAGAACGTGATCCTCCGGAAGCAGCCTGCCAATAACTGTCAACAAGCCATCGAATGCGTCTCGACTCATGTTGTACTGCGACTTGAACGCCATTACATGCCCAATGACATCCAGTTGAGAAACCTTTGTCTGGCCATGAAGGGGCTTCTGTGCCATGTCAAACATGTCATAGAACACCTTTGCGGTCGGCTCTGGCTCGTCCTCCATACATCCTTCGGTGAACTGTGCCTCGTGATACTCATTCAACATATCCGCTACCCCCGCATCAACATCATAATCCTTGATGTGTTGTCTAACCACCTCCTCTCCCGTACGATGCACTTCACCATGGAAGATCCACCGAGTATAGTCCGGCATAAATCCATTCTTCCAAATATGTTCACCGGAGGTGGGCGCCATTGTTGGTCCTTATTCCCGGATGCTATACACCAAGAACAAAGCAACACAATTGTTAACAACTAGAGACCTTCGTCCTTCGAAACATTATTTCCCTTGGGATATAATGATCTTCAGACAAACGTCAAGAAGGGCATACCTTCATCATTTTATTGAGTAAAGATACGAATATAGACATTTAAACATGAAAAGAATATAAACAATCATTCCAAATCATTCGATTATTTATATTCTTATTCTATAAAGATGAATAAACATCAGTAATATTTATAATACTTTTATACCTTCGGCTTAACAGAAGGTGAGAAAGCGGGAGTGACACAAAGGTGATTACAATTTAGCGTGAACAGTATGGTGTCACTATTCATCTATTTATAGGCACAGGATGTAGCCTGGACAAAATTACATTCATGTCCTTGATAGTTACTAATGACCATAGAATCAGCTGTCAAGGACTAAGCAGTCTTTTCTTCTTTATGTCGGTTCCATCTTTCACCATTGTCTTCGTGCTAAGCCGAAGCTTCTTCCACCATAGCTTCGGAGCTAGCTCGTCCTACCTTCGAACTACACCTTCACACCATACGCACCTTCATCTCAAAGACGAAGCATCCTGTAACAGTCTATGTTATACTGAAAACCAGGTTAGTCAAGTTTTTGAGG
Source organism: Zea luxurians (assembly GCA_029449295.1). Taxonomy (NCBI): domain Eukaryota; kingdom Viridiplantae; phylum Streptophyta; class Magnoliopsida; order Poales; family Poaceae; genus Zea; species Zea luxurians. The sequence continues at coordinate 142,420,714 of JAOPSE010000009.1, read as the reverse complement.
ACCTTCGGAAGAAAAAGGCCCCCAACAGTAGCCCCTCGCAGTGTTAATTTGTTTTTGTATTTAACAAATTCAGACTGTGACGTGAACGAAGGCCTTTAGCTGAAGGTCCGAAAAAACACCTTCCCTTCGCTAGAATAGCGAAAGTCAATGATATGTAGGGCCCTCCAAGTTTCAATGTACTGGGCATATAAATAGGAACCCGCAGCGACAGCATTTGTTGCGCCATCTCAATTGCTAAGTTTTAATTTTCTTGCTCTATCAGATTCCGCTTGTTTTGTGAGCTTCGGCATTTGTTCAAGTGCCCATCAAATGTCTAATGAGAACAAGGTTGTTGATCCTGCCTTAGCTGGTTTTTATGAGGCTATGGAGAAGTCCAACACAGAAAAGATTACAAACGAAATACTAGCTGATTTGTGTGAAGATTCTGACGATAGCGGAAGCTTTGATTTGGAAAGTGAAGACGAAGATGCTGAAATTTGGCCCTGGCGACCAAGTCACACCATCTTCAGAAAATCATCCATTAAGCAGAGTCAAATTGATGCTATGAAAGGGAGGTATTTCCGAGATATTTCCATTGTGAGAGCTGGAGGGGATAGCGCCACCCCTGTTCCCGAAGAAGATGAAGTGGTTGTTTTTAGAAGCTTCATGAAGGTAGGGCTTCGGTTCCCATTAAGCAAATTCCTGGTTGAAGTGCTGAAGACCTTCAAAATTTTCCTTCATCAGATTACCCCTGAAGCCATTATCAGGATGGGGGTTTTTGTTTGGGCCGTGAGAAGCAAAGGGCTAGAACCAAGCGCAAAATGCTTCTGCAATATGCACGAGCTGCTGTATGAAACGAAGGCTACTGGAAAGGAGCAGTATCACAACAACTTCGGTTGTTATGGTTTCGTGCCTCGCACTAATGTAAGCTACCCAGTTCCAACATTTTGGAAAAAGGTGGTCAGGATCCTGGATGGAAGAATGGTTTTATGTGAAGAATAACTTAGTTGAGAGGGAAGATATAAAAGGGATTATTCAGCGCCCCATTTGGTCCCGCTTCAGCATCAGGAGGCCAGCCACTGCTCTTGGGAAAGATATAGAAGCATGCCAGAGAAGCTTCAACACTGTGTGTACTTTTATTAGCACAAGAAACTTAGTTCAAGAGCACATCGCCTACAGAGTATGGCCGCTCGTGAATGAGTGGGAGATGCCAAAGGAAGCTACTGTCGGGTCTAGTCAGGGTGGCCTGGTCTATCTAAAGTATACCTTCAGATATAGTGGCGAGTTTGATGAGCCAAATGATGAGTGGTTGAGCAGTATTGAGGCAACCAGTGATGAATTGCTTGGAGCCTATACAAGGGCCGAAGATGATGCAATGACCTTGGCCTTCGAAGGCCGAGGCAAGAAAAGGTTGAATAGAGTTTTTGACGTCATTGGTTTCGTATACCCTGATTATAGCTATCCCTTGCAAAAGCAGGGAAAGAAAAGGAAAGCTGCTACTTCGACCATTTCTGCTGTGCCGAAGGGCAAAAAGATCAAGGTTTTAACGCACCGGCCTAGGTATATTGAAACGGCCACAGTGCCGAAGCTTGGTGAAGGAACATCTCCCACTGCTAAGGCAGAACAGTATGCTCCTGCCGGTCGAAGCACCGAAGAATCGGCTGAAGTGCCAAATAATCCTGCAACCGGGTCGGCCGAAGCGCCAAAACATACTACCGAAGCTAAAGGAAAGGCAGCCGAAGAGCCAAACTGAGAGGAACTGGTAGGACCAAAAATCTTAAGTCTGCCACCTGAGCCAGAATTGCCGAAGGTGTCAAAAGCTCCTACAATAACTCCCAAGAGGAGTAGGATGGCAAGCGTGCTAGACACTATCAAGGAGTCAACAAGGGCATTAACTCCTGCCCCTACAAAGAAGGTTGCCGAAGCTGCTACAGCTCGCGCTGAAACTGAAGCTGGGCCCTCAGTGCCCACCGAGGCAAAGGCTGCTAGAACTGAGCAGAGAATTGAACAAGAATCTTCAGATGCTGGCTCGGCTCTGGAGAAGAAAAATGTGCCCGAAACAGTTAAATCTCCTACTCCCGAAGCACCCTCCGAAGATCTTGACTTTATTATATGACATGCTTCGGGTAAAAGGTTGTTTGAAGAAGAAATCGCGGAAGCCAAACACTATACCCGGGAATTGAAGTATCCAAAGGGGTCCCTAGTGTACAATGGCGCCAACGAAGATGATTTTCTATACTGTCTCCCGGACAACAAGGAAATATCTGTCTGCCGGGAGACGACAAAAAACATGGGGTTTCCGAAGTGTAACACACTAAATTTAGGGGTATAAAATTTCTCTTTAAATATCACCCAAATTCATCTGTTACTCTTCTCTCTCTCACCCTAGGTTTTATCTCTCCCTAGATTCTCTCTCCCTTTTTCCCTTTTAAGTAGAATTAGCTTAAAGGTAGGGGGATTTAATTATTTATTTTTGCCAAAACATTATGAGCCATGACATGTTGCATCATGCTGAGCTTAAAATATTCTTTGAAGTGTTGCACAAGTTTGAATTTGTTTGAATTTGAAACCTAATTTGAATTTGGTATTGAAAACCCTAGGGAAAAGAAATAGAAAAGGAATTAGAAAATCCCGAGAAAAACAAAAAGAGCAAACAGCCCAAACCAGCACAGCTCGGCCCAGCTAGGCCGCGTGCCCGCACTACCTGATAGGCGGTCCCTGCCTGTCAGCGGCAGCTCTCCCTCCCGCGCGCCCTCTCTCTCTCGCTCGTTGCCCAGTGGAGCCGACCTGTCGGCGCCGGTTTCTTCACCTGCGCTCCCCTCCCCTCTCTCTGTCTCGCGGGCCCGGTTCGCTAGTTGCTGAGCCATTGCCCCGCGCGTCCCCTTTTCTCTCTCTACACGGTGGGCCTACCCTGTCAGTTCCGCCCTTACAAATATTGATGTATCTATCTTTAGAAGGAGTGATGGTTCATTAGCCTTTAAGGGTGTATTAGATGGCAAGCTCTATTTAGTTGATTTCTCAAAAGAGAATGCCGATCTAGATGCATGCATAATCGCTAAGACTAATATGGACTGGCTTTGGCACCGCCGTCTAGCACATGTTGGGATGAAGAACCTTCATAAACTTCTAAAGGGAGATCATGTGTTAGGACTAACCGATGTCTGTTTTGAGAAAGACAGACCTTGTGTAGCGTGCCAAGCAGGGAAACAGGTGGGAAGCACTCATCAAAGCAAGAACATGATGACAACGTCAAGACCATTGGAACTCCTACATATGGATCTCTTTGGCCCCATTGCCTACCTCAGCATCGGGGGAAGTAAGTATGGTCTTGTTATAGTTGATGATTTTTCCCGATTCACTTGGGTGTTCTTTTGCAAGATAAATCCGAAACCCAAGTAACCCTAAAGCGCTTCTTAAGGAGAGCTCAAAATGAATTTGAGCTAAAGGTGAAGAAGATAACAAGCGATAATGGGTCCGAGTTCAAGAATCTACAAGTTGAAGAATATCTTGAGGAGGAAGGCATCAAGCACGAGTTCTCCGCTCCCTACACACCGTAGCAAAATGGTGTGGTAGAGAGGAAGAACAGGACGTTAATTGATATGGCAAGAACGATGCTTGGAGAACACAAGACACCTGAGGGGTTTTGATCGGAAGATGTGAATACAGCCTGCATACCATAAACCGGCTCTATCTGCATCGCCTTCTCAAGAAGACGTCATATGAACTCTTAACTGGTAATAAACATAATGTTTCCTATTTTCATGTATTTGGGAGCAAATTCTACATTTTAGTAAAGAAAGGTAGGCATTCGAAGTTTGCTCCCAAAGCGGTAGAAGGTTTTTTACTAGGATATGACTCAAATATAAAGGCGTATAGGGTCTTCAACAAATCATCAGGATTAGTTGAAGTCTCTAGCGACGTTGTATTTGATGAGACTAATGGCTCTCCAAGAGAGCAAGTTGATCTTGATGATGTAGATGAAGATGAGGTTCTGACGACCGCCATGCGAACAATGGCGATAGGTGATGTGCGACCACAAGAACTACAAGAACAAGATCAACCTTCTTCCTCTATGGTGCTGCATTCCCCAACTCAAGATGATGAACAGGTACCTCAAGAAGAAGGGCAGGATCAAGAGGGAGCACATGAAGAATAGGATAAGGAGGAAGAAGCATCACGGGCCCCTCCAACTCAAGTCCGAACGACGATTCAAAGATATCATCCAGTGGATCAAATTCTGGGTGATATCAGCAAGGGAGTAACAACTCGCTCATGCTTAGCAAATTTCTGTGAGCGTTACTCGTTTGTTTCTTCTATTGAGCCTTTCAGGGTAGAAGAAGCCTTGCAGGATTCAGACTGGGTGTTGGTCATGCAGGAAGAGCTCAACAACTTCAAAAAAATGAAGTTTGGAGCCTAGTGCCATGTCCAAAGCAAAACGTTATGGGAACCAAATGGGTGTTCCATAAAAAGCAAGACAAACACGGAGTGGTGACAAGAAACAAGGCTCGACTTGTGGCAAAAGGTTATGCCCAAGTCGCAGGTTTGGATTTTGAGGAGACTTTTGCTCCTGTGGCTAGGTTAGAATCAATTCGGATTTTATTGGCTTATGCTGCTCACCATTCCTTTAAGCTGTTCCAAATGGACGTGAAGAGCGCTTTCCTCAATGGACCAATCAAGGGGTATACATGGAACAACCCCCTGGCTTTGAGGATTATAGGTATCCTGACCACATCTACAAGCTCTCTAAGGCGCTCTATGGACTTAAGCAAACCCCAAGAGCATGGTATGAATGCCTTAGAGATTTTCTTATTGCTAATGCTTTCAAGGTTGGGAAAGTTGATCCTACTCTATTCACAAAGACTTGTAATGGTGATCTTTTTGTATGCCAAATATATGTCAATGACATTATATTTGGTTCTACTAATCAAAAGTCTTGTGAGGAGTTTAGCAGGGTGATGATGCAAAATTTGAGATGTCGATGATGGGCGAGTTGAACTACTTCCTTGGATTTCAAGTGAAGCAACTCAAGGAAGGCACCTTCATCTCCCAAACGAAGTACACTCAAGATCTGCTCAAGAGGTTTGGGATGAAGGATGCAAAGCCCACAAAGACACCAATGGGAACAGACGGACATCTGGACCTCAACAAAGGAGGTAAGTTCGTTGATCAAAAGGCATACCGGTCAATGATAGGATCGTTACTTTATCTTTGTGCTAGTAGACCGGATAAAATGCTAAGCGTATGCATGTGTGCTAGATTTCAATCCGACCCCAAGGAGTGTCACCTTGTGGTCGTTAAGTGAATTCTTAGATATTTAGTTTCTACGCCTTGCTTCGGGATCTGGTATCCAAAGGGGTCTACCTTTGACTTAATCGGATATTCAGACTCCGACTATGCCAGGTGCAAGGTTGATAGGAAGAGCACAATAGGGACTTGTTAGTTTCTAGGAAGGTCCCTAGTGTCCTAGAGCTCGAAGAAACAAACATTTGTTGCCCTATCCACCGCTGAGGTTGAGTATGTTGCCGCAGGACTGTGTTGTGTGCAACTACTTTGGATGAGGCAAACCCTCCGGGACTTTGGCTACAATCTGAGCAAAGTCCCACTCCTATGTGATAATAAGAGTGCAATCCGCTTGGCAGATAATCCTGTTGAACACAGCCGCACTAAGCACATAGACATTCGGCATCACTTCCTGAGAGACCACCAGCAAAGGGGAGATATCGATATTTACCACATTAGCACCGAGAACCAGCTAGCTGATATCTTCACCAAGCCTTTAGATGAGAAAAGGTTTTGTAGGTTGCTTAGTGAGCTAAATGTCTTAGATTCGCGTAACTTGGATTGATCAATAGCATACATGTGTTCTATGCCTTTGATCATGTTACTTTAAGCTTTATTGTCTTTCATTGCCTATATTTGGTGCTCAAGTTGTACAAGTCATCCCTGGACCTCACAAGTCCCTATGCAAATGATGCACATATTTAGGGGGAGATGTGCTACAACTTGACCCCCTTGAGACTAACTTGTTTGTTGAGTACTCTTGTATTAGCCTCAAAGGGATATTGAAAGGTAAAAGTGAACTTGGACAAAGAAAGAGCTTCCACTGCATTCTGGTAAATGTATCTTGTCCTAAGTTCTTTGTTATGCTCTCATTGCCTTTTTGCTCGTATTTGACAATTTGGTGAGGCAATGGGGTTAAAGGGCCAAAAGTTATCCCATTTTGGTGTTTAATGCCAAAGGGGGAGAAATTAAGGCCAAAGCAAATGGATCAGCCAACCACTTGTGAATTTCAAAAAAAATTAAAAATTGTAGAGTTAGAATTTGTGTTTCGTCCAAAATCCTCTTATTACAAATATTGGTCTCTTATGGGGGAGAATTTTGATTATGGGAAAAGGGGGAGTTTTTGGCACTTGATCAAATTTACCTTCAATAGATCTCTAAATTCGCCAAAGCTAGTGTGTTTGATTTAGAAATAGGAAAAAGTATTTGTTTTGTGAAAATAAACCAAGTGGTGGCAAAAGTGATCCAAATATGCCAAATTCTAAGTAAGAAAAATTTGGTCTTCATTTTGCATTTTTTGAGAATAATATTGCACTTCAAGTTGCTTTCAAATGTATTGGCATAAATCACCAAAAAGGGGGAGATTGAAAGGGAAATGTGCCCTTGGGCCATTTCTATAAATGTTTTGGTGATTAGATGCCCAACACATATTGTTTTGGTTAATATGAGCTAAGTGCTAAAGAAGTGCAAATCAAGAATCAAGGTATGTCTCTAGCCTTAGTGAATTGTTTTTGGTACTAATGTATTTCTCTAAGTGCTAGGAACCTTGTTAAGAAAAGTGGAAATGGATTGGAGAAGTTTGGCTAAGTCTAGCCAAGACTTGCATCAGCCTGTGGTGCACCGGACTGTCCGGTGTGCACTGGACAGTGTCCAGTGCACAGGTTGGTTCAGCAGCAAAGTCGCTGCTCTCAGGAATCAGTGAGGGCGACGTGGCTAAAAATCATTGGACTGTCCGGTGGTGCACCAGACTGTCCGGTGAGCCATCAGCACCGCGCTCAACGCTCGGCGACGAACTCGTCGCTCTCGGGAATTCACCGAGGGCGCCACGGCTAAAATTCACCGGACTGTGCGGTGTGCACCAAACTGTCCAGTGAGCCAACGGCACCCGCAGCCAACGGTCGGCAGCACGATCAACGGGCGACACGTGGCCTGAGCCAAGGGTCACTTGGTCACACCAGACTGTCCGGTGTGCACCGGACAGTGTCCGGTGCGCTAAGCGGCCCAAAGGCACAACGGTCAGCTTCGCCAGAAAAGGAAAGAGATCGAGCACCAGACAAGGACTGTTCATGTCCGGTGGTGCACTGGACTATCCGGTGCGCCACCCGACAGAAGGCAAGAATTGCCTTCCAAATGGAATTCGAACAGCTCTTAGCTACCTTGGGGCTATAAAAGGGACCCCTAGGCGCATGGAGCACTACACCAAGCCTCCATTGAATATCCTAAGATGCCTAGACTCCACAAATACGCATTCGGATCATCGTGACTGAGATTTGAGCACTAAGTGTGTTGTGAACTTGTTGCACTGTTCTTGTGTGCTCTCTTCTTGACTTGTGTGCGTATTGTTGCTGCGATTCTAGCTTGTGTGTGTGTGTTGCTTTCCCTCCCCGATTCTTGTGGTTTTTCTTGTGAACAACATTTTAAGAGTGAGAGGCTCCAACTTATGGAGATTCCTCACAAACAGGAAACATCACTAAGGAAGAAAACTGTGGTACTCAAGTTTGATCGTTGGATCACTTGAGAGGGATTGAGTGCAATCTTTGACCGAAGGAGGTCACCACAACATGGAGTAGGCATTGGCTGAACCACGGGATAAAATCACCGTGTCTCTTGTGTCATCTTTTATTGTGATTGATTTCTCTTCTTGAGTTCTCACTTAATCACTTGTGCTATTGTTCCCAAGTTTAAATACTCATTATAAGGAACAATCAAGTGAAGAGTTCTCGCTATAGCATCTCGTTTTCAATCTAACTAACATTTCATAACCAAGTTTGGACTATTTAGTATTTGATTTTACAGGATCACCTATTCACCCCCCTCTAGGTGCTCTCAGATACAACAGTGTTGTGGTTCCACACCACTTTTATTAATTCGTCTGGCCACTTTCCTTTGGGTTGGTTGAAGATTGACTTCATTATTCCTGTTATTATGATTCCATTTGCTCTTTCTATCAATCCATTTGACTCTGGATGCCTCACTGATGCGAAGTGTATTTTTTACCAATCTAGTTACAAAAGGTTTTGAATGTTTCAGCATCAAATTGAGTCCCGTTATCAACTGTTATAGCTTTCGGCACACCGAAGCGACAAACAATACTCTGCCAAAAGAATTTATGGACCATGACCGAAGTTATTGTGGTTAAGGGCTTTGCTTCAATCCACTTAGAAATGTACTCCACTGCCACCACAACATATTTCAAGCTGCCTTGTGCTGGTGGGAGTGGTCCTAGCAAATCCAGGCCCCACCTTTGCAATGGCCAGGTTGGCTGTATTAACTGGGTTAGAGACGAAGGTTGTTTCTGGTCTCTGGTGCATCTTTGGCAATTTTCACATTTTTGAACCAAATCCACGGCATCCGAAGCTGCCTTCGGTCAGTAAAAACCTTGTCTGAAAACCTTCCCCGGTAAAGGCCTAGACCCAATATGAGCCCCACATAATCTAGCATGTATTTCCTTCATCAATTCTTGACCTTCGGCCCTAGACAAGCACTTGAGCAATGGAGAGCAGACTTTGTGCTTGTATAAATCCCCTTCTATAATTACATATGGTCTTACTCTTGCTTCCATTCTTTTATTATAAACTTCATCATCCAGAAGACAATTGCCTTGGAGGAAAGATACAATCTCAGTCCTCTAATCTTCACTATTTACTAGTGAAATTGTGAGCACCGCTCTTTCCATGAGCTCGACCGAGGGTGCCTTTATTGTTTCAAAAAATACTTCCGAAGGTAATGGGAGCCCCTGGGCCACTGATTTTGCTAATAAGTCTGCATGTTCATTTTCTCCCCTTGGGATATTCTTTACAGAAAAAACCTTCAAAGGAGGCTTTCATCCTTTGGACTGCATCTAAATACTTTTCAAGCTTTGGGTCTCTTGCTTTGCTGCTTTTGTCTACATGACCCAAGATAACTTGTGAATCAGTCTTGAGGATCGCCCTTCTTATACCCATTACCATAAGTTTCCGAAGCTCTAAGAGAAAGGCTTCGTACTCTGCAACATTATTTGTGCAGCCGAAGTCCAACTTTACTGCATAACAGGTTCTGACTTTAGATGGTGCAATTAGAATGGCAGCTGCACCTGCGCCGAAGGTCCCCCAAGACCCATCACAAAATACTGTCCAAGCTTCGGTATCGCTTATTCTTTCTTCGTCCTGAGCCCCTGGCGTGCAATCAGCAATGAAGTCTGCTAACGCTTGGGACTGGATTGAAGATCTATGGACATAATTAATGGTGAATTCATTGAGTTCTGCAGCCCATTTTCCGACCCTTCCTGTAGCTTCTCTGTTCTTCATTATGTCCTTCAAGGGTTGTGATGAAGGCACTATTATGTGGTATGCTTGGAAATAATGCCAAAGCTTCCTGGAGGCCATCAGTACATCATACAATACCTTCTCCGGCTCTGTATAATTCTTCTTTGATGGACTAAGTACCTCAGAGACGAAGTATACTGGTTTTTGCTTCTTTACTTGGCCATCCTGCTTCTCTTGTACAAGCGCCGCACTAACCGCAGCGTGGGAAGCAACCACATATAGAAGTAATGGAGTTCCTGACGAAGGTGGTGTTAGAGTTGTTAAATCTATCAGATATTGCTTCAGCTCTTTGAAGGCTTTCTACTAAGTTGGTTCCCATTGAAAGACTTCGGCTAATTTCAATACTTCAAAGAAGGGCAGGTTCCTCTGTGCTGATCTTGAGATAAATCTATTCAATGATGCCAGCCTTCCTGCTAACCTCTGAGTCCGCTTTCTCGAATTTGGTGGTTCCATCCGAATGATAGCTTCGATTTTGCTTGGGTTAGCTTCAATACCTTTTGTTGATACCAGGCAGCCAAGAAATTTGCCCTTCTTCACTCCAAAGACGTATTTTTCTGGATTTAGCTTAAGACCAGCTCGTTTGATGTTGACAAATGTCTCTTGCAAATTAGCAACACAGTTTTCTTGTTTCGTGCTCTTTACTATGATATCATCAACATATGTCAGCACATTTCTGCCAATTTGGGAGTGAAGAACTTTGGTAGTCATTCTGCTGAAGCTTCCTCCAGCATTCTTGAGTCCCTTAGGCATCCGAAGGTAACAATAGGTCCCACTAGGAGTTATGAAGCTTGTCTTCGGCTCATCGTCCTTCTTCATCCAGATTTGATGATAGCCTGAGTAGCAATCTAATAAGCTCATGAGCTCCGAAGTAGCTGCTGCATCCACAAGGGAATCTATTCTTGGCAATGGGAATTCATCCTTCGAACATGCCTTATTGAGATCTGTAAAGTCAATACACATTCTCCATTTTCCGTTAGCTTTCTTTACCATGATGGTATTAGCCAGCCACTCTGGGTATGTCACTTCTCTAATAACGCCAACACTTAGAAGTCTTTTCACTTTGTTTCGTGCACCTTTGGCTTTATCATCAGACATTTTCCGAAGCCTCTACTTTCTTGGTCTAAATGACGGGTCTACATTGAGTGAGTGCTCAATAATATCTCTATTGACACCACAGAGATCATTGGCTGACTAAGCAAAGACATCTTTTTGTTGAATAAAAATCTCAGCAAGGTCTTCTCTTGTTCATCAGATAATTGAGATCCCAATAGCACTTTTTGCTCAGCTATGTCTTCACACAAAAGCATGGGCTTTGGTTGATTTGCCGAAGCAGCCTTTTCTCTTTTATGCTTATATTACTGATGAGCTTCGATTTCATCTATATTATGGATGGCCTTCGAATCTGTCCAACTTCCTTTGACTCTCCTTATAGCTTCTTGACTCCCATGTACAATAATGGGCCCTTGTTCTGAAGGTATCTTCATGCAAAGATATGCTGGATGGAGTATTGCTTCGAAGGCATTGAGCGTCTCTCGTCCAATGATTGCATTGTACGGATACTCCATATCAACAATGTCGAAGACAACCTGTTCTATCCTTGTGTTGTGAACTAGCCGAAGGTGACCGGCATGGTTATCTTGCCGAGCACTACAATCTGTCTTCCTCCGAAACCACAAAGGGATGTGTTGCATCATGTATCTTGTCATCTGGCTCTTGCATTTGTCTGAAAGCCTTCGCGAAAATGATATCCGCTGCACTGCTTGTGTCCACCAGGACATTGTGGACCAGGAATCTCTTGATGACACAAGATATAAACATTGCATCGTTGTGGGGATAATCCTTGAGTTAAAGATCCTCCTGGGAGAAGGTGATTAGTATGTGAGACCATTTGGACTTGATGAAGGGTCCTTGCACCCCAATATGTTGTACCGTTCTCTGTGCTTCTTTCTTCTGCCTCTTGTTGGCTGGTTCAGAACTTGAGCCGCCTGTGATTGAGAGCACTAGCTTCGTAGCCGAAGGTGCCACAGCTTGGTTGCTTTGTGAAGCCATTGTCGCAGTTGTGGAAGTGAGTTCACTAGAGGTGGGCACCAATGTTGTTCACTTGTTCTCAAATGCTATAGATCAAGAACAAGGCAACACAATGGTTAATGGTTAAAACCTTCGTCCTTTGAAGCATTATTTCCTCTCGAATATAATGATCTTCAGACGAAGATCATGAATGACATACCTTCATCATTTCAGCATATAAATATGAATAAAAAAGTAAAGGAACACAAAGGAATAAAAGTAATAATTATACATCAATAATCAATTTCTATTTGTATTAATATTCAATGTACATGAATAAACATCAATAATATTCATATTACATTGATACCTTGGGCTTGCTAGAAGGTGAGGATGCGAGGAAGATGCGAGAGTAATTACAATCCAGTGTGAACAGTACGGGAGTACTGTTCATCTATTTATAGGCACGGGACGCGGCCCGAGTAAAATTACATCCGTGCCCTCAAACACTTCTTTGCAAGTAACTAAAACCAATAAGGGCTATCTAGCCCTTTTTCTTCTTTGCTTGGTTCGGGCTGAAGCCATTGAGCTTCGACATCTCGCACTGTCGCCTCTACATAGAGTCTTAGCCTTGAGGAGCTAAACCGAGGCTGAAGGAGGCTTCGACGATCCTTTGTATCATTTTGCCGAAGATGTTTTTTCCTTGTAGATCTTCAGTGGAGAAGAAGACCCCAACACTTGCCATTAAACTTCTTTCTAGATTTGAAATACGCTATTTTATACTGTTTTAATCACATCCACCGGTAGATATGCATATTTTTATATTGTTCATCCTACCTCTGACTTGCTTTGAGTCGTCTGTTCGCTTCCCACCACCAGCCATAAGTAGTCATCTGTTTGGAATATGCATTTTGATCTAATCAATACCAACCGATTATTCTTCAATCTCACATGATTGAATAATTAGTCAGATTATCAGCAAGCACAAAGAAGTTGCTACAGAAAAAAAAATAATTGCTTGAATGCTAAAAGAAAAAAATACTCCCTACGTCCCAAAATATAGTTCTTTCTAGCGCACTCATTCACAACTGCAAACTACTGAAAGCAGAACTCACTTAAACATAGTTAGAACAACCTCCATAAAACACATAACACCATTTCCCTGCTTCACATGTTATCAGTCTGAATAGAATTAGAGTTGGTACTTAATCATATGTTTCTCATTTGTTCTAGAAACAAATATATGTTTTAAATAAAAAGTTTGAGATACTACGACATTTTTCGCACTTGCGGCTTGTGGACCTGATTCAACAAAAACGATATAAAATGGTGTATTTCAAATCTAAGAAGTTTAATGGCATGGTTACCAGTCTAGAAACTTCCATGGCATATATCAACCAGAAAAATTATAATGACACATAGCTAACCCTATCTATATCCATCGTTTATACATCCCAATAAATATCTAGTCTTTCTAACTATTTGTATTCTATACTAAATTCAAAATATATTGGCTATCCATCCCTGTCGGCCCGATTTCACGCGATTCACAAGTTCCCTACTTACGCCACTCATTCCAAGAGGCAGCCGCGGTCTCGAGGGGGCACCCCGGCCGCCGGCTGCCCCAGCAGTGCCGTACCCGACCAGCCATGCGCATCTTCGTGCTGTCCGGGCAGAGTAACATGGCCGGCCGCGGCGGCGTGCACCACAAGCACTGGGACGGCGTGGTGCCCCCAGAATGCGCGCCGGATCCGTCCATCCTCCGCCTTTCCTCGGCGCAGCAGTGGGAGGAAGCCCGCGAGCCGCTCCACGCCGACATCGACACAACCAAGACCTGCGGCATCGGGCCCGGGATGGCATTCGCCCGCGCTGTGCTCTCGCGCCTGCAGGAGGACACCCCTGGCGCGGCGACCCAGATCGGGATCGGGCTCGTGCCGTGCGCCGTTGGCGGGACGGCCATCCGGGAGTGGTCCCTCGGGAAACATCTGTACGAGCAGATGGTATCCCGGGCGCGCGTCGCGACCTTGTACGGCGAGATCGAGGCCATCCTATGGTACCAGGGAGAGAGCGACGCCGAATCCGATGCCGACACGAGTGCCTACTTGAAGAACGTCGAGAGGCTCATCTGTAATGTCAGGGCAGATCTTGGGATGCCGCAGTTACCCTTTATTCAGGTGATGGTCTTGTTCCTGCTCCTATCATCCTTAGTGTGGTAATTTCTGATTCTAGCAAGGTTTCTGTCATGGATTTAACTAAATTTGATTGACAGGCATGGTATGAGTTTCCCTAAGCTTACAATTTATAGTCTTGTAGTCTAGTATAATCTTTAATTCATCTAGATGTTTTCAAGTAACGGTAGTATAATCTTTTAAGAAGGGTATTGTTGTGCCATTGTTGAGTGCTCTATGGTATTGGAGAATATCATAGTATTTTTGTCAAGAAGTATTTTTCAATTTTCGAGGTAAGGGGATGTTTGGAAGCAAAGTATTTTTCAAGTTTTGAGGTAAAACCATAGTATTGGAGAATATCATAGTATTTTTGTCAAGAAGTGTTTGGCTACATTGCCTTATAAAATACTCTGTTTTGAATACCATGTTTCTGTAGATGCCATGCTATTTTTGGAGCATTTGAAACTACACTCCAACCCAAAGTTTTTGTCTATGACTAGCCTTCCACATGTATACTAAATATCATGGTTTCAGATACTTTGTCTCCAAATACGTATAGCTAAGAGTGATGTAAAAAATACTATTGTTGTGTCATAACATCATAAAACCGTAGTATTCCAAAGCCATAGTTTTGAAATACTTTGCTTCCAAACACGCCCTTACTTGTTTCGACAATTTATGGTTAGTTCTCGTATTGCCAATTTTTTATACTTTGTACCATTTGTTGTCGTTAATATTAGTGAATGGAGCAGACTTCGTCATGGTTCAACATAACATATTGTGAATTGCTGTCACCATGTGGTATTTGGATCACATGTACAACATTCTGAATTATAATAAGTATGAATACAAAACCAGATGCTTATTATGGTAGTAAAATCAGAAATGCTCATGTTTGCTGACTAGTTCTTTGAGCTTCAACTCCAGATTTTGTAGTCGTAGGGTTGCAGAAAATACCACCCTAACCAAATTGTAGGCCATGGGATTCAAAAATCTCTTGGCTCATGATTCTCTCTATTCATTAGATTGGTTCATTGAAATCATTTGTTTCTCAAATACATAGGAGAAGTATATCTTTGTACTAAGAGAGGGAAAAAACGGTAACTTACAAGATAAAACAAACCTCCTCACTCTAGACCGAGCCATAAGGAGGCTTTGATGTTACATGATTAAGAAAAAAAATAAAAATACAAAAGATCGGACCTGACCATGCCACACCACCTTCACCCAAGGTTTCGAGACCTTGCACTCTCGTGAAGCACCAAAGGTGATGTTCGTGTTCTTCTCCGAATGATTGAAGAGTAACACTCAAATTTGTGCTGGATCCTTAAAAAATCAATGGAGTTTCTATGCTTTCAATGTAGCTAAGCTCATAAAACAACCACCATGTTGATGCCCTCCCTTTTCTCCTTTGAAACTCGTTTGTTGATATTATGCCACCAATCTAGAAAGTTTGCTCATTACTATTCATCACACACGTCTCAAAACCCAATGACTCCACAACTCTGAACCAAAAATCTTGAGGAAACACATATGAGGTTAGTAGGTGTTGGATGTTGTTGGATACTTGATTTCAATCCCCTGGAGGTGTTGAGAATCAAGGCAACACAAGTTAGGAATGAGGACCTTTGTCCTGAGTTTAACACTTCTTTAGATTGTTAACGCGAAGGACGAAGGTCTTTGGCTAAAAATGTAAATAGAAATGACGCGTAAGGGAATAACACAATATAATGGTGTATGGGAACTTATTTCCTTTGCCTTAGCATTTTCATTATACCTCCCATTACACCAGATAAATTTACAAGCATACCTTCGACTCCTTGACAAAGGGTGGTACGAAGGTTCTTCGAAGGCTGAGCGACACGATGCTATGGCCCTCGAAAAGGTACTTTATGTAGGGCACTGTTCATCTATTTATATGAAAGATGAACCGCCTTTGTATAGATTTACAATAATGCCCATCAAGGTTTTATACACACTATTTACAAACGGTATTAGGGCAATAGCGTATTTTCTCTGTCCTCGGCTATGTGGGTTTCGGCCGTCATTGTTTAGCAGCTTCTCCTTTGGGTTGCGTTCAAAGTTGTCGACCTCGGCTGTTGTCCTTGTTGCTTGCGCACAGACGAAACTTTTTTACACACTGCTTCTGTTGAAGCCAGGTTAGCTTCGTCTGCTAGTGGAAATGTTCCTGGAACACACTTGTTTGTGCCGAAGCAGCATGTTAATCGGGTGATCTTCGACATAAGAGGCCCCCAACAGATGTTTTGTTTAGTTTTCAGTTTTCAAAAATTAAGGTAGGTTTAGATGCCAATAGATAGCAACCTATATTATATTGTGAACATAAACCAGGTTAACTCTCATTACCCAAATAGTAAATTGTGGGGGTTACAATTTGGGTTGCAAGTAGTCAACCTATCAACACTCATCAATTAGTTTGTGTATATTGAGATCGAACTTTTGAAAATGAAGTTGCAACTGACAATTTGGGTTGCACGTAATCAACCTATCAACGACCATCATTGGTTTATGTACATTGAGATTGAACTTCTGAAAATAGCAAAGATATGCTGTCTAATCAGTTTTCATAATCCAGTGCAATTTGTAAATATAGTACATATTAGTAGCGAATGATGTGTTCTGGAATTAAACGCAAACCTATCCTCAACCATATTATGTAGTTATAGCAAAAATAATTAAATTCATTTTAAGATGACACTTAGAATGCCACTCAAAACAACGGAATTGATAAAAGTGCAGGTACAATTAAACACTGCAATCTTATGCAGGATTCAAGCAGCTTGCACGCTGTCATAGGTTCATCATTGAATCTTTAGTAGCTTTTCATTTTTTTTCTGAAATATAGAATGCATCATCGTTTTAACTTCACACATATTTTTTTCTTATATTTTGTAGCTTGCCATCAGAATTTGTTTCATCATGCTATTAACAAAAAATTGCTCAATTCTTAACTGGTAAAGTAATGTTTTTTACTTTCTACTTGTGATATTTAAGCACTAGAATTTGCAATTATGTTATTTAAGTAAAACAAGAATTGGTTTCAGTATTGATACCTTGTCCTTTTCGCATTAAGCGACCATCCTTTATTTTCCTAGATACTCCTTGAATGTCTAGTACCTTTTTCTATATCAGTATCTTTATTATGAAGGGAAGGTCTAGTACAGTGGTTAGAGTTGTCTCACTGAGTCAACAGGTGCCGTGTTTGAGGAGTCTCTCCGCATTGTCTAGGCTCTAGGAGGCTTTGGAAGTGGGTCTATCTAAGATTGTTTATGATCTGACCAGGTTGCACTTGCATCTGGGAATAAAAGGAACATTGAAAAAGTCAGAAATGCTCAATTTAGTGTTAACTTGCCCAATGTTGTAACTGTGGATCCGATGGGTATGGCATTGAATGAAGACAAGTTGCATCTTACCACCGAGTCACAAGTAAAACTTGGCAAAATGCTTGCAGAAGCGTACATTATGAACTTCTCTACATCAACTTGATAGGTGAATAAAAGGTAAAATTCTTTGGAATTCTTCTATATACCATGGCTTGTTGCACCATTTATTTCTGCAACTATCTTTGTTTATAAATCCATGTGAGTATTTGGTGATATAAAGAGTAAATGAGTCTTTAATCCACATTAAGTATGTTTGCTGACTGTTTCTCAGGGTAGTCTTCAGTGTATTAACCGAAATCATAGTAGTATTTTTTTTGGCTTTTGTTTCATTCCTTGATTTTTTTGCAGTATCTCAAGATCTTCAATCCACAACAAGTATATTTGATAAGGTCGCTTAATGACAAGATTGCTATGTGCTCAAGCACTTAATCAATCGAAGACATTGTATCTATCTTATGTCCAAGAATACGTAAAGTGCCTCAATTCTTGTATAGCATTTCAAAGTCGCTTCATAACATTTATTCCATATTGTAAGAATGGTTGCAGCCATTTGGTATTCTCGTAAAACTTGTGCAACCAACTTGTCAATCCGGTCTTATACCAAAGAAAAGGTCTCTCACATGACTTGACCTAAGGGAAAAAATGGGATGTTATGTGTCTGTCATAGTGTCCCATTTTTCAAATATTTTTAAGTTTAATAAAATATATAAGAAAATATTGCTAATGTTTTATTTAAAATATAAATATTGTCAATGTTTTATATAAATCTAATCAATTTTAAAGTAATTTTGACTGGTTTTTTAAACGGAGGAGGTGCACTCTCTTTGAGACAGAAATTAATAGAGAGTTTGGTTTGAGCAATGAGTTAGCCCGTCTTCTCATTTGTCACTTTTTTTGATTTGTATAAGGGAATGAATTGATTTATAATCATTTCATTCCTTAGAGTTAGTTAGTACTAATACGAGGACTGAAATTATTCTACTAAATTTGAGGAATAAATTTATGATGTACCACCTCATTTTAGATGTAGTGATTCTTTAAACCAAACACTTTCCGGAGAGAGTACGAGCGATGTGAATGATCTTATGGTATATTTGGTTGAGCTGCGATTTTTAAAAAGCTATTTTGAGCTATGAGGTGAGAAAAATAGTTGAGTTCTGGATTATGCGAAAGCTAAAAACCGTTATAATTCAATATATGTGATTTTTTTTAAAAACTATTGTTAGCCTTTTTAGTGACAAGCGGAACTTGTAAAACCATTATAATTCAATATATGTGATTTAAAAAATATATTTTTAGCCTTTTTATTGACAAGCGAAACTTGTCTGTTATCCTCATCTTCCTTTTGGATGGATTCTAGATCAAGGTATCGCTTGACCACGACAACAGATCTGTGTTTGTCTATGTGGCGTGGTAGAGGTCCCGCCTAGTGGCCAGGAGCATGCGTGTCCCTCGAGCTGGAACGGCATATGCGAAAAAACAAATTGATATCTTTACAACTAGTGGTAGGTGAATAATTTTTTAAGGTTGTCCACCTTCACAACATGTAAAAACAGAGGGAAAGTTATTTTCGGTTTTGTACTAGAGTAAATACATTTTTAATAAAAATAACGATTTATTTCCACCCATTTGATTTATTTAGCAAAATCAGGTTTAAAAGTCCAATCAAAGAGAGCCTTAGACTTCTTTTATATATTGAAAAAAGCGATTAGGCTTATTTTAGTTTAATAGACAAATAAAATGAGACATTTTTTTGTCTAATGTTTAATGTCAACTCTTTTTGACTAGCAATTGTGTTGTAATAGAAAAACTAGCCACTATCTCTACTATATTAAAACATTAGTTTCAACGGTCGTCTCGTGTCAATATTTTTTAAAAAAACTCTACATTTCTTTAGAATCAACCCACACATCTATAATCTTTTTTCTACTACTATAATAGGTGAGTTTCGTGCCTCCTGGTTTTCGTGCGTTGTCTCCCTCCAGTGACTGTCGTACGTCGTCGTGCTTCCCCGTATCTCTGAAACGAACTCTTGTACGCTACACGCAGAAACTGCCTCCGCACGCCACACACCTTCCTCCGCTCGTTGTTGCAACCTCTGAGCGCGCCGTGAGGATAAGTCCCTGCAAACTCTGTGCTACGAGGATAGGCCACGTGAACTCCACGTCAAGTGACCTGCCACGCTGCAACCTCCGATAGCATGCCTGCCACGACCGCTATCGCTATAAATTTCTGGCCTCTGGCTCTCCGGGTTAGTGTAGCGAAAATGGTTACCACCACCAGCAGGGCTTGGATCTCCCGAGGTGGCGGGCCCTTCAGAGACCTGTGTCGTCAGTCTGGTGCTAGCGTCCGACTGCTTGCCATGACACGTCGAGGTTGGACGAGGACACGGAGACATGTTGGTCGGTGGCTACGGCCATGCCTCCTCGCTTTGGCACCGGCGACAAGGAGGTTGTAGTTCAGCGGCATGGAGTGGGTGCCGTTCCGCGTAGGGAGGACATGCTAGCCGGTGGCTGTGGCCACGGGCCCCCTCGCCGTGGCACCGGCGACGAGGAGGCTGTAGTCGAGCAACATGGAGCGGGTGCCGTTCCGGGTAGGGAGGCGCTATCCGCTCTACATCGCGCCCCATCGTTCCATGATAGTTAAGGTATCCATACCACCAACTCTCTAACTCTAACGATCAATCGACCTGCTTAGGCTGAGGAGGTCTCGATTGGTAGCTGCAGGTGGAGTGCTAGCGATACTGATGCGAACGAAGCTCGAGAGTCAGATTGGTACATATGGGGGTGAGTGATCGGTTGTTTGCTTGCTCATTTCTAAATTGATAGAGCGGGGAATTGAGTTGTCCGTGTTTATGGCGGCGACGACGGCCATAAGGATGCATGCCATGTATTTGTGGAATTGCTGCAACCTTAGCTGAGTCTTGGAGAGCTACTTCTGCGACCGTGATCTGAAGAAGTTTCTCAAAGCATGGACATCTCTTAGCTTTGTCAGATGATTCTAATTTACATATGTTTCCATTTTAATATTAATCTTATTTTGTTAACAACATATTTTCTTAAGTAACATCATGTTTAGCTTCACAAATATGCTTAGTGTTTTTTATATACGTATATTTTTTCAGTCAGTAGTTAATGCCAAACTTGCAAATTAAAGCATGTTAGAGAAAGATACATCATGAAAAATAGAATAATTAAAAATTCCAAACACCATGGCTTTTGAGCGTTTAACTTCTCTATACTTCACAGCCCATCGCATAAGCCTTGTTGGATTGTTGTGGCCTCCATCCTCTTACAGTTGTTGTCATGGTCAAGCTCCGACGAAGGAAATCAGAGTGGGAAAATGGGAGAAAACTATATCCAACCTTCCAACATATGCAAATTGTGCACCTGGTCCAGTTTCATATGTCAACGAGAAACATGTAGATGTACCATGAGAACAAAAGAAATGATGTTACTCGTGCACTTTTATCTGATTTGATTTCATATTATGTGGCATTTGTAGCTCCTTTGCCTTTTGTTTTTTTAGCAAAGAGTATGAAAAGACCAGCTGAATGGAAGATGGGATCATTCTTTTCTCTGCTAGAATTCATGGACATTGACATTTAATTGGCAAACACAACTCAAGCTATCATGGCATGCATATCCCTATCTGAATTTGAGGCAAGAAGAAGTGGGTTCAGTAAAATACTTGTCCCTCGAATAGCAGAGATAATTTTTATAGGATCACCATATCATATTTTTACATTCACTACCGCAATTGCAATTATATTTGTTTAGCAGACTACATAAATATTGCTTGCTCTTTTAAAATAGTAGGTTCCATATGTAAGGAAAATGGACCCGGGACATTTGGCTTAATAGATTTTGGTGTTTGATGATGGGTTCAGTAAAATACTTGTCCCTCGAATAGCAGAGATAATTTTCATAGGATCACCAGATTATATTTTTATATTCACTACCGCAATTGCAATTTTATTTGTTCCAGCAGACTACATAAATATTGCTTGCTCTTTTAAAATAGTAGGTTCAATATGTAAGGAAAATGGACCTGGGCCATTTGGCTTAATAGATTTTGGTGTTTGATGATGGGTTCAGTAAAATACTTGTCCCTCGAATAGCAGAGATAATTTTCATAGGATCACCAGATCATATTTTTATATTCACTACCGCAATTGCAATTTTATTTGTTCCAGCAGACTACATAAATATTGCTTGCTCTTTTAAAATAGTAGGTTCCATATGTAAGGAAAATGGACCCCGGGCCATTTGGCTTAATAGATTTTGGTGTTTGATGATCAACATAACCTGTGGACTAATGTGTTTGCTAGTGTTTGTGTTTGTAGTTCACAGGATGCTAAAGTAACTTGGATCAAGACATTGAGGAAAGCAACACCTCAAAAGAAGACATTATGAAGATCAAGTGAATTCCAAGAGAAGAATCAAGTGTTGCCCGCGGACTATCTATGCGAGGAGCACCGGGCTGTCCGGTGCACTAGGAACAAGAACCCTAACGGCTAGTTCCAGGTGGCACTGTGGTGAGAAGACCACTGGGCTGTCCGGTGTGGAGTCCGGACTGTCCGATGTGAAAAGCGTGCAGCGTCAACGGTCACCTGCCGTGGCAGGACAACGGCTAGGCGCACCGGACTGTCCGGTGTGCCGTAGAGAACACAGTTTTTCTCCAACGGCTAGATTTGTGTTGGGGGCTATAAATACACCCCCAACTGGCCATTTGGAGGTGTGGGAGTCCAAGCAACATATCAAGGCATATAGTGCACATTTCCAAGAGCTCAAACACCTAAATGCTTAATAGAATCACTCGGTGATTAGCGTAGGTGCTTTGCGAAGTGCTTAGGTTAGTTATACCTCTTTAGCGCTTGCTCTAGGTAAACCCTAGTTAGTTGAGTGAGTTTTGTAAAACCACACAACCCCTCAGCCCTTGCGCGAGTCGTTGTAATTATACCGAGTGGGGCGAGAGTCTTGCGAGACCGTGACAACCGTGTTTGTGTCACGGCCGCCACCGTGTATCGAAGGGAACAAGGCCCGCGACGTTTTCAGCCAGAAGCTTGATAGTGGAGACGGCGGGGAGCGTCCGAGAGGAGCCGAAAGCGGAGCACCACTTGCGCGTGGAGAAGGCCCGTGGCTCTTACGGAGTTACTCGATCGAGGTGCTTGGCCTCGCCTGGGCTTCTCTTTGCGTAGGGGCACAAATGAGAATTAGTCGGGACCTTGCGTGGTTCCGGATACCTCGATAAAAATACCAGCATCATCCATGAGTGTTTGCATCTTTACCTTGCTCTTTAAGCTTCCGCATTTATATTAAGCATTTAAGTTTCAATCTTGTCTTTATACTTATATAGTGTAGATTGAAACTTAGTCATTGCGGTAGAGATAGCAACAATTATACAAAACCTAGTTTGCACATTCTAGTTTGATTATTCGCATAGGTTTTGCTCTAGGGATTTATTTGTGGCCTAGTTTAGTGAAAGTTTTAGAAGTCCTAATTCACCCCCCTTTTAGGCGTCACCTGTTTCCTTCAATTGGTATCAGAGCCTAGTTTAGCTCATTTGAAACACTTTAGCTTCACTGCTAAAAGAGCCGACGCTTTTCAGAGGAAGGGATGGATACCCATAGGCCACCACACTTCGACGACACTAACTTCTCATATTGTACTGCTAGAATGACTTGTTACCTAGAGGCCGTTGATCTAGGTGTTTGGAGAGTCACTCGTGACAGGATGAAACTCCCCAAGAATCCCGAGAAACCCACCACGAGTGAGGAAAAACAAATTCATTTAAATGCTAGAGCCAAAAATTGCTTGTATGAATCTCTTAGCATGGATATTTTTAATCAAGTGTTTACATTGAAAACTGCTAATGAGATTTGGTTAAAATTGCATGAGCTCCATGACGACACATCCAATGTCCGTGAGTAAAAACATTGCCTAGTCTTAAATGAGTATAATTCTTTTGCTATGAAAGATAATGAGCTTGTTAGAGATATGTATTCTCGTTTGAATCTAATCATCAATGAGCTCAATTCTATTGGCATAAATAAGCTAGGTGATGCAGACATTGTGAGGAAGATTATCTCCCTGCTACCACAACAAAGATATGGGAGCATCATCACTATTCTTCACAACATGGAGGACTTGAGTACAATGACCTAACAATTGTGATTGGGAAAATTGCGGCTTTTGAAATGTCGCGAAAAATGTGTCGGGGAGAGGGGCCAACTTCCTCAAGGCCATATGCTTTTGCATGTGATGAAAGGAAGGGTAAAATGAAGGCTCCCACTCTAAGTTCCTCAAGTGAAGAAGAGGAAGAAGAAGGAAGTGATGATGGTGAAGATAATCAACCATCAACATCATCCTCCGAGGACGAAGAAACAATCCAACACGTCGAGAAGGTAATGGGGATGATCCACAAGATTAATCTAATGGGTGTGCCCCTGTAGGTAGAAGATTTTCTCTTTAACATTGACAGAAAAAAGCAAAGAAAGAGAGGATGCTTCACATGCGGGGAGAAGGGTCACTTCAGGGACAACTGTCCAACTATGGCCGAACCCAAAAAGGAGAGGACCAAAGGCAAGGCGCTAACAAGTGTCAAAACATGGGATAATTCTTCTAGCGAAGATGAACCTCCAAGGACACGCAACCATCGGTCCTCATCACGCTCATCACGGTCATCACGCAAATGCCTTATGGAAAGAGGTAAAATAAGCATTCCATCCTCTAGTGATGAAAGTAGTAGTGATGATGAAGGTGAGGGAAAGCTCTCCGTAGATGAGCTTGCGGAAGCCATTAAATTTTTCCAGGATGTTTGCACTAAACAAAAGGCTCAACTTAAAACCTTGAAAAGTAAGTTGATTAGCTCCCAAAATGATTATAAATGTTTGCTAGAAAAATTTGAAACATTTGCAAATTTGAATTGTGAGCTATCAACTAAAATTGAGCAATTAGAAACTAGTGCTCCATCCACTGCTACTGATGATAGCCTTGTTAAAAGGAATGAAAAACTTAAGGCTAAGTTAGATAGATCCCAAAAAGCTATTGAAAATTTGCTAGGAAAAATGGAAATTCTTAGCATACACAATAATGAGCTAACTACTAAGCTAGAAAATATTGGTAGCACCCCAGGGGCATCTTTAGTTGAAATTCCTGAAATTATTAAGAAATATGCTTCTACTTCTTGCTTTGATTTAATTGATGATTCTAACCCCTGCAACCAAGTTCTTGTTGAGAATATTATTGTAGAAACATGTCCGGATGAGGTTGCAAAAGAAAAAGAGCAATTAAGGCAAGAAGTGGCTCGCCTTGGCAAGGTTTTGTATGACAAGAAAGGCAAAGCCAAACAAATCCAACCTCTACAGGATAACACCACTGTGGGAGTGAACAAGCCTGTGGAGGGAAAAACCATGATTTGTAGGTTATGCCACAAGGAAGGCCATAAGTCTTTCCAATGCAAGGCGATGACTGGGGATAAGCAAAGGCAAAAGCTCAAGCAAAAGCCAACAAGCAAAATCTCCAACACCTACATCAACAAGGTGGACAAAAAGGCTACTACACCATATTTGATAAAAAAGAATGGAAAGGTGATAGCAATCAAGGCCAACAAGCAAGCCAACAAAGGAAAGGGGGCCAAACGAATCTGGGTGCCAGAAGAAATAATTTCAACCATGAAAAGCACCAAGAAGGTTTGGATCCCGAAAGGGAAGTGAGTCGAAGGATGACGAGAAATTTGGAGACTTGGCAAATTTGGGATGTATATCATGGGATGCATCATATTGGATCAAGTTTATTGCCAAGTGGATTAGTAAAAATTTTGGACCCAAATTTCCCCACCCATGACTAAGGTAACTAGAATCGTTGTATTTCTTGTTTTTATATATGCGTATATATTTTCTTGTATCTAGTTTTACCTTTCATGCCTAGTATTTCATTTGATACTTACTTTAGATTAACAATGCATGCATACTAGGTAAATCACATGGTAGGATTGCTCGTTCTCATTTCATATTCTTGAGCAAACCTACATGGTTTAAAATGTTTAATTAGGCATGGCACATAGCTTATTTAACATTCCTAAGTAAATGACACTAATGCTTCAAAATCATATGTCCTACAATTGGTATCATTTAACTTATATGTGCCAAAGTTCGGATTATGGATAATCTGCCCCTCTTTGTATCAAATCAAAGTGCATGTCTCCTACAAGTATTCAAAACTTGTATGCACACTTTCAGGGGGAGATTACTATATAATCTAAGACTTTGAGACTAATACATGTTTTCAAGTCTATTATTTGTAGTAGTCTCATTGAAAGGAAAATGGAGTCCCGGAGAAAGACAACAAGCTTCCATATTAAATCTACAAGAATTCTTTTGTCTCACAAGTCTGCCATTGGTCTTCAATTGGTCCGCAATTGACTTTCAAGTGGTATCTTTGAGACTACATTTAGTATCATTTACATGTCTTCTCCAATATTTGATTAGACTATATTTCATATCTTATACTTCTCATGTTGCTATAAATGCATATATTGTTGACTCATATTTTGTTACCTATGCATAAGGGAAGTTAGTCTATTCAAATCATGTCTTGCACCTCCATTTCTCACATGCTTTTTCCTAAGTAGAAGGTCTCTATCAGGGGGAGTATTTCTTCGTCTCTAAAGGGGAGAAAATTCTCTCTAAGAGAAAACACTTGTTTAGGGGGAGTAATCCTTTAGTGATTCAATTGATATTAATTGACTAATCTTTAAGAAGGCAAGTCTTATATGCTTCCTATATGCTTTTAATGTCTTCCTTTTTGGTGGTTGATGCCAAAGGGGAGAAGTTATAGGGACCAAAGCAATGAAAATGTTATCAAACACCAAACACCACCAATTTAAAATTTTGATCCTTCAAGTGGTTTTGGCTCTTTCGTCTAAAATAGGAAGTAAGTGAATTATGGAGTTAGGGGGAGGCTTAAGTCCATAATCTCACTCTACGGGGACAATCATGCGTCCTAGCAAGTAGATTGCATATTTTCATTCACATATTTGTTATATTTTCTTGCTTTGGTTGTGTTGTCATCAATCGCCAAAAAGGGGGATATTGTAAGGAAAATGGACACCGGGCCATTTGGCTTAATATATTTTGGTATTTGATGATCAACATAACCTGTGGACTAATGTGTTTGCTAGTGTTTGTGTTTGTAGTTCACAGGATGCTAAAGTAACTTGGACCAAGACATTGAGGAAAGCAACACCTCAGAAGAAGACATTATGAAGATCAAGTGAAGTCCAAGAGAAGAATCAAGTGTTGCCTGTGGATTGTCTATGCGAGGAGCATCGGACTGTCCCGTGCCACACGCCGGACTGTCCGGTGCACTAGGAACAGAAACCCTAATGACTAGTTCCAGGTGGCACTGTGGTGAGAAGACCACCGGACTGTCCGGTGTGGAGTCCGGACTGTCCGGTGTAAAAAGCCTACAACGCCAACTGTCACCTGCCGTGGTAGGACAACGGTTAGGCGCACCAGACTGTCCAGTGTGCCACAGAGAGCACAACTTTTCTCCAACGACTAGATTTGCGTTGGAGGCTATAAATACACCCCCAACCAGCCATTTGGAGGTGTGGGAGCCCAAGCAACATATCAAGGCATATAGTGCACATTTTCAAAAGCTCAAACACCCAAATGCTTAATAGAATCACTCGGTGATTAGCGTAGGTGCTTTGCGAAGTGCTTAGGTTAGTTAGACCACTTTAGCGCTTGCTCTAGGTGAACCCTAGTTAGTTGAGTGAGTTTTATAAAACCACACAACCCCTCAGCTCTTGCGTGAGCCGTTGTAATTGTACCAAGTGGGGCGAGAGTCTTGCGAGACCGTGACAACCGCGTTTGTGTCACGGCCACCACCGTGTACCAAAGGGAACGAGGCCCGCTGTAACACCCCAGGTGTTTATCTTTCGTTTGATCACAAGTATGGGTTTAAGCAAAAGTTATCTGTGAGAATAACAGTCTCTATATCCTAACCATATTCGCCTATAAGTATTCTGATAGCACCTTCATCTCTATCTATCTGGACTATCCATAATATTTCGTGAAAGTTTAGGCTTCTTGTGCTATTCATATTGGTCGAGCACGTGAATGCGAATATGGAATTTAACTCAGGCTTGTAATTTTGCCCCAAATAAATTTATTAGAATTCAACGACTAAAGATGTTCGGTGCAAAATAATCTATACTGCCCGGTGTCCAAGAGAAACCATGCGTGAGGATGATAATCAAGTATTTGGGTTGTTAGCAGATGAGATTTATCTGGTTTCAATTAAATCAAACACAGAGAGTATGGATTTAAGTAAGAATTATCGATGAGGATAATGGTCTCTATGTCCTAATCATCTTCGTCTATCATTAATTTGGATCGACACGAATTTGATTTAATCTGGATTTAAATTTAAGTCCGAATCGATAATTCAAAATTTTTGGTGACCTATACTCAAGTTGAATCAAGCTCTAATTTAGTGTTTTAGATAAGAGTCATTAGAGGCAATAAACTTTACATTGAGGGCAATATATATACGTGTATATATAGTTGGTAAAAAAGAAAATGAGGATAAATCCTCCTCTCCCTTATCCTTTAACCCACTGTTCATGAAGAAGGATTATTCTTCACGACATTGCTCCTCAACGTGTGCTTTCTCTGGCCTAATCCATCCACGCTCGATCTCCATCACAAAAAATCTCTTCATGTCGGCATCCAGCACAGGTTCATCTCTCCCTCATAGCTGTCCCATTCCTTATCTCCTCTACCTAGATATTCTCTGGTTCCAGCCATCGTATGCGCCAGGTTCTTCCATCGCCCCAGCTCGATGCCAAGCGCGCGTCCCTGCTTCTCTCCACGCCGCGCTCTCCCTCATGTCCGGTCGCTCCTCCTCCTCCCCATGGTCGTTGTTGAGCTCGCCGGCCGCTGTGGTCTCGGACGTCGACCCCTCTATATTATCTCTCGCCTCCCTACAACTCCAGCTCCATCCACGCTGCTAGCCACCTCTCTGCTCGGCCTCCAGCATGAGCTCGTGCATAGGTCCTCTATTCACCAGTGCTCCGGTAGTCATGTCCTCGGAGTACTCACGCCCTCTGATCATCACATCACACTGCGATCTTCGAGCTTCCCCACCAGCTACCTCGCCGCTGGCCTCCCTCATCCGTGCAGCGTGTAACACCTCGGGCTTTAAGGGACAAAACTGGGTGCATATCATACATGCGCCAAAGAAGACAACATATATAATAACAGAGTGTATAGAGATAAATGTCATAATAATCAGAGTACTTATTACATAGCGGAAGTCTTACAAAATAAAAGATAAATATAACAGGATCTAGAATCTATCCTTGGCGGCAGAAAGTCAACTGGGAGACGCCACCTAGATCGAATCAAAAACTCCTCGATATGTGGCTCCACTTGAACCACCTGTTCTTCTCCTGTTGGGGGGGTGTGAGACAGCAAGGGTGAGCTCACACATGATCATAGCTCAACAAGTTGTGGGGAATAGTGTGGCATGAACTCACCAAAGGTGGGAGTTCATGTGAAGTGTAAGGCTGATCAACAAAATAAAGGTTGAAGCTGAGCATTGCTTTTATAAGTTGGTCAAAGTTTTATTAGCAGTTACTAAGTGTAAGTAAATACCAAACCATAATAAATAATAATAGAACAAAATTAATAAATAATCCCATGCAAATGCATATGACAAATTGAATTTAAGTTTCATAATTTAATTATGTGAGGGTCTGAGCTGCTCATGACCATGAGCACGGCTAGTATACCAGTTTAACACTCTGCAGAGGTTGCACATCTTTACCCACAAGTCATGTTACCCATCTGCCAAGGGGTCATAAATCCCATACACCTCTACTGAGGAGGCAAGGCAGGGTAACTCTACGAGGCCTTTACAAAGTTCCACTAGCTTCAGAAAACCCGCTACAGTTTATAGGAAGCTCCAGTGTAGGAATCCCTCGCCTGACTGCTATCGCAGCAAAGTCAACCCAAGGACCTCCCTACACTGACCACTCCCCTACTGCCCTTGCCCCTTTCAGGTAAGGTAGTCATCCACTAGCTTTCCTAGTTAATCAGCCAAGGGCGTCCCATTAAACCCTTGTGGTAGCACTGTTTTCCCAGGTGGTTGCTCCATGTTCCCATTAACATAATGATCTTATCATGAACATAAATAATATAACAGAATAATAGGAACATGGATGTAATAAAATATTATCCCAAAACCATATAAAGCAATAGCATAGCTACCCAATTAATTCAGGGATAAACAAAGTAAAAGATAATCAGACTAGGGTGACCTATTGGGTCCCATCAAAATTAAACCTATGCATGAATAGTAATAATAAAGAACATTATTAGGTAACAAAAGTGGATCAAGGGCACAACTTGCCTAGCACTTGAGATTCCAGTTACCAGGGTGATTCTTCAGATCCTCGAAACCTCGCGCTAGTCGTAGCAATACAAACAGACATGATATAGACAAAATTAACATCACACCAAACATAAGAACATACTGCATAATAATGATCTACACGTTGCTACGAGATCGTGGGATCGAGAACTACTAAGATCGGAGTTACGATTAAGGAGTTATGATCTTATAGAAGACTTACGTGATTAAAATATTAAACTATATTATAAATTGGTTGATATAAATCATATAAGAGGTTATTCTATAAATAATTATCTCAACTTTAATTTAAGTCATTATTTGATTAAAGATCATCTAGTCAAATTATAACCATATGATCAGAAGTTAAGCCAATAGACATAGATTAATCCAATTAACATAGGATAAATAAATATCTAATTATAAAAGTATGAGACATAGTTTAATCAATATTGTTACCGCGTAGTAAATATTCATACGAGACTAACGCAACTGGAACGAGTCAATTCGGAGTTAAAACGGAGGAGTTATGAATTTTCTAAGGTTTCATGTACTTGATACGAGATTAATTAAGAAATAAATTTTAATACCATTTTCATGTTAAAACAGTGTCACTATGTGATAAACAACATTATTACAAAATTATAGGAACTGGAATGGACTTATTTGGACTTATTATGAATTTTATATGAACTAAACAAGTCCATAATTAATTTTGTGTTAAAAATCATTTCTTAAATGAGTTTCTCTGTTTTCCTAGAGGCCAGGACTGCGCGTCAATTTCTGGAAAATACAGGGGCTATTGCACAAATGTTTCTAAGACTCTAAGAATAGCGCCCGAGGACCACAGGTTGGTTTCAAGGAATTATAAGGACTCCTATGCTATTGTGTCTGGACGAAGGGGTATGGGCGACTCTGAGCCCTCTGATCTCGGCTGAACGGCCCCGATTAAAACATGAATCAAAGGGATGGGTTTTGATCTACAACCGATCGATATGAGATCGACGACCCGGATCACAATTTACTTTTCTCAATCTAGCCCGTCCATGCACAGATCGGCGGCCAGGATTGATCCCAGCCGAGACGGTACGCGTGATCTATTCATAGTCGTTGATCAAAGGATCAACGACAGCCGCGTCACTCCTCCCCACGGCGCCAAACCACGACCACCCACAGCCCAGCGTGGCGGCGGCCATGGCCGAAGCGTGCCAACTCAGCGTTTCCAGCGCCTAAACTCGCCACTCATCGGTGCATCTCCTAGATCAGGACAAGGCGAAGCAAAGGAGGCAAAACTCACAGTCGTTTAAGGTTGCGGTAGTGCAGGCCACGACAGCGGGCGGGTCCACGACGAAGTTCCCCCAACGGCAAGAAATTGGCATCCGGTCGCCCGATTTCGTGCCTGCAGTTGCCCACGTATACCTTCTATGTGCCCTTACCTTCCTCTCAAACTGGTTGCCGAGGCCGGACCGACGACCCAGGCGAGGTCCCACGGCGGCGACAAATTTCCCAGTCGTAATGGCGGCGACACATGGTTTCCTACGGCGGCGGCGGTCGAAAGGGTTGGAGCGTGGGACAAATTAGAGTGGGCTACGATTCCAGGGAAGGCGGTAGTAATTATGCGCCCCGTGACCCTAAAATCCCCGGCTCGATCGCGAGCTTGCGCGGTCAAAGCGGAGCACCGGTGCGTGCGAGAACTCTGGAGGGGAAGCACCTGCCAGCCTGGCCCATCCGCCAGCAACCAGCGCACAGCGCGGCGTCAGTGCGCGGATCGCGTAGGGTAAGGTGAATGCTACCCGGGCCCATGTGTTAGTGTGGAGACTTGGTCACCCACGCGGCGGAGGATTGGTCAAAGGGGCCCGCGCGACAGTCACAGGATGTCTCACCACGGGGCCGCGCGGGGTGGAAAAAGAAGATGGGCCGCGCGAGAATAGGTTTAGTGGGCCGGTTGAGCATAGGCCCAAGCGTTGGGCAAGGTTATTTCTCTTTTATATTTTCTGTTTCTTTTTTTATTATTTCAAATTCTAGTTTTCAAAGTTGAATTCAAATATGTGTTTTAAATGTACATCCAAAATTCTAGCATGATGCATTCCTTCTTTCTTTATACATATATATATATTTTATGAATACTTCAATAATGAAATATACACATGGTATCTAATTATTTACTTAGAAAACATTATTTTTTTTGAATGCACACTTAGAAAAGATAATCTTCATTACATATCCACTTGGGGGAGGTTAATACATAATCTCCCATGAAGTATTTTAGTTCAACTATTTTTAAGGGGCGTATTATTTGTAGTTTATAAAGGAAATAGTAAGTAGTTTGAAAGTCTCTCTTTTATTTGTTGCTCCAACCCTTTTGTTTTAAGTTTTGGATATAAATCTTGAATACCAAATTCTTAGTTATCATTATGTGTTTAGTTTTGAGAGATATATTCTATAAAGGAATGAAATTGTTATTGGGATTTATTTCCCAAAATAGAATTTTAAGTGCTACAAATCCTACCCCCTTAACAGAAATCTCGTCCTTGAGATTTGTAAGAAAAGGGTGTATACTCATGATGTCTCATCACATATGCACAAACAAAAATCTCAGCATGATGCACAATTTATTAGCAGCACATGGGGTCAAATAGACCTTATTATTCCTCCTAAAATAGTATCATACCAACTGTACCTTGGTGGAGCTGGTGGTGGTGGTGGAGGTAGTGGTTGTTGTTGTCGTTGTCTCTCCAACCGTGCTTGCCTTATTTCTTGGCGTATCTCCAGCTGCTCCTGACGTATTTCCTAGCGTTCTTGTCTTATCTGATTTTGCATTTCGGTAACCATGTCTGACATTAGCTGTATTACCATCATTTGAGCGGCAACCACTTGATCGATTCCATCAGGTGGAGGATTTGGAGGATTCATTTCTGTTTGCTATTGTCTGATAATCTTTCCTTCTTGGTATTGACCATCGAAGTTAGAGACATATGGTAAAAACAGTTTTGCAAGGCAGAACGAATAGGCTAGTAGCTGGTTATGAACTGAAGATTCTTTAGTAGGGATTAATCTTTGTTTTATATCTAGATTGGGGTAACTAGTCTTATAAGGTGAATATCGAAAGGATAAGATAGAATCTGTCATGATGAGATAGATTACATGATGTAGATTAAATGTTTGTTTGACGTTAGGTGGAGACAGATAATTAATCAACTCATCATGACACTATTGGTTGGGTTAGCTCATGGTTGAGTGGATCTAATGTGCTAAGTTAAGTTAACACCTAGCTAGAAGGGTCCAAGTACTACTAATGTGTTTAAGCAGACCATATTGGATTAGATCACACGAGATTCCATAATCCTATTTAAGAATATCATTTAGTTGAGCATATCCTACTGACCTTATCTTTATGAAATTCCAGTATATATATATATATTTTATACACCTGAAATTCTTTTTATGCCATTAGCAGGTGTGGTATAGAAACAAGGGTACATTATGTTTTAGCTATTTGGTGAGTGTTGACATAGAATGAGTGTACTATGGCATAATCGAGCTTTCTTTGGGGTCTGAATTAGGGATCCTCGGTTGTGGTGTTGGATTCCTTTATCTGAGTTGGGATAACCATTGCGGTTACATGGGGTAGGTAGATTAAACAAAATTTTACTTTGCCTTGGAGATAAATGGGTTTGGTAACCTATACCATAGGCTAGTTTGTGTTTTCATGGACGAGTTGGTCTAAGATACTCATTTAAGTTTAAACCCATTTACAGAAATATGGTTTAGTTAATACTTGAGGTAGATCAGAATTTTCCATTTAAATTAAAACAGAGGAGTTATGCAACCATCTGATGGTTAAGGTAGTCGCATATGGTTAGGTAGTTGTATGTGGTCTAGTTAACATGCTTATAGAAGTAGGGTCTAATCTATTTTCCCAGTATTATCTATCATGTTTGTCCATTAAATTAGATCTGATCAGATTAAATGGGATCAGGATTTAAATTGGTACAATCAGATTAGACTAGATAAGATCTACTTAATTTATTTTGGAATAGATCATGTTTGTTACAAGGTTTTGAGATAAGCAAAATGGTGGGGATTGGTATGCTGATGAGTCTCTAAGAATAAGGTAGAATCTTTTGAGATTGGTTAGATCGATTAGGATAAAATGAAAATCCTTTCGAGGTGAGATGCGTCTATTAAGATAAGAAAGAATCTTTTAAGATCAGAGAGAATCTTTTAAGATAAAATGGATTTATTTAAGATAAGAGAGAGACTTTTAAGATAAGAGGGATCTATATGAAATAAGATATATTCCTTTGAGTTAAGAGAGATCCATTAAAGTGAGAAAGAATCTTTTAAGGTAAGAAGGATCCATTTAAAATAGATACAATTTAAGGGATGATAATCTAAGTTGTTTAGTTATCTCATGAGTTTTATTTATTTATATCTATACGTATATGTAGAAGTAATTGTGGACATTACTCCACGACTAATCACACTCAATCAAAGATCCAAATCAGACAGGTACCATAAGAACAAACACTCAAGCGTATAGATACCTATATATATAAAAAATAGTTTTGTTTTTCTTCCTAGGATTAGGTCTCCTAGTCCTAAACTCACTTTAGGCAGAGGATTTCAAAGTGTGAAATCCACATTTGTCTTTAGAATGAAAAGGTAAGAATAATCAGAGTAAAGCAGAAATAGATGAGAAAAGATTAAGATAAGTTTAGAAAAGAATCAGAGTAGCAAAGGTAAGGTTAATCTGAGTAGAACAGTAGAAGGTGAGACAGGATCAAGATAAGATAAGCATAGAATGAATGAGAGTAAGGTAAGTAGGTAAGGGTTTGTCCATTTCTATCTAGGTTTCGTCCTACAGTCAACATTCCTCTGATACCACTTCTGTAACACCTCGGGCTTTAAGGGACAAAGCCGGGTGCATCTCATACATGCGCCAAAGAAGACAACATATATAATAACAGAGTGTATAGAGATAAATGTCACAATAATCAGAGTACTTATTACATAGCGGAAGCCTTACAAAATAAAAGATAAATATAACAGGATCTAGAATCTATCCTTGGCGACAGAAAGTCAACTGGGAGACACCACCTAGATCGAATCAAACTCTATATGCGGCTCCACTTGAATCACCTGTTCTTCTCCTGTGGGGGGGGGTGTGAGACAGCAAGGGTGAGCTCACACATGATATAGCTCAACAAGTTGTGGGGAATAGTGTGGCATGAACTCACCAAAGGTGGGAGTTCATGTGAAGTGTAAGGTTGATCAACAAAATAAAGGTTGAAGCTGAGCATTGCTTTTATAAGTTGGTCAAAGTTTTATTAGCAGTTACTAAGTGTAAGTAAATACCAAACCATAATAAATAATAATAGAACAAAATTAATAAATAATCCCATGCAAATGCATATGACAAATTGAATTTAAGTTTCATAGTTTAATCATGTGAGGGTCTGAGCTGCTCATGACCGTGAGCACGGCTAGTATACCAGTTTAACACTCTGCAGAGGTTTCGCATCTTTACCCACAAGTCATGTTACCCATCTGCCAAGGGGTCATAAATCCCATACACCTCTACTGAGGAGGCAAGGCAGGGTAACACTATGAGGCTTTACAAAGTTCCACTAGCTTCAGAAAACCCGCTACAGTTTATAGGAAGCTCCAGTGTAGGAATCCCTCGCCTGACTGCTATCACAGCAAAGTCAACCCAAGGACCCCCTACACTGACCACTCCCCTACTGCCCTTGCCCCTTTCAGGTAAGGTAGTCATCCACTAGCTTTCCTAGTTAATCAGCCAAGGGCGTCCCATTAAACCCTTGTGGTAGCACTGTTTTCCCAGGTGGTCGCTCCATGTTCCTATTAACATAATGATCTTATTATGAACATAAATAACATAACAGAATAATAGGAACATGAATGTAATAAAATATTATCCCAAAACCATATAAAGCAATAGCATAGCTACCCAATTGATTCAGGGATAAACAAGGTAAAAGATAATCAGACTAGGGTGACCTATTGGGTCCCATCAAAATTAAATCTATGCATGAATAGTGATAATAAAGAACATTATTAGGTAACAAAAGTGGATCAAGGGCACAACTTGCCTGGCACTTGAGATTCCAGTTACCAGGGTGATTCTTTAGATCCTCGAAACCTCGCGCTAGTCGTAGCAATACAAACAGACATGGTACAGAGAAAATTAACATCACAACAAACATAAGAACATACTGCATAATAATGATCTACACGTTGCTACGAGATCGTGGGATCGAGAACTACTAAGATCAGAGTTACGATTAAGGAGTTATGATCTTATAGAAGACTTACGTGATTAAAATATTAAAGTATATTATAAATTGGTTAATATAAATCATATAAGAGGTTATTCTATAAATAATTATCTCAACTTTAATTTATGTCATTATTTGATTAAAGATCATCTAGTCAAATTATAACCATATGATCAGAAGTTAAGCCAATAGACATAGATTAATCCAATTAACATAGGATAAATAAATATCTAATTATAAAAGTATGAGACATGGTTTAATCAATATTGTTACTGCGTAGTAAATATTCATACGAGACTAACGCAACTGGAACGAGTCAATTCGGAGTTAAAACGGAGGAGTTATGAATTTTCTAAGGTTTCATGTACTTGATACGAGATTAATTAAGAAATAAATTTTAATACCATTTTCATGTTAAAATATATGTGATAAACAACATTATTACAAAATTATAGGAACTGGAATGGACTTATTTGGACTTAATATGAATTTTATATGAATTAAATAAGTTTCCATAATTAATTTTGTGTTAAAATTCATTTCTTAAATGAGTTTCTCTATTTTCCTAGAGGCCAGGACTGCGCGTCAATTTCTGGAAAATACAGGGGCTATTGCACAAATGTTTCTAAGACTCTAAGAACAGCGCCCGAGGACCGCGGGTTGGTTTCAAGGAATTATAAGGACTCCTATGATATTGTGTCTAGACGAAGGGGTATGAGCGACTCTAAGCCCTCCGATCTCGGCTGAACGGCCCCGATTAGAACATGAATCAAAGGGATGGGTTTTGATCTACAACCGACCGATCTGAGATCGACGGCCCAGATCACAATTTACTTCTCTCAACCCAGCCCGTCCACGCACAGATCGACGGCTAGGATTGATCCCAGCCGAGACGGTACGCGTGATCTATTCATAGTCGTTGATCAAAGGATCAACGACAGCCGCGTCACTCCTCCCCACGGTGCCAAACCACGGCCACCCACAGCCCAGCGTGGCGGCGGCCATGGCTGGAGCGCGCCAACTCAGCGTTTCCAGCACCTAAACTCGCCACTCATTGGTGCATCTCTTAGATCAGGACAAGGTGAAGCAAAGGAGGCAAAACTCATCGTCGTTTAAGGTTGCGGCAGTGCATGCCACGACAGCGGGCGGGTCCACGACGAAGTTCCCCCAACGGCAAGAAATTGGCCTCCGGTCGCCCGATTTCGTGCCCGCAGTTGCCCACGTATACCTTCTACATGCCCTTCTCTTCCTCTCAAACCGGTTGCCGAGGCCGAACCGATGACCTAGGCGAGGTCCCACGGCGGCGGCAGATTTCCCAGTCGTAAAGGCGGCGGCGGTCGAAAGGGTTGGAGTGTGGGACAAATTAGAGTGGGCCACGATTCCAGGGAAGGCGGCAGTAGTTCTGCGCCCCATGACCCCGAAATCCCCGGATTGATCGCGAGCTTGCGCGGTCAAAGCGGAGCACTGGTGCGAGCGAGAACTCTGGAGGGGAAGCACCTGCCAGCCTGGCCCATCCGCCAGCAACCAGCGCATAGTGCGGCGTCAGTGCGCGGATCGCGCAGGGTAAGGTGAATGCTACCCGGGCCCACGTGTTAGTGTGGAGACTCGGTCACCCACGCGGCGGAGGACTAGTCAAAGGGGCCCGCGCGACAGTCACAGGATGTCTCACCATGGGGCCACGCGGGGTGGAAAAAGGAGATGGGCCACGCGAGAATAGGTTTAGTGGGCCGGTTGAACATAGGCCCAAGCATTGGGCAAGGTTATTTCTCTTTTATATTTTCTGTTTCTTTTTTTTATTATTTCAAATTCCA
This sequence comes from Zea luxurians, assembly GCA_029449295.1. Classification (NCBI taxonomy): domain Eukaryota; kingdom Viridiplantae; phylum Streptophyta; class Magnoliopsida; order Poales; family Poaceae; genus Zea; species Zea luxurians. Next base: position 142,383,043 of record JAOPSE010000009.1, on the reverse strand, counting down.
GTTTTCAAAGTTGAATTCAAATATGTGTTTTAAATGTACATCCAAAATTCTAGCATGATGCATTCCTTCTTTCTTTATACATATATTTATATATATATACTTATGAATACTTCAATAATGAAATATACACATGGTATCTAATTATTTACTTAGAAAACGTTATTTTTTTGAATGCACACTTAGAAAAGATAATCTTCATTACATATCCACTTGGGGGAGGTTAATACATAATCTCCCATGAAGTATTTTAGTTTAACTATTTTTAAGGGGCGTATTATTTGTAGTTTATAAAGGAAATAGCAAGTAGTTTGAAAGTCTCTTTTATTTGTTGCTCCAACCTTTTTGTTTTAAGTTTTGGATATAAATCTTGAATACCAAATTCTTAGTTATCATTATGTGTTTAGTTTTGAGAGATATATTCTATAAAGGAATGAAATTGTTATTGGGATTTATTTCCCAAAATAGAATTTTAAGTGCTACACAGCGTCGCCTCTGCTCGTCCATGCCGCGTGACCCGTCTGCGCACGATGCTCCCTATTCACATCCATATAGGACTGCGCCATGTCCTGTACTGAGCTCTGCAGCCGTACTTCCTCCAACAACAGCTACGTCACCAGGCCCATGACGTCGTGCTGTGCGCCGGGACTGTCTGTAGCTCGCCTGCGTGCCCAACCGTCTCGAACCGCGCAGTCGACTCTCAGCACCACGAGCTCACATCCCGTTGCGCACATCTCTGTAGACCCTGCCTCATCACGCGTGTGCGTCATCGATCTCGTCCGATTCCGTCCGCTCGGTGCCCCGTGCTTCTGTGCAGTTTGCTGCGCTTGGCACATTCATGCCATTCGTGTGCCTCTCGGCATGACCCCTGCGCGGTTGTTTGCAGCCGCCGGTGAGACCCTTGTTTGTACTCGGTTCGTTCCCTACCCAACATATGTAGTGTGATATTAATTATGTCTATATGTGTGTGAACTTGAGGAGAGGAATCCTAGGAGTTTGGGTGAAGAAACCCGTGTGGAGTTTGTCAGCTGCTCGACGAATGGCTTGAACCCAGAGTTCGTCGTCGTTTCTCATCCACGATCTCGTCGGCCTCTGCTCGACAAGTGTTTGGTGAAGAGCCTGAGCCAAATGTTGTTGCTGCTTCCATGGATTTCTAATCAAATTGGTAATAGTACTCTAGCTCGCTACTCCTACTAATTAATTCGATGAATAGATTGGACAGATATTAATTGCGACGTTCTAATCAGATAATTGGGATATGCTGTAGTGATTATCTGTATTTCATTACATATGTTTGCTGTTAGGTTATTTCTCTACAGGGTAGGATATTGTGTTTCGCTTATTTAATCCCGTCCGGTATGTAGACCTGTTAGGTGTTCGAGAAAACGTCTGAATTAGGAATTGTCGCTGTTACCCCGGGTGTCGAGTCAAATATGGTCGCGATGAGCGGTGTCATTTTTGCTGCTATTAGAATTGATGAATGGTTTGATTATATATATATATTATCACGATGATTCTCTTATTTATAGCACAGATACACGATGGTGATTATCTCCTGATCCTTTACTATTATTCGGGTGATACTCCATAGAGACATTCAGAATAGAAGCTATTTCTTATTTTGTCTTTTATGTTGTTCATTTACGATAATAGTAGTGAATGAGTGTGCGTTGTTTCTAAATAAATTGGAAGCGAGTAGCATTAGCGAGCCAATTTCAGTCGAAATACGAGAAACCCCATAATAGAAGAGGTATAAGTGCTTTAAGTATCTAGATTTTTGAGAATGTAGTTTCGCAAGGCTCTATGCCTTTTGATAATGTATTACCCGTTAGACTTAAGATTAGTGTGCTGCTTTGCTTAGTTGGCGTGCTATTCTGGTTAGATTATAATATTGTTTTAGAAAGTTAGTTAATATGTTTCTTTTCTTATTTTAGATTTAGACGTCTAGAACTAATGAATCTAGGTCTATTAATCTGCTGGTGTTGGGCTTTAACTAAAGAAGGTAAAGCGTATGCATAGTTTGTTAATTCCTAATGTATAATTTAGGTCTAGTTAAGTTAAGGAAAACATTAATGTTGTACTTAGTGGTATATTAATAACTAGCGTTGTTTGAGTGTTGTATTACCTCGCCACCAAATATTTAATCCTCTTCGGTGTAGCAATAATTAGTCGTGTGCTATTCCTGTTTATATTCATTCATGTGCATGATGCATCTCATTAGGTGCGCTAGTTGATCACGTGATGCGGAAGAAGAGCCGAGTCGTCCCCCAAGATGAGGTAACGGGTGGGCTACTCTGCATGGTGAAGCCCCGGTGCATGTAACCCCTTCCTTGTGTTTTTAAATAATTTTTACACACTTTAAGTCTAGCGGAATGTGCATTAGGTTTATAGGAGTTGCTTGGAAACCCTTTGATGCATTGGCTACCTTTAAATCCATTCCTTTTATAGATACTTCTGGTGAAGTATCAAATATGATTTACAAAATTGCTTAGCCCTGCCTAGAGGTAAATATTGCAGATAGAGTTTGTCCTTTGCACTAATGCCTAGCTCAGGTTTATCCTGAGGAAGGATGACTCTACCTACAAGAATATTTTCACCAGGATCATTGGGAGATCTAATGCAAGGTTCCCTATGATGCTTTAATCATCCTAAGGAACACAAACAATCCTAAGGATGAAAGTACTTAAATCGAGACTTGGGCTAGGAATATGTGATGTTCTACCTAGGTTGATTAAGGATTATAGGGAATGTAGGCCTGCTGACCGAGGACCTTTTAACTGGCCATATGCCTTGTCATGGGTAAGCTTTCCCTCGATCGGACCAATACCAGAGAGGCCACCACGCAATGGGAGTTAGATATGGCGAGAGTAGCGTGTACCCTCCATGGCAAGAGGCTGGACGATGAAGTATCTGTGCTCTCGGTTGGCGTGAACCCATTCTGGTCTTGAGAAACCCGGTGGCGAGTTGACATATGCAAGGGTTAAGTGCTACATATATCGTGTGGTTGGAGATCTCTAGCTGGGTATTAATCGATTCAGGATCGCCGTTACTTCTCGGATATGAAGAAGGACACTGACCTGCAATCTAAGTCATGGATGGAATCATAATGAGCAAAAATCATGTTGTATTGATTAATGTGGTGATGAAATTAGACTAGATGCAAACAAGGTCTATTAATACTTAATCTAGCATTAAAATGTTGAAAGTAAGGACTCATTTTAGTAAGCTTTTTGCAAACTATTAATGTTGATTCTTGCTAAAAGCCTTTCCTTGATTCCCAAATCCAGCATATCCTCGAGAGTCTTTTTCCTTAGTCGGGTAAGACTTGCAAAAGTACACTCCGTACTCAGGGTTTTCGAACCCATGTTGTTGCAGGTACTAGTTTTGTGCTGCTGTGGATGGTGTTAAGCGCCGATGGGCATGACCTTCTTATAGGTTAAAGTAGCTCTTCTATGCTTCTTATTGAGGATTGTCATTGAGCTAGCATATATTTTAAACTTATATATAATTTATAACATTTCAGAGTTTATTTCTTTGAATCACTTTTGTATTCACTCCGATAAATATAATGTAAATTTGTTGTAACTTGTAACTTTTTGTAATAAAGAAATTCCGCTACAAAATGTTGGTGTGTGATTTGTGTTTACTTAATCTTGCGATCTTGGTTGTAAGTGGTTTATCCGGGGTCCTTGGGACACTCGGACAGATCCTGTTAAGTTATCTGGTGCACATGCATAGCCATTTGAGATCTTTGAGACATGGGCAGGTGCATGTGGGCCCAATAACTTAGGAGGTTCTGCCACACCCGCGACGTTTTCAGTTGGAAGCTCGATAGTGGAGACGACAGGGAGCGTCCGAGAGGAGCCAGAAGCGGAGCACCACTTGCGCGTGGAGAAGGCCCGTGGCTCTCTATGAAGTTACTCGACCGAGGTGCTTGGCCCTCGCGTGAGCTTCCCTTTGCGTAGGGGCACCAACGAGGATGGTCAGGACCTTGCGTGGTTCCGGATACCTTGGTAAAAATACCGGCGTCATCCACGAGAGTTTGCATCTCTACCTTGCTCTTTAAGCTTCCACATTTATATTAAGCATTTAAGTTTCAATCTTGTCTTTATACTTATATAGTGTAGATTGAAGCTTAGTCATTGCGGTAGAGATAGCAACACTTAGACAAAACCTAGTTTGCACATTCTAGTTGGATTATTTGCATTGGTTTTGCTCTAGAGATTTATTTATGGCCTGGTTTAGTGAAAGTTTTAGAAGTCCTAATTCACCCCCCTCTTAGGCGTCACATGTTTCCTTCACCATAGATAGATTAATTGATCTTCTTGGTGCCTGTGAAGATACTTCAACTCTAGCCAACTTCTCTTCTATTCTGGCCAAGATATCTGAGCACGTTGATGGCGCAATTGCTGATGAAATTTGGCAAGAATTCCCATGGATCAAATTGCAGATATCTTATTTGCAGAAAATGACCAATGTATGAAAATGTGTTTGCAAGACTTGCATCTTTGATAAAGGTTGGAAAGTTGAAGGTTGTTGAGACTATGATTGAATCAGAAATTGACAAGAAACTTCTTGTGCTTCTAGGTAATGGTTCTGAGATCTCATAACACCACACATTTACCATGCTAAAAACATTCAGTGAACTTGGTGCTCCACTTCAAGGGTGCTTGGGTCCTGTAGTGTTACTTCGTTTCCCTTGGCATGCTCGGATCAGTTTAGAAAGATTTGTTTTATTTGATAGAAATGCATTGCAACTGTCGGTGTTCGGACTAAGGGTTCTAGCCAACTAGTAAATAATGTTGCATGCTTAGAATCTAGATGGTGTGCGAGTTGACACAAGTAGTTTATCCTGGTTCGAGCAATGCAAAGCCCTACTTCCAGCAGAGGGGGATGATGATTATATTACTCGCACCGGGGTGCTCGCATTAGGGATTACAAGCACACCGAGGGAAAATCCCCAAGTCCCTAGAACTAATTGAGGCAAGTGCCAATATCGAAAGACTTGGTGGAAAGCTATAGAGTGTTCGCCTGCCCCTTGGATGAACTACACTACCCTATTTATACACCTAGAAGATGCATGTTGTGAACCCTGGGGTCATCGTATTCCAAGGGGAGATGTCTTGGCGTCCTGTGAGTGACATGACTGATGCGCTGCATTGTTGACTTGTGCTTCCTGATTTCCTGCTAAGAGCCGAGGCCGAGGGGTTGGTCGTACACCCGAGCATCTAGGGAAGGGGTGCCCATACCGTAGTTGTTGTAACATTGTTTCGGTATGGGTAAAAGCCTGCTTACGGGGCGCGTCAGCGTCCCTGTACTGGATGACGTTGTGTTTCCTTTTCTACGATTATCGAGGTCAAAGCCCAGCTCGAGCGAGGTGGAAGTCTTCCCGAGGCGCTGATTGAGCCATCCCTGACATGTGCCACAGTTGGCGGTGGAGCAGGTAGCCGAAGCCGAGCTCAGGCGAGGTGGAGAAATCACCTGAGGGCTGATCTGCTTCTCCTGTCGTATTAGATGTCCCGTCGGTGGGATGGCGAGGTCGAACTCAGCGTCGGGCGAGACGGAGATTGCACCTGAGGCCAAACTCAGCGTCGGGCGAGGCAAAGATTTGTGCCCAAGGGCCGATCTGCTTCTCCTGTCGTATTAGATGTCCCATCAGTGGGATGGTAGGCGGCGTGCGTGTACAGTAGCGGGAGCGTAATCTTGTTGTTGCGCCTGGACATGACCGCTGTCTCATTAGCCACTATGCTCCTATGCCGCTGTGTGGGGTAGGTGTGCGCATTGAATGCGAGTGTTCCCCACCAGCCTTCGAGTGCCTTTGTCCTATGTACCTGGGATCGGCTTGGGCGAGATGGACGGAGTGGTGGTGAATTCGGGTGAGGCGAAGATATGCCTAAGGTGGGAGACCTTCGGGGAGAGGCCTTAGGTTATTAGGAGGTGTCTCAGTTGTTTCCTTTTGGGGGTTATGTCTTAATTTCTCCTAAGTGCGTTTTTCGAGAGGTATAATCTAGGTACCGCTAATTATCACTCCCAACAGCAACTACCAAAGCCCCAACAATCATTTGAGGTGATTCTTCATAATATCCTTTAGAGAGACAACAAAAATATCATTAACACCATCCAATGTTTATTATCTTTTTCTGAAAGGGCAAATGATACAAGGGTGCAAGATTTCCTTTTGGGAAGCCTTAGATTTGCGCTTTATGTAAAAAAATATGGTGAAATTATGTATAAGTGAGTGTTTGAACTTTGGTTGTTGGCTCCACATTCACACCCATCTCAATCAAAAGAAAACATATGTTTTGTGCTTTATTAAAACATAATTTATCCATGTCATATATAAAAACCGTAGCAATGCATCCATATTACTAGTATATTGAACGTTAGTGTGAATGCGAACATAAATACTACTCCCTCTGTTCCAAAATGCAGTTAGTTTTATCCTCCCACATTTTCCCACAATATAATTTGCCGTGGTCTTGACCCTAGCGCTGCCTGTACCTAGTTTTCTAAAATGACCCCATCCTTTTACAGGTGTAATCAGATCGAATACTGACGGATATCCATGAAATCATATTTATTTTCATATTTTTATTCAGATTTGAATTCAAATACGGATAGTTTCGAATACGAATACATATACGGATGTTCTCCAATACAAATACGGATAGTCGTGGGTCGAATACGGAACTAGTCGGACACGGATAGCGTCGGTAACGAATATTTTTTGTCGGATATCGTGTAAGGCACCATTCCGCACATATCATAGTTGTAATCATTTAGCCCCTCCTTTTGTCTAAACATTTTTGAGGATTATATGTGGACATATGCTATGCCTCCATAAAATTCCATGAATTTCTAAGGCTATTTTGAGTATTATTAATTTCTTTATGTAGAAAATCGTTAAAATGCAATTAAATTTATGAAATATTCTAGCGTCGACCAGAAATTGCAAATAAGTTATCAAGACTAATAAATATTGTACAAGAATATAACATCAAGTACCCACATGAAAATGATAAATGTGAAGTATTGTTTATGTTGAAACTTAGATGTTTATGGTGGTTTCACATGTAACTCACACAAATAAGTGGAAATAAAATGAAATAATTGCTGACATCTTGTGGATTTTGCGTTATAAATCTGTTGCAACCCGTTCTAGTTGCATCAGCTTCGTAATAATATAGTCTACGTGTTAGTAACAATATTTGGTCATGACACATGTCTTATTTATTTAATTAATAATCATTTTGTTCGTCGGTTATTAAAATAACTTTGTAGCTGAAAACTAATTGTTGGGGGCCTTCGTCTACCGAAGGTCCTCAATAACATGATTTGACAATATTTCCCAAGTGTAATATATGTACAGGTACCTTCGGACTAGGATCAAAACCATACGCAATGTGAGAAGCACGAACAATACTAAGGATGATGCGGTCCCGAAGCCACGCGCAAGGGAGCTTCGGCATAACGGCAGGAAAAGGAACCGACTTAAAAGGGAAAAGGCTATATGGACCTCAATGGATTATCCTAAAGTCAATAGTAAATGTAAAGGGCATGAGTGTAATTTTACACAGGCTGCGTCCTGTGCCTATAAATAGATGAACAGTACCCCCGTACTGTTCACGCTGACTTGTATTCGCTCGTGCATCACACTTGGACTTTTACCTTCTATCAAGCCGAAGGTACAAATGTAATATGATATCATTTCTGTTTATCCATGATAATAATAAATATATTAGCAATGTCGTATGATTATTCATGTTGTTTTTCATATCTTATATGCTTCTTCTTTTATTAACATTCGTTGTAATGATGAAGGTATGTCCTTCATCACCTTCGTCCGAAGATCATTATATCCTATGAGAAATAATGCTTCGAAGGACGAAGGTCATTAACTTTTAACATTTTATGTTGCCTTGTTCTTAATTCATAGCACTTGAGAACAAGTCCTCAACATTGGCGCCCACCTCCGGTGAACTCATTTGACCACCTTCGGCAAGCACTGACTTCGTCATGCCGCCGAAAAAGATAACTACACTAGGGCTGTAGCCACTGGACACAAATCAGGAGATTCTCTCTCTTCGAGAGGCTCGAAGCTAGAAGAGAAAGGCCACCAGTCCAACACTCTAGGAGGAGGAGTTGGACCAAGAGAATTAGAAACATGGAAATCATCCATCAACAAGTGCAAAGGAAGGAGAAGATGGCTCGACTGGCCGATCTTCAAAGGATGAACAAGTGCGTCATCTTGTCCAAGATGAACAAGACTGAAGGCCCCAGCACAGGGAGCTTCGTCAAGAGGGCCTATTCAATGAAGATGGATGGTATGATGATTTCAATCATGATACTTTTACTTTTGATGACGCTTCTCCCTTGGCAGCAGAACTACATGCTACTCCATGGCCCCCATCATACAAGCCACCCCAGCTTCCCATGTATGATGGGCATTCAGATCCGAAGCAGTTTTTGATGAGTTATGAAGCAACTATATCTTCATATGGGGGCAACACCGCAGTCATGGTGAAGTCCTTCGTCATGGCAGTCCGGAATGTAGCCCAGACATGGTATTCTTCTCTTCGGCCAGGGACTATCACGTCATGGTAGAAGCTCAAAGACATGCTGGTTACCAGTTTCCAAGGCTTTCAAACGAAGCCAGTCACAGCTCAGGCCCTATTCCAATGCACGTAAAACCACTGAAGAATACCTTCAGGCATATGTCCTGAAGGTTTTTGCGACTGAGAGCACAAGCTCCTACAGTGCCCAATGAAATTGTTATTGAGGCCATGATCAAGGGCCTTTGGCCAGGACCTACTACTCAATATTTCGCCAGAAAGCCCCCACAAACTCTAGAGAAGCTGCTCCAGAAGATGGATGAATACATTTGGGCTGATAATGACTTCAGCCAAAGAAGGGACGAAGCAAACAGATTCTCTGAGATGACTAGGGACTTCAGAGGACGAATACATCTGAGGCATGTCAGGTCGATCCATAGCTCTAGTCAGAACGACGACAAAGGGAGCCAGCCTCAGAGGTCACAATACACCTCACAATCTTCGGGGCAACAACAAAGTTCTTTTAGGCCACCAATTACAAGGGGCAGAGGTGCCAGGGGCTTTGGAGGAAGGTTCGGGGATCATCCAAGGAAGATCTACTATTTATTCTGTGGTGAGGACAAGGGCCATACCACAAGAATGTGGCAAATCACTATTCAGAAGCAAAAGGAAATCGTAGAAGCCGAAGCTAGGCAGAATCAGCCAAAGCAGGTCTTGCACACTGCTTCGTGCCACTCTCCTTACATACTAGAGTATGTGGGCAATCATCCTGCAGCTTCTGTCGCTTCGGCTAGCCATTCACAGGCTTCCTGGCCACAACTCCCACCCCCACCACCATTACAACCGACCTACTCCCGAAGCCAGCAGCCAGAAGGGCGCCAGCACACTCAGCAGCAACAGGGAGTTCAAGGAAGAGTCCGAAGCTCGCACAGTCAACTAGTACTATGCCAGAATCGAAGCATATTTATTGAGCAAATATCCTACCCCTGAAATACTTTTATACTATATGTCATTTTGTTTTTTAATAAGGAACAATCAATGTAAAACTAGTTTTAATTCCTTGTAACAGTTTCACTTCTATCAGAATGGAATATATCTTCTTCGCAGATTTACGAAGCTCAGAAACTGTCGAAGCTCAAAAGTCATTCCTAAGGGAATGCAGAGCTAAAAATCGCCGAAACTACGAAAAGTCGTTCCTAAGGGAGCGCAGTGTAAGTTTTGCCAAAGCTACAAAAAGTCGTTCCTAAGGGAGCATAGTGTAAGTTTTGCCGAAGCTACAAAAAGTCGTTCCTAAGGGAGCACAATGTAAGTTTTTTTGCTCAAAAGTCGTTCCAAAGGGAATGCAGAGCCAAATGCCGCCGAAATATAAGGCGAAGAAGTTCAAAAGATGTTCCTAAGGGGATGCAGAATTTAGTCCGCCGAAATAGAAGGCGAGGAAGTTTAAAAGACGTTCCTAAGGGGATGTAGAACTTACACCGAAAAATAAGCGGTGAAGCCGAAAAATAAATGGCAAAGAGATCGTTCCCAAGGGGACGCAGAGTTTGTGTGTTTCAGCGTCGGTGTGTGAGTGTGTGTCTTTGGCATTAGCATCATTCTTTGCATCATATCATCACATCATCTCGCATAGCATCACATCATGCATCATATCGCTCCAATGACACGAATTGAATATGAAGTCGATCTTCGGAGAATACTTTATAAAAGTGAAAATATGATAAGGCACAAAGTATACAGCTTCATCAGCTCTGTTGCAAAAAGAAGGGATCCCTTGTATTTATGAAGCATGGATGTACTTATGAAGCATGGATATTCTTACGAAGCATGAATCTTTTTCTTTACGAAGCATGAAAAGAAGGGAAGGTGTTTTTTCGCCAAAGGCTCAAAAACGGTATGTAAATAAAAGTTTCATGCATCGCAAAGAAGTGAATTAAAAATAATTTACATAACAGATTCAAAGATATACATATTGAATATTATAGTCTTTTTACAATAAAGCTACATCGACCATCTAAAAGTGTTTTTTCAATAACAACTAGTCTTCCTTCAGGACTTACTCCGCAACCTCATTCAGCAATTTATTGACGACTTCATCAACTGATAGATTCAGCTATATTGATGATCTCCAGTGCTTCCTTCGTCTCTGGGTCGGCCAGGGGGCCAAACGGTTCTGGTGGCGGAGATAATTCAGCTACAGTAAAAATTAATTAGTTCGAAGCTACAAAAACAAATACCAGAGCAAGATGCCGCAAAGCAATACCTATGCGTCTCTCGCGCTCTGTAGCTTCTTCAGCCTGTTTTGCTTGTACCTGGGCGTCATGGATGTCTTTCTCACTTTTCTTCATGATTTCGTGAGCCATCTCTCGGCCACCATTCACACTCAGATGTCGTTGTAAAATTTCCCACCCATTAAGCTTGCTTCAGCCGAGGGATCCTTTGTGTCATCCACGGAGAAGGCAGCTTCGGCCTAGGCCAGGGTTTTGACATGGTCGCATCCCGCCTTCTCCAGGATGGCTGAAATTCCTCTAGCACCAGAGACACATCCCCGTGATCATTTAAGATTTCTTCAAAAGCTTCGGCCTCTCCACTTATCCACTTGATAACTCCTTCAGGTTCGCCTCGTATGAAGTTATCTTCGTTAGAATAGGCGCCCACGTTGACGAAACTAGCTTTTATTTTCTCCATGCAGCCCAAAGATTTTTCAAAACATCTTTCCTTGGACGTGCGAAGTTCTTCAACAGTTTTCTCTAAATAAATTTTCCAATATTCGCTGCTCTCTCGATTAGCTTCCGCGACAGCGCATTTTTCTTTAGCTTCGGACTAATTGTTTCCGAAGCTCTTCAATCTCATTCTTTTGGATTTCAGCTTGAGCCTTGAAACAGGCTTCATCTTCTTTCACTTTATTTACCAATGAAATCAAGATTTTGTCTTTTTCAAGACCTTTGTTCCTTAATTCAATTACCTCTGAACGAAGGTTATTCAGAGCCATTGTGTATCCCTCATCTTCAATGTCTTTCTGGGCTCTTAGTGCATTGCTAAGAATTAAACCCTGAAAGAGAAGGGAAGAATTAAGTATAAATAAACAAAGTATTTCGATTTCAAAATACAAAATTAGCTTTTATACCTTTATGCTATTATAAGCCAAACTGTCAGCAAGCTCATCCTTTGACTAATATTGAAAGGCCATCTTCTAGCGTCGGGAATCCAATGCTTCTACCTATCTCCCAACAGACGGATATCTCTTTGTTATCCGGGAGACAGTACAGAAAATCTTCTTCCCCACTACCATTAAACACTAATGCCCCCTTCGGGTATTTTAATTTTTGGGCATAGTGTAGTGCTTCTAGCTTCTCTTTTTGAGAAAGTCTCTTCCCCGAGGCATGACGAATAATGTAATCAATGTTCTCTTTTGAAGCTTCGGTAGCAGCGGCTTCAGCCTCTTCAGACACAATTTGCTTTGCTGCTTTTTCTTCAGTTACGGCGGGCTCTATCTCAGTGGGTTCTGAAGGCCCAGCTTCAGCCTCAGCATGAATTGTTGCAGTTTCGACTTCTGCCTATTCTGTTTCAGCTTCGGGTTGTGCTTTCGAAGCTTCTGCAATCTTTCTTGAAGGGGTACAACTCACGGACTTTGCCGTTTCCAATACGACATCTACCACACTTGCCATTCTCCTCCTCTTAGGAGTCGTGGCAAAACTTTTCTGAGTCTTCGAAGCTGTTACTTCTGTTGAAAGGCTAAAAATTTCTGGCATTTCTTCAATTTTTGATCCTTCAGCTTTATCTTTGTCGGCATTTGTTTTAACTAGCTCAACCGAAGGTAGCTTTGGCACTGGAGCCAGCTCTTCAGTTCTCTACGCAGGAGGAATAGTCCCTTTTCCTTTAGCAGCTGAAGAGGCCCCTTCGTCAAATTCGGGTATCGCGACCGGTTCGATGTAGCGGGCCCGGTGGGTCAGAACCTTCATCTTCTTGCCCTTCGGCTCATCTAGTGATGGCCGAAGAGGCAGCTTTCCCAGAAGCACTAACCTTTCTTTTTACCCCTTGCCCTCGCAATGGGTAGCAATAGTCAGGGTATATGAAGATAATGGCATCGAATACCCTGTTCAACCTTTTCTTATTTCGACCTCCAAAGGCTAAGGACAAGGCATTGTCTTCTGTCTTGGAGTATGCTCCAAGCAATTCATCACTCGTAGCTTCGATGCACTTCAGCCAGTCGTCGTTTGGTTCATCAATTTTATCCCCAAACCTGAATGTATATTTCAGCCGGACCAATTCACCTTCATTAGACTTAGTGATGGTCTCCTTCGGCATTTCCCAGCTTTCTACAAGCGGCCATACCCTGAATGCTATATGTTCTTGCATTAAGTCCCTTGTTCCAATAAAGGAGCAAACAGTGCTGAAGGCCCTTTGACACGCTTCGATCGTTTCATCAATTTCTATCTTCGGCTTTCGAAGGCCGAAGCGAGACCAAATGGGACGCATAATGACTTCCTTAATATCTTCCCGTGTCTTCAAATCATTCTTCACGTAAAACCATTCCTCCATCCAAGCTCCGGGCCACCTTTTATGGAATGTTAGCACTGGGTAGCTTGCTGTTGGGGACGAGCGGCAAATCCGTAACAACCAAAGTTGTTATGATATTGTTCTTTGCCCATGGCTTCGTCTCATACAAGCGTGCATACTACAAAAGCATTTTGCGCTTGGCTCCACCCTTGGCTTCTTACAGCCCAGACAAAAATCGCCATTCTAATAATAGCTTCGAGAGTGATCTGATGAAGGTAAATCTGATATATCTTTAACACTTCAACCACAAACCTGCTTAGTGGGAACCGAAGTGTAGCTTTGAGGAAGCTCCTGGTAAATTACAACTTCATTTTCCTCATGGGCAGGGACATTGTTGTCCCCGCCAACCCTCACAATAGACATGTCCCGAAAGTACCTTCGTTTCATATTATCAAGATGACTCTGTTTAATTGTTGATTTTCCAAAGATTGTATGGATTGGTCGCCAGGGCCGATCTTCAGAATCTTCACCTCCACTCTCCACATCGTAACTATCATTGTCATCAGTGTCTTCAGACAAACCTTCTAGTATCTCCTACGTAATTTTTTCTGTGTTTGTTTTTGCCATCGATTCAACAAATCCAGCAATATAAGGATCCACAGCCTTCTTCTCTTCAAATAGTTTCGCCTTTTCACTTAGCTTTGTCTCCATAGCAGCTTTCTTCTCTTGAGACATCTTTTTTTCCCCCAGGTGTGGTGAAAACACGCCTTTCAAACCGAAGCTCAGAAAGATTGAAAACCTAGCAAGTGCTAGTGAGCAAGAGCTATAGGATTGAGAAAAAAATGCAAATGGCAGAAACAGTGTATCAGATATAGCTGGTGTGAGCCCCTATTTATACACCCGGTGCGGCACAAATTGGAGGGCCCCATCTGTCATTAAATATTACTACTCTAGCAAAGGGAAGGTGTTTTTTGGACCTTTGGCTCAAAAGCCTTCATCCATATCGCAGTCTGAATTCGTTATCTTAACAAATTGATACCGCGAGGGGCTACTGTTGGGGGCCTTCAGTCTACCGAAGGTCCTCAATAACATGATTTGACAATATTTCCCAAGTGTAATATATGTACAGGTACCTTCGGACTAGGATCAAAACCATACGCAATGTGAGAAGCACGAACAATACAAAGGATGACGCGGCCCCGAAGCCACGCGCAAGGGAGCTTCGGCATAACGGCAGGAAAAGGAACCGACTTAAAAGGGAAAAGGCTATATGGATCTCAATAGATTATCCTAAAGTCAATAGTAAATGTAAAGGGCATGAGTGTAATTTTACATAGGCTGCGTCCTGTGCCTATAAATAGATGAACAGTACCCCCGTACTATTCACGCTGACTTGTATTCGCTCGTGCATCACACTTGGACTTTTACCTTCTGTCAAGCCGAAGGTATAAATGTAATACGATATCATTTCTGTTTATCCATGATAATAATAAATATATTAGCAATGTCGTATGATTATTCATGTTATTTTTCATATCTTATATGCTTCTTCTTTCATTAACATTCATTGTAATGATGAAGGTATGTTCTTCATCACCTTCGTCCGAAGATCATTATATCCTATGGGAAATAATGCTTCGAAGGACGAAGGTCATTAACTTTCTAACATTTTATGTTGCCTTGTTCTTAATTTATAGCACTTGAGAACAAGTCCCCAACACTAATTTATAGTTTAATTTACGCTTTTATAAACATAAGTTAATGTGGTTAGTGCCAACTCAGATGTTTTTAACTAATATTTGTTTATGTAAATGTGACGTCTATTTAACTTTTTTTCATGTCATTCATGCGCTAGTTTCGCATGAGGCTGCGAGATTATTTATATTGGATTATGTCGAATTAAATGTTCTAACTAATATTTTTTTAGCATAAACGCGATAACTTCTCGACCGTAGCTCCGACTATCGCGTTTCTTTTTCCTGTTGTGACCGTGGAAGCGAGCACTATTTCGTACTGCATGTTTTATAATGTTTTCCTTTGCATGGTGTAATGTTCTTATACATATGTATGTTTGTTTGCTTGTGCCCATTCATCTTCGCTCGTGTTGCGAATAGAACAGCAATCCGTTTCCGAGCTTCGGTGAATTGACAGTCAAGCTTCGACGACCAAGTGATCAGGCTCTTTGAGTTCTACAAGTTTGAAGACCCTTGAGCATCTGTTTGGTGAAGGCAAGTGTCCTCTGACCTATTATGTCCTACATACTTTATAATTTCACCGTCCCACATTAGTTTATTAAAACCTAAGGACTGACTAGCCTGTATTTACCTTACCCTTGTTTAACTTTTGGGTTATCATGGTTAGCTTTATGCTATTGATTTACCTTAATCAATGAATATGATGTGAATACTTATGATACGATGATGTTATCTTGATTATGATGATGAATCAGTGATACTTTAAGGGTCTCAGGCTGTTTTCCTGAGTACCTCTCTGTAAGGACCTGTTCGTGGAGTGGCCACCCGGGATAACAGTAGCAACCATGAAGGTGGAATGGGATGCCCTTAGCTGATTAATTAGAGGAACTTGATGTGTAGTTGGCTTCGCCATAGGACCGTCAATGGGGTCCGGGCACAGTACTTGCTCTGCCGAGGCTGGTTGCCGAGGTTCTTTCAATTTGGTTTTATTAGTCACCCTTCCTGTGGGGAGAAGTACTATGTTTATCAAACTGGAAAAACCTAACGGGCGGCTATGACCTCTGGGAAATCTTTGTAAAGGCTACATAGTGAAACCTTGTCGGATCACCTCTAAAGTGATCAATGGGGAGGCTAGAACCCCGGGCAGAAAGGGAATCACGTCTCATGGGTGAAGTGTGCGACCTCTGCAGGGGAATAAAACTGATATATCAGCTGTGCTCACGGTTAAGAGTGGCCTTATGATCCACTTTGATTAGAGATACTGATGGTTTGAGATATTGTGGTTCTATTTATAATTTTGGTTACGATTATGATAATGATGTTCCTCGATGAGGAAATGATTCACGGGATGGTTATTGCTAAACCTTGGCTTCTACTAATAATAAATACCTGACAAACTAAAAGCAACTGCTTTGACCCTAACCCCACATAAAGCTAGTCCACCTCAGCCAAACGGGACATTTGCTGAGTACGTTGATGTATACTCACCCTTGCTTTCACAAAAACCAGGTTGCCATTGGTGCAATCTGTGCTCAGGTAAAGAAGGAGAAAGGTGTCGAGGCGGATCTCTAGGTGTTCTAGGAGTTCGACGAGTTTGAGGATTAGGCTAGCGACCTCCCTAGTCAGCTACCTGTGGTGGGTTAATTTACGTTGGCTACATTTTGATTTTGTGCACTTTGATTTATATTATGTAAATGACTCTAGTTTTTAATATTATTACTTATTCCTTATTGTTATTCGAAGCATTGTGCTATGATGAGTCATTTATGTAATTGTTGTGTACGTGAATTTCTGATCCTAGCACGTACATGGTTCGCATTCGGTTTACCTTCAAAAACCGGGTGTGACAGCGGCTATGACCTCTAGGGAATCTTTATAAAGGCTATGTAGTGAATGTAACACCCATGGTGTACGAGAACTAAAACTTTGGCATGACATCAAATGCATTGGCATTTCATTATGTATGCTACACCTAGAGTGCATCCACTAGGCTAAAATTTCAAAGCAAACATGTAATGTGATGATCTGGCTTGATCAAAGAGGTCCTTGACCCTAGGATAGGGTATTTTCTCAAGGATTAGAAGCATGTGGATTTGTGAGATGAGAACTAAAGGAATGATCATAACAAGTTAGTAGAAATGCCCAAGGAAGGCTAAGTTTAGAGGGATTAAGTATCATATGTACCCTAGAACACTCAAAACCCTAATTTGGAACCCTAAAACCCTAATTAGTGCCCTATTGGGTGATTTCAATTTCTATACACTTTTAGCCAAAAGTGTATGTAACAAAGTGATAGAGTAACAAAAGCTAAGCAACTTTCATGTTTGGGGATTTCCATGTTTTGTGTAGCAAATTGGGGTAAAACTACAAAAGAACCAAGGGTACCCATATGCTTTACTCTAAAAAAACAGTGTTAACAGGCCAACTTCAAGCCTCTATATCTCTTGATCTATGAGGATTTTGTCATAAGTCACCACAATAAAGTTGTAGAGCTATTACAGTAGTTTAAGTTTGATTAAGTTACCCAACCCAAGAACTTTACAGAAATTGGAATAAAATGCCCTAGAAGTTGGGCTGTCAGTCGGGTTAGGCACTGAAACATGATTGTCAGTGGTCTCTGATTAACTTTAGAGCCGAATTATGCATAATCCAGTGAGTATCCGACCAAGAACCTTATGGCAAACTCGAAGCTGGTATATAGGGCAATCAACTTTGATGCAGTCGGATTGGTAGTTTACCACATGAAAATCGAAGAATAGGGCTCCTCAAGTCGCTCTGTCATGGCACCCTGAATCGACCGTGGCATGGTATAGTAACTGAAAAAGATCAAGGATTCCGAGTACTTCACTACCAACGATCGTGTGTCGTGATCCGTGTGATGGTTGAGATGTGTGCGCATGGTAACGTGAAAATATCGGCGGGGAGATTGAAAAGATCGTCGAGGAGGTGAACTTGGGCCCTGAAGCAAGCCTGTCGTACCCACTTGCCGGCGACGTGGTTGTGCGGCCGTCGCCGTGGTGGCCGCCGATATCCTGGTTGTGCCACACCATCGACTGTGTTACCACGTCGCAGTTAGTCATGCAAGATTGCTAGTTACTACCCTGAGACTCTACCCCAGTGAATGCCACGTTAGACGAACTCCGGTGACTCGCCCTTTCATCACCGTGAGCTCCCCTTTGTCCAAAATTTGGAGCAACTGAAGCCGGCTTCTATAAATTGAGCGTTTCCCTTGTTCCATCTCTCTGTTACGACCCCAGCGCACCACTCCTTGCCTCAAATCGTCCAACATAGCTCGCGAATTTTAGATTTCCCCCAAATCGGACTGGAACGCCGCCGTGAGACATCACGCAGTGGCCAACCATTCTCAGGTCCGCTCATGTCCCTCTGATCCATGTTTCTGCCTCCTCTGATGCTAGTGAAACTCCTGGTCTCGACCAATTGAACGCTACCGCACCATAGCTTAGGGAATGTCGCGTTATTGTCCAAGAACGCCACCACGGAACATAGCTCACGTTGATCGACCGTTTTTGGATTTCTCCATCCAATTTTGCGCGAGCACCATAGTCCTAGTAGGTCACTAATTCATTCGAAGTCCCTAGATTGAACGCGACCGACTTAGGTAAACCGGAACGATGTGGCAAAACCTCCCAAGTTATTGGCCCCACATGCACCTGCCCTAGTCTTGAAGACCTCAGACGACTATGCATGTGCACAAGATAACTTAACAGGATCTGTCCGAGTGTCTCAAGGACCCCGGAATAAACCACTTCAACCAGGACCGTGGGATTAAGTAAACACAAATCACACACACACCAACATTTTGCAGCGGAATTTCTTTATTACAAAAGTTACAAGTTACAACAAATTTACATTATATTTATCGGAGTGGTTACAAAAGTGATTCAAAGAATAAACTTTGAAATGTATAAATTATTTGTAAGTTTGAAATATATGCTAGCTTAAGTAACCATCCTCAATAAAGAAGCTAAAGATGGGATATACTTATATAAAATGGTCGAGCCCACGGGCACTTAACATCTACCACAGTCAAAATGACTCGTAACCTGCAGCAACAATGGAAATAAAACCCTAAGTACGCAAGTACTCAACAAGACTTACCCGACTAAGGAAAAGACTCTCAAGGGTATGTTGGTTTTAAAAGGATTCAAGGTAAGGCTTATCAAGAAACAAGGACTCTATTTGCAGAAAAGCTTACTATGAGTGGATCCGTAAAAATCCATTTTTACTTGTCAGGTTAAGTAAAATTACCTGCATCTAGAGTTCTTTCTATCCTAGTTCAAGCACTTGGCTTATATTAGCCGTCTTTTTATCAACCCTTCAGTTCACTAGATTGCTACATGTAAGTCTGTGACCAAGTCTTCATATCCGAGAAGTAATGGCGATCCGAATCAATTAATACCCAGCTGGGGATCTCCATCCACACGACATATGTAGCACTTAACCCTTGCATATGTCAATTCGCCACCGGGTTTCTTAAGACTAGACCGGGTTCACGCCAACCGAGAACACAGATACACCACCATTCAGCCTCTTGCCACAGAGGATACATGCTACTCTCGCCATCTCTCCACTCCCATTGTGTGTTGGCCTTTCTAGTATTAGTCTGCCCAAGGCAAAGCTTACCCATGACGAGGCATGTGGCTAGTTGAAAGGCCCTCGATCATCAGGCCTACATCGGCATGGTCCTTAATCGACACAGACGAAGACACTACACCGAGACTCCCTTCTCGTGCAAGTCAACCGCCCAGTCTCAGCTTTATTATTTAAACCCAAAGTTTGGTACCTGGCAGAGGTACATATTTTTAGATGTTGAACCCATCACGGCCATGATGGATTCACCATCAAGTTTTATTTTTGAAAACTTCTCATCCAATCTGTAGCATCACTTTTGTTTTAAAACAAAACATTTTGTTTTTCTAAAGCAAGGCTAAGCATCATAAAAATCCTTTTTATAAAAGGGTGTCAAGGAAGGGTAATCAATTTTCCAAGTAAGGAAATGCATCAATTGTTTAGCACACAACTCCTATCACCTAATGCATCAAACAAGGTGATAAAGATTTTCAAACAGCAAGGAGGTGGCAAATGCACTGGGCTTGCTTGGAATAAACACTGCGTTAGTGTTTGTTAGACGATGTCCACTTGGCGACCATCCTTTATCTTGGCACTTGTTCAGATTATCCATCTTCAGGTTGGTCCGATTGATGACGTTGTCTTGTGGAGATGTCCAATCTCTGCATGATCCTGGGGTCGACTTGGGTCGTCTTCCGCATCAAGCGATTAATTATCGTACCTAAATGAAATGCATAATGCACATGTATGAATTTAAAAAGAACTAGCACAATACTAGATAATGTTATAAGGTCGAGGATTACACACTACTAACAAGTCCTTAGAACCAATTACAAGAAACACCAACTGTGGATATAATACTAATGATAATATTCGTGATTCTTATGCTCTTCCGGTGCTAGCTCAAACATCATGAACAACACACTAAGCATGAATTTTATATCTTTCGTAGCTAACACATAATATGAAAGACTAACAATACTTAGGTTAATTAATCTAGTATACCTCGGACTTAGAATAACAATTAGTAGCATTACAATTAGCTTTAAAATTACTATTCCATAGTATCGTAAGTAGAGTATTATCAAGGAATGTAGATCTTTATAAGACCATAATCTTAAGGCCTAATGACTTAAAACATTAATGTAGACCTTTTATCATGAAATTCTCACATTTTAACCGAAACAGACTTATCGATGCTATTCATTTAAATTATTCTAGTAGCAATCAACATTCATCCATGACACGCAGTCTACTACTAAACATAGAATACAATAACTACTAGATAAAATCATTGATTTTATCATGGGGTTTCTCATATTTCGACTGAAATTGGCTCGCTAATGCTACTCGCTTCCAATTTATTTAGGAACAACGCAACAAAGCAACATACCTAAAATAGTAAGAATATGGAGCTCATCACACAACACGCCTGCTAAACATGAGAATCATCACGACTAACAAATCTAGCTAATCCAATCATCAAACTAATAATAGAAATAGCGAATCAACTCACCATATTGCAATTTGACTCGATCATCACACGAACGATGATGACCTTCGATTGAAGTCTTCGACCGAGCACTTGATGAGCGATGCACACGGGCCTCGCTTCTTCACCAATTGACATCCTTAGACTTCTCCCGAACTATACCCGACTCAATTTTGCAAGAATGCCGATGATTTTTTGTTCGGGTTTTTGTCAAACATCTGATGAGTGACATACGGAACTTCACTGTCTTCCCTATCCACAGTCCCATCTTCAAGCTCATCTATACGCACATCCTGACCACTACTCTAGCAACATCGTTTCCCTTAATAGAACTACGACGTGGAGAGCAAGATGGCTAGTGAACTAGAACGAAGCTGGCGACGTAGAATGGCGAGGAAATGGAAGCGCCATGGGGGATGGAATTCGACGATTTAACGGCGGCCACAACAGCGAGCTGGGTCCCAAACTCGACACCGATGTCGAGGAGTGCTAGTGCTACGATCGGGCGAGCTGGGAACACCGACGAGCACGCGCGCAGCAGCAGGGATAGAGCAGAGGCGAGTTCCATCATCCATGGTCGGACCAAGGAGGACCCAGGAGAAGTAGGCAGCGGTGCCATGGAGGGGCTCGGCTAGGAGCACGTGGTGGCGCGTGTAACGCCCCGAATTTCGAGTTGAATTTTTTTTCTTTCTCTATTGCTCGCTAAATTCGGGCGTTACCTATCTTTCCCCATTTCTTTCGCTAAAACCCTACCTATTTTTAAAACTCCAAGTCGTATACTAATAATAAACCCTAGAAATATTTTATTTAGTTGTTGCATCATGCTGGACCTTGCAGTTTTTGCTGTTTGATTGAGAGAGTTTGTGAATCATGCATTTTAGTGGTGAATTATGGCTAGAATAGAAAAATAAATAGAAAAGCCCCCCTCCTCTCTTGGGCCGATTTCTTGGCACGGCCTAGCCGCCCCCCCTCCGCGCGGCCTGCTTCCCCCTCTCCCCTTCCCCTTCGCGCCGTGGGCCAGCGGCGCCGCGGCCCAGCTCGCCCCCTCGTGCCCCCCGCTTTGGGCCCAGTGGCGGCCCAGCCGTCCCCCCCGCTCCGCTCGCGCGCGCCCTGCGTGGGTGGTTGAGCCACGCCGCCACCCCCCTGGTGGGGCCCACCTGTCATCCCCCACACCCCCTAAAACCGTCTCTCTCTCCTCCCCTCTACCCCCCCGCACGATCTCCTCCCTCCCCTACCTCACGCCGCTCCCCTGCCCGCCCCCGGCTCGCCCGCCACCACCGCCCGTCGCCCGTCCGTGGTGAGTCCCGGCCTCCTCCCTTTCTTCCTTCCCCCCCTCGTCCCTTCTTCCCAGCGTGGCGGAGCCCTGGCCCGGCCTCGGCGCGGGGCGCGCCCGCCCTGACCCCCTCCCCTCCTCCCTCGCGCCCGTCCGGCTGGCATGGACCGGCGCGGCGTGCCCGCCCGCGGCCCCAGCTCGGCGGCGCGGCCATGGCGGCTCGGCTCTCCAGCGCGGTCGGGCCCGGCCTCGCCCGCCCTCGGCGCGCCCAACCCCGCCCCCATCTCGCACGGTGGCCCGGCCATGGCACGCCTGCGCAGCCCAGCCCCCCGGCGTGGCGCGGCTTTGCACGCGGCTCCGGTGCAGTGGCGCGGTGCACCCACCCTGCCCGCCGTGGCGGCGTGGCCCGCCCGCCCACGGCTTGGCGTGGCCTTGCGCCCGCCCTGCTCGTCGTGGCGGCATGGCTCGCCTGCCCGTGGCTCGGCGCGGCCTTGCGCCCGCCCTGCCCGCCATGGCGGCTTGGCTCGCCCGACCGCGACCTCGGCGCGGCTCGGCCATGGCGGCCGGAGCTCGGCCGTGGCGCCCGACGCATCCCCGGCGTCCTGCGCAGGCTCGCCCTGGCTGCTGGCGCGCGGCCATGGCCCCGCCACGGCTTCGTTGCGGTGCGCAGCCCCGCCCAGCACGGTTTGCTCGCGTGGCTCGCCAGTGACGTCGCGGCGTGGCGTGTCCCCTGGCATCGCAGCTCGCTTGCGGCAGCTCACGCGACTTGCTCGTGGCGGCCTCGCTCGCTCGCTCGCTCGCTCGTGTGCGCAGCAGTGGTCCGCGGCCTCGTTCGCTCGTTCGCGTAGCCTGTTCGCCCATGCAACGCTTAAACATCACGCTTAGTCATTTACCTTTTGTGTGCGAATTGTCGCGTGAAGATGCTCTTCGCCATTTAAAAAGTGCTAGTACCCATTGAACTGTATCAAGAATCGGCAATAACTAGGCATGGGTTAATTATGCTTAGATAATAGCTATCTTTACACCTATATTAAATATCTGTTAGTATGACTACATAAAATGTAGTGGCTAAGTTCGTTCTTTCTCTTAACATGAACATAACGAGTTGTCAATTGTAGTAATGGTTACGATTCTATTAACGCATGTGACTAATCCTTATTATTGGAACTAAGTGGAACTAGAGCACGTAATGGCTAGTTATGCGTCTACCCGTAATACGCCTTGAGTATAGCTTTAACCATTGCGAGACCTTTCTTCTCTAGCCATGGCAAATGCAATATCGTATGTTATACTATATGCATATTTAATCTATTTGTTCTCTTGTATGGTGTACTGTTTGTTTCCTAATTCGAATGGATGGATGTATGTATGTTTGCGCTCGCATAGAGAACGATCCGGTTGAGGAGTCCGAAGAACTCGCAGGAGAAGCCCCTGAGCAGCAGTCGGTTGGTGGAGGCAAGTGTCCCTTGACCTATCTCTGTCCTATACATACTTTAATTCACCTCCCGCATTACACAGTTATACTTAAGGATTGACTAGCTTTTGTTATCCATGTCCTTGTTTACCTATCTGGGTTGGATTATTATTGCTTAATCTTATGCTATTGCTCAACTCTAATCAATGAACATGATGAGAATTATCAATGATACGCTATTTTCCCTTCTTTTATTATGATGTTATGCTTGTGGTCTTCAAGGGGGCTCGAGCGGTTTCTCGAGTGCCTCTCCGTAAGGACCTGTTCGTTGGATGACCGCCCGGGAAAACAGTGCAACCATGAGGGTGGAATGGGGTGCCCTTAGCTGAATAATTAGAGGATCCGGGGTGTAGTTCGCTTCGTCGTCGTGCCGTCAATGGGGCTCGGTGTATGCGGCTCGCTCTGCCAAGGTTGATTTGTACCTTGGGGAGGAGTGCGGTATATTTAGGAAACCTAACGGGCGGCTACAGCCCCGGGGAATCTTTGTAAAGGCTACGTAGTGAGACCCTGCCTACTCACCTTGGGAGTGTTCAAGGGTCCGTACAACCCGAGGCAAAAAGGGAATCACGGCTCATGGGTAAAGTGCACAACCTCTGCAGAGTGTTAGAAAACTGATATATCAGCCGTGCTCTCGGTTATGAGCGGCCAAGGGAGCTCCAATGATTAGTGGTACTTGATCAGAGATGTTCGGATTATAGATGGTGTTGAGAATGTTGGTTTTGGTATTAACTCCGGTAATGGTAAGTGGTACTCTTTCCGTTTGGAAAGGAGTACGTTTGGGTTAATAACGTGGGTTAATTCTAAAACTTGGCTTTCTCTACTAGTAATAATAATCTGACCAACTAAAAGCAACTGCATGACTTACCCCCACATAAAGCTAGTCCACTACAGCCAAACAGGACACTTGCTGAGTATGTTGATGTGTACTCACCCTTGCTCTACACACCAAATCCCCCCCTTCCCTAGGTTGTCCGCATTGCAACCACTGCTCAGGAGAAGATGAAGCCGTGGAAGGAGACTTCCAGGAGTTCCAAGACTACGATGAGTTCTAAGCGTGGGTTAGCGGCAAACCCCCAGTCGGCTGCCTGTGAAGGCCGCGTGTATCTACGTTTCGTTTTTGCACTTTGATTTATTGTAAAGACTATGTGGATGTCCCAGACATATGATGTAATCGACTATTATTTCCCTTTTTTAATACTTTTGGAGCACTGTGTGATGATGTCCATGTTATGTAACTGCTGTGTACGTGAATTGCTGATCCTGGCACGTACATGGTTCGCATTCGGTTTGCCTTCTAAAACCGGGTGTGACAGCGCGTATCGGGACTGAGTTGGGCACGACACAAGAGAGCAGGCGGCCACCTGGGGCAACGCCCAGGCACGCACGACAAGGATCCGAATAGGAGCCAGGGCGCAGTGGCCATGGGAGATGGGCGCGCAGCAGAGGAGCGCGGCTGGGGGAAAGGCTCTAGCCATGGGGGAAGCAAGGGGCCGGGGGCAAGCAGGAAGGGCGCGCGGCCACCATGGGAGAGCTGGAGAAAGCCGGCGTTGGAGGCTGCTCCGGCTGGGCGCGAGCGAGCAGAGGGACGCGGTCGAGCAGAGAGGGAGATGAAGTGCGCGCTGGAGGGAGAAACTTGGAGACAACGCAGAGGAACTAGAGCACCATGATGGGGAGGAGAGCGGAGGGGATAAGCGTGGCCAGGAAATATCCAAGGCGAGAGAGAACGGTGGTGGAAAAATCAGAAGGGGTGGCGGCAGTTTCAAATTTTTTTAGAGACCTGACGTGTATAGGATAAGGAGGGTGTACGGCTCTGAGAAAATATCAATGTGGCGGTGGGATTTTTCCAGGAGACAAGCGTGTGCGTGAAAAAAAATTTTTGTAGGGAGAGAGAGTGGCGTGGAGAGGATAAGGAGAGAAGGAACAAAAATCAGATTTTTACACTTTTCTCCAATTTTTAATCAAGGGAGTACATAGAAGAGTAATTTCTAGATTCTGGATTCAAGCGAGATGCAAACGAGACAAACCAAAAAGATATAGTCGGCTTTTGTTTACTTAGAAGTGAGACAAAAATTTATCTGGTAAGGAATAGATTTAATTACCAAGGTTCGAGTTTTAGCCTGATGTTAACGGATCAAGCTAAACGATATCGGATTCGACTAGGAAATGACTCAATTTATAACTCTACGCCTGGTTTTTCTTGGATACGGATTGTGGTCGAATTTACAAAAATCGAATTCTCATATTCGCGTACAAGATCAATCCAAATAGCATAGGTTCACACCTTGAAAGATTTTTAAAATCCAAATTTCTCTAAAATTTTTGGACGACTTAGATAGACAGAGACAGATACGATATCAAAATCGTGATAGACGAATATGATTAAAATTTAGCATCCGTTTTATTCACCGCTATCGCGTGTTAAGGTCCGCATTTGTGGGTGAGCAGACGATAAACACCTGGTGTCGGTGTTTTGGGTCCGACCGTGCACCTGGGGTTACCCCTCAAAGTGCTTTTAGGAGTAGGACAGTGTTATCGACTGTAGCTCGATGGTTCGTGTTGGATGCACGAGAAACAGTGGACAATGGTTTACAGGTTTGGGCCGCTTTGAGATGCGTAACACCCTACGTCCTGTCGAGAGTGTTTTATGTGGTGAGTTACAAGAGGATTCTCTAGCGCTGAGAACGTAGAGAGTTGGGTGGGAGGCTAAGTAGCGAGTCTCTCATCTGAAGGGGTGCTTCCTAGGCCTTATATATTCGACCGTGGGGCAGTACATGTGGATATTACAGTGACGCGTACCTAAGAAACAGTGAACCAACTGAGTCTATCCTTCTATAATCCTGCCGACCCATTCTCGCTTGGTTCCATTGTACGGGGCTCCTGCACGGGAAGGTCGGGCCTCTGTTGTGATTACTACTCGAATTCGTTGGGCCATCTTGGGCTTGTGTCGTTACAGCCTTATGTCGATTCGCTTCATTGGTCATTCCTTCCTAGGCCCACGAGGGGGATGACCTTACGAATTATGGGGCCCTTGGGCCTTTCATGAGGTCTTTTATCCTTCTGGTGGACCCGGGGGATATCTGTCCCCCACAAGCCCCCGATCTTTGGGTCGATTCTAAAACAAATGGCCCAAGGATGCTAGGTCCAGCTTGCAGTTTTCGACTTTAACAAGGGATGCTTTGGAAATAAGCTTGCCGAGCCACTGCTTCTGAGTTCTGAATGATCCGGTAGAAACACTTTTTCACTGTCTTTTCCCGCCTTTATTACTCAAAATTAGGTGTTCTGTCTCAGACTCATGCTTCGGAAGTCAGCATCTTTGTACCATAGGACTTATTTCATTGGGTGCACCGAAGGTGCACCCAATGGGTGTAGCCCCCGAGCTTCGAGCGGATTTTTGCAGATAATCCGCTCGAAGGTCTTTACTTCGAGTATTATCAGAGATCATTTTTATCTTCCTCTTGCGCTTTTTCAGAGGTCAGCCTTGTCTTGATCTTGCCTTATGCTTTAGAGGTCAGCACTTTACTTCTTCGGGGATGATGATCTATTGGGTGCACCGAAGGTGCACCCAATGGGTGTAGCCCCCGAGCTTCGAGTGGAATTTTGAAAATAATCCACTCGAAGGTCTTCATTTCATGTCTTTTTCTGGGAATCATCCTTCCTCTTTGCCGAATGCCTTGGAGATCAGCATTATATTGTTGATACTACGCTTTAGAGGTCAGCGTACATTTTTGTCTTTGTGGCCGAGTACGCGATCTGCCCGTATCTTGATAGGTTTTGCCATTTATTTGATCTACGACTGATTGGACGTTCGATAGATGGCCCTTGGCTAGTCTTCATGTCACTTCGTGCTTTGATGCTTCTGTCGATTAGACTTGTACCTCATCAGCTATATTTGGCTTTCCTTTGATCCCTGCTGATATCTTTCTTCTGTCTTGAAGTATTCATTGCATATACTGTTCGGATGTGACAGTGTTGAAAATATACTGATAATTCCTGGGCGTCCCCCCCAATGGGTGTAGGCAAGGGACGGCTTGGTACGCTGAGCGTTTAACAAACTGCTTCTGAGTAGTAACTTGATGTGACCGCGAGCATAATCATATCGCCCGCGCAGTTGACTAGAGTCCCAATGGGTGTCGTGTTACGTGAAACGGCGTCAGCCGCCTGACGTGTCTTCAGACGGTTTGAATTGCATATTGAATTTTTGCGACTGTTCAGTGGCCGTGGTAGGAGGTGAGTGGTTGCCTTCTTCTATAAATAGTGCTCTTGCTTCTTCGGCATTTTCACATCTCTTACTGCTGCTTGCTGTTTACCCTCCTCTTCTTCCTTCCATTTCCAACATGGGCAAAAGTAAGAAAGGTGATAGTTCTTCGCATCGCTCTGGTGACAAACGCAAGCGTGAGCCGACTCCTCCCTCGGAGGACTTCGGCGACTCGGAGTACTCGGAGGAGGAGTTCTCCTCCGAGTCCGAGGGCTCTCCGGCTCCTTCCTCTCCCCCGGCGTCGTCTGATGATTCAGACGACTTTCAGGGGATTGCCGCAGAGGTCTGGACTTACATCCGGTCCGTCGAGCGTGCCGGGCTCGCGGGATCGGATGAGTCGGAGTACTCCTCGGACGAGGAGAACTCCTCGGACTCGTCCGAGGAGGGCGGTGGCGACGGCGATGGCGGTGACGGCGACGGCGACGGCAGCGGTGACAGCGGCGAAGGCGATGGCGACGGCGGCGACAAGGGTTGCAGCGGCAACGGTGGTGACGACAGCAAGTGTGGTAGCAGGGGCAGCAGCAAGGGCAACAACAAGGCCAGTGGATAGATGCCACTGGTTTTAATTATTAGTATAGATTAGTAGTAGTATAATGAAATAATGTAGTAGTAGTTGGTAGTATAGAGTAGCGAAGTATAGTGTAGTAGTAGGGAGGTCATCAACTCATAATGAGTTGATTTGTAAGTTCGATAATGCTTCCCTTATAATGAAGAGTGGTTTCGCCTCACTTTGTGCACTTTTATTTTGCTTTCTTGTCATTCGCCTCTCTCATTAATGCCTGAGGGATGTTTGAAATCAAAGAATCACGCTTTTGACTGTTTTCTTCGCGATGTCGACACTTTGGTGATGGCAGTCGAGTCATCTGAAATCATGTCGTTGCTTTAGGAGTGATGGCCGAGTTATTCCTGGCGATGTTGGCACTTTTTGAAGTAATGGCTGAGCGATAGCGGCCACGTCAGTGTTTTAGAAATAACGACTGAGCGGTTACTGGTGATGTTGGAGGTAACAGCCGAGTGATCGATGGCAACATCGGCGTTTTAGAGGTAACAGCCGAGTGATCGATGGCAATGTCGGCGTTTTAGAGGTAACAGCCGAGTGATAACGGGCCACACCGGCCGCTTTGGAGATAGTGGCCGAGTGGAGTCTGGTAACGTCAGCGTTCTTAGAAATAACCGCTGAGTTAGAATGGTCCGCGTCGACCGTTTTGGAAATAACAGCCGAGTGATGATGTGGCATGCCCGCGCTTTAGAAATAACGACCAAGCGATGATGTGGCACGCCAGCACTTTAGAGATAACAGCCGGGTGATGACTGGGCGCTTTTTAGATTCAGCATCTGGCTTCGGAAAACCCCATATGCACTGTACTGTCGTGCGCCTCCACATTCCGTGCCCTAGTTCTTACTTTTCTGCACCCAGGCCTTCTCCGCTCTCTTGCAACGCTGCTTCCGCTCCGTTCACCGGCAAGGTTGAAATGGCGCCCAAGCAGAAAGCTTCGAGTTCGTTCATCGCGGTCATCCCTCCCATCGACCCCAACAGTCAGTTGCCTTTTGCAGGTAACCATATGTCTGTTGTCTCTGAATCCGACCTTCTCCACCTTGTATCTATCGGGGTTCTTCCTCCAAAGGAGCTCTATTCTTGGTGGATCTGCCGTGGGGTCACTGTTCCAACAGAGGACACTCACAAATCCGCCATCTACGTTCCTTTTCTCCTCCGCGGCCTTGCTCTTCCCATTTCTCCTTTTTTCCACGGTCTCCTTAATTTCTATCGCTTGAATCTGACCCATCTGAATCCCAATTACGTTCTGCAAGTATCTATCTTTGTTCATTTATGCGAAGCTTTTCTCGGAGTTCTGCCACACTTTGGCCTGTGGAAGTATTTGTACCACTGTCGCCCAAGGATGGCCGGAGGGCAGCACCAGCTGGTGGGGGGCACGAGCTTGGAGATGTGCCATGGGAGGAAGGTTGATTACCTCGACATCCCGCTCAAGGATAGTATCAAGGGATGGCGTCTGGAATGGTTCATCGTGGAGAATCATGGGAATTCTCTCCCCCCAAGGTCAGGAAGACAGCCGGATGTTCGCACTCCGAGCTGGACCGAATCCCCCACAGACCAGGAAGTAACTGAAGCAGGGGCTTTGCTAGCTGAAGTTGGATTGCTGAAAGAAAGGGGTCTAACTGCAGAAGCTGTGGTCGCTGACTTTGTTTTCAAGAACATCCAACCGCTGAAAGACAGAGCATATCTAGCCTATCTATATTGAGGCTTTGCTGATTCGACTCGGGTAACCAACAGAAGAATTGCTGTCGTGGACTTGGTGGGCCGGCTCGAGATGATACTCAGAGGCAAGGTGTCGAACGTCGGCGCTCCTGTTGCATACTCGGCTTGGAATCTGCCTCCTTCTAAGGCCTTCACCAGTTTTGTGACAAATCCTCCTGCTGGCGATAGCGGTTTGGGCCTTAGTGCGACCCTCTCCCGAAGAGGTTAGTGCTTTGGTTGTCTCACTTGAAGAAATTCCTGATGACGAGAGGCAGGTTCATTTTGAGGTGCCTTTAAATCCGAGTGATGTAGAAATAAGTTCCATGCTGGATATGTTAGCTGAAGATTCTTCTGATGCAGTCCCTACAGAAACACTGGCGGTAGCGCCCATCCCAGAGGCTAGCGAAGCTTTAGATATTCAGAAGTCTGACAACGTTCGTCCGAAGCGTTCTCGCCGAGCCAATCAGCCTGCTTCTCCTGCTGACAGGAAGAAATAGAAGAAGAGACGTCTTCGTCGAGTGTCTAGTTTGGATCAGGATGCTGGTCCTTCCGTTCCTACTGCTGAAGAAGTGCCGGTGCCTGCATTTGCTGAAACTGATCCCAATGGGTGTAGCCTTCCTGCTATTAAACCCAATGGGTGTGACCTGGATGACGCTAACCCCAATGGGTGTAACCTGGATGACGCTAACCCCAATGGGTGTACTGTCCGCATTGTTGATGATGGTGAGGAAGAGGAGGATGAAATCCATCTAACTCGGAAGAACAGCCAATGCCATATTGCCAGTGGCGAAAGCAGTGGTGTTCCTTCTCCAGCCTTGTCTGCTCTTGTTGGTCTACAAGAATTGTCTCTGGCCAACTTTGATCAAGCTCTTGAGGATATGGTCCTAGAAGATCTGTTGTCCGAACCAGCAGATGGTGGCGTGATGGATGTTTGCTTTGATGTGCCTGATGCTGGGCTGGAATTGTCTCGGGTGGTGTCCCGCACCTTGTCGACCTTGGAGCACAGTCTTAAGGGTCAGGAGGCTGGCCCGGATTGCATTGTTCCTATGGAAGTGGTCGAGGGTCCTTCGGGCTTAGAGGTGGCTGCCTCGGAGGGCTCAGCCCTCAAAAATAGCGCTGGTGCTTACCCAGCCCCCGAGGGTGTTGTCGGGGATGATCCGGCTCGGATGGGTAGCGTGAGCGATAACCCAGCCCCCGAGGGTGTTCGAGATGGTTCTCCCTCTAACACTTCCATGGATGTTCACGTGGGATCTTCTCCTCCGCACTCTGATTGTATGGCAGCAGTACGGGTTTCGTGTCAAGAGGTCGTTTTAGAGGTCAACGTTCCTGATGACAGAGTTCTGACTTCTGCTGGTGACACTAATTTGGTTCCCAATGATGCATTGCGGGTTGTTCCAGTTGGTGACCCTTCAGCAAGCCATTAGTTGATTTCCCACGACTTGGGGGTTCCCTCATTCTTCTCCAACCTCCAGGTATCTTGGTTTCTTCTGCCCTGACTTTTACTTCAGGTAGACTGCTGTTATTATGCTCATCTATTTTTATCGTCAGGCATTGGTGGAGGAAATGGCTAGCCGGTTGAAATCACAGGGGACCTTTGTCCCAGAAGGGGCTTTGTCCCTAACGCATTGGAATCCAGTGTTACTTCAGCGACGAGTATCTGACTTGGAGATGGCAAATGCTGGTTAGTGCCCTTTTTGCCTTCATTGGCTATTTGAGTAATCTGCTTTATAGCTGAACACCCTTGCTTGACTATTTCCTGACAGAAATGGCCTGGCGATATTCTGACCTTGAAGAAAGGTATTCTCAAAGTCAGGCTGCACTGGCCCAGGTTTTTGCTTCTCTGAATGATGCTAACTCCACTCTCCGTGCTCAACTTGATTCTAAAAAGGTGGCTACTGAATTGAACTTCCGCTTGCCCTTGTCTGCTATGCTTATGGTGCTTGCTTGACTTTGGAGAAACCGGCTCTTGTCTGTAGGAAGAGAAACGTGCTCTTGCTACTTCTCGCGACAATCTGGAAAAGCTATACCGTGATGCCAGCAACTCGTTGACTATCTTGGAGAGGAGTCATCGTTTTACCATAGAGGACTTGCATAACCATCGCTACAAGCTGCAAGAGTCTCTGGATGATATGATTCGCCTCAGGCAATTGGTGTCAAACAAGGATATTGTCATCAAGGATCTGCGTGCTTCCAAAAAGTCGGTAGTCCGGGAGCTAGAAGCCGCTCAGATGGCTGTCAAGGCCGCTCAAGATACTTCTGCTACTCTGAAGACCCAGCGCGACAAAGCCATGGACAAAGCCATTCGCGTGGGGCAAATTCTGATGAGGAGACCCGGCGTGGTTGTTCCCGACGACATAGTGGCAGATGTGAATGCCGCTCCCGATTCTTCGAGTCGTCCTTCCTCGTCGGTTGCTCCTGAGAAAAACATTTCCAGATAGAAAACACTGAATGCCTTGAGTATATGGTTAGTGTGCTTGGATGTTTCGTTAGAAAACACTTTTCGGTACCGAATACTGTTATTGTTTTCCCGTTGTTAGAGTTCAACGGTATCTACAGTCGTAAAAGTAAGTGCATTATGATGGTTTTGAATTTTTCCATGGGGCATAGAGATCGCCCTGGGATGAATAGTTGCGAACGTGCCGAATGTGCCACACCAATTTAAGTCGTTGCCAACTTAAATCAATCGTTCCGCTGTCAGGGGTATAGTGATCGCCGACCTAAGCCGATTGCTCCGTTAGCAGGGTATAGTGGTCACCCTTAGTTAAGTACGCGCGAGCATGTCGCACCGTCTTAAGTCATCGCCGACTTAAGCCGATTGCTCCGTTAATGGGGTATAGTGGTCACCCCGAGTTAAGTAAGCGTGAACATGTCGCACAGTCTTAAGTCATCGCCGACTTAAGCCGATTGCTCCGTTAGTAGGGTATAGTGGTCACCTCGAGTTAAGTAAGTGTGAGCATGTCGCACCGTCTTAAGTCATCACCGACTTAAGCCGATTGCTCCGTTAGTAGGGTATATTGGTCACCCCGAGTTAAGTAGGCGTGAGCATGTCGCACCGTCTTAAGTCATCGCTGACTTAAGCCGATTGCTCCGTTAGTAGGGTATAGTGGTCACCCTTAGTTAAGTACGCGCGAGCATGTCGCACCGTCTTAAGTCATCGCCGACTTAAGCCGATTGCTCCGTTAATGGGGTATAGTGGTCACCCCGAGTTAAGTAAGCGTGAACATGTCGCACCGTCTTAAGTCATCACCGACTTAAGCCGATTGCTCCGTTAGTAGGGTATAGTGGTCACCCCGATTTAAGTAAGTGTGAGCATGTCGCACCGTCTTAAGTCATCACCGACTTAAGCCGATTGCTCCGTTAGTAGGGTATAGTGGTCACCCCGAGTTAAGTAGGCGTGAGCATGTCGCACCGTCTTAAGTCATCGCCGACTTAAGCCGATTGCTCCGTTAGTAGGGTATAGTGGTCACCCTGAGTTAAGTAGGCGTGAGCATGTCGCACCGTCTTAAGTCATCGCCGACTTAAGCCGATTGCTCCGTTGGTAGTGTTCTGTGTTCCATGAGTTCCCAACTTTTGTGCCATCCATCTGTGTGAGACGATATGATCCAGGCCGAGTGACTTTAGCTACTATGAATGGTCCTTCCCATAGAGGTGACAATTTGTGCCGCCCCTCCCCCGTTAGAATTCGGCGGAGGACGAGATCTCCCACTGCGAAGGATCGATGCCGTATGGCTTTATCGTGATAGAGCCTCAGAGTTTGCTGATACCGTGCTGATTGAATCACCGTGTTTAATCGTTCTTCTTCGAGTACATCAACATCCTCCAGCCTAGTAGCCTCAGCTTCTGCTACGTTTTCAAAGATCAACCTTGGTGCCCCAAACTTGAGATCAGCAGGTAGCACTGCCTCTGAACCATAGACCATAAAGAAAGGAGTGTTTCCATCCAGGGCTCGACTAGGTTGAGTTCTCAGGCTCCAAACGACGTACGACAATTCCCTGATCCACTTTCCTGCGAACTTTTCATTTTTGTCGAAAACTTTCTTTCTGAGCGCCTCCAATATCATCCTGTTAGCTCTTTCTACCTGCCCGTTGGCTCTTGGGTGTGCCACGGAGGCATATTTGATCTGAATGCCCTTTTGCTCGCAGAAGTCGAAGAACTCTAAGCTTGTGAAGTTGGATCCTAGGTCGGTTATGATGTTGTTTGGTATTCCAAACCTGAATATTATATCTTGTATGAATTCCACTGCCTTAGCCGAAGTTAAGGAAGCAATGGGTTTGAATTCTATCCACTTAGTGAACTTGTCGATAGCAACCAGTACATGAGTGTATCCTCCTTGAGCTTTTTTGAAAGGTCCAATCATATCCAACCCCCAGCATGCAAGTGGCCAAGCTACGGGTATGGTTTGTAGCTGCTGCTGTTTCGACAAGTATTGGCAGGCTTCGCACCTCTGAACTAACTTGGCTGCGTCACTTTTTGCTGTTGGCCAGTAGAAACCTGACCTGAAGACTTTCCCAACCATGGTCCTAGATGCTGCATGCACTCCACATTGCCCAGCATGGACCTCATCTAGAAGTTGCTTTCCAGTATCTGAAAGAATACACTTCATGAGGACTCCTGACGCGCCCCTTCTATATAGCGTGTCCCCAATGAGCATATAGTGAGCTGACTGCCTTGCGATACGCTCGGCTGTATTTTTGTCATCTGGTTCCTCTTCATTCCTTATATATCTGATGATCAGCTCCCTCTAGTCATCAGGATTTGATTCTGGTTGGCTCAAAGTATTGCATTCTTCTACTCGATCCGCTGAAATGCTCGGGCGCGGCACTTCTTGGACAAAAAATCCAGGCGGGACCTGAGTCCGACTGGACCCTAGCTTAGACAATGCATCAGCCGCCGTGTTGCTGTCTCTCTCCACATGATGAAACTCCAATCCTTCAAATTTATCTTCTAGTTTCCGGACAGTAGTGCAATATTTTCCCATGGTATCATTCGAGCAATCCCATTCTTTGTTTATCAGACTTATGACCACCAGAGAGTCTCCATACACCATCAGTCTCTTGATGCCTAGGGATATGGCAATGTTCAGCCCGTGAATCAGAGCTTCCTACTCGGCTGCGTTGTTAGATGCCGGGAATAACAATTGAAGAGCGTACTTGAGTTGTTCGCCTCTAGGTGCAATAAAGAGGATCCCTGCACCTGCTCCCTGCAGCTTCAATGAGCCGTCAAAATACATTTGCCATACTTCTGTGATTTTCGGGTTATCCGATACCTGTTGCTCAGTCCACTCTGATACGAAGTCAACCAGTGCTTGAGTTTTGATAGCAGTGCGAGGTCGAAATTCGATGTCATGAGATCCCAATTCACAGGCCCACTTGGCTACTCTTCCGATTGCTTCTTTGTTGTGGAGAATATCCACTATTGGAAATCCAGTGACTACTATGACTTTGTGGTCGTCGAAGTAGTGTCGAAGCTTGCGTGCAGTTAGAAGTACTGCATACAATAGCTTTTGAACCTGAGGATATTTCTTCTTTGAAGAGCCCAGAACTTCACTGATGAAATAGACAGGGTGCTGTACTGGGTATGCATGCCCTTCTTCCGCTCGCTTGACTACTAACGCTGAAAGGGAATTAGGCTTACACCTATTTCCTAAATTGATTTTGGTGGTTGAATTGCCCAACACAAATATTTGGACTAACTAGTTTGCTCTAGTTTATATGTTCTACAGGTGCCAAAGGTTCACAATAAGCCAATAAAAAGACCAAGAAAAAGGGTTCAAACAAAAGAGCAAAGGGACAACCGAAGGCACCCTGGTCGGGCGCACCAGACTGTCCGGTGCACCAGGGAACTCCAAGCTGAACTTCGCACCTTCGGGAATTTTTCAAAGAGCTCCGCTATAATTCACTGGACTATCCGATGTACACCGGACAGTGTCTGGTGCTCCAGAGGAGAGCGACTCTGAACTCGCCAGCTTCGGGAATCCACTCCACTATAATTCACCAGACATGTCCGGTGCACACCGGACTGTCCGGTGTAACGGCGGAGCAACGGCTATTCGGCGCCAACGGTCACCTGCTACAGCATTAAATGTGTGCCAGCGTGCGTAGAGGAGCAGAGCATGCGTGGGTGGCGCACCGGACAGCCTACAGGGGATGTCCGGTGCACCACCGGACAGCCAGGCGGGCCCGCACGTCAGAGCTCCAACGGTCGAACCCTAACGGCCGGGTGACGTGGCTGGCGCACCGGACATGCGACAACAGCCTTCACCAACGGCTACTTTGGTGGTTGGGGTTATAAATACCACAACCACCCCACATTCAAATGATCCAAGTTTTCACACTTCTACACCTTACAAGAGCTCTAGCATTCAATCCTAGACACACCCAAGTGATCAAATCCTCTCCAATTCCACACAAAGCTTTAGTGATTAGTGAGAGAGATTTGTTGTGTTCTTTTGAGCTCTTGCGCTTGGACTGCTTCTTTTCTTTCTCATTTGTTCTTGTGATCAAAACTCAATTGTAACCGAGGCAAGAGACACCAATTGTGTGGTGGTCCTTGCGGGGAAGTTTTATTCCCGGTTGATTTGAGAAGAGAAGCTCACTCGGTCCGAGGGACCGTTTGAGAGAGGGAAAGGGTTGAAATAGACCCGGCCTTTGTGGCCTCCTCAACGGTGAGTAGGTTTGCGAGAACCGAACCTCGGTAAAACAAATCCACGTGTCTCACTCTTTATTCGCTCGCGATTTATTTTTCGCCCTCTCTCTCGGAGTCATTATTATTTCTAACGCTAACCCGGCTTGTAGTTGTGATTAATTTTGTAAATTTCAGTTTCGCCCTATTCACCCCCCCTCTAGGCGACTTTCAATTGGTATCAGAGCCTGGTGCTTCATTAGAGCCTAACCGCTCGAAGTGATGTCGGGAGATCACAC
This sequence comes from Zea luxurians, assembly GCA_029449295.1. Classification (NCBI taxonomy): domain Eukaryota; kingdom Viridiplantae; phylum Streptophyta; class Magnoliopsida; order Poales; family Poaceae; genus Zea; species Zea luxurians. The sequence goes on along the minus strand of JAOPSE010000009.1, from coordinate 142,346,048 downwards.
CAAGAGGGAGATGGAGACCGGCGACACCTTTACTTTCTTTCCCATTAGGCAAACCACCAACATTTGATGGTGAATATTATGCTAGGTGGAGTGATATGATGCGATATCACCTAACCTCACTCCACAAAAGTATATGGGATATTGTTGAGTTTGGTGTACAGGTACCAACCGTAGGGGATGAGGATTATGATGAGGACGAAGTGGCCCAAATCCAACACTTCAACTCACAAGCCACAACTATACTCCTCGCCTCTTTAAGTCGAGAGGAGTATAACAAGGTGCAAGGGTTGAAGAGTGCTAAGGAAATTTGGGACGTGTGTAACACCCGGTTTTAAAGGACAAAGCCGGGTGCATCTCATACATGCGCCAAGAAGACAACATATATAATAACAGAGTGTATAGAGATAAATGTCATTAACATCAGAGTATTTATTACATAGCGGAAGACTTATTACAAAATAAAGTAATAAAGATAAAACAAACTAAGGATCGTCGGCGCCAATGTCGACTGAGAAACGCCACCCAGATCAGATCAAACTCCTCGATACTTGACTCCACTTGAAACCACCTGTTCTTCTCCTGTGGGGGGGGGGGGTGTGAGACAGCAAGAGTGAGCTCACATACGATCATAGCTCAACAAGTCGTGGGGAATAATGTGGCATGAACTCACCAAAGGTGGGAGTTCATGTAGTGTAAGGCTGACCAATGGGATAAAGGCTGAAGCTGAGCATTGCTTTTATAAGTTGGTCAAAATTTTATTAGCAGTTACTAAGTGTAAGTAAATACCAAACCATGGTAATAATAAGTAAAAGTAATAATAAAATATTCCCAAATGCAATGAAATGACAGATTAAGTTTAGGTTCCATAATTTAATCATGTGAGGGTCCGAGCCGCTCTTGACCGTGAGCACGGCTAGTATACTAGTTTTACACTCTGCAGAGGTTGCGCATCTTTACCCACAAGTCATGTTACCCATCTGCCAAGAGATGGCCAATCCCATACACCTCTACCGAGGAGGCGAGGCAGGGTAACACTACGAGGCCTTTACAAAGTTCCACTAGCTTCAGACTACCCGCTACAGTTTATGGGAAGATCCAGTACAGGGTTCCTGACTGACCGCCATCGCAGCAAAATCACCAGGGACCTCCCCGCACTGACCTCTCCCCTACTGCCCTTGCCCCTTTCGGGTAAGGTAGCCCTCCCCTAGCTTTCCTAGTTAATCAGCCAAGGGCGTCCCATTCCACCCTTGTGGTAGCACTGTTTTCCCGGGTGGTCGCTCCATGTTCCCATTAACATAATGATCTTAACATGAACAAGGAATAATAAAACAGATAACAATAAATAGTATAACACTGAGTGATGAATATCTCTATACCCAAATCCACATAAAGCAATAGCATGTACTACCCAAAACTTTAGTAGTAAAACCAGTGGTGAAGCAAGGTATAAAGATAGTCAAATCTAGGGTATCCTATTGGGTCCCAGCAAAATTATCCTATGCAGATCATTATGAATAATAAGAACATGAATAGGTAAAAGAAGTGATCAAGGGCACAACTTGCCTTCCACGAGCTCCTGCTCAGCTACTTCAACTTGTTGAAGCCCAGATTCCACAGGGGCTTGCTCGTCTACTCGCATCAACACAATACATACATAGTATAGCATAAATTAACATCACATCAAACATGTAAATAAAATACACAGTAAAAATCTACACATTAAAATGAGATCATAGGAACTGGAATTATTAAATTTGGAGTTATAGATTTCAAGTTATGAATTTCCTAAGGTTTAATGTGATTAAAATATGATTAGATGATAAATTAATTTTCTAACTGAGTTCATGTCAAAACAGAGCTACTAAATGATAGAGAATATTATTACAAAATTTTAGCAACTGGAATGGTTCAATTTGGAGTTAACATGAATTTTCTATGAATTATACAAATTCTGGCATTTAATTAATACTAAAAATCCATTTTAAATTCATTTTTCTGGTTTTATTTGTTCTCTGGACTAGGCGTCAATTTCTGGAAAAATCAGGGGCTTAGGCGCAAAAGAAACTGTGACTCAGACCTGCTGGCGCATGTACCGCGGGTTAATTTCGTGAACTCCGGAGGGCTCTTTAACAAATGATCCTCCCGAAGAGGTATGGTTGGATCTCGACCATTGGATCAGATCCAAGGGCCAAGAACAGATCGCGCCCCATTAACCGAGTCGTGCACAGATCACCCTTCGATTAAAATCCAACGGCGCGGGTTTAATGACACCTGAACCGCACCCGACTCCTACGATCAACAATCGACGGTCCTCCATGACTCAAGCGTATCGGCATCTGGTTTCTAATCCCAGTCATTCATTTACGATCCTACGGCCTACGACTCATCTTCCTCCATTCGCCATTGCTGGGGCCGGCTGTGCGCTATACAGGCGGACGCGCCCATGGCACAATCCACCGCAGGAGTCCCGTCATCGGTGTCCAGACCCCGCACGCCCCCGGATCACCAACCATCGTCTACCTCGTGACCAAGACTGAGCAGGGCGGCGGAAGGAGAGCTCCGCCCCGCGACGACCGGACACGGTGCCACAACGCCATTAACGCGCAACCCCGACGAGCTCTGCACATGCAGCCACAGCGAAGCACCTATCGAATTGCCTAATCGTGAAGGTGACGTCGCTCTTCTCGGCTGGGAACATACTGGCACCCAGGTGCGAACAGGTTGATGGAAATACGAAGCCGAGAGCACAACGAACTAGTTACAGGCTACTCACCAGTCGATTGGACGATGCAGTCTTCTGCCCACGGAGATGGGTGGCGCCACGGTGGTCAGGTGAAGCTCTGGCCTTGCCCTGAGGGCCGCCGACGGCTGTGAAGCACGGAAACGACTCTGACTTGCGCGGCGGCGTCGTGCGGCAACCAGCGTCGCGGGAGCAAGCCAATCGATGGGTGGAGATTCACCAATGGGTCTGGCGTTTATCCGCCATATATCCTGGATCCCAGAGAGTTACCTCGCGAGCCCGACGTATCCGGCCGGTGGGCGCAGAAGTAGTTAGACGGACGCGGAATTCGGCGATGGCGGACATGGTTGACGCGGCTAATGCGGCTTTGTGGCCCGCGCTGGTTTCTTGGGGAGCCGCAGGACGCTTGGTTTTTGTAGCTGGGGAGGTGTATGACCAAGTTGAGAGGTGGCCCGTGATTATCGCGCTCGGTTGAGATCCCGCAGGATGCGGTCGAGTTCACAGTGCGGCGTGGATTGAGGATAGGGATGAGCCTGACGCATGGGGCCCACTCACCAGTGTGACGACGCGCGCTGGTAATGGTTCCTGGGCTGTGCGTGAGTATAGGGAAAATGGGCTGAAAGAAGCAAACCGGCCCAAGTAGGGTTTTTATCTTTTTTTTTATCTTTTATTCCCTTTTCTCTATTTCTAAATTCAATTTGAATTCGAATGTAGATTCAAACCTTGTGCCAATTTTATCCTCAATTTATATTGTGGCCTTAAAAGTACTAATTTTTGGAAATATATGAATTTCCTTTATATTTTATACACTCTCTTTTGCAAATTCTCAAATTAGGTCTTAAATCCAAATGTGGACATTAATGTATTGATTTATATGGTTATTTTCTCTATTTTGTGTAACCTTTTCCTTCTCCTTTTTATGGCTTTGTTTTCAAATTAGGGTTTGGATGTTGTGGGCACATTAATACATTGCTATTGATACTTTTATTTTTATTATCCACAAATGCACAATCCAATAAACTCCAGCATGATGCACAAGTTATTTATGTGTTCTCTGTTTTAATTATCCGCTTTTGAACTAGGGTTGATCACATGTAATGATAAGTAGAAGCCACAAATTATTGATATTATCTCAATTCTCGTTATTGCTCTTTTGAGTATTACAAATCCTACCCCCCTTAAAAAGAATCTCGTCCTCGAGATTTAGGAAGGACTAGAGAAAAGATGTGGGAAATCTATGTGAAGCTCTTCTTCTCTTTCCCAAGTTGCTTCATCTTCACTGTGGTGACACCATTGCACTTTGCACATCTCTATCACCTTATTTCTTGTAACACGAGTCGAAGTATCAAGAATCTTGATAGGATACTCCGTGTAAGTTAAATCTCCCTGAACACTGAGCTCATCCATTGGTAACTGTTCCTCAGGGATACGGAGACACTTCTTAAATTGAGACACATGAAATACATTATGCACATCAGATAGATTATCAGGTAACTCGAATTGATAGGCCATCTCTCCAACTTGCCTAAAAAAATCTGAATGGTCCAGTATAGCGAGGGGACAATTTGCCCTTGACTTTTAAACCTCCCCATTCCATGAAGTGGTGACACCTTGAGGTACACATAATCACCTTCCTCAAATTCCAGTGGTCTTCTATTATCAGCGTAGCTCTTTTGTCTGGTCTGAGCTACCCTCAAATTCTCTCGAATCATACAGACTTGCTCTTCTGCCTCTTGAATAAGTTTAGGTCCAAAGAACTGTCTTCCTCTAGTCTGGTCCAAAAATAGAGGAGTCCTGCATTTCCTACCATATAGAGCCTCGAACGGTGACATCTTCAGACTAGCCTAAGAACTCAGCATAAGGTAGACTCTTGTCCCAACTACTACCATGCTGAAGGGCACGAGCTCTCAACATGTCTTCCAATACTTGATTAGTCCTTTCAGTTTGTCCATCAGTTGGAGCGTGATAAGCTGTGCTAAAATTCAACTTAGCATCCGTACTCTCATGAAAACTTTTCCAAAATCTGGGGGTAAATTGTGATCCTCTTATCCGAAACGATCTTTCTTTGTACACTGTGTAGAGACACAATCCGAGCCATATATACTCTGTCAAGTGAGATCCCTTATAAGTAGTCTTGATTGGAATGAAATGAGCCACTTTGGTCAGTCTATCCACAATAACCAATATAGAATCATATCCTTTTGGGGTGCGAGGCAATCCAGTAATGAAGTCCATATCAATCTCTTCTCACTTCCACTCGGGTATCTTTAATGGGTATAATAGTCCAGCTGGTCTTTGGTGTTTGACCATAACTCTTTGGCACACTTCGCACATAACCACATGTGCAGCCACATCTCTTTTCAATCCATACCGCCAGTACTTCCGCTTCAAATCCTGATACATCCTGATACTCCCAGGATGGATAGAATAATCCAAGCCATGGGCTTCCTTTAAAATAGTCTCACGAAGGCTATCAATCTCAGGAACACATATCCAATCCGTGAACCATACGGTGCCTTGCTCATCTTCCGTGAATTCTAGACCTCGACCCTCAGTAATAAGATCCTTAATCTCTTGTATTTTAGCATCACCAATTTGTCCTTTGCGGATTTCTTGCTCCAAGGTAGGTTCCGCATCAATAATAACTCCTTCAGTGCGAGCAACTATCCCCAGGTTAAGTCTCCTGAAATCCTCAACAATCTCATCGAGTAGCTGGGCAACAACAGCTAAATGAACATGCTCCTTTCGACTCAAGGCATCTGCAACCAAATTTGCCTTGCCCGGGTGATAGTGAATTTCCAAATCATAATCCTTAATAAGCTCCAACCAACGGCGTTGCCTAAGGTTGAGATCCTTCTGAGTGAATATATACTTCAAACTCTTATGATCCGTATTTACTTGACACTTCTCATCCCACTTGAATTCTCTTTCCTTCACCAAAAGCGAGGTCATAAGCTTAGCAATCTTAGAAAATCCTTCAATAAATCTCCATTAATATCCTGCAAGTCCCAAGAAACTTCGGTCCTCCGTAACCGTAGTGGGTATGCTCCACACCACTATCTCCTTGACTTTAGCAGGATCCACTGATATCCCTCCGTTAGAAATGATATGTCCAAGAAATGGCACCTTGTCAATCCAAAACTCGCACTTGCTAAACTTAGTGTAGAGTTGATTATCTCGTAACTTCTGTAGCACCAACCTTAGATGTTCTTCATGGTCACTCTCATTCTTAGAATAGATAAGATTATCGTCGATGAACACCACGACGAATCTGTCCAAATACTCCAAAAACATCTTATTCATCAAATCCATAAAATAAGCTGGTGCATTAGTTAATCCAAACGACATTGCGACGAACTCATATAATCCATATCGAGTCGAGAAATCCGTCTTGGGAATATCTGATGGCCTAATCTTCATTTGATGGTAACCCGATCGGAGATCAATCTTCGAGAATACGCTTGCACTTCTCATCCGACTAAATAAATCCTCAATGCGGGGTAATGGAAACTTGTTCTTCACAGTGACATCATTAAGGCCCTTTAGGTGTAATTACTCTCATGGGTTTTCTCATATTGTCCAACACATTTGCACAAAACCCAAAATCTCAGCATGACGCATAATTTTATTAGCACCACATGGGGACAAATAGACCTTTTTATTCCTCCTAAAATGGTATCATACCTAATACTAACTAAAGGAACATGTAGATCCTACAAATAGTAGTAATTTACATATATGTTTATGTAGCTTGGTGGAGCCGGTGGTGGTGGAGATGGTGGTTGCTCTTGTCGTTGTCTCTCCAACCGTGATTGCCTTATTTCTTGCTGTATCTCCAGACGGGCCTGACGTATTTCCTCGCGTTCTTGTCTTATCTGGTTTTGCATTTCGGTCATCATGTCTGTCAATTGCTGTATTACCAGCCTTTGGGTTGCGATCACTTGCTCGGTTTCAACAGGTGAAGGATTTGGAGGATTCATTTCTGTTTGCTGTTGCGTGATAATCTTTCCTTTCCTGGTATTGACCATCTGAGTTAGATACATAAGGTAAGAAAGAGCAGTAGACAAGGCAGTAATTACAATCATGTTACTTTGGGGGACTTATTAGCTAAGTAGATTAGTGTGTCACCTACTAAAGCTAATACAGTACCTTATAGTGGTACATGCTAAAATGTCCATATACAATATTTCAATCAATCAAAGAAGCAAATCAGGCATTGATCATCAGAACAATCAACCAATATTTTTAATAGAGAAAATAGTTTTTTTTTTGTCTTAGGTCTCCTATCTCTTAAAAATGTCATAGGGGGTAGGGATTCCAAGGTTTGAAATCCATCTTGTCTTAGAGTAGAAAAGGTAAGAATGATCAGAGTAGAACAGTAGAAGGTGAGACAGGATCAAGATAAGTATAGAAAGAATCAGAGTGAGATGAGTATAGAATGAATCAGAGTAGGATAAGTAGGTAAGGGTTTGTTCATTTCTATCTAGGTTTCGTCCTACAGTCAACATTTCCTCTGATACCACTTCTGTAACACCCGGTTTTAAAGGACAAAGCTGGGTGCATCTCATACATGCGCCAAGAAGACAACATATATAATAACAGAGTGTATAGAGATAAATGTCATTAACATCAGAGTATTTATTACATAGCGGAAGACTTATTACAAAATAAAGTAATAAAGATAAAACAAACTAAGGATCGTCGGCGCCAATGTCGACTGAGAAACGCCACCCAGATCAGATCAAACTCCTCGATACTTGACTCCACTTGAAACCACCTGTTCTTCTCCTGTGGGGGGGGTGTGAGACAGCAAGAGTGAGCTCACATACGATCATAGCTCAACAAGTCGTGGGGAATAATGTGGCATGAACTCACCAAAGGTGGGAGTTCATGTAGTGTAAGGCTGACCAATGGGATAAAGGCTGAAGCTGAGCATTGCTTTTATAAGTTGGTCAAAATTTTATTAGCAGTTACTAAGTGTAAGTAAATACCAAACCATGGTAATAATAAGTAAAAGTAATAATAAAATATTCCCAAATGCAATGAAATGACAGATTAAGTTTAGGTTCCATAATTTAATCATGTGAGGGTCCGAGCCGCTCTTGACCGTGAGCACGACTAGTATACTAGTTTTACACTCTGCAGAGGTTGCGCATCTTTACCCACAAGTCATGTTACCCATCTGCCAAGAGATGGCCAATCCCATACACCTCTACCGAGGAGGCGAGGCAGGGTAACACTACGAGGCCTTTACAAAGTTCCACTAGCTTCAGACTACCCGCTACAGTTTATGGGAAGATCCAGTACAGGGTTCCTGACTGACCGCCATCGCAGCAAAATCACCAGGGACCTCCCCGCACTGACCTCTCCCCTACTGCCCTTGCCCCTTTCGGGTAAGGTAGCCCTCCCCTAGCTTTCCTAGTTAATCAGCCAAGGGCGTCCCATTCCACCCTTGTGGTAGCACTGTTTTCCCGGGTGGTCGCTCCATGTTCCCATTAACATAATGATCTTAACATGAACAAGGAATAATAAAACAGATAACAATAAATAGTATAACACTGAGTGATGAATATCTCTATACCCAAATCCACATAAAGCAATAGCATGTACTACCCAAAACTTTAGTAGTAAAACCAGTGGTGAAGCAAGGTATAAAGATAGTCAAATCTAGGGTATCCTATTGGGTCCTAGCAAAATTATCCTATGCAGATCATTATGAATAATAAGAACATGAATAGGTAAAAGAAGTGATCAAGGGCACAACTTGCCTTCCACGAGCTCCTGCTCAGCTACTTCAACTTGTTGAAGCCCAGATTCCACAGGGGCTTGCTCGTCTACTCGCATCAACACAATACATACATAGTATAGCATAAATTAACATCACATCAAACATGTAAATAAAATACACAGTAAAAATCTACACATTAAAATGAGATCATAGGAACTGGAATTATTAAATTTGGAGTTATAGATTTCAAGTTATGAATTTCCTAAGGTTTAATGTGATTAAAATAGAATTAGATGATAAATTAATTTTCTAACTGAGTTCATGTCAAAACAGAGCTACTAAATGATAGAGAATATTATTACAAAATTTTAGCAACTGGAATGGTTCAATTTGGAGTTAACATGAATTTTCTATGAATTATACAAATTCTGGCATTTAATTAATACTAAAAATCCATTTTAAATTCATTTTTCTGGTTTTATTTGTTCTCTGGACTAGGCGTCAATTTCTGGAAAAATCAGGGGCTTAGGCGCAAAAGAAACTGTGACTCAGACCTGCTGGCGCATGTACCGCGGGTTAATTTCGTGAACTCCGGAGGGCTCTTTAACAAATGATCCTCCCGAAGAGGTATGGTTGGATCTCGACCATTGGATCAGATCCAAGGGCCAAGAACAGATCGCGCCCCATTAACCGAGTCGTGCACAGATCACCCTTCGATTAAAATCCAACGGCGCGGGTTTAATGACACCTGAACCGCACCCGACTCCTACGATCAACAATCGACGGTCCTCCATGACTCAAGCGTATCGGCATCTGGTTTCTAATCCCAGTCATTCATTTACGATCCTACGGCCTACGACTCATCTTCCTCCATTCGCCATTGCTGGGGCCGGCTGTGCGCTATACAGGCGGACGCGCCCATGTCACAATCCACCGCAGGAGTCCCGTCATCGGTGTCCAGACCCCGCACGCCCCCGGATCACCAACCATCGTCTACCTCGTGACCAAGACTGAGCAGGGCGGCGGAAGGAGAGCTCCGCCCCGCGACGACCGGACACGGTGCCACAACGCCATTAACGCGCAACCCCGACGAGCTCTGCACATGCAGCCACAGCGAAGCACCTATCGAATTGCCTAATCGTGAAGGTGACGTCGCTCTTCTCGGCTGGGAACATACTGGCACCCAGGTGCGAACAGGTTGATGGAAATACGAAGCCGAGAGCACAACGAACTAGTTACAGGCTACTCACCAGTCGATTGGACGATGCAGTCTTCTGCCCACGGAGATGGGTGGCGCCACGGTGGTCAGGTGAAGCTCTGGCCTTGCCCTGAGGGCCGCCGACGGCTGTGAAGCACGGAAACGACTCTGACTTGCGCGGCGGCGTCGTGCGGCAACCAGCGTCGCGGGAGCAAGCCAATCGATGGGTGGAGATTCACCAATGGGTCTGGCGTTTATCCGCCATATATCCTGGATCCCAGAGAGTTACCTCGCGAGCCCGACGTATCCGGCCGGTGGGCGCAGAAGTAGTTAGACGGACGCGGAATTCGGCGATGGCGGACGTGGTTGACGCGGCTAATGCGGCTTTGTGGCCCGCGCTGGTTTCTTGGGGAGCCGCAGGACGCTTGGTTTTTGTAGCTGGGGAGGTGTATGACCAAGTTGAGAGGTGGCCCGTGATTATCGCGCTCGGTTGAGATCCCGCAGGATGCGGTCGAGTTCACAATGCGGCGTGGACTGAGGATAGGGACGAGCCTGACGCATGGGGCCCACTCACCAGTGTGACGACGCGCGCTGGTAATGGTTCCTGGGCTGTGCGTGAGTATAGGGAAAATGGGCTGAAAGAAGCAAGCCGGCCCAAGTAGGGTTTTTATCTTTTTTTTTTATCTTTTATTCCCTTTTCTCTATTTCTAAATTCAATTTGAATTCGAATGTAGATTCAAACCTTGTGCCAATTTTATCCTCAATTTATATTGTGGCCTTAAAAGTACTAATTTTTGGAAATATATGAATTTCCTTTATATTTTATACACTCTCTTTTGCAAATTCTCAAATTAGGTCTTAAATCCAAATGTGGACATTAATGTATTGATTTATATGGTTATTTTCTCTATTTTGTGTAACCTTTTCCTTCTCCTTTTTATGGCTTTGTTTTCAAATTAGGGTTTGGATGTTGTGGGCACATTAATACATTGCTATTGATACTTTTATTTTTATTATCCACAAATGCACAATCCAATAAACTCCAGCATGATGCACAAGTTATTTATGTGTTCTCTGTTTTAATTATCCGCTTTTGAACTAGGGTTGATCACATGTAATGATAAGTAGAAGCCACAAATTATTGATATTATCTCAATTCTCGTTATTGCTCTTTTGAGTATTACAACGTGCTAAAGACCGCACACGAAGGAGATGAGGTGACCAAGATCACCAAGCGGGAAACGATCGAGGGGGAGCTCGGTCGCTTCCGTCTTCGCCAAGGGGAGGAGCCACAAGACATGTACAACCGGCTCAAAACCAAGTGCGCAACCTCGGGAGCAAAAAATGGGATGACCACGAGGTGGTTAAGGTTATTCTAAGATCACTTGTTTTCCTTAACCCTACTCAAGTTCAATTAATATGTGGCAATCCTAGATATACACTAATGACTCCCGAGGAAGTAATCGGGAATTTTGTGAGCTTTGAATTGATGATCAAAGGCTCAAAGAAGATCAATGAGCTTGACGGCCCCTCCACGTCCGAAGCACAACCGGTCGCATTCAAGGCGACGGAAGAAAAGAAGGAGGAATCTACTCCAAGTCGAACACCCATCGACGCCTCCAAGCTCGACAACGAGGAAATGGCACTCATCATCAAGAGCTTCCGTCAAATCCTCAAGCAAAGGAGGGGGAAAGATTACAAGCCCCGCTCCAAGAAAGTATGCTACAAATGTGGTAAGCCCGGTCACTTTATTGCCAAATGCCCTATTTCTAGTGACAGTGACAGGGGCGACGACAAGAAGGGGAGAAGAAAGGAGAAGAAGATATGTCACAAGAAGAAGGGCGGCGATGCCCATGTGTGTCGCGAGTGGGACTCCGACGAGAGCTCCACCGACTCCTCCTCCGATGAGGACGCCGCAAACATCGCCGTCACCAAGGGACTTCTCTTCCCCAACGTCAGCCACAAGTGCCTCATGGCCAAGGACGGCAAAAGAAAGAAGGTAAAATCAAGATCCTCCACCAAATATGAAACCTCTAGTGATGAGGAAAATGCTAGTAATGAGGAGGATAACTTGCGCATCCTTTTTGCCAACCTAAACATGCAACAAAAGGAAAAACTAAATGAATTAATTAGTGCTATTCATGAAAAAGATGATCTCTTGGATTCCCAAGAGGACTTTCTTATTAAAGAAAACAAGAAGCATGTTAAGGTTAAGAATGCTTATGCTCTAGAAGTAGAAAAAAGTGAAAAACTATCTAGTGAGCTAAGCACATGCCATGATGTTATCAACAACCTTAGAAATGAAAATGCAAGTTTAAATGCTAAGGTTGATTCTCATGTTTGTAATGTTTCAATTCCCAATCTTAGAGATGATAATGTTGATTTACATGCTAAGATTAAAGAATTGATTGATTCTCTTGCTAGCCTTAGGTTTGAAAATGAAAAATTGCTTGCTAAGGCTAAAGATTTTGATGATTGCAATGTTATTATTTCTAACCTTAGAAGTGAAAATGATATATTACATGCTAAGGTTGTGGAATTAAAATCTTGCAAACCCTCTACATCTACCATTGAGCATGTTTCTATTTGTACTAGATGTAGAGATGTTGATATTAATGCTATCCATGATCATATGACTTTAATTAAACAACAAAATGATCATATAGCTAAATTAGATGCTAAAATTGCCGAGCATAACTTAGAGAATGAAAAGTTTAAATTTGCTAGAAGTATGCTCTATAGTGGGAGACGCCCTGGCATCAAGGATGGCATTGGCTTCCAAAGGGGAGACAATGTCAAACTTAATGCTCCTCCTAAAAGATTGTCTAATTTTGTTAAGGGCAAGGCTCCCATGCCTCAGGATAACGAGGGCTACATTTTGTACCCTGCCGGTTATCTTGAGAGCAAAATTAGGAGAATTCATTCTAGGAAGTCTCACTCTGGCCCTAATCATGCTTTCATGTATAAGGGTGAGACATCTAGCTCTAGGCAACCAACCCGTGCTAAGTTGCCTAAGAAGAAAACTCCTAGTGCATCAAATGATCATGACATTTCATTTAAAACTTTTGATGCATCTTATGTTTTGACTAATAAATCCAGCAAGGTAGTTGCCAAGTTTGTTGGGGGCAAACACAAGGGCTCCAAAACTTGTGTTTGGGTACCCAAAGTTCTCTAATGCCAAAGGACCCAAAACCGTTTGGGTACCTAAAGTCAAGAACTAAACTTGTTTTGTAGGTTTATGCATCTGGGGGCACAAGTTGCATCATCGATAGCGGGTGCACAAACCACATGATAGGGGAGAAGAAAATGTTCTCCTCCTACGAGAAAAACCAAGATCCCCAACGAGCTATCACATTCGAGGATGGAAACCAAGGTTTGGTCAAAGGTTTGGGTAAAATAGCTATATCTCCTGACCATTCCATTTCCAATGTTTTTCTTGTTGATTCATTAGATTACAACTTGCTTTCTGTATCCCAATTATGTCAAATGGGTTACAACTGTCTATTCACTGATGTAGGTGTCACCGTCTTTAGAAGAAGTGATGATTCAATAGCATTTAAGGGAGTGTTAGAGGGTCAGCTATACTTGGTAGATTTTGATAGAGCTGAACTCGACACTTGCTTAATTGCTAAGACTAACATGGGTTGGCTCTGGCACCACCGACTAGCCCATGTTTGAATGAAGAATCTTCACAAGCTTTTAAAGGGAGAACACATTTTAGGATTAACAAATGTTCATTTTGAGAAAGATAGGATTTGTAGCGCATGCCAAGCTGGGAAGCAAGTTGGTGTTCATCATCCACACAAGAACATCATGACGACTGACAGGCCACTGGAGCTCCTACACATGGATTTATTCGGCCCGATCGCTTACATAAGCATCGACGGGAGTAAGTATTGTCTAGTTATTGTGGATGATTATTCTCGCTTCACTTGGGTGTTTTATTGCAGGAAAAATCACAAACCCAAGAGACTTTAAAGGGATTCTTGAGACGGGCTCAAAATGAGTTCGGCTTAAGGATCAAGAAAATTAGAAGCGACAACGGGACGGAGTTCAAGAATTCACAAATTGAAGGCTTCCTTGAGGCGGAGGGCATCAAGCATGAGTTTTCTTCTCCCTACACGCCACAACAAAATGGTGTAGTGGAGAGGAAGAATCGAACTCTATTGGACATGGCTAGAACCATGCTTGATGAGTACAAGACGCCGGATCGGTTTTGGGCCGAAGCGGTTAACACCGCTTGCTACGCCATCAACCGGTTATATCTACACCGAATCCTCAAGAAGACATCATACAAACTCATAACCGGTAAAAAGCCCAACATTTCATATTTTAGAGTCTTTGGTAGCAAATGCTTTATTCTTATTAAAAGAGGTAGAAAATCTAAATTTGCTCCTAAGACTGTAGAAGGCTTTTTACTAGGATATGATTCAAACACAAGGGCATATAGAGTCTTTAACAAGTCCTCAGGACTAGTTGAAGTTTCTTGTGACGTTGTGTTTGATGAAACTAACGGCTCTCAAGTAGAGCAAGTTGATCTTGATGAGATAGGTAATGAAGAGGCTCTGTGCATCGCGCTAAGGAACATGTCCATTGGGGATGTGTGTCCTAAGGAATCCGAAGAGCCTCCAAATGCACAAGATCAACCATCCTCCTCCACGCAAGCATCTCCACCAACTCAAATTGAGGATGAGGCTCAAGTTGATGAAGGAGAAAATCAAAATGATGAGCCACCTCAAGATGACGGCAATGATCAAGGGGGAGACGCAAATGATCAAGACAAGGAGGATGAAGAACCAAGACTGCCACACCCAAGAGTCCACCAAGCAATCCAACAAGATCACCTCGTCGACACCATCCTCGGCGACATTCATAAGGGGGTAACCACTAGATCTCGTGTTGCACATTTTTGTGAGCATTACTCTTTTGTTTCCTCTATTGAGCCACACAGGGTAGAGGAAGCACTCCAAGATTCGGATTGGGTGATGGCAATGCAAGAGGAGCTCAACAACTTCACTAGGAATGAGGTATGGCATTTAGTTCCACGTCCTAACCAAAATGTTGTAGGAACCAAATGGGTCTTCCGCAACAAGCAAGATGAGCATGGTGTGGTGACAAGGAACAAAGCTCGACTTGTGGCCAAGGGATACTCCCAAGTTGAAGGTTTGGATTTCGGTGAAACCTATGCACCCGTAGCTAGGCTTGAGTCAATTCGCATATTATTAGCCTATGCTACTTACCATAGCTTCAAGCTTTATCAAATGGACGTGAAGAGTGCTTTCCTCAACGGACCAATAAAGGAAGAGGTCTATGTTGAGCAACCTCCCGGCTTTGAAGACAGTGAGTATCCTAACCATGTCTATAGGCTCTCTAAGCGCTTTATGGGCTCAAGCAAGCCCCAAGAGCATGGTATGAATGCCTAAGAGATTTCCTTTTTGCTAATGGCTTCAAAGTCGGCAAGGCCGATCCTACTTTATTTACTAAGACTCTTGACAATGATTTGTTCGTATGCCAAATTTATGTTGATGATATTATATTTGGGTCTACTAACAAATCTACATGTGAGGAATTTAGTAGGATCATGACACAAAAATTCGAGATGTCGATGATGGGGGAGTTGAAGTATTTTCTAGGATTCCAAGTCAAGCAACTCCAAGAAGGCACCTTCATCAGCCAAACAAAGTATACTCAAGACATTCTAAACAAGTTTGGGATGAAGGATGCCAAGCCCATCAAGACACCCATGGGAACCAATGGGCATCTCGACCTCGACACGGAAGGTAAATCTGTCGATCAAAAGGTATACCGGTCGATGATAGGTTCATTACTCTATTTATGTGCATCTCGACCGGACATTATGCTTTCCGTATGCATGTGTGCAAGATTCCAAGCCGACTCTAAGGAATCTCACCTTACGGCCGTAAAACGAATCTTGAGATATTTGGCTTATACCCCTAAGTTTGGGCTTTGGTACCCTCGGGGATCCACATTTGATTTAATTGGTTATTTGGATGCCGATTGGGTGGGGTGTAAGATTAATAGAAAGAGCACATCGGGGACTTGCCAGTTCTTGGGAAGATCCTTGGTGTCTTGGGCTTCAAAGAAGCAAAATTCGGTCGCTCTTACTACCGCCGAAGCCGAGTACATTGCCGCAGGCCACTATTGCACGCAATTGCTTTGGATGAGGCAAACCCTGTGGGACTATGGTTACAAATTAACCAAAGTTCCTCTTCTATGTGATAATGAGAGTGCAATCCGCATGGCGGATAATCCCGTTGAGCATAGCCGCACTAAACACATAGCCATTCGGTATCATTTTCTTAGGGATCACCAACAAAAGGGGGATATCGAGATTGCATATATTAACACTAAAGATCAATTAGCCGATATCTTTACCAAGCCACTAGATGAACAAACTTTTACCCGAATTAGGCATGAGCTAAATATTCTTGATTCTAGAAATTTCTTTTGATGTCTTGCACACATAGCTCATAAATATACCTTTGATCATGTCTCTTTTATATATGCTATGACTAATGTGTTTTCAAGTGAATTTCAAACCAAGTCATAGGTGTATTGAAAGGGAATTGGAGTCTTCGGCGAACACAAAGGCATCCACTCCACTCTATCACTCATCCTTCGCCATCGCTCCGAGCATCTCTTCGTCTTTGGTATAATCTTCACTCATATGTTTTATTTGCCAAAGGGGAGAAAGTAGTTATCAAAGGGCTTATATTTCACTCTAAGTATCCGTTTTTGGCGATTCATGCCAAAGGGGGAGAAAGTATTAGCCCAAAGCAAAAGGACCGCACCACCACCCTAATTTTAAAACTAATGATTTTCAATTGGTAAATTTCAAATTGGTATCTTATTGTGTTCAAAAGGGGGAGAAAATAGTATTTTCAAAATTAATATCTTAAAACCCTCTTGAACACTAAGAGGATGTAGTACCCAAAAAAATGTAAATAGTGAAAATAGAGGAGAGCCCAATATTTTGTGATCTATACTTATCATGACATGTGAACACCTCATTTAAAAAAATATATAAATAAAAGATATGCCACAAAATTTTGCATCATGCTGGATTTATTTTTTGTGCATTTTGTGACAACATAAAAAGACAGGAAATATATTAAAGCCCATAGTGGAATTTAAATTCTAAAAGGAATTCCAGAATTTAGATAAGAGAATAAAAATATATTATCCCTGCATTAGGGTTTGAATTTGTGTAACTTACTCAAAAGAAATTCATAACAAGATTCAAATTTGAATTTGAGGTTTAAATGAAAAGGAAAATGAAAATATAAAAAGAAAAAGGGAAGTCCCACTGTTGGGCCCAAACTCACCATTTCAGCCCATCATTCCCTCCTCCCTCCGTGGCCCACTGTTGCATCTCGCGCGCGCGCTCAGTTACACTGGCGTGCGGGCCCTGCCTGGCAGCTCTCGCGCGTGCCTCTGCGCATCAGCTCAGTGGAGCACTTTTCCTCTCTCAGACGCGTGGGACCCATGTTGTCAGCGCCATCTTCTCCACCGTCGCGACGCAAACGTGACCGAATCCATTGCCGGGGAAATCAGAGTGAACTGTTGCATCTGCGCGCTACTCCCGCACCCCATATCTCCTCGCCTGGTGCTTCAAAAGCGGACCCAACTCATCCTCGTGCTCCTCCACTTGCCGCAACCCAACCCCTCGCCAATCGCCACCAGAGAAGGCAGTATCGGTCGCGCCGTCGCTGCGATTGGTCTCAACCGTGGGTGACTCTGCAACCCTGGAGTGTGATCGAGGTGGCCCGTAATGTCTTCGTCGTTCGTGCGAGACGCATCGTCGCGTGGAAGCAGTACTGGGTGATCGGCGATTGCCCGCCGTCATTGGGCGCCTGCGCGAAGCCGCAATTCGCAGTGGAGGCACTGTCGGCGCGGTCGAATCGCGGTAAGGACTCCCCCCTGACAATTCCTGTTATATACCCCACGCGTAGCTATGGGATTACGCTCGGGATCGCGCGTTGCGACGACGGTGGCGATGGCTCACCGAAGATGGCCGCTGCTCGCCGTAGATGGAAGGTTACATTGCGCGATTCCTGGTAATTGCTAGGTTAGTGAGTTCGGGTGGACTTGGGCATCGTTTCGGATTCGCGGGGGGGCCGGGATTGTTGCTTGGGCACCGGATCGATGTGCGCCGGCGGGTTCTTCGCCATGGACACGGCGGCGCGGCCGTGCTCAAGGTTGGGCCTGGGCGGCGCAGCATCCGACCGTCGATCTAGTAATGGGTGGCCATGATTAGATCCTGGCAAAACCTTTGGGGCGCTAGATCTAGACCGTTGGATGTGAATCAAAGGAACAGGATTAGATCATGACCGATTCGTTCTGAGCCGTTGATTCCGTATTGTGCGCATCAGATTAGATCGGGGCTCATTAAACCGTGACCGTAGATCTGTGATCAAACGGCCAGCGAAGCGTACCGGTTCGGGTTGGTCTGTTCTAATCTGGGGCGCACATTTTAGATCTGACGGCTGAGACTCTCCCGTACCTCTTCGCCGTGCACTTTTCTTAAAGAGACCCCGAGAAACAACGGAATCAACCCGCCGTCCAGAGAACACTATTCTCTGAGTCTCGGTAATCTTACGATAGAGCCCCTGAGTTTTCCAGGAATTGACGCCCAGTCCAGAGCCTATTTAAATCGAATAAAGGAATTGGAAAATAGATTTTTAATAGGAAAATAATTGCTAGAACTTTATAAATTCATAGAAAATTCATACTAACTCCAAATTCATCCATTCCAGTTCCTAAAATTTTGTAATTTTATTCTCTATCACCTAGAGCCTCTGTTATGTCATGAAAACAGTAAGAAAAGTTATTTCTCACTTAATCCTATTTAAAACACATAAAACCTTTGAAAATGCATAACTTAAAATCTATAACTCAGAAAATTATGATTCCAGTTCCTAGGATTTTATTTTAATGTGTAGATTATTACTGTGTATTTTGTTTATATGCTTGGTGTAATGTTAATTTCTCTATATGCACTGTGCTTGTTTGTATTGTGGCGAGTAGAAGAGCCCGTTGCTGAGGATCCTGGTGAGCAGCAGGTTGAAGTAGCTGAGCAGGAGCTCATTGAAGGCAAGTTGTGCCCTTGACCACATTTTACCCAATAATGTTCTTTAATATCACTTATCCATGCATAGGTTAATTTTGATGGGACCCAATAGGTCACCCTAGATTGTTTATCTCATTACCTTGTTTACCCCTGAATCACTTGGGTAGTTTGCTATTGCTTTACATGGTTTTGGGATAATCATTTATTATATCTATGTTCCAATTATTCTTGTTATTCTGTTTATGTTCATGTTGTTGTCATTAATGTTAATTGGAACATAGAGCTTAACTTGAGAACCACATGCCACCACAAGGGAGGAATGGGACCCCTTGGCTGACTAATTAGGAAAGCTAGTGGAAGACTACCTTACCCGAAAGGGGCAAGGGCAGTAGGGGAGAGGTCAGTGCAGGGAGGTCCCTGGTTGATTTTGCTGGGATGGCGGTCAGCCAGGAACCCTGTACTGGATCTTCCTATAAACTGTAGCGGGTTTTCGGAAGCTAGTGGAACTTTGTAAAGGCCTCGTAGTGTTGCCCTGCCGCGCTTCCTAGGTAGAGGTGTATGGGACTCGCGACCCCTTGGCAGATGGGTAACATGACTTGTGGGTAAAGGGTACAACCTCTGCAGAGTGTAAAACTGGTATACTAGCCGAGCTCACGGTCATGAGCGGCTCAGGACTCTCTGATGTTTAAATTATGGAACTTAAATTCAATTTGTCATTCGCATTGCATGGGTTTGTTATTAATTTTGTTCTATTACTTTACTTATGGTTTGGTATTTACTTATACTTAGTAATTGCTAATAAAATTTTGACCAACTACTTAAAAGCAATGCTCAGCTCTAACCCCTATCATTGTTTAGCCTTACACATCACATGAACTCACACCTTTGTGAGTTTATGTCCACTGGTTCCCCACAACTTGTTGAGCTATGATCATGTGTGAGCTCACCCTTGCTGTCTCACACCCCCCCACAGGAGATGATCAGGTGGTTCAGGAGGAGCCGCCTAGCACTGAGGAGTTTGATCTGATCTAGGTGGCGTTTCCCAGTCGACATTGGCGCCAACGATCCTTAGTTCGTTTTATCTTTATTATTTTAATTTGTAATAAGTCTTCCGCTATGTAATAAATACTCTTATGTTATTGACATTTATCTCTATACACTCTGTTATTATATATGTTGTCTTCTTGGCGCATGTGTGAGATGCACCCGGCTTTGTTCTTTAAACCTGGGTGTTACAGAAGTGGTATCAGAGCAAATGTTGACTGTAGGACGGAACCTAGATAGAAATGGATAAACCCTCTCCTACTTACCTTACTCTGACTCCTTCTATACTCATCTCATCTTGAACTTGTCTCACCTTTTTCCTATTCTACTCTGATCATTCTTATCTTTTCTACTCTAAGACAAGATGGATTTCACACCTTGGAATCCATACCCCTATGACATTTTTAAGAGATAGGAAGCCTAAGACAAAATTAAAAAAATATATATATATAATATTTTCTCTATTTAAAAATGTTGATTGATTGTTCTGATGATAAATGCTTGATTTGCTTCTTTGATTGATTGAAACATTATAGTCGGGCATCTTAGCATGTACCACCATAAGGTAATGTATTAGCTTTAGTGGGTGACACACTAATCTACTTAGCTAATAAATCCCCCGCAGTAACACTTCTCGTAATTACTCGCCTTGTCTACAATTCTTCCTTTCTTACCCTGTGTTTCTAACCCAGATGGACTACCCCTATAATGTTAGAAGAGAGCACTATAGACGTGATCCTTGGTATGTCATAGTTAAGAAAGGCAAAGGCAGTATATACACGGTGCTAAGGGAACCGTAGAACTCACCAGTTCTAAAGGACGAAGATTTCAAGTTAATATTGCAGTAACCTCCTCATCCATGCGTGCGATGTTCTTTATACCTGAGGAGTTTGTTGGTGACAACATCCGGGTGGTTAGAGATTTTCCGGATGTCTTTCCAGAGGAGTTACCAGGGATGCCACCTGATAGAGAAGTTGAGTTTGTTATTGATCTCCTACCTGGAACCGCCCCTATTTCTAAACGGCCATATAGAATGTCCGTAGAAGAGTTGAAGGAACTTAAGAAGCAGTTGACGGAGTTACAAGAGGCTGGTTACATTCGTCCAAGTTCCTCACCTTGGGGAGCACCGGTGTTATTTGTGCAGAAGAAGGATGGATCGCAACGGATGTGTGTGGATTATAGATCTCTTAATGATGTTACGGTGAAGAACAAGTATCCGTTGCCCCGTATTGAGGATTTATTTGATCAGATGCGAGGCGCTAGAGTATTCTCGAAGATTGATCTCCGATCCGGTTACCATCAGATGAGGATTAGACCATCGGATATTCCCAAGACGGCTTTCTCGACTCGATATGGATTATATGAGTTTACTGTTATGTCATTTGGACTAACCAATGCACCAGCTTACTTCATGAATTTGATGAATAAGGTGTTTATGGAGTATTTGGACAGATTCGTCGTGGTATTCATCGACGATATTCTTATCTATTCTAAGAATGAGAGTGACCATGAGGAACATCTGAGGTTTGTGCTACAGAAGTTACGAGATAACCAGCTATATGCCAAGTTCAGCAAGTGCGAGTTTTGGATTGACAAGGTACCATTCCTTGGACATATTATTTCTAATGGAGGAATATCAGTGGATCCTGCTAAAGTCAAGAAGATAGTGGTGTGGAGCATACCCACTACGGTTACGGAGGACCGAAGTTTCGTGGGACTTGCAGGATATTATCGAAGGTTTATCGAAGGATTTTCTAAGATTGCCAAGCCTATGACTTCGCTTTTGGAGAAAGGAAAAGAATTTGAGTGGGACGAGAAGTGTCAAGACAGCTTTGATCTATTGAAGAAAAGATTGATGTCGCCCCAGTGTTGATTATGCCAGACCTACAGAAAGGATTTGACATTTATTGTGATGCATGTGGCCAAGGACTTGGATGTGTGCTCATGCAAGAAGGACGTGTGATTGCCTATGCTTCTCGTCAGTTGCGCAAACATGAATTGAACTACCCCACTCATGACTTGGAATTGGCAGCCGTTGTGCATGCACTTAAGATTTGGAGACATTATATCATGGGGACCAAGTGTCAAGTGTATACGGATCATAAGAGTTTGAAGTATATATTCACTCAAAAGGATCTCAACCTTAGGCAACGCTGTTGGTTGGAGCTTATTAAGGATTATGATTTGGAAATTCACTATCACCCGGGCAAGGCAAATTTGGTTGCAGATGCCTTGAGTCGCAAGGAGCATGTTCATTCAGCTATTGTTGCCCAGCTACCCGATGAGATTGTTGAGGAATTCAGGAGACTTAACCTGGGTATAGTTGCTCATACTGAAGGAGTTACTATTGATGTGGAACCTACTTTGGAGCAAGAGATCCGCAAAGGACAAATTGGAGATGCTAAAATGAAAGAGATTAAGGATCTAATTACTGAAGGTCGAGGTCTGGAATTCACGAGAGAATGAGCAAGGCACCGTATGGTTCAAGGACAGGATGTGTGTCCCTGATATTAAAAGCCTTCGAGAGACTATTTTAAAGGAAGCCCATGACTTGGATTATTCTATTCATCCTGGTAGTACCAAGATGTATCAGGATTTAAAGCAGAAGTGCTGGTGATATGGACTGGGGAGAGAGATATGGCTGCACATGTGGTTATGTGCGATGTGTGCCAAAGAGTTAAGACCGATCACCAAAGACCAGCTGGACTATTACACCCACTAAAGATACCTGAGCGGAAATGGGAAGAGATTGGTATGGACTTCATTACTGGATTGCCTAGCACCTCGAAAGGATATGGTTCTATATGAGTTATGGTGGATAGACCGACCAAAGTGGCTCATTTCATCCCGGTTAAGACTACTTATAAGGGATCGCGATTGGCTAAGTTATACATGTCTCGGATTAAGTCTCTACGCAATGTGCCAAGGAAGATCATTTTGGATAGAGGATCACAGTTTACCCCCAGATTTTGGAAAAGTTTTCATGAGAATATGGATACGAAGTTGAATCATAGTTCGGCCTACCTCAGACTAATGTACAAACTGAAAGGACTAATCAAGTATGGGAATACATGTTGAGAGCTTGTGCCCTTCAACATGGTAGTAGTTGGGACAAGAGTCTACCTTATGCTAAGTTCTCATATGATAATGTTTACCAGGCCAGTCTAAGGATGTTGCCGTTCAAGGCTCTATATGGCAGGAAATGCAGGACTCCTCTATATAGGGATAAGACTACAAGAAGACAATCATTTGGACCTAAACCTATTCAAGAGGCAGAGGAACAAGTCCGTATAATCCGAGAGAATTTGAGGGTAGCTCAGACCCGGAGAAAGAACTACGCTGGTAATAGAAGAAAACCACTGGGATGAGGAAGGTAATTATGTGTACCTCAAGGTGTCACCACTTCGTGGAATGAGGAGATTCAAAGTCAAGGGTAAATTGTCCCCTCACTTTATTGGATCATTCTGAGTTCTTAGGCAAGTTGGAGAGATGGCCTACCAACTCGAGTTACCAGATAATCTATCAGATGTGCATAATGTGTTTCACGTATCTCAACTAAAGAAGTGTCTCCGTGTTCCCGAGGAACAGTTACCAATGGAAGAGCTTAGTGTTCAAGGTGATTTGACTTACACGGAGTACCCGATCAAGATTTTGGATACTTTGACTCGAGTTACAAGAAATAAGGTGATAAAGATGTGTAAAGTACAATGGGGTCACCACGGTGAAGATGAAGCAACTTGGGAAAGAGAAGAAGAGCTTCGCATAGATTTTCCCCACCTTTTCCCTAGATCTTCTTAAATCTCGAGGACGAGATTATTTTTAAGGGGGGTAGGATTTGTAGTACCCAAAAAAATGTAAATAGTGAAAATAGAGGAGAGCCCAATATTTTGTGATCTATACTTATCATGACATGTGAACACCTCATTTAAAAAATATATAAATAAAAGATATGCCACAAAATTTTGCATCATGCTGGATTTATTTTTTGTGCATTTTGTGACAACATAAAAAGACAGGAAATATATTAAAGCCCATAGTGGAATTTAAATTCTAAAAGGAATTCCAGAATTTAGATAAGAGAATAAAAATATATTATCCCTGCATTAGGGTTTGAATTTGTGTAACTTACTCAAAAGAAATTCATAACAAGATTCAAATTTGAATTTGAGGTTTAAATGAAAAGGAAAATGAAAATATAAAAAGAAAAAGGGAAGTCCCACTGTTGGGCCCAAACTCACCATTTCAGCCCATCATTCCCTCCTCCCTCCGTGGCCCACTGTTGCATCTCGCGCGCGCGCTCAGTTACACTGGCGTGCGGGCCCTGCCTGGCAGCTCTCGCGCGTGCCTCTGCGCATCAGCTCAGTGGAGCACTTTTCCTCTCTCAGACGCGTGGGACCCATGTTGTCAGCGCCATCTTCTCCACCGTCGCGACGCAAACGTGACCGAATCCATTGCCGGGGAAATCGGAGTGAACTGTTGCATCTGCGCGCTACTCCCGCACCCCATATCTCCTCGCCTGGTGCTTCAAAAGCGGACCCAACTCATCCTCGTGCTCCTCCACTTGCCGCAACCCAACCCCTCGCCAGTCGCCACCAGAGAAGGCAGTATCGGTCGCGCCGTCGCTGCGATTGGTCTCAACCGTGGGTGACTCTGCAACCCTGGAGTGTGATCGAGGTGGCCCGTAATGTCTTCGTCGTTCGTGCGAGACGCATCGTCGCGTGGAAGCAGTACTGGGTGATCGGCGATTGCCCGCCGTCATTGGGCGCCTGCGCGAAGCCGCAATTCGCAGTGGAGGCACTGTCGGCGCGGTCGAATCGCGGTAAGGACTCCCCCCTGACAATTCCTGTTATATACCCCACGCGTAGCTATGGGATTACGCTCGGGATCGCGCGTTGCGACGACGGTGGCGATGGCTCACCGAAGATGGCCGCTGCTCGCCGTAGATGGAAGGTTACATTGCGCGATTCCTGGTAATTGCTAGGTTAGTGAGTTCGGGTGGACTTGGGCATCGTTTCGGATTCGCGGGGGGGCCGGGATTGTTGCTTGGGCACCGGATCGATGTGCGCCGGCGGGTTCTTCGCCATGGACACGGCGGCGCGGCCGTGCTCAAGGTTGGGCCTGGGCGGCGCAGCATCCGACCGTCGATCTAGTAATGGGTGGCCATGATTAGATCCTAGCAAAACCTTTGGGGCGCTAGATCTAGACCGTTGGATGTGAATCAAAGGAACAGGATTAGATCATGACCGATTCGTTCTGAGCCGTTGATTCCGTATTGTGCGCATCAGATTAGATCGGGGCTCATTAAACCGTGACCGTAGATCTGTGATCAAACGGCCAGCGAAGCGTACCGGTTCGGGTTGGTCTGTTCTAATCTGGGGCGCACATTTTAGATCTGACGGCTGAGACTCTCCCGTACCTCTTCGCCGTGCACTTTTCTTAAAGAGACCCCGAGAAACAACGGAATCAACCCGCCGTCCAGAGAACACTATTCTCTGAGTCTCGGTAATCTTACGACAGAGCCCCTGAGTTTTCCAGGAATTGACGCCCAGTCCAGAGCCTATTTAAATCGAATAAAGGAATTGGAAAATAGATTTTTAATAGGAAAATAATTGCTAGAACTTTATAAATTCATAGAAAATTCATACTAACTCCAAATTCATCCATTCCAGTTCCTAAAATTTTGTAATTTTATTCTCTATCACCTAGAGCCTCTGTTATGTCATGAAAACAGTAAGAAAAGTTATTTCTCACTTAATCCTATTTAAAACACATAAAACCTTTGAAAATGCATAACTTAAAATCTATAACTCAGAAAATTATGATTCCAGTTCCTAGGATTTTATTTTAATGTGTAGATTATTACTGTGTATTTTGTTTATATGCTTGGTGTAATGTTAATTTCTCTATATGCACTGTGCTTGTTTGTATTGTGGCGAGTAGAAGAGCCCGTTGCTGAGGATCCTGGTGAGCAGCAGGTTGAAGTAGCTGAGCAGGAGCTCATTGAAGGCAAGTTGTGCCCTTGACCACATTTTACCCAATAATGTTCTTTAATATCACTTATCCATGCATAGGTTAATTTTGATGGGACCCAATAGGTCACCCTAGATTGTTTATCTCATTACCTTGTTTACCCCTGAATCACTTGGGTAGTTTGCTATTGCTTTACATGGTTTTGGGATAATCATTTATTATATCTATGTTCCAATTATTCTTGTTATTCTGTTTATGTTCATGTTGTTGTCATTAATGTTAATTGGAACATAGAGCTTAACTTGAGAACCACGTGCCACCACAAGGGAGGAATGGGACCCCTTGGCTGACTAATTAGGAAAGCTAGTGGAAGACTACCTTACCCGAAAGGGGCAAGGGCAGTAGGGGAGAGGTCAGTGCAGGGAGGTCCCTGGTTGATTTTGCTGGGATGGCGGTCAGCCAGGAACCCTGTACTGGATCTTCCTATAAACTGTAGCGGGTTTTCGGAAGCTAGTGGAACTTTGTAAAGGCCTCGTAGTGTTGCCCTGCCGCGCTTCCTAGGTAGAGGTGTATGGGACTCGCGACCCCTTGGCAGATGGGTAACATGACTTGTGGGTAAAGGGTACAACCTCTGCAGAGTGTAAAACTGGTATACTAGCCGAGCTCACGGTCATGAGCGGCTCAGGACTCTCTGATGTTTAAATTATGGAACTTAAATTCAATTTGTCATTCGCATTGCATGGGTTTGTTATTAATTTTGTTCTATTACTTTACTTATGGTTTGGTATTTACTTATACTTAGTAATTGCTAATAAAATTTTGACCAACTACTTAAAAGCAATGCTCAGCTCTAACCCCTATCATTGTTTAGCCTTACACATCACATGAACTCACACCTTTGTGAGTTTATGTCCACTGGTTCCCCACAACTTGTTGAGCTATGATCATGTGTGAGCTCACCCTTGCTGTCTCACACCCCCCCACAGGAGATGATCAGGTGGTTCAGGAGGAGCCGCCTAGCACTGAGGAGTTTGATCTGATCTAGGTGGCGTTTCCCAGTCGACATTGGCGCCAACGATCCTTAGTTCGTTTTATCTTTATTATTTTAATTTGTAATAAGTCTTCCGCTATGTAATAAATACTCTGATGTTATTGACATTTATCTCTATACACTCTGTTATTATATATGTTGTCTTCTTGGCGCATGTGTGAGATGCACCCGGCTTTGTTCTTTAAAACCGGGTGTTACAGAGGAGAATTTATTTGAGGGGGAGTTTTGTTTAGTCAAAGGAAAAGCATTTGAACCAAGGGGAGAAAATTTCAAAACTTGAAAATGCTTCGCAAAATCTTATTCATTTACCTTTGACTATTTGCAAAAGGACTTCGAAAAAGAATTTTACAAAAGAATTTGCAAAAACAAAACATGTGGTGCAAGCGTGGTCCAAAATGTTAAAAATAAAGAAACAATCCATGCATATCTAGTAAGTAATAGTTATTGGCTTAATTCTAAGTAATCTTTGCACTTGCATTTTGCAAACTAGTTCAAATTCTGCACTTGTATACTTGCTTTGGTTTGTGTTGGCATCAATCACCAAAAAGGGGGAGATTGAAAGGGAATTAGGCTTACACCTATTTCCTAAATTGATTTTGGTGGTTGAATTGCCCAACACAAATATTTGGACTAACTAGTTTGCTCTAGTTTATAAGTTCTACAGGTGCCAAAGGTTCACAATAAGCCAATAAAAAGACCAAGAAAAAGGGTTCAAACAAAAGAGCAAAGGGACAACCGAAGGCACCCTGGTCGGGTGCACCGGACTGTCCGGTGTGCCACCGGATAGTGTCCGGTGCACCAGGGAACTCCAAGCTGAACTTCGCACCTTCGGGAATTTTTCAGAGAGCTCCGCTATAATTCACCGAACTGTCCGGTGCTCCAGAGGAGAGCGACTCTGAACTCGCCAGCTTCGGGAATCCACTCCACTATAATTCACCGGACATGTCCGGTGCACACCGGATTGTCCGGTGTAACGGCGGAGCAACGACTATTCGGCACCAACGGTCACCTGCTACAACATTAAATGCGCGCCAGCGCGCGTAGAGGAGCAGAGCACGCGCGGGTGGCGCACCGGACAGCCTACAGGGGATGTCCGGTGCACCACCGGACAGCCAGGCGGGCCCGCACGTCAGAGCTCCAACGGTCGAACCCTAATGGCCGGGTGACGTGGCTGGCGCACCGGACACTGTCCGGTGGCGCACCGGACTATCCGGTGCGCCATGCGACAGCAGCCTTCACCAATGGCTAGTTCAGTGGTTGGGGTTATAAATACCCCCAACCACCCCACATTCAAATGATCCAAGTTTTCACACTTCTACACCTTACAAGAGCTCTAGCATTCAATCCTAGACACACCCAAGTGATCAAATCCTCTCCAATTCCACACAAAGCTTTACTGATTAGTGAGAGAGATTTGTTGTGTTCTTTTGAGCTCTTGCGCTTGGATTGCTTCTTTTCTTTCTCATTTGTTTTTGTGATCAAAACTCAATTGTAACCGAGGCAAGAGACACCAATTGTGTGGTGGTCCTTGCGGGGAAGTTTTATTCCCGGTTGATTTGAGAAGAGAAGCTCACTCGGTCCGAGGGACCGTTTGAGAGAGGGAAAGGGTTGAAATAGACCCGGCCTTTGTGGCCTCCTCAATGGGGAGTAGGTTTGCGAGAACCGAACCTCGGTAAAACAAATCCACGTGTCTCACTCTTTATTCGCTCGCGATTTGTTTTGCGCCCTCTCTCTCGGACTCATTATTATTTCTAACGCTAACCCGGCTTGTAGTTGTGATTAATTTTGTAAATTTTAGTTTCGCCCTATTCACCCCCCTCTAGGCGACTTTCAAACGCGGTGCTCACCACGTGAGTCATGCAAGAGATGTACAATAACAGATCTTCTGTCGGTTGAGTCGGCGTGGCTCGGCGTGGCGGTTTCAGCACTGGTGGTCTCGTCAAGAATTTTTTCAGCGTGTCTAGAGCTTCTTGTGCTTCTGAAGTCCACTGAAATTTGTCCACCTTTTTGAGTAATTTATAGAATGGTAAGCCTTTTTCTCCCAGCCTTGATATGAACCTGCTTAGGGCTGCCATACACCCGGTGAGTCTTTGAACTTTCTTTTGTGATCGTGGTGCTTCCATCCTCATGATAGCTTCGATCTTTTCTGGATTGGCTTCAATTCCCTGGTGGCTAACAATAAACCCTAGCAACTTTCCTGCCGGCACTCCGAAAATGCACTTTTCGGGATTAAGCTTCCATCTGTATTGTCGTAGACTATTGAAGACCAGCTGTAAATCTTCGATGAAATTTTCTGAATCCTCTGTCTTGATCACCATGTCGTCCATGTAGGCTTCCACACGCTTGCCCTAGTGATCGGCTAAGCATGTCTGAATAGCCCTCTGATAAGTCGCTCTAGCATTTTTGAGGCCGAACGACATGGAGGTATAGCAGAAGGCTCCAAACGGGGTGATAAATGCCGTTTTTTCCTCGTCTTCTTTTGCCAAACTAATCTGATGATACCCAGAGTAGCAATCCAAGAAAGACAGCATAGAGCATCCGGTGGTCGAGTCCACCACCTGGTCGATTCTAGGAAGCCCGAAGGGATCCTTCGGACAGTGTTTGTTGAGATCCGTATAGTCAACGCACATGCGCCAATCCACTTTATTCTTTTTGAGTACAAGAACAGGGTTGGCCAACCATTCAGGATGTAACACCTCTCTAATGAATCCGGCCATGACCAAGCGAGCCAGCTCAGCACGGATGGCTTCTCTCTTTTCGGGCGTAAAGCGACGTAATTTTTGGCGTATTGGCCTCGCCTGGGGGTAGACCTTCAATTTGTGCCCGGCCAGCTCTCTTGGGACTCCCGACATATCCGCAGGTTGCCATGCGAATACGTCTCGGTTATCTTGCAGAAACTGGACGAGCGCGCTTTCCTATTTGTCGTCTAGGCTGGAGCTGATGATGGCGGTTTTGTGCTCGTCAGCGAACCCGATGTTGATCCTTTTGGTTTCTTCAGTCGGCCGCATAGAGGTGACGTCTTGTGCTTCGTTCGCGGGGACCTCGAGGTCTTCCTCAGGCTTTGAGTTTGCCCGTGCAGAGGAAATCGCCGATGGTTTGGTGGAGAGGGCCGCCTGAATAGCCACTCGGAAACATTCTACGGCGCCTTGGAAGTCGGCACGCACAGTTATGATCCCTTGCGGTCCAGGCATCTTCAATATCATGTACGTATAATGTGGAATAGCCATGAACTTCGCTAATCTGGGCCTCCCGATGATGGCGTTGTATCCATAGTCGAAGTTTGCCACCTCGAACCTCAGGAACTCGGTTCTGTAGTTTTCCGGAGTTCCGAAGGTGACTGGCATGTAGATGTGGCCCAGCGGGTACTCTCCTTCAGTCGGCACGATGCCGAAGAAGGGTGTGTCCGACTCGTGGAGCTCTTTGAGGGGAACTCCCAAGCCTTGGAGCGTCCGGGGGAAGGTGACGTTGATGCTGCTTCCCCCGTCCACTATTACCTTCTTTACCCTGCTCTCTCGGATCACCGGATCGACGAGGAGTGGGTATTTGCCTGGGTGGTCGAAGTTAAGCCATTGGTCTGCCCGGGTGAAGGTGATCGGGTGCTCAGACCATCAGTACAGGGCGGGAGAACCGGTGGCCGCCACCAGTATCTGACGATCGTTGAGCTTTTGTTGTCTCTTGCTTTCTTGTGACCTGTGTCCGCCGAAGATGACGTTGACTTCCCCGTCGACGCGCGGGAAGGCTCCTCCTCTTCCCTCCTCCTGCTACCGGGGTTGTTGCGGTTCTCCCGGTCCTCCTCGCGGCGGGGGAGGAGGTAGAGGTTGAAAAGGTCGACCGTGCCCAACGGAGTGTATGAAGTCCCTGCAGTTCCGGAGGGTGTGGCGCATGTCCATGTGGTATGGGCACTGGGTGTCAAGGATGTCGTCCAGCGTGCGTTCGCCTCCACGAGGTCCTCCTCGGGCGCGAGAGGTGGGTGGTCCGGCGGCGTGGACCTCCTCACGAGGCCTCTTCTCCCAGCGCTTGTCGGGTTGCTGGTTCGTGTCGCGTCATGGCGCCGCTGGTGCAGGTTTCGCTCCTCCGATGAGGTCCTGAGCTCGTTCGTCCGTGGTGATGTAGAGGTCTGCCTCCAGGAACAGTTGCTCGGAGGTAATCGGCGCCTTCTGTAATATGGCTCGGACGAATGTTGAGTCATTGGATCCCCTGTAGAAGTCCTCGATCACTGCTGCTTCCGCGACCTCGGGGATACAATTTCTCATGGTTTGGAATCTTTTTAGGTACGACCGAAGAGTTTCGTCCCCTTGGCGCTTGATGGATTTGAGGTCCCATGGTGCGCTGGTTTGTCAGAGAGAGACTGAAAGTTGGCGGTGAAGCGCCGACTGAAATCGCTTCAGTCGTCGATGCAGTGTCGGGGTAGGTGTCGCAGCCATTGCAGCGCGTCTTGCCCGAGGACAATAGGCAAGTACGCGGTCATCACGTCCTCGGTTGCCCCAGCTGCCCGGGCAGCGGTGGTGTAGACGGCCAGCCAACCTCCCGGATCCTGCTTAGGTTCGTACTTGTCGAAGTTGGAGACCTTGAAGTTAGGGGGGCATTGAATGGCCCTAAGGTGCGGAGTAAGTGCCGATACTCCGCACGTGTCCTCCTGTCGTTGACGATGATGCCGGTCCTGGGGAGGAGAGTGGTTGTCGTGGTGCCTCGACCATCCCCGGGTGGTGCCACCAGTTGAAGCCGTGGCCGACTCGGTCCTGGTAGCCGGACTTCGCGCTGGGACGCCGTGATCCCGGTCATACTCTTCCTGGCGACGAATTTCGTTCTCATGTCGTCGTTCGTGCGAAGCGTTGATGGAACTCTGTGCGTCCCGCCGACTATTGATGGCGTGTCGTAGATCGTTCGGCGGGTGAGCGAGGGGCAGGAGATGATTGGCTGCTCGAGTAAACAGCCGCCGATAGCCCTCGGTGTCGGGAGTCCGCGGGAGGCCATCCGCTATCCGAGCCAATACTCCGCCAACTTCACTCGGCATGTTCATGGCTCGGGTGAAATTGGGGTTCAGGTTGCGTCCGAAGAGTGGATTTTCCCGGCGTTGCCTTGTTTCCTGTTCGGCCTGTTCTTATGCCTGCCGACGATCGTGTCATCGAGAATTCCTTCTTTCCCTGAAGACACGTTCCTCCAGAGTTTCTCCTATATCCGAGACCTCGCCTCGTGATACAGGTTGCGCTGGGTCCAGTTCTCTGGCCTTGTGATGTCGTCGGATATTTCGGCGTCGGTTCCTTCGTCGGCGGGACTCCCGCTGAGGAGGTTCCTCTCCAGGTACGGTCGGCTCGTCGTCGGAGACGGGGGGCGACTCTGCCCTTCCAATGAAGAGGACGTTAGGGTAGAATGGGACAGTTGTCGTGGCGACCCTCTTTCTGCCCTCCTTTGAGGACGAAGGTGGAGAAAGGCCAGCTTGCCACCATTCGATCTCATTCGTTTCTTTCTTCCTCGTGATCCGCGTCCATTCTCCCGTCGGAGAGGTGGACAACGGCGTTCTCTAGGTTGATGAGCCCTGGACTCCTAGTTTACTGAAGGTGATCTTTTTCCGGGGCGCTGGAGGTTGCGCCTTTTCTTGCTTTGCCCCGATTTTCCCAGGGATTTCTGAGGAAGATTTTCTCTCCGGTGGATCCGCGATGCGATGCAGAGTTCCATCCTCATCTGCTACAGATGAGATAGTTCCGAAGCAGAATGTGGACCCAGGACGGAGGATGATCTTGTGCTAGAAGGTGACGGCCATTGAGCTAGCTTGGATCGATGACACACCCCCTACCTGGCGCGCCAGCTGTCGGTGTTTTGGGTCCGACCACGCACCTGGGGTTACCCGTCAAGGTGCTTTTAGGAGTAGGACGGTGTTATCGTCTGTAGCTCGATGGTTCATGCTGGATGCACGAGAAACAGTGGACAATGGTTTACAGGTTCAGGCCGCTTTGAGATGCGTAACACCCTACGTCCTGTCGAGAGTGTTTTATGTGGTGAGTTACAAGAGGATTCTCTAGCGCTGAGAACGTAGAGAGTTGGGTGGGAGGCTAAGTAGCGAGTCTCTCATCTGAAGGGGTGCTCCCTAGGCCTTATATATTCGACCGTGGGGCGGTACATGTGGATATTACAGCGACGCGTACCTAAGAAATAGTGAACCAACTGAGTCTATCCTCCTATAATCCTGCCGACCCATTCTCGATTGGTTCCGTTGTACGGGGCTCCTGCACGGGAAGGTCGGGCCTCTGTTGTGATTACTGCTCGAATTCGTTGGGCCGTCTTGGGCTTGTGCCGTTACAGCCTTGTGTCGATTCGCTTCATTGGTCGTTCCTTCCCAGGCCCACGAGGGGGATGACCTTACGAATTATGGGGCCCTTGGGCCTTTCGTGAGGTCTTTTATCCTTCTGGTGGACCCGGGGGATATCTGTCTCCCACACCTGGGGTGTTACAGCCCTCCCCCCTTAAAAGAATCTCGTCCCGAGATTCAGAACGAAAGGCTTTTAAGAGTAGAGAAGCATGTAACCCATGTCCATACCAGCGATAACCATAAGACAGTTCCAAGCAAAGATGAGTGTCTCAGAAGGTTGTTTCTCTAGTGGACATAACATGTATCGCCTTAGGCTAATTTAGAGATGTCCACCAATAGAGACGAGGTCTGCCAGAGGAACACATAAGGTTCCATGTGTGCAATTTGCTTTTTCTGATAACATTGTACTATATGAGTCTGTTGAGCGAGCGGTAGATATGCGAATTTACTCAAACAAAACCAGATGCAACCTCTTGGGTAAAACACACAAAAAGAGGTTTACCAACAAGTGGTCACGGTAAGTTCATAGCACACGAGATGGGTGTGAATGTCAAATAACATCACAGTTAACTCGTGTTAGCCAGAGAATCCAAGTCCAAGAAAAATGATAGAGACTCGAAAAATCACCAATGAAATGGTCTGTAGATGCAGACTTTGTGTCTAATCCATTTTATCAAGAACTAGGCATGACTTGACCAGATCACTCATGCTGGAAAAGCACATGTGAGGCGATCAAGGCATGACTAGAGCGATGATTAGGTGGCTACTGGCTGACTTAACTTAATTCTTGTAAATACTTCCTTAGGATGGGTTGAACCAAAGTGAGTTTAGACAACTCAATAAAACGATCTCTAAACTCAATCCTTTGTTCACAATGTAGCTACAAGTTAGTAAAACCAACTTGTTGAACTACCTTTGACATTGAGTAAGCCTTCTCATTACCCATCGGCAATCCAATGGTCGAGAGTTCACCTTGGTTAACAAGAGATCATGTATTTGAATAGAAATCCATTCAGTCAGGTTGTTCATCCATTTCTTCCATGCGGGATGAATTATCCACTTGGTTAAGGAATACAGGGATTAATGAGAGAGTGAATGAACAAACTCCTACATCTCAACAGCAGGGAAGATCTCCATTTTGAGAGTTAATCAGCTACCTTCCAACACCAAAAAGCTTCAAGGCTTCACCTTTACACGAAGGATGTAATGGGAACTGGTATGAGTAGTCACTACTAAGATCGAAAGAAAAGAGACAACATATGAAAGTGGTATGCCCTTTTTATCCAACAGAGATGATAGATGTTGCTTGATCACTTGACAAACAACATAGAAATTGTTTCAAGGGAGGAGTCCACGGAAGATCACACATCAGTGTAGTTCCACAATGGATCCTGACTAGAGACCTCGATACCCGCATGCGCCAAGCAGCAAAATCCTGTGTGCGCATTCATAGGGGCTCTCAGTTTCGCTGCGGCATCATAAGTCCTTAATCATGACACCATCACCGAACTGGCACCTATAATGAATCTCACGTGGCAAAAACAGATTGTGCCAATATAACATATTGACATAGTCTCATAATGGATTACAACTACTAACCATGATACCAGCGCGTGCCGAGCAGCACAACCATGTGTGTACATTCACAGGAGGCCCTCGATCTTGTCGCGGCACCATCAATTTTAGTCATAACACCATTACCAGACGTAACCAATAAGAAATCTCGCACCACACCAATAGATTGAGCAAGGGTGACAATATACGAAGAGATATTCCACTCGTAAGAATGGTTACAAGTAGAGAGTCAAATAGATCATGGCCCAATGAAACTAACAAAGTATGACCATAACCTAAACTTGTTAATGAAGGGAGTACGACGGGAGACTGATACTTCAGCCACAAGCATATTTCTATGCCCATCGCAGAGATTACAAGGTCAAGGATTAGTATCCGGTTAGATACAGAGGGAAAACAATCATAAGGCTAAGTTGGTATGCCTTCGATAGATATGAAGAAACCAAAGGCATCAAACTAAAGAAATTAATCGGGCATGCCTTTCCTAGGTTAGGTTGATAAAGCAACATGGTGATCCTTAAGAATAGGCAAACTGGATAAGGGACATCAGCTTGTGTCAATCGAATAAGGGCATGGTCTAAGATGGAAATATGACAACTAAAATGTCATAGATTAAATAGCGAGAACACTGACTCGAGATCCTAGCTTTAAGCTCGTGCACATCTTGTGTTGGATAAAGAAATTATCCAAACATCCATTTGCATGAGTTTGGCCATGGAGTGATAATAGAAAATTTAACTTTGGGTCATGGTTCACTAAATAAGAACATGGCCTAGTTTTGAGTTTAGGCCAAACAAGTCACTAACCTTCTATCCGCACAACTAGTACAAGAGCAAACACATATAACACCCTAAAAGGTTACCTCCAGAACAGAGGACAACTATTTCATCACAGTTCATAATACAACATTACACCACATTATCTACAATCACTGGTTACTGGAATAAAGGTGAGAGAAGCAATTTGGATGTATAGGTGACAAACATGATGCAACAATCAGGATGCATGCTCGTCCTATGCGTCCTCACTGATTTTGCCAACATAATGTGGCAATAGCGTTCTATCTCGGTGGCATACTTACGACACTCTCGGTATTTTGCTAATCGTCAGCTACACATACATTTTCGAGGTTAGTGTACCTGCAGAAAATTCCATCACAACCCAATTTCCCATGATGCAATTCAAATATGACAGTTTATCACAGTTTATACTCCATATATTTCTATATGGAGGCCAACTCATCATTAAGCGCCGAGCCATGCATAGGCGCCGCTGCCACACTTTAACCATAGGGCAACTCATTATGGTAACTCACCTTCTTACCTGAGCGTAGGTGTGTCGTTACAAGTACATTACACTTCTCAGTAGTCCCATGTCTGTATACCCATACACATCCATGGGGCACTGGATTCCTGGAAGAATAATTACTCCACATCGCAACCTTCGTATATACATATGTAGAACATGTATATAGTCAAGCACCACAATTAAGCACTCCCCTAGACCGAAGTTTGTTCGGTCATGCTCTCACATCTCACCTTACCTGAGCGTCAATCCATTCAAAACTAAATGGCCTCAAAAACAACATTACACATGTATGCAATATCCACCCGATTGTGGGTTATGGTTTTGAACTAAGCCACCTGACAGTCCTTAATTTAGGGCTTAACAAAGGATGTCGCTAGCATTATAGTTTTTCAAATCAGTTTTTCAAAACCAAACATTGTATTTAGTTGAAAATAGGTTTTGCAAAACCAAAACTTTGTTTCGAAAATACTTATGTGACCGTATAAACTTAATCTTGCTCCGATACAAGTTGTGGCAGAACCTCCCATGTTATTGGGCCCACATGCACCTGCCCTTGTCTCAAAGACCTCAGACAGCTATGCATGTGCATTAGATAACTTAACAGGATCTGTCCGAGTGTCTCAAGGACCCTAGATAAACCACTTCCAACCAGGACCGCGAGATTAAGTAAACACAAATCACACACACACCAACATTTTGCAGCGGAATTTCTTTATTACAAAAGTTACAAGTTACAACAAAATTACATTATATTTATTGGAGTGGTTACAAAAGTGGTTCAAAGAATAAACTTTGAAATGTATAAATTATTTGTAAGTTTGAAATATATGCTAGCTTAAGTGACCATCCCCAATGAAGAAGCTAAAGATGGGATATACTTATATAAAAAGGCCGAGCCCACCGGCACTTAACATCAACCATAGTCAAAATGACTCGTAACCTGCAGCAACAATGAGAATAAAACCCTAAGTATGCAAGTACTCAACAAGACTTACCTGACTAAAGAAAAGACTCTCAAGGGTATGCTGGTTTTAAAAGGATCCAAGGTAAGGCTTATCAAGAATCAAGGACTCTGTTTGCGAAAAAGCTTACTATGAGTGGATCCTTAAAAATCCATTTTTACTTGTCAAGTTAAGTAAAATTACCTGCATCTAGAGTTCTTTCTATCCTAGTTCAAGCACTTGGTCTATACTAGCCATCTTTTTATCAACCCTTTAGTTCACTGGATTGCTACGTGTAAGTCAGTGACCAAGTCTTCATATCCGAGAAGTAACGGTGATCCAAATCGATTAATACCCAGCTGGGGATCTCCAACCACATGACATATGTAGCACTTAACCCTTGCATATGTCAACTCGCCACCGGGTTTCTTAAGACTAGACTGGGTTCACGCCAACCGAGAGCACAGATACACCACCGTCCAGCCTCTTGCCACAGAGGGTACACACTACTCTCGCCATCTCTCCACTCCCATTGCGTGTTGGCCTTTCTGGTATTAGTCTGCCCGAGGCAAAGCTTACCCATGACGAGACATGTGGCCAATTAAAAGGTCCTCGATCATCAGGCCTACATCGACATGGTCCTTAATCGACTTAGATGGAGACACTACACCGAGACTCCCTTCTCGTGCAAGTCAACCGCCCGGTTTCATCTTTATTATTTAAACCCAAAGTTTGGTACCTGGCAGAGGTACATCTTTTCAGATGTTGAACCCATCACAGCCGTGATGGATTGACCATCAAGTTTTATTTTTGAAAACTTCCCATCCAATCTATAGCATCACTTTTGTTTTAAAACAAAACATTTTGTTTTTCTAAAGCAAGGCTAAGCATCATAAAAATCCTTTTTATAAAAGGGTGTCAAGGAAGGGTGATCAATTTTCCAAGGAAGGAAATGCATCAATTGTTTAGCACACAACTCCTATCACCTAATGCATCAAACAAGGTGATAAAGATTTTAAAACAGCAAGGAGGTGGCAAATACACCGGGGCTTGCCTAGAATAAACACTACTGTTGGGGACTTGTTCTCAAATGCTTCGAATTAAGAACAAGACAACACAAAATGTTAAATGTTAAAGCCCTTCGTCCTTCAAAACATTATTTCCCTTAGGATATAATGATCTTCAGACGAAGGTTATGAAGGACATACCTTCATCATCATAACATATTTGTATAAAAGACGAAGCATATGAAACATGAGAAATAACATGAATAATTGTATGATATCATAATATATGTATATAATTTTTATCATATAATCATGAATGAATATGAACAATATTGAATTACATTTATACCTTCGACTTGACAGAAAGTGATAATACAAGCGTGACGCAAAAGCAAATGCCAAGTCAGCGTGAACAGTACAGGGGTACTGTTCATCTATTTATAGGCACAGGGCGCAACCTGTGAGATATTACAATCATGCCCTTCACAAAAGATTACAATTATGACATAGACCCTCATGGACAAAACAGTCATTTCATCTTTAAGTCAGTTTCACCCTTCGTCTTGAAACATTTCATAATGTCGAAGCTTCATGAGTGGTAGCTTCGGCGTTGCTTTTAGGGGAATCTGCTGAAGGTGTTTCTTCTTACAGGATCTTCGGCGACGAAGCATGCCCCCAACAGTAGCCCCTTCGCGGTGCTAGATCGTTTTTTGTAACGAGCTTGATCCGTGAAAAAGTCTCTTAGGCTTCGGGAAGCCAAAGATCCGAAAAACACCTTCCTTGAGCTCGTTGCTGAGAAACAATAAAAATCCTCCAAGCACGAAACAATCCCACCATGCAACGGGTTCACGCGTCCTGGCAATTCACCTTCTCAGGTTATGTGGCCCACCATTCAATGGGTGCGAGCCACTGTTCGTTCGGTGCGGAAGACTTGTCGATTCACCTTCCCACCTGTGGCATTATATAAACAGACAGGTTGGTGTGAAGTTACCACAACATTCATTGCTATTGCACTGTTTTGCTGCCAAAAAATTAAACATAGCCGAAGCTTGTTCATTGCAAGCAAACGAAGCATCGCTTTAGCTCCTGCTTCGTCACAAGTTGAAGAGCTTCTGGGAAACCAAAAAAGTCTCCAACTTCAAAAAATTGTAAGGAATTCATCATCAAATGGCAAGAGTACGCTCCACTGCCAGGGTTGGTCGAGAGGGAGATGAAGCCAAAGCTGCTGAGACCGCTCCCATTTCTGAAGTGATGAAGCGGTCAAGGCTGGTGGTACCGGAGGAAACTTCCGACGAAGGTGTACCTGCTGCCGAAGCAGAGCAGGTTGATGCTGGAGAGGATGAATATGAAGATGAATACGGTGCCACGCCATCTAAACCGAGCCACCTAGAGTTTGGGAAGTCTACTATTACTGAAGGTGATGTGCCTAAGATGTTGAAGCTTGGCTATTTTAGTGAAGCCAAAAAGAAGCTGATTCGTTTCGGCGGAGAGGAAATTACCCCGAAGTCGGAAAAACATGAGGTGGTGGTATTTAGAAGCTTTTTTAAAGTAGGATTGAGATTTCCTTTACATGATATGATCGCAGATGTTTTGAAGAGATTTGGGATTTATCTTCACCAGCTAACTCCTAACGCCATTGTTAGGCTTAGTATCTACATTTGGGCTCTCCGGAGCCACGGGGCAGAACCGCTTGCCGAAGGCTTTTGCCGGGCACACGAGCTTCATTATCAGACCAAAGCTAGAGAAGATGGGCTGCATGATAACTTCAGCTGCTATAATTTTGCTTATCGCAAAGATGCGAAATATCCATTTATTAGCTATCGTACCAAATGGCCAGCTGGCTGGAAGACTGAATGGTTTTATGTTAAAGTGGATGAGAAGAAGGAGAAGCTAGTTCAAAGCCCTTTGAGTTTAATCTTCGGAGAAACTAGGCCCCAATGCGACATGAAACCTGATAGTCCATGCCAAATTGCACTGGGCGAATTTCGGGTTATTGCAGAGCATATTGGCACTAGAGATCTGGTGCAAGAACTCTTAGCCTTTAGAGTATTTCCAACTTTGAAGGAATGGGACATGCCGAAGCTAAAAGAGGAAAAGAAGAAGAAAGAGCTTGTTCGGCTTCCTTACTATTATAAATTCAAGAAGCATTTCAAAGAACCTTGCCAGGAGTGGTTAGACACGATCGAAGTTATGTGCAACGAGATCCTTAGCAACTACTCTAAAAAGGAAGATCAGTTAATGACTGCGGCCTTGGGCACTCGTCTGAAGCGAAGATTGAACCGGGTGATGGATGCCTTAAATTTTGATTATCCTGACTATGAACGACTAGACAGAGGTACCGAAGGGCAAAAAAGAAAAAAAGGTGCTAGCGTCCTTGATAGGGAAACTGCTAAGTTGGTGAAAAAGGACGAAGAAATTTTTAAGAAAAGAAAATTAAGCCTTGAGCCGAAGATAGCTGCTCCAAAGAAAAGGAAAGCTACGGCTCCGAAACAAAAAAAATAGCTGATATAGGGGAAGAAGCTCCTGCGACACCTCCTGTGGTCGATGTGGAAGAAATTTTAAAGGTAATGACTGAATCCTTGCCTATCAAGCTAAGTCCACTCGGGCCGCATCTGACAAAGCTTTTTTAGAAAGAAAAAGAGTCTTCGGCAGTGGAGAAGCCTGCTGAGCCGAAGAAACGTAGGATTATTCAAGTGGCCGAAGTCATCCAGCAGACACCGCAGTGGGCATCGGCGTCAAAGATACCACCTATTGAGAGCATTGGTGCTGCCGAAGCTGCCGCCATCGAAGCTGAAGGTGCCGAAGCTGAAACCATTGAAAATGTGGATCTAGAAGCCACACTTGGTGAAATTGATACCATGCTTCTAGAAGCGGCCGCGGAAGAAGCTACCGTAGTCGCTGGAAAAGGAAAGGGTAAAGCCGAAGATACTTCGAAAGAAGAAGAATTCAATTTTCAAGATATATTTGGGCAAGAATTATCAGAAGCTGAAAAAGAAGAACTGAAGGAATATGCTACATCTTGTGGATACAAACCGGGGGCTCTGCTTTTTGGCAGAGTTAACGAAGGGAGGATAGGATGTCTTCGGGACCAGACCGGGGCGAAGGTCGTCAGCACTCTATCAAAGAGTATTGGCCTTCCGAAGATCGAGGCGGACCTTTGCAGGTACCGGCGACAGCATATCGCCGGTAGTCTGTTTTATGCTAACTTTAAGGTAAAATTCTTAAAAAATTATTTATTATTTATATATATATATATATAAAGATGTTTTCTGATGAAGGTTGTTTTTGGCAGAGTTTACTACTAAGCAAAGTCCTGAGGATGCAACAAGACTTCGAGGACAAGAAGAACGAAGCTATAATTGCAGATCTAGAAAAGAAAATTAAAGATTACGAAGCTGTTTTAGAGAAAAAAGACTTCGTGCTCCAAGCTATGGAAGGTTCACTGGCAGAAGCCCAAGTTGAAATTGCTAAATTGAAGAATGAACTTTCCTCAGAAAAGAAAAATTTTGAAGCCAGACTCGAAGTTGAAGTTGAGAAGAGTTCAAATTTGCAAAAATCACTGAAGGACCTTTAGGAAAAATGCTTAAACTTCGGCAACCTATGCCAACAGCGGCTGAAGCAGGTGTTCAACTTGGTTGGAGCAAGCACTGAGAAATTTAGTCCTTCAGTTGAAAACCTGCCATAAACTTTGGAACACATTGAGGGTGAAGTTGATGCTCTCAACAAAGTTATAGGTGGACACGCTGATTTCTGCGCTCTGCTAGCTTCTCGAGGCACAGCTGTCGCCTTCACACGGAAAAATTGTCAACAGACCCAATTTTAGCTTGTCACCGGTGGATTTAATTGATATCTCTAGCCTAGCTCGAAGTATAGGAAACAGGTTCATAACTCAAATTTGGATAGAGGGAGGGCGAAAAATGGTTGGCGACGAAGCTCGAAGCCATCTTAAACCGGTAAAAAACTAGTCTGTTACCTTACCTTCGCCTTGAACCTTGCACTTGCCTCATATCGTCTTAATATGTACAGGATGACAAGGCTGAGGAACAAAGAGCCGAAGCTTGACCGATGATCTGAAGCTTAGATGATCCGAAGCTTAATGATATCAAAATTGAAGAATTTGCTGAAAAAATTCTATGGAAAATCTAGTAACATCGTTGTAAAAAAGTATTGTAATTTTAGGAATCAGATACTCTGTGAATTTGTGCATACCTTGTAATATAATTTTACCTCTTCGTTCATGTATGAACTGCTTTGATGTGGACGAGACTTATATTTTTTGAGCCGAAGGCGAAAAACACCTTCCCTTCTTTTCGTACACAACGAAGCATGAAACTTTTTCTTTTTCTTTTTGCCGAAGCCTTATCTTTATAGCCGAAGCATCTGCCTGTGTATGTTTTGATGATGATGATCCTATGTATGTCTAAGTGAATGTTTATGAATGTAAATGTATGATGTAATGTGTCGTGCAAATGAATGCCCAAACACACACGTCCGAAGCCACAACCATAGCCTTCATTCCCTTGGGAATGACCGAAGTCTCTTTGCCGTTTATTTTTCGGCTTCACCGCTTATTTTTTGGTGTATCAGCGCTGACTTTTCGCTGTAAGTTCTGCATCCCCTTAGGAACGTCTTTTGAACTTCTTCGCCTTTCATTTCAGCAGTATCGCGTTGACTTTTCGCGCTTCGCCTTATATTTCGGCGGTATCTGTGTTGACTTTTCGCTGTAGGCTCTGCATTCCCTTGGGAACGACTTTTGAGCAGAAAACTTACGCTGCGCTCCCTTAGGAACGACTTTTTGTAGCTTCGTCGTGCTCTGCATCCCCTTAGGGACGACTTTTGAGCTTCTCCCTGTTTTTTTCCTTTTTCCCTGCACTCGATGGTGCATGCTCAGTTTTTACATTTACATTTTTTGGGGGATTTTGCTCTCGTAGAGCTGAATAAGAAAAGGAAAATTACATGCTGTGGCCCCATTAAAAACTTTTCTCCCCCTTTGGAAAGGAAAAGGGTGCCATAGGAAAAAAAGATTACATCAAGTTAGACATAATATCGCCGAAGCTCATCCGCATTCCAAGATCTAGGAATGTCGTTGCCGTCCATGTCCTTCAATCTGTAAGAACCGGGTCTTGACGAAGAAACTACCAGAAACGGTCCTTCCCACTTCAGCTGTAGCTTGCCTACTGTGTCTGGGTTGGCCACTCTCCGAAGTACCAAATGCCCTGACTTGATGTTCTTTAGCCAAACTTTTCTGTCCCGCCATTTTATTGTTTCAGCTTGGTATTTATTGATATTCTCCACAGCCTGAAGCTTGATCTCTTCTATAACATCTTTTGCCACGGAAAAATCAGCTTCATGCTCTGCTGAAGCCACTGTTCTTATTGACCCTGCCCTAGCTTCTTCTGGGTTATTGCTTTGTCGCCAAATAATAGTTTGAATGGTGTAAAACCTGTTGACCGTGATATTGTTGTGTTGTGGCTCCACACCACTTTGATCAATTCATCTGGCCATTTTCCTCTAGGCTGATTGAAGATTAACTTCATTATTCCCGTCATTATAATGCCATTAGCTCTTTCAACAAGTCCATTTGACTTCGGATGCCTGACCGATGCAAAATGAATCTTCGTGCCAATCTGTTCACAGAATTCCTTGAAAGCTTCGGCATCAAACTATGTTCCATTGTCTACAGTAATAGCCTTCGGCACTCCGAAGTGACAAACAATGTTTTGCCAGAAGAATTTCTGGATGGTAACCGAAGTTATTGAGGCCAAAGGCTTCGCCTCAATCTACTTAGAAAAATACTCTACCGCCACCACAACTTATTTTAGATTTCCTTGTGCTGGTGGAAGTGGACCTAGCAAATCGAGGCCCCACCTTTGCAACGACCAAATGGGCTGTATTAATTGAGTGAGAGATGAAGGTTGTTTCTGGTCTCTCACACATTTTTGGTAGCCTTCGCATTTTTGAACTAATTCTGCTGCATCCAAAGCTGCCTTCAGCCAGTAGAATCCTTGTCGAAAAACTTTTCCCAACAGAGGTCTAGACCCAATGTGAGAACCACACAGACCTGCATGTATCTCCTTCATTAATTCAATACCTTCGGTTCTTGATAAACACTTGAGAAGTGGGGAACATACCCCATATTTATACAATTCCCCTTCTATTATCACATATGGTCTTGTCCTTGCCTCCATTCTCTTGTTATAAACTTCGTCATCGGAGAGACAGTTGCCTTGGAGGAAGGATATGATTTCAGTTCTCCAGTCCTCACTGTGTACTGGAGAAATGTTAAGTATAGCTCTTTCCATAAGTTCAACCGAAGGTGCCTTTATTGTTTCGAAGA
Organism: Zea luxurians; assembly: GCA_029449295.1. Taxonomy (NCBI): domain Eukaryota; kingdom Viridiplantae; phylum Streptophyta; class Magnoliopsida; order Poales; family Poaceae; genus Zea; species Zea luxurians. The sequence continues at coordinate 142,301,751 of JAOPSE010000009.1, read as the reverse complement.
ATACCTCCGAAGGTATAGGGAGCCCCTAGGCCGCTGATTTGGCTAACAAATCTGCATGCTCATTTTCACCTCTTGGAATATTCTTGACAGAAAAACCTTTGAAAGAGGCTTCCAACCTTCGAACTGCATCTAGATATTTTTCAAGCTTCAGATCTCGTGCCTTGCTGCTTTTGTCCACGTGGCCAGCAATAACTTGAGAATCGGTCTTCAGAATAGCCCTTCTTACTCCCATGGCCCTTACTTTCCGAAGTTCCAACAAAAGTGCTTCGTACTCAGCAATATTATTTGTACAACTAAAATTCAATTTGACCGCATAACATGTTTTAACTTTTGACGGTGCCACTAACACCGCAGCTGCTCCTGCACCAAAGGTTCCCCAAGAACCATCGCAGAACACCGTCCAAGCTTCGGTATCCTTGCTTGTCCCTTCTTCGTCAGCGATGAAGTCTGCTAGCGCCTGGGATTGAATTGAAGATCTGTGTACATAGTCAATGGTGAATTCATTGAGCTCCGTAGCCCACTTTCCAATCCTTCCAATGGTTTCTCTGTTCCTTATAATATCCTTCAGAGGCTGTGATGAGGGAACAATTATATGGTAAGCTTGAAAATAGTGCCGAAGCTTCCTGGAGGCCATTAATATAGCATACAACACCTTCTCCAATTCTGTGTAATTTTTCTTTGATAAAGTTAATACTTCGGAAACAAAGTATACTGGGACATGCTTCTTAATTTGTCCTTCAAGCTTCTCCTGTACTAGTGTCGCACTCACTACAGAGTGCGAGGCTGCCACATACAATAGCAAAGGAGCCCCTGGCGTAGGTGGGGTTAGTGTTGTTAGATCAATCAGATATTGCTTCAGCTCTTCGAAGGCTTTCTACTGAGCTGAACCCCACTGAAAGACTTCGGCCGACTTCAGCACTTCAAAGAATGGTAAATTTCTTTCTGCTGATCTAGATATGAATCGATTGAAAGATGTCAATCTTCCTGTCAGCCGCTGAGCCCCCTTCTTTGTTCTTGGCGGTTCCATCCGAAGGATAGCTTCGATCTTGTTTGGGTTAGCTTCGATCCCCTTCGTTGAAACCATACAACCAAGGAACTTGCCCTTCTTCACTCCGAAGACACATTTTTCTGGATTTAATTTCAGGCCAGCTTGCCTAAAGTTAGCAAATGTTTCCTGCAGATCAGCAATGTGATTTTCCTGCTTCGTGCTCTTTACTATGATATCATCAACATATGTTAGCACATTTCTGCCTATCTGAGAGTGAAGGACTTTGGTTGTCATTCTACTAAAGCTTTCTCCAGCATTCTTGAGCCCCTCAGGCATCCAAAGATAACAATATGTACCACTAGGGGTTATGAAGCTGTTCTTCGGCTCATCTTCCTTCTTCATCCAGATTTGGTGGTAGCCTGAGTAACAGTCTAGTAAACTCATAAGCTCTGATGAAGCTGCTGCATCTACTAGAGAATCTATTATTGGCAATGGGAACTCATCCTTTAGACAAGCCTTGTTAAGATCTATAAAATCGATGCACATTCTCCATTTACCATTTGCCTTCTTCACCATAACAGTGTTAGCTAGCCACTCTGGGTATTTGACCTCTCTGATAACACCAGCACTAAGAAGTCTCTTCACTTCGTTTCGAGCACCTTTAGCTTTGTCATCGGACATTTTCTGAAGCCTTTGTTTTCTTGGCCTGAAAGATGGATCCACATTGAGTGAATGCTCAATGACATCTCTATTGACACCGCAAAGATCATTAGCTGACCAAGCAAACACATCCTTGTTGTTGAATAAAAAACTTATCAAGGTTTTCTCCTGCTCTTCGGATAACTAAGAACCCAGCAATACCTTCTGATCAGCCGAAGCAGCCTTCTCTCTTCTGTACTTGTACTGTTCACAAGCCTCATTTCCATCTATGTTGTGGATTGCTTTTGAATCTATCTAGTTTCCTTCAGCTTTTCTAGCAGCTTCCTGACTGCCATGAACTGCAATAGGTCCTTGTTCCGAAGGTATCTTCATGCATAGATATGCTAGATGAAGTATTGCTTCTAAAGCGTTGAGTGTCCCACGACCAATGATTGCATTGTAGCGGTATTCCATGTCAACAATATCAAACACAACCTGTTCAGTCCTTGTATTGTGGACAAATCCGAAGGTCACTAGCATTGTGATTTTGCCAAGTGCTACAATCTGCCTTCCTCCGAAGCCACAAAGAGGGTGTGTAGCATCATGAATCTTGTCCTCTGCCTCTTGCATCTGTCTGAAGGCCTTAGCAAATATGATGTCGGCTGCGCTGCCTGTATCAACCAAAACATTGTGGACGAGAAATCCTTTGATGATGCAAGATATGACCATAGCATCATTATGAGGATAATCCTTGAGCTGAAGGTCCTCCTGGGAGAAGGTAATTGGGATGTGAGACCATTTTGACTTGATGATGGGTCCCTGCACCCCAACATGGTGCACCCTTCTCTGAGCCTCCTTCTTCTACTTCTTGTTGGCTGGTTCTGAGCATGAAACGCCTGTTATTGGGAGCACCAGCTTCATAGCCGAAGCAACTTCAGCTTGGATGTTGGACGAAGCCATCAGCTCAATAGTGGAAGTGAGTTCACCGGAGGTGGGCGCCAATGTTGGGGACTTTTTCTCAAATGCTTCGAATTAAGAACAATGCAACACAAAATGTTAAATGTTAAAGCCCTTCGTCCTTCAAAACATTATTTCCCTTAGGATATAATGATCTTCAGACGAAGGTTATGAAGGACATACCTTCATCATCATAACATATTTGTATAAAAGACGAAGCATATGAAACATGAGAAATAACATGAATAATTGTATGATATCATAATATATGTATATAATTTTTATCATATAATCATGAATGAATATGAACAATATTGAATTACATTTATACCTTCGACTTGACAGAAAGTGATAATACAAGCGTGACGCAAAAGCAAATGCCAAGTCAGCGTGAACAGTACAGGGGTACTGTTCATCTATTTATAGGCACAGGGCGCAACCTGTGAGATATTACAATCATGCCCTTCACAAAAGATTACAATTATGACATAGACCCTCATGGACAAAATAGTCATTTCATCTTTAAGTCGGTTTCACCCTTCGTCTTGAAACATTTCATAATGCCGAAGCTTCATGAGTGGTAGCTTCAGCGTTGCTTTTAGGGGAATCTGCTGAAGGTGTTTCTTCTTACAGGATCTTCGGCGACGAAGCATGCCCCCAACAACTACGTTAGTGTTTGTTAGACGACGTCCACTTGGCGACCATCCTTTGTCTTGGCACTTGTTCAGATTATCCATCTTTAGGTTGGTCCGACTAACGATGTCGTCTTGCGGAGATGTCCAATCTCTACATGATCCTGGGGTCAACTTGGGTCGTCTTCCGCATCATGCGATTAATTATCGTACCTAAATGAAATGCATAATGCACATGTATGAATTTAAAAAGAATTAGCATAGTACTAGAAATGGTAATCAATTTTAAGGAAGGTAATGCATCAATTGTTTAGCACACAACTCCTATCACCTAATGCATCATATAAGGTGATAAAGTTTTTAAAAACAACAAGGAAAAGGATAATGCACCGGGGCTTGCCTTGTGTTGCAGGAGGTTCCGAATCTACTCCACAATCTTGACTGGAGGATTCTCAGCCGGAGTGACAACTTCTTCTTCAACCACAGTCTCTTCCTCATTTTCTATACACGACAGTACATACATGAATGCTTATGTGATGCTATGAATATGCAGTTATATAATAGAAACATACTAAGTTGTATCTTGAATACAACTTTCCTTCACGGTACACACTAATCACTAGGGTTTCCTAAGTTGGTATTCTTATCAGTAATAAGCAACTAAACCCTAGGAGGCTAGTTTATTGGGTTTGTGATCAAACAGTGTCCAAATCATTTAAAACTTCACCCAAGGTCTTCAATCATCATACTAAGCCTACACATAAAGTTTTACCATTTTTGGAGCTACTAAATTATTTCTAAAATTCTAAAAAGCTTGGTTTGAACACCATTAAAGGCTACATAATTTTAGGATTGGGATAAAAATCTTGAAACTATTTTTATTAAATACTACGTGATCTTAGAAGTCTAGCAAAATTGGTCTCATAATTTTATCATTTTTCTACTATTTTCAATACATTTCCTAATTTGTCAGCAAAAAGAAAAAGAGAAACAATGAACAGTGCTGGGCTCAATTCAGCCCAAGTCGGTCCGCACACAGAGGAAACACGCGCGTGCCCGCGCCCACGCTGGTGACTTTGCGCAGAGGCCCCTGGCCATTTAAATAACCCGTAAAGAACCCCTAAGCACTATTCACATGTCTCACTGACCATTGCACTTAAGCCCCTATACTTCTATTTCTTCACAAATCAGGTCCCTTGCGACGGCTCGTTCGTCCGCCGACCACCCCTCGCCAGGGTTCGCTTCAAACGGTGACGACCGCTGAAACCGAGTATCGGATCATCATCCCCGATCCCAGACGAGCCTAGTCCATGCCCTAATTGAACTAATCTAACCCGGAATTCCCTCTGCCCACGATGACGGTGAAAACCGAGGGCAGACCGAGCTGTTCCCGACAACTAAGCACGGTAGCGTTCAAATTCTAAGCATGGTGAGCTTCACCACACCTAAAGGAAGCTAGGACAGATAGTAGTTGGGCTAGAACTACCTTAGGCGAAGCTGGCCACAGAAGAGCTTTCCTCGGAGGCGACGGCGACTGATTTAGGGGAAAGCTGAAATTCGGGAGCTATGGTGGACGATTTGAGGTGAGAAGCGGTGTGTTGGGCACGTAACAAGTAGGCGGAGTAGGGTGTGCCTTCAATTTAAAGACCCTGGTCGAGCTTATCACGAATTTTGGATTAGGATCGGACTCACCACGGTCGGGATATTTTACAGTGACTTGCTCACCGTGGCACACGAGAGGGAAATGGTTCAGGGATGGTAACCGATTGCCTGCCACAACCTTTACGACATGGAGGATGAATCGTTGCGTGTCACGACCGAGGAAGCGATGAGCTCCAGTGATGCCAACACGACCAACCGCGACGGGTAAGAGGGAGGCACGATGGCCCAACCAGCTGTCACACCCGGTTTTGAAAGCCAAACCAAATACGAACCATGTACATGCCAGGATCAGAAACTCACGTACATAGTGATTACATAATTGGACATCATCACACATTGCTCAAAGTAAATAGTGGAAAGGTACTTTTATTACAATAAGATGTCCAAGACATCCACAGAGTCTAATACATAGCCATAGTCTTTAACATTAATATCAAAGTGTAGAAATACGTAACATAGTAGATAAGGCCTACACAGGTAGCTAACTGGGTGTTTGCCACTAAGAAAAACTAGAACTCGTCGTAGTCCTGGAACTCCTCAAAGTCCTCCATGTTGCCAGCATCTCCTCCTGAGCACTGAGTACAGTGGGGACAACCTAGGGTGGGGTGGTTTGTAAAGCAAGGGTGGGTACACATCAACGTACTCAGCAAATGTCTCGTTTGGCTAAAGTGGACTAGTTGTATGTGGAGTTAAGGTTAAGTAGTTGCTTTTAGTTGGTCAAGTATTTATTACTATTAGTAGAGCCAAGTTTTAGTGATAACCCAGATATTACCCAAATGTACCTCCTCCAAGAGGAAATACAAGAGATCAAAATTATAACCATCATTATTAATCATCATCATAAAAGTAACCAAAGTTCTTCTAATCGAAGAGGATCCCAAGGCCGCTCTTAACCGTGAGCTCGGCTGATATACTAGTTTCTAACACTCTATAGAGGTTGCACACTTTACTCACGAGTCGTGATCCCATTCTGCCTAGAGATCATGACTCCCCATTGATCACTACCAAGGTGACCTAGCAGGGTCTCACTATGTAGCCTTTACAAAGACTCCCCTGGTGCATAGCTGCTCGTTAGGTTTCGCTAGTCGTACAAATGCAGTACACCTCCCCAAGGTGGGTGGCTAACAAAATCAAATCGAATGAACCTCTGCACCCCCTTGTGACAGAACGTCCCAAGGTATTAGACCCACCAACAGTTGTCCTTGTCCTAAGGACCTTGGACAATCATGTAGATGCACATAATCATTCGACAAGTTCGGTAACTGTATCCTCATCATTTTGCCCAAGAGCGCTTCACCCGTCACGCACATCACATTGGAGGAAAGAATAAGCGGAAGCAAATTACAATAACTCAATTTACATTCATCAAATATAGAGAGAGGGTATTATTTTTACAATACCAGGGTATTAAGAGTGCATAAAGTATCATTACAGACCAGGGATGCAAAACACCCTCCCGCACAAAAGTTTATCGTTTTTCAAGTGGGAGGCAAACATCCTCCCGCGACCAACTTCACTGCTGGGGCTCTTCCTTGGGTACCACCTTTGAGCAGAAACAGCAAAACTCTATTGTTTCCTCACCTACAACAACATGGGTTCAAAAACCTTGAGTACGGAGTGTACTTTCGCAAGTCTTACCCGACAAAAGAAAAAGACTCTCAAGGATATGCTGGCTTGAGGGAGTCAACGTAAGGCTATTCAAGAATCAAAGACTCTATTTGCAGAAATGCTTACTAACAGTGGATCCTTAAAAATCCAGTTTTATTATTAGATTAAGTTATTACCTGAAGCTAGAGTTCTTTCTACCCTAGTTCAAGCACTTGGCCTACACTAGCCATCTTTTCATCATCCCTTTAGTTTACTGAATTGCTACGTGTAAGTCAGTGACCAAGTCTTCATGTCCGAGAAGTAACGTTGATCCGAATCGATTAATACTCAGCTGAGGATCTCCAATCACATGACATATGTAGCACTTAACCCTTGCATATGTCAACTCACCACCGGGTTTCTCAAGACCAGACAGGGTTCACGCCAACCGAGAGCACAGATACACCACCGTCTAGCCTCTTGCCACAGAGGGTACACGCTACTCTCGCCATCTCTCCACTCTCATTGTGTGTTGGCCTTTCTGGTATTGGTCTGCCCTAGGCAAAGCTTACCCATGACGAGGCATGTGACCAGTTAAAGGGTCCTTGGTCATCAGGCCTACATCGACACGGTCCTTAATCGACTCAGGCGGAGACACTACACCATGACTTCCTTCTCGTGCAAGTCACCCGCCCGGTCTCGTCTTTATTATTTTCAATCCCAAAATTTGGTACCTGATAGAGGTACATCTTATCCGATGTTGAACCCATCATGGCCATGATGGATCCACCATCATGTTTTATTTTTGAAAACATCCCATTCCATCTGAAGCATCATCTTTTGTTAAAACCAAAACATTTTTGTTTTCTAAAGCAAGACTAAGCATCAAAAAATCTTTTAATAAAACAGGTAATCAAGGAATGGTAGTCAATTTCAAGGAAGGAAATGCAGCAATTGTGTAGCACTCAACTCCTATCACCTAATGCATCATTCAAGTGATAAAGAGTTTAAAATCACAAGGAAAGGTAAATGCATCGAGGCTTGCCTTGTGTTGTAGGGGATTCGGGACCTGTTCCACAGATATCAAAATAAAAACAATTCCCGGCAAGTGGAATCCCAATTGGTGGTGCAACTTCTTCATCTTCAACAACTACTTCTTCCTCGTTTTCTATACATAACCATACATATACATGAATGTTCATGTGATGCTATGAATATGCAGTTATAATAGAAATATGTCAAGCTATATCTTCAATACAACTTTTCTTCACGGTACACCCAGGTAACTAGGGTTTTCTGAGTGAATACCCAAGTAGGGTTAAGCAGTTCTATTCTACGAGGCTAGGGTTTTGGGATCAAACAATGTACAAAGCATACCAAACTTTACCCAAAGGCTCTAATTATCAAATTAACCTTATGCAAAAAGTTTTATGATTTTTGGAGTTATCAAATAATTTCTAAAATTCCAAAAGACTAAGTTTACGCCTTCTTAAACATTAAATAATTCATGGTTGGGGCTAAAAATCTTGGAACTATTTTTATTAAATACTAGGGGATTTTAGGAGTCTAGTAAAATTGGTCTCATATTTTTATCATTTCTCTAGAATTTTCTACCAATTCCCTAATCCTGGGAGAAAAAGAAAAGGAAAAATGATGAATAGTAATGGGCTGAAACTAGCCCGAGTCGGCCCACGGACAGGGAAACGTGCCCGCGCGCGCGCCCGCGATGGACAATTTGCACAGAGACCCTCGACTGCTCGAATAACCAATAAAGAATCCTCGGCACTATTTCATTGTCTTGCTGACATTCGCACATAAGCCCCTACACTTATGTTTCTTCGCAGACCCAGGTCCCTGCGGCGAACGGCGGTGAGCATGCCCTCCGGCAAGCCTGTACCCACCGAGATACGCAACGACTGATGCTCTAACCTGGTCGACACCTATCCATACCCGTGGTGATTCTAATCTAGCCATCAATTGCACAATTCCGGCCCAGAGCCTTTCTGTCGATGGCTATGGTGGAAATCAGTGATAAACCTAGGTGTTCCCGATGATCTAGCGTGGTCTAATTCAATTGGTTGGGTCGACATGCATCCTAAGCGTGCAAGGGTTCTGAAACGAGGGTAGGGGGAACGAGAATGGACCTGGAGACAATGGTTCATGGCGCAATGCTCACGGCGGCACGAAGAACCAAATTGGGGGAAGAAAAGAATTGGGGCGCTACGGTGGCTAATCGAAGGCGAGGGCTGGTGCTCTGGCTTCGAAACAACCTAGTGGAGCTAACAGTGCACTCAATTTATAGCCTCTGAGAGTGGTGGCTCCGAATTTGCGGAGAGAAGCTGGCGACCGGAGACAGGGGTGAGTCACCGGAGTCGCATAACGTGGCATTTACTGGGGTAGAGACCTGAGACGATGACTACTCAATTCACACGACACCTTGCGATGAGGTAACAGGGTCAGTAGCATGGCGGATTCTGGTAAACGGCGGTCACACTGGTGGTCGCCGTGCGGCCACATCGTGGCGCAAGTGTATGAGGCAACAGAGCGGCCACAATGCTCTGACTTCATCCACGGTGAGATCTTTTCAGCAGGAGTCGTTATCCGCACGTTACTGGACGCGAATCGCAACGCCGGCGTGAATCTGAGCGTGGGATTGCCGTCGGCAAGGTGCACTGCACCTGGAATCTTATTCTGTTACTGTACCATGGGAAGCTTCATTAGTGCGCCTGACAGAGCATGTTTGAGAGAGATTTGCTCCAAGAACCATTCAGTGCCTGTTCAAGCTTGGTATAACAAAGTTCTTCACTAATGTTAGAGCTTCAACTTTGCCATAGTGGCCCAGGTTATTTGCACACTCGATCAAGCTTAAATCAGCTACAAAGTTCATCAGGGTTCACTGTCAGTCAGATCTCAGTCTTCTGCTCGACTGACAGCCAAACTTTCTGTCCATTTTACTCTAATTTTTGTACAGCATCAAGGCTGAGTCACTTAAGCAAAGTTGTACCCCTATCATAGCTCTACAAATTTGATGTGTTGACCTAGGGCAAATTCCTTATGAACTGAGGAATACATAGCTCCAAAGTTGGCTCCAACACACTGAATTTCAGACTTGGCCATATGGTGTTCATGGAGTACTTTTGCAAATAAGTTCAAACTCCTTCACATTACATGAAAATCCTTCAACGTGAAAGTTATTTGGTTTGTGGTGCTCTATCACTTTGATATTTGGACTTTGGTCCAAAAGTGCCTAGAATTTACATTTACCCACCTAGGGTTCCAATTATGGTTTTCTAGACTTTCTTTTAGGATTTTGAGTACTTTAGGGTTTTTGTGCCACTACAGTTCATCAACTTTGATATCTTTTGAACATTCCTAATGACTTTTGAGATTTTTACTTATTTGGACTTCACTTTCATCCATAGGCCCTAATTCCAGGGTTAAGTACCCTACCCTAAGGTTAAGCACTCTTCAAGTCATATCATCACAACTTGTTTGAAAATTTTACCTTGTGAATGCATTCTAGATATGACAAACACATGAAATGTCAATGCACATGATGTTATACTCAAGTTTTAGTGCTAGTAATACCAGGGGTGTTACATCCTTCCCCCCATAAAAGAATCTCGTCCCGAGGTTTAAGGTCCTAGGGTAAGCAATGGAAAAGGAAACACGTCACCTCTTTATTTCCTTATTTGTCTTACAGAGCAGGGGGTGGTATGGGGTTTATTCCAACTTTACAAACAAATGTACATATCTTATAGGATACATGAAGCTAAAAACCTAGGAAAATTCTTTTCTAAGTAATCTTGAGTCTCCTAGGTAGCTTCATCTTCAGTATGCTGGTTCCATCGTACCTTATAGAATTTAAGAGTCCTTTTCAGAGTGACCCTGTCCTTCTGATCCAAAACTCGAATTGGATGTTCGGAATAAGTCAAATCGGGTTCTTAGACAACATCCACCACATCAATGGTTCGATCAGGAATCCGAAGGTACTTCTTCAATTGAGATACATGGAACACATTATGTACTGCAGACAATGTTTTTGGCAGTTGCAGTCGGTATACCATTGGTCCACATTGTTCAAGAATGGGAAATGGGCCAATATATCGGTGTGCCAGCTTAGCTTTTACCCCGAATCGATTAACACCCTTCATTGGTGATACTTTCGGGTACACATGATCATTAACTTGAAAGAGCAAGGGTCGGCATCGTTGGTCTGCATAACTTTTCTGCTGAGCTTGAGCTTCTTTCAAGTGATGCCTTATCCATTGAACCTTTGCTTCCGTTTCCTTGACTAAGTTAGGCCTGAAATACCACCGTTCTCTAGGTTCTGATCAATTTAAAGGTGTCCGGCACTGTCGCCCATACAGTGCTCCAAATGGTGCCATTTTAATGCTCTCTTGATAGCTATTATTATATGAAAATTCTGCCAATGGCAGACATTCATCCCATTTTTGTGGAAACTCCAGGACACATGCCCGCAACAAGTCTTCAAGCATCTTATTTACTCTTTCAGTTTGTCCACTTGTTTGAGGATGATATGCCGAACCGTGGAGCAACTTAGTATCCAAAGACTTGTGGAGTTCTTCCCAAAATTTGGATACAAATTGTGGTCCGCGGTCTGACACTATTGTTCTTGGAACCCCGTGTAAACTGAGAATATGAGCAATATATATCTGGGCATAGGTGATGACTGGGTAAGATGTCTTGACTGGTAGAAAATGGGCTATTTTTGTAAGCCGATCAATTATAACCCAGATAGAATCAAATCCTTTGGCTGTCTTAGGTAATCCCACAATGAAGTCCATACTAATATCTTCCCATTTCCAAGTTGGGATGGGCAAGAATTGCAGTGGCCCAGCAGTCTTCATATGTATTGCTTTGACACGTCTGCAGGTGTCACATCTTGCCACATAGCGTGCAATCTCAATCTTCATCTTGGTCCACCAATAGTATTGCTTTAAGTCTTGATACATCTTAGTACTTCCAGGATGAATAGAATATTGACTAAGATGAGCTTCATCCAAGATCTATTGGCGGACTTCAGCATCTTTAGGCACAACTATGCGATCATTAAACCATATCATCCCTTGGTCATCTTTTCTGAAGCAATTATCTTTGTCGGCTTCTATTTTCTTATGAATATGTTTCGTACCCTTGTCAGTTCTTTGGGAATCAATAATTCTCTGTAGAAGAACTGACTCAAACTTTAACTGTGTCAAAGTTCCATGTTGTACCATTCCCAGGTTCAACTTTTCCATTTCTTGACATAGTGTGGTGTCAGGAGTCCTTACTGTAAGACAATGACAGGAAACTTTGCGACTTAGTGCATCTGCCACCACATTGGCTTTTCTTGGGTGATAGTGAATTTCCAAGTCATAATCTTTAATTAGCTCAAGCCATCTTCTCTGCCTCATGTTCAGTTCTGACTGGGTAAAGATATATTTCAGACTTTTATGATCTGTATATAAATGACAAGTATTTCCTAACAGATAATGACTGTTGGGACTATGCTTCATCGCCGAAGGTCTTGTAGGGAGAAACAGCTTCGGCTGAAGCTGTCCGCATGTGATGACCGAAGGTTTCTCTTTATGAAGCTTCGGTATTACAAACCGACTTAGGAGTAGAATGACCTTTTAGTCCATAAATGTTTGAGTCGCTGTTGTAATCCCTTATGAGGGGCATAATTGTAATCCCTCACAGGCTGTATCCCGTGCCTATAAATAGTGAACAGTATTCCTTTACTGTTCACGGATTCCTGTAATTGCAATCGCATCATTTGGGAATCAACCTTTGTCAAGGCAAAGGTATAATTGTATTCAATGCTTAAACATATTAAATCAATTTAATGTGAAAGTAAAGTTGTTCATTTGTAAATTATTCACCTTTGACCTTCGTAATTTTATTGCTTTCAACCTTCATCCAAAGTCCATTAATCCTTAAAGGAATAATGCTTCATTGGACGAAGGGCATCAACATTTAACACTTTATGTTGTCTTGTTCTTAATTCAAAGCATTTGAGAACAAGTCCCCAACATTGGCGCCCACCTCCGGTCAACTCACTTCCACTTTTTGAGCTGATGGCTTCGTTCAGCGATCAAGTTGGAGCTGCTTCGGCCCCGAAGCTGGCGCTCCCGATAACAGGTGGTTCATGCTCAGAACCAGCCAACAAAAAGCAGAAGAAAGAAGCACAGAGAAGGGTACAACATGTCGGGGTGCAAGGACCCTTCATCAAGTCAAGATGGTCCCACATTCCAATTACCTTCTCTCAAGAGGATCTTCAACTCAAGGATTACCCACATAATGATGCTATGGTTATCTCTTGTGTGATCAAAGGATTTCTGGTCCATAATGTCTTGGTTGACACAGGCAGCACAGCTGATATCATATTTGCTAAAGCTTTCAGACAAATGCAAGAGCCCGAAGACAAGATCCATGATGCTACACACCCTCTCTGTGGCTTCGGAGGAAGACAGATTGTAGCACTGGGCAAGATTACCATGCCAGTGACCTTCGGATTCATCAACAACACCAGAACTGAGCAAGTTGTGTTTGACATTGCTGACATGGAATACCCTTACAATGCAATTATTGGTCGTGGCACCCTCAATGCTTTCGAAGCAATTCTTCATCCTGCTTATCTTTGCATGAAAATACCTTCGGATCAAGGACACATTGCTATTCATGGAAATCAGGAAGCTGCCAGATGGGCCGAAGGAAACTGGACTGACTCAAAAGCAATCCATAATATAGATGGAGCTGAAGCTTGTGAACAGTACAAATTCAGAAGGGAGAAAGCAGCTTCGGCAGATCAGCCGAAGCCCATGCTCTTATGTGAGGACATAGCAGAGCAGAAGGTGCTGTTGGGCTCTCAATTATCCGAAGAACAGGAGAAAACCTTGATAAGGTTTTTGTTCAACAACAAAGATGTTTTTGCATGGTCAGCTAATGATCTTTGCGGGGTTAACAGGGATGTTATTGAACACTCGCTCAACGTTGACCCATCCTTCAGACCCAGAAAGCAGAGGCTTCGGAAAATGTCTGATGACAAGGCCGAAGGAGCTCGGAATGAAGTCAAAAGACTCCTCAGTGCAGGAGTTATCAGAGAAGTAAAGTACCCAGAATGGCTAGCTAACACTGTTATGGTAAAAAAGGCCAATGGCAAATGGCGAATGTGTATCGATTTTACGGATCTCAACAAGGCCTGTCCGAAGGACGAATTCCCACTGCCAAGGATAGACTCCTTAGTTGATGCAGCAGCTTCGTCAGAGCTTATGAGTCTTTTAGACTGTTATTCAGGCTATCATCAAATTTGGATGAAGAAGGAGGATGAGCCGAAGACCAGTTTCATAACCCCTAGTGGAACATATTGTTACCTTCGGATGCCTGAGGGGCTCAAGAACGCTGGAGGAAGTTTCAGCAGAATGACTTCGAAGGTTCTTCAGTCTCAGATAGGCAGAAATGTGCTAACTTATGTTGATGATATCATTATAAAAAGCACGAAACAAGAAAATCACATTGCTGATTTGCAGGAGACCTTCGCCAGTTTTAGACAAGCTGGTCTAAAGCTGAATCCAGAAAAATGTGTCTTCGGAGTAAAGAAGGGGAAATTTCTTGGATGCTTGGTTTCAACAAAGGGAATTGAAGCTAATCCAAGTAAAATTGAAGCTATACTTCGAATGGAGCCACCAAATACAAAAAGGGGGCCCAAAGATTGACGGGGAGGTTGGCATCTCTCAACAGATTCATATCCAGATCAGCAGAGAGAAATTTACCATTCTTTGAAGTGCTGAAATCAGCCGAAGTCTTTCAATGGGGACCAAGCCAACAAAAAGCCTTCGAGGAACTGAAGCAATATTTGATGGATCTAACAACTTTAACTCCACCAACACCAGGGGCTCCTTTGTTATTATATGTGGCAGCTTCGCACTCAGCGGTAAGTGCAGCACTTGTCCAGGAAAAGTTTGATGGCCAAGTCAAGAAGCAGGTCCCAGTATATTTTGTATCTGAGGTTCTTAGTGTATCAAAGAAAAACTATACAGAACTGGAGAAGGTGTTATATGTTGTTTTGATGGCATCCAGGAAGCTTCGACATTACTTTCAAGCATACAATATTATTGTTCCTTCTTCGCAACCGTTGAAGGATATTATGCGAAATAGAGAAGCTACTGGACGGATTGGAAAATGGGCTGCAGAGCTCAATGAATTTTGCATTGATTATGTGCATAGATCTTCGATCCAGTCTCAAGCGTTGGCAGATTTCATTGCCGACTGGACGCCAGGGGCTCAGGATGAAGAAACAAATAAAGATGCCGAAGTATGGACAGTGTTTTGCGATGGGTCTTGGGGAACCTTCGGAGCAGGAGCAGCTGCTGTGTTGGTCTCACCATCCAAAGTTAAAACTTGTTATGCGGCAAGACTCGATTTTAGTTGCACAAACAATATTACTGAGTACGAAGCCCTGCTTTTGGGTCTTCGGAAGTTAAAAGCAATGGGAATCAGAAGGGCCATTCTTAAAACTGATTCCCAGGTTGTTTCCGGTCATATTGACTAGAGTTGTAAGGCTAAAGATCCGAAGCTCGAAAAATATCTAGACACGGTCCGAAGGATTGAAGCCTCTTTCGAAGGATTTTCTGCCAAAAATATTCCTCGAGGAGAAAATGAGCATGCTGATTTGCTAGCCAAGTCAGCGGCACAGGGGCTGCCCTTACCTTCGGATGTGTTCTTCGAAACAATAAAAGCACCTTCAGTGGAGCTTCTTGAAAGAGCAGTCCTCAATATATCTCCTGTTTATAGTGAAGACTGGAGAACTGAGATCATCTCTTACCTTCAGGGTAACTTCCTTTCAGATGACGAAGCTTATAACAGGAGGATAGAGGCAAGAGCTCGTCCATATGTCATGATAAAAGGGGAGTTGTACAAGCATGGAGTTTGTGCTCCATTACTCAAGTGTTTGTTGTTGGGGCGAAGGCAAAGGCGCCACCCTTCGCTCGAAGCCTTCGCTGCAGCAGCTGAACTGACAGAAACAAAACAGGCGGGGACACCCTTCACTTCTTCCGCTCCAGGCGAAGACTGGCGACGAAGGGCATCCCACGGCGCGGCCTCGCCCAGCTCGGAGGCCCACGTGCAATCCGGCCCGTCGTAACGGGCCCCGCTTGGTCGCCCTGTGTTACGGGCCTATTTTGTAAAAGCATTCCTGTAATTACGGTCTGTAACCCCGCTTTATGGGAATATTCTTGGGATAACCTAGGTACCTGAGGGCACATGCGTCCTTAGCTCGAGGTGCTGCGTGCTCAGGTACCTATAAATACCCCTGTACAGTGCCCGTGAGAGGCCAGATCAACAGAGCTTTTGCCATCTAGCGCGAGTGCCCTGTTGTAATCACTGTTCACCCTTGTTGGATCCCCTTGCAGCTGAGAGCAAGTTCCAACATTTGGCGCCCACCGTTCGTGCTACGAGAAAACCACCCGCGATGGCACCCAAAAGAGCTAACCCAAAGGCTGACGAGGCTGCAAAGGCAGCACTGCTCGCCGCAAGAAAGGGCAAGGCCCTCGCCCTCACCCAATCCACCCACCAAGAGGCCACTGAAGACGATGTCCCTCGCGCAGACGAAGACGACACCCTCCGCACCTGCGACCCTGAGGGACAACCGCAGCCACCCTCAGGCTTCGCACCACCGGAGGGCGCGGACCTCACCGAGGTCCTCGGCGTCTCAGCAGAAGAACAGCTACAGCTGCGCGCCCTACGCCTCAAGAACCGCAATCTCTAGAGGCAGAAGGAGATACTAGAGGCCAAGCGCCGACGCGTGTCCGCACTAGCCAAAGTGCGGCAAATGATACGCGACGAAGAGCACAAGGCCCAGGAACTCGAGCGGGAGATTGCGCTGATGCAGCGCGAAGGCCACCTTGGCCTGCAGCACGAGTCACCCCTCCAGCAGCGCGCACAAGACGAAGACACGCGCGAAGGCCACCCCGGCCTGCAGCATGGGCCACCCCTGCAACACCGCGCGCAACCGGAGGACCCGCGTTTCCCTCAACGCGACCACACCTTCCCGCACGCCGCGCCATTCCAAGGGGTCAACTATCTCGATGAGCGAAGTCCCCTGGCGCCTCACCTGCAAGTTACGCCGTGGCCAGCTAACTTCCGGGCAGGGACCTATCCCAAGTACAACGGCAGCACCGACCCGACTCAATACATAATGAGTTACCAGGTCGCCGTTGCATCGTCCGGGGGGGACGACGCCACAATGGCGAAGTCTTTCATCATCGCCCTCGAGGGCCCCGCACTCACCTGGTTCACCAGGTTGCCTCCGTTGTCCATTGATTCCTGGAGAAGTCTCCGGGACAAGTTCCTGCTCAACTTCCAAGGGTACCGCCCAGACACCGACGCCCTAGCCGAACTTTCGCTCTGCAAGCAGCTAGAAAAGGAGACCCTGAGGGAGTATTACCGCAAATTTCTAACACTCAAGTCACATCTACCCTCAGTCGATGACCAGATTGCCATCCACTATGCTATCAGTGGTCTTCGCGCCGGCGTCCTTTACAGCCACTGCATCAGAGATCCGCCAAAGAACCTCCAAGAGTTATATCAGCTGTTTGAAAAGTACGCCAGATCCGAAGAGCTCCACCAGCGCAAGATTGAGTCCCAGAGGAAGCCTAAAGATGCTCCACAGTCCAGCCGCACGTGGACAAGGACTCCGCAGCCAGACTCCGGTCGAGACGGCTGCAATCAGCAGCAGGTGCACAACATCACCAACCAGCATCCCGCTGCCGACCCCCCGCGTCGCTAGGAATATCCCCCCCAGGGCCGCGGTAACAGCACTCGTGGCAGGGGCCGAGGGCGTGCGCAGCCGCCGCGCCGATTCTACTGCCTCTTCCATGGCGAAGACTGCGCCCACCAAACCAAAGACTGCCCCGAGACGAAGGCTACCAGAGACAGAATGGCACGGGCGCAGCCAGCCGACAACCCCAGAATTGTCGCGCACAATTACCAGCAACCCCCTCCGCCATATATCCACGCTCCTACCCCGCATCCACTGCACCACGCTTACCAACACCATCAGGAAGTACAAATCGTACCTCCTCCACCCCCACCACCACACCAGCAACACCAAAACATCCCCCATGCCCCAAAGCAGGAAGACTTCGCCGATCAACCATATCGCGGAGTCATCCACATGATAACTGGGGGGTCCAGCACCGACTTCGACACCAAGCGGCAGAAGCGGGACCACTACCGCAGTATCAACCATGTCGCCGTCATGGGCCCAGTCGTGCAGACAAAGTGGTCCCACAT
Source organism: Zea luxurians (assembly GCA_029449295.1). Classification (NCBI taxonomy): domain Eukaryota; kingdom Viridiplantae; phylum Streptophyta; class Magnoliopsida; order Poales; family Poaceae; genus Zea; species Zea luxurians. Next base: position 142,283,991 of record JAOPSE010000009.1, on the reverse strand, counting down.
ACCGCTAACCTTCGACGCACGGGACGTCGACTTGCGCAGCGCCCCCCACTGCGACGCCATGGTTATCAATTGCAGCGTGGCAGGCTGGGACCTGCACAAGGTCCTCGTTGACAACGGCAGCCAGGCGGACATCATCTTCCTCCACGCCTTCGATCGCATGGGCATAAGCCACAGCCTGCTTAAGCCTTCGGACAACCCGTTGTATGGCTTCGGCGGCAAGGGCACCTTCCCCGTCGGCAAAATAGAGCTGCCTCTCTCCTTCGGTGTAGCACCCAATGCCCGAAGCGAGCAAATAACCTTTGACATTGTGGATATGGTATACCCTTACAATGCCATCATGGGTCGGGGCTCCATCAATAAGTTTGAAGCAGCCATTCACGGACTGTACCTATGTATGAAGATACCAGGTCCGTTAGGCGTTATCACAGTCTTCGGCAATCAACAGACTACGCGTAACATAGAGCGGGACTTCGTGCCCGGTCAAAGAAACGTGCACTGCCTCACGGCCCAACGCGAAGCCCCCGCTCCTGCCAGCCCAACCAATAAGCAGCATGACAAGGCGCAGCTGCAGAGCCACGACGGGACCAAGACTGTCCCCCTCGACCAGGCCACGCCCAGGCAGACAGTTATTATCAGCGAAGACCTTACTTCGCACGAAGAAGAAAAGCTCCTCTGCTGCCTGTCCAAGAACAAAGATGTCTTCGCCTGGTCGGCCCTCGACCTGGTCGGGGTCAGCCGTTCAATAATTGAGCACAGTCTGGGAATCGACCCTTCGGTACGGCCGAGAAAGCAGCGGCTTCGCAAGATGTCCGACGAAAAGACGGAGGCCGCCAAGGCAGAAGTGCACCGCCTCCTGGAGGCCAAATTCATCGAGCCGGTGGCTTACCCCACATGGCTCTCCAATGTCGTAATGGTGCAGAAAAAGAGCGGGAAGTGGCGAATGTGCATCGACTTCACCAGTCTCAATAAAGCCTGCCCAAAGGACAATTTCCCGTTGCCACGGATCGACAAAATAGTCGATAGCGCGGCCGGATGCGAGGTCATGTCCCTCCTCGATTGCTTCTCCGGTTACCACCAGATATACATGAAGGAAGAGGACAAGGCTAGCACCAGCTTCATAACACCCTTCGGCACATATTGCTTCATCAGAATGCCGGAGGGACTCAAGAACGCCGGGTCCACCTTCTCCAGGCTTACCAAAACAGTGCTCGAGGGGCAGGTTGGCAGAAACATATTCACATATGTAGACGACATTGTCGTCGCCAGCAGGAGCAAGGAGGACCACCTCGCCGACCTCGCCGAAACATTCGCGAACATGCGGGACGCACAACTCCGCCTAAACCCGGAAAAGTGTGTCTTCGGCGTTCGCCAGGGCAAAATATTGGGCTACCTGGTATCACACCGCGGCATCGAGGCCAACCCAACCAAGATTCAGGCTATCTTGGACATGACGCCTCCGCAGTCCGTCAGGGACGTCCAGCGCCTGACAGGCAGACTGGCCGCTCTCAACAGATTCATATCCAGGTCCGCCGAGCGAAGTCTCCCCTTCCTCAAGACACTTCGTGGTGCAAAAGACTTCGCCTGGGGACCAGAGCAGGCGGCGGCCTTCGCCTCATTAAAACAGTACCTGACAGAGTTGGCCGTCCTTACCAGCCCCGACCCCTCGCTCCCCCTGCTGCTCTACGTCGCGGCTTCGCCACATGCGGTCAGCGCGGCACTAGTGCAGGAGCAGACTATCGAGGGCGTGATCCGGCAGTGCCCCGTGTATTATGTCTCCGAAGTGCTGACACCGTCCAAGTGCAACATGACAGAGCTGGAGAAGATTGCCTACGCAGTCATCATGTCGTCGCGCAAACTGCGCCATTACTTCGAAGCATTCAAGGTCCGAGTCACCTCAAACAGGGGGCTCGGCGAATTATTCAGAAACCCGGAGGCGTCGGTGAGGATTGCCAAGTGGGCGGCCAAACTCTCCGGCTACCACATCTGCTTCGAGCCCAGGACAGCTATCAAGTCTCAAGTCCTGGCAGACTTCGTCGTCGACTGGACTGGGCCAACAACACAGCCAGATCCGTCCACAGAGAAGACTTGGACGATCCATTGCGACGGCGCATGGTGCCTTGCGGGGGCAGGCGTCGCTGCAGTCATAACCTCACCAGTCGGGGTCAAGCACAGATATGCAGCACGACTCAGCTTCAATCTGGAATCCGACAGATGCACAAATAATATAGCAGAATACGAAGCAGTCATCCTCGGCCTCCGCAAGCTAAGGGCCCTCGGAGTCACCACCTGCATCATCAAAACAGACTCCAAGGTAGTTGCCGGCCAAGTCGAGAAAGACTATGCAGCCAAGGACCCCGCACTCATGCAGTACCTCGCGGCCATCCGAAGTCTCGAGAGGCAGTTCAAGGGGTTCACCTTGCAGCATGTGGATCGGGCCAAGAATGAGGAGGCCGACGCATTGGCCAAGGCCGCGGCCAGGGGCGAAACTCTGCCCTCCGACGTGTTCTTTCATGTCATCGGCACGCCAGCAGTCCGGAGCCCCGAAGGGCTCCAAATAACCAATGACAGCGAGGGCCACCGCACAGTCAACCTCATCATGACCGAAGACTGGCGGGCACCCATAACCCTGTTCCTGCAGGGGTATTATCATCCAGCCGACATCAGTGAGGCCCAGCGTCTTAGACATCGAAGCCGAGACTTCGCTCTGATTGAAGGCCAACTCTACAAAAAAGGGGTCAGTCAGCCAATGCTTAAGTGCGTCACCGAGGCCGAAGGCATGCAGATTCTACGTGAAGTCCACAGTGGCACGTGCGGCTCGCACGCGGGGCCGAGGGCCCTAGCTGCTAAGGTGATCCGCCAGGGCTTTTACTGGCCCGCAATGATCTGCGCCGCAAATCGGGTCACTCGGTCCTGCGAAGCCTGCCAGAAGTTTTCTCCTCGGTCAGGCGGCCCTTCGCAGTATACAAAGCTGATCGCCCATACATGGCCTCTCCAGCGCTGGGGTCTCGACATTGTCGGACCCCTGCCCACCGCTCAGGGGAACCTTAAGTTCACCTTCGTCGCGGTCGAGTACTTCACCAAATGGATCGAGGCACGGGCTGTTTCTACAATAACATCAAAGACTACCCAAAAATTCTTCTGGCAGAACATCGTTTGCCGCTTCGGAGTACCGTCCGAACTAACAGTCGACAACGACAAGCAGTTTGACAACCAAGACTTCAAGGATTTTTGTTTCTCCATTGGCACCAAGCTTGCCTTCGCCTCAGTCTATCATCCACAGTCCAACGGGGTCGTGGAGCGCGCCAACGGGAAAATCTTCACAGCTATCAAGAAAATGCTCCTTGATGAAAAAAAGGGCAGATGGACCGATTTCTTACCTGAGGCAGTCTGGGCACTAAACACGACTGAGTGCAGGGCGACCGGGTTTACTCCCTTCCGTCTTCTATATGGATCGGAGGCCATGACCCCGCAAGAAATAAAGCACGGGTCCCCGCGAACAGTTCCGTCAGCCGTCCCTGATGTGGACGAGCCAACTTCAAAGGATCTCATCGACGGAGACCGTGTCTTCGCCCTACAGGCCCTGAACAAATATCAAGCCCAGACCAAAGCATGGCGCGACCACTCAGTCATCCCGAGGGAGTTCAGCGAGGGGGACCTCGTACTCATTCGAACAGCTCGGACGGAGTCCAAGGGCAAGCTGGAGCCCAGGTGGGAGGGCCCTTTCATCGTCAAGACAAAAGCTTCCCCCAACGCTTACAGGCTCACAACGCCAAACGGCGAGGACCTGGAGCACTCCTGGAACATCGACAACCTCCGCAAATTTTTTGTTTGATTCCTCAGGGCTGTCTTCGCCCTTGTAATTCGCAAAAACAATCTTGCACTGGCCCGCACTCTTTTCCTCCCGGGGGGTGAGGTTTTTAACGAGGCGGAGCCATGTAATATATGCGTGAAAAATCCCCCGCAAAGACATGCGTCGAAAAAGACCGCGATGATGGTCTTCGACATTCGACCACCACGAGGTCACCGCGAGGCTAAGCGCTAGCTACCCTCGCGTGCGACAAATCCGCGCAGAAGTCGCCTAAGGGTGCAGCCGGATTAGCACAACAAGTGCGAAAAAAATCTAAGTCTATCGCGAAGACTATCCGCGCAGAAGTCGCCTAAGGGTGCAGCCGGATTAGCACAACAAGTGCGGAAAAAAATCTAAGTCTATCGCGAAGACTATCCGCGCAGAAGTCGCCTAAGGGTGCAGCCGGATTAGCACAACAAGTGCAAAAAAAAATCTAAGTCTATCGCGAAGACTATCCGCGCAGAAGTCGCCTAAGGGTGCAGCCGGATTAGCACAACAAGTGCGGAAAAAAATCTAAGTCTATCGCGAAGACTATCCACGCAGAAGTCGCCTAAGGGTGCAGCCGGATTAGCACAACAAGTGCTGAAAAAATCTAAATCTATCGCGAAGACTATCCGCGCAGAAGTCGCCTAACGGTGCAGCCGGGTTAGCACAACAAGTGCGAAAAAACCGAAGACTATCTGTGCAGAAGACACCTAAGGGTACAACCGGACTAGCACAACAAAGGCTGAAACAACAACATCAAACCGTCCACGCCAAGACCAACTTTAATCACGCCAACACAGCGCAACAAAACAAACCAGACAAAGTACACAACGCCTTCGCACACACATATGCACGCGAGGGCACACAATTTCATCATACAAGCCTCTACATATACAAGCGAGGGCACCACACTCTACATCGGCTCAACCTTAGGAATAATTCCCATCTCCCTATAATTAAATAACATTATCCTGAGCTCCTCACCCGCAAAAAGACTTCGCAGTTCCCCTTCACCTATATTCTCGGCGGTCGGCAAAGACAACAGTTCCTGCCGACCAGCCCCACTCACACGAAGCCGAGCCCCCTCCGCCCCACTAACCATACGTTTCGCAACTGCCCTTCGCCGCCGTCGCCCGGTGCAAGGACCTGGCACATCTCCTGCATCCGCGGCGTGCGGCGAGGCCTCCGTCGCAGCCACATCCAAGGCCGCGAAGTAGTCCAAGTCCTCCGACGACTCCGTCCACTCAATCGAGCTCCCAGAGTCAGCACAATCAAAAAACTCAGATGAAGAACCACCACATTCATTACCATCTTCCGCGGTCGTAGCCGCCAAAAATTTAGTAGTAGCGGTTGCGTGCGCAGGCCCAAAATCTTGAACCTGCGCAGCAACCAAAATTCAGTAACATGTACAAACTTCCCCAACCCTCTACACCTACTACGCCACCTGCGACGGCCCTGACGTTGCGGGAGCCTCCGCTGTTGGCTCTGCCGCTGCTTCCGCTGTTATCTCCGCCGCTACCGCTGCGGGATCCTCAGCACTCGGCGCGGCAGCTGCAGAAGCATCAGGCGCGCCTTCGGCGACCTCTGGGGGCAGGCCTTCGCCGGCCGCAGCGGATGTGGCCGGGGTCGGCGCCAGGGCGACCTCGGACACAGCCTCCGCCGGGGCCGACTCCGGGTCAGCCAACATGCTGTTCAGCGCCCCGAAGTCGTCGACCCTCTCGCCACGCGCCGCCTAAGCCAAAACACACAAAATTCATCAAACACGCACACAGCCCACGTCCAACAAATACCAAACAAGCGAAAACGTTACCTGAGCCCTCGCCGTCTCGGCGCGCTCCCTGACCACCTCGCGCCCGTGTGGACCCCACAGCCGGTCGAAGATAGCCCCGGCAGAATCCTTCACTACGGGGTCCTCGACCTTGAAGATATCTCGCTCAAAGTCCTCTTCGACTTGGTCAAAGACCTCGAAGTGCCGGCAACCTTCACGGGAGAGCGCGTTCATCGCCCCCTCGCTGGTGACCAGGGAGGCATACGCCATAAACCCCTCCACGACAGAGGGGAGCGCCTGCAGCTCCTCCTGCACCCACTCCAGGCACCGAAGTCCGGGCTCTCGGTCCGGTACTTCGAATTCACCGGTCCCCGCGCCCAGGCCACGGTATGTATCTACGAGCAGTTGGCGTGTCCGCTCTGCCTCCGCTCGTGCCGCGGCCTCGGCCCCCTTCATGCGGCTCTCCAGGGCGGTGAGCCGCTCCTGCAACTGCTCGGCGCGCTCCCTGGCAAGATTGCCCTCCGCCCGTGCCAGGTTGGCCTCCGCCTGCGCAGCCTGCGCCTTGACAAGGGCTTCGTTGGTCTCCCTCCTTTCCCCCGCCAGCTGGCGACGGAGGGCGGCCTTCTCGTCCTCCAGTGTGGCCACCTTCTCCGCCAGCTTGCGGCACTTGCTGTCGGCGGCTGATTTTTCGCGGACGGCGTCAGCGTGTTGCGTCCGAAGTCTTTCGAATTCGGCAGCCACGGCTGCCGTGAGGGCCCCCGACACAGTGCGGCTAGAGAAGTCAGCCACCTGCAGAACAATCGTAAGACATCGGTCCTAAAAAAAGAAGGGGGGGGACGAGGTCCAACTCAGCGGACCTGACATAGCGCCTCCGTCGCCTCCGCCAGCCGGCGGGACACAGCGCCCGCCTCATCCATGACAACCGCGAGGGCCGACGCCTCGCCACCGGCGCTAAGAGCCCCGCCCTTCGCCTTCGGCGCTGCGGCAGCCGTCGTGGTCGCCGCGCCAGGCGCAACCACAACAAGTTGGCCTTCGCCCAGCCCTGCAGCGTAACAATGAACCGATTAAAAAAAAGGAGAAAGAAAAGCCAACGACCTACCACCGAGATAGTCGTCCACGCTAATATCGGTGACGAAGTCGGCGACACGTTTGCCCGCCAACGGCAACGCTCGAGCCACCCTCGCGACCTCCGCCACTCCGCTGGATGGCGGCACCGCCTTCGCCGACTTCGAGCCTTCGGCGCCTGCCGTTGCCTCCGGCGCCTTGCTAGATGCAGGGACGCTCGACTTCACCGCCAGCGGCGGCCGGCCTCCGCCGGAGGCCGCAGCCTTCGCAGTCCCCCGCTGCCTCTTCGGCCTGGCTTCAACGAGCCTGATGGCCGCCTGGCGCTTCTATGCAGCTCCCTGGCGATCCTTGTCCATCACTGCTGACACAACAGCAGCAATATTCCGCCCGTAAGGAAAAACCCTCCATTCACGAACCATGCGAGATGTAAAAAAGTCCTCGCCAGCCGCGCGGGGGACAGGAACATTCCTAGGCCAACAACCCCCGGTAACCCTCAGCATCCGAGCCGAAGACTCCCGGAGCTCGGGCGAAGACATCCTTTCCCCCGGGGCCGCGCACGTCTTCGTCAACTCTCTAGCAAAACGATCAGAAACCCCAAGTCCTCCCATAGCAGTACCTAATTTTCTCTTTTTAGAGGACGGGGCGGCCGCCGGCGCAGGGTCGTCTCCAGTCTCCACCGCCGGTCTCTTCCCATGGCGGTCCACATCGTCTTGACCAGGGTAGCCGTCATACGGCAATTGATTTAATTCAAAAACCCTGTTCAAGCGGTCATTCGACCCGCGGATATCCCAGCTGCGCTGGCCCTCTGTCCTCGGCACGTAGCGTCCAACAAGCCGCACCGCCCCATCCTCCGCCTCACGCACAACGGCGGCCGGATCGCGACTTTGCAGATTCAGGGCGAAGGCGGGACTCCGCACCACCCTTCCACCATGAAAAGGCATCTGGCGAGGGCATACTTCGCCCAACGCCCAGCCACGCGCCAATGGCCACACCCCGTACGCCACAAACTCTTCAACCAAGTCGCGCCCACTGCTCAGGCCGGCGGCGCACCGAAGAGCCCCTTCGTCCTCATCCTCCTCCGCCACTTCAAAGGGCGGATACGCTGAGTAAAAATGAGAACACATCGCGGACACGGGGAGTCCCTCATGGCCTTCGACGGTACCCTCAGCGACGTAAAACCAAAATTCATTCCAGTTGCCCCACTTGTTGCGGGCGCAAGGAACCAACTCGACCACCTGCATCGTGGTTTTGCCGGTCTTCGGCGTGAATGTGCAGGATCCAAACTGATCGACTTCGCCTCCAATCATCCTCTTCTGCCAATGCAAACAATAATACTTCGCAAAAACTTCCACCGATGGCTGTCCGCCATACGAAGTCGTCGCCCAGACATACTTCGACAGTGCCACTATGGCATTCGGTGTCAGCTGGTGTATTTGAACGTTGAACCTGCGCAGGACTTCGCCAACAAATCGGTGCGCAGGCAAGCGGAGCCCGGCGGCGAAGAACGCCTCGAAAACAACCAACTCGCCCTCTTGCTCGGGGACTTCCTCCGCCCCCGGGACTCGACCAACTCCGCCGCCGAAGTAACCCAACCGCTGCATATCTTGCACGCGGGCCAACGACATCCGCGATACGCCGAAATCAACAGAGTCGCCGGCGTGCAACTCCTCCACCATTAAGCTACTCAGCGTCTCCTCAGACGAGGCGGCGGCCGGCGGCGAGGGAACGGTCGGCGGCGTAGCGGCAGCGGAAGAAGACGAGGACGGCATCGCAACGTACCATCGGCGGCAGCGGGCGGTCTGCTTCACTCGAGCCAGATCTCCGGCGAACAAGACCGCGGCAGGCAGACGAGCAGCAAGTCGGCGGAAAGGGCGGCTAGGGTTTTCGCGGAGCGCGGAAGGTGAAGTTCAAAAAGCGCCGACCCCCTCCCCCTTTTATAGACAGGGCGTGGCTCTTCGGGAAACCCGCAATCCAACAGGGCGCGGCGCTTCGGGAAACCCGCAATCCAACAGTACGCCGTCAATCAACGGTCACATCAAAAACCCCCGCGGAACCACTTCGAGCGAGGGCAGCGTCTCCGCCATCTAACGACGTCTTCGGCACCAGGTGACTTTGTCGAACTGGTCCCTCGGAGGGCAAATGTTGGGGCGAAGGCAAAGGCGCCACCCTTCGCTCGAAGCCTTCGCTGGAGCAGCTGAACTGACAGAAACAAAACAGGCGGGGACACCCTTCGCTTCTTCTGCTCCAAGCGAAGACTGGCGACGAAGGGCATCCCACGGCGTGGCCTCGCCCAGCTCGGAGGCCCACGTGCAATCCGGCCCGTCGTAACGGGCCCCGCTTGGCCGCCCTGTGTTACGGGCCTATTTTGTAAAAGCATTCATGTAATTACGGTCTGTAACCCCGCTTTATGGGAATATTCTTGGGATAACCTAGGTACCTGAGGGCACATGCGTCCTTAGCTCGAGGTGCTGCGCGCTCAGGTACCTATAAATACCCCTTTACAGTGCCCGTGAGAGGCCAGATCAACAGAGCTTTTGCCATCTAGCGCGAGTGCCCTGTTGTAATCACTGTTCACCCTTGTTGGATCCCCTTGCAGCTGAGAGCAAGTTCCAACATTTGTCCAGAGCCGAAGGCATAGAATTGATGAAAGAAATACATGCAGGCCTGTGTGGATCTCACATTGGATCTAGGCCGTTACTTGGAAAAGTTTTTCGTCAAGGGTTTTATTGGCCGAAGGCAGCTTCGGATGCAGCGGAATTAGTTCAAAAGTGCGAAGGTTGTCAGAAATGTACAAGAGATCAAAAACAACCTTCGTCTCTAACTCAGCTGATACAACCCATCTGGCCATTGCAAAGGTGGGGCCTTGACTTGTTAGGTCCGTTACCACCGGCCCAAGGAAACTTAAGATATGTTGTAGTGGCCGTGGAATATTTTTCTAAATGGATTGAGGCAAAGCCTTTAGCCACAATAACTTCGGCCACCATTCAAAAGTTTTTCTGGCAGAATATTGTTTGTCGTTTCGGAGTACCAAAGGCCATCACTGTAGATAACGGAACACAGTTCGACTCCGAAGATTTTAGACAATTTTGTGATCAAATTGGCACGAAGATCCATTTTGCATCAGTTAGACATCCGGAGTCAAATGGACTTGTTGAAAGAGCTAATGGCATCATAATGACAGGAATAATGAAGTTAATCTTCAATCAACCTAGGGGAAAATGGCCAGATCAATTGATCAAAGTGGTGTGGAGCCACAATACAACAACATCAAGGTCAACAGGCTTTACTCCATTCAAATTATTGTTTGGTGACGAAGCAATAACTCCGGAGGAAGCTAAAACTGGATCAATAAGAGTAGTAGCTTCGACAGAATCGAATTCTGAAGCTGATCATTCTGTGGAAAAAGATGCTATAGAAGGGATCAGGCTTCAAGCTGTGGAGAACATCAACAAATATCAAGCCGAAACAATCAAATGGCGTGATAGAAAGGTTCGGCTAAAGAATATTGAGCCAGGACATTTGGTGCTTCGGAGAGTAGCTAACCCAGATACAGTGGGCAAGTTGCAGTTGAAATGGGAGGGACCTTTTTTGGTAGTATCTGTGGCGGAACCGCCCGAATTATTCTAGCTTAAGTGCCCAAGTCGCACCCTTAAGGGCAGCAACACACTTAAACAGGAATAACCCGTCAGTCCCTCGGATCTAGTCCGATAAAGCCACTTATCCAGGATCGAATACCACTAGCTCACTCGAAGGTGAGGCACAGAGAAATACAATAAAACATAATACCACAATTTAATAAGTATCATTAGTGATTACATTATCGGAGTTTCAAAAATGATAAACATAAATTTATTGCAGCGGAAATAACTAACGGAGAAAACCGAGTAACATGGCGAAGCCTGGCCACGCTACTCGTCCTGGTCCTCTCCTGCGGAAGCAGTAACCCACTCGAACGTCTATCCCGGTGGTAGGGATGAAGGCCAAGTCACACCATCAACAAATCATCCTAAGGAGTACCTGCAAAAATTATGCCACAAGCAAGGCTGAGTATACTAATACTCAGCTAGACTTACCCGGTGTGAGGAGTCTACTCCTCTACCTCTAGACATGCAGCTGTTTGGCTGAGGGGTTTGGTTTGCCAAAAGCACTAGCTGAGTCTAAAATCAAGTTTTAGCTTTTCAAGTTTTAGTATGCTCCTTTTTAAACTAGGTGAGTACCTAGCTACTCATACATGGTATCAAACATTTTATCAATCAACATCTTTTGCCAGTCACCTCATTTCCACTTATTACTCAATGCAGTACAATGGATCAAGCAGTCTCATTAGCTGCGAGAAGCAGACGATTCGAATCGAGTTTTTATCCTTGCAAGGTAAACCTAAACACACGACATGCAGGGGCACTCCGTCCCCACACACATCAACCGTCCCCATCGATTCCCCGTCAGCAGATCAGGGCTCACCGCCTTGGCGTACAATGCCTCACTGACCCCGACTGCCGTCGTGCAGTGACCGCACTTGTACCCACCATAACCGGAATGGGAGACCACGTCTCAGGTCGCGTGAGGGGATATGTCCACTGGCAGGTTCACTCAGGTACTAGGCTTACCGATTTACCATATTTCTCGGCATGTGCTTAGTACGTTCAAACGCTTGACACAGGTATCCGCACGTTAATCCTTATTCCAATTTCATCTCGTAGACCACGCATCCCCATGGATCCGTGTCCACAGACCATCACCATTCTGTTATCAAAGTGGATACAACCAATTCCTGACCTCGCGCGAGTGCTAGAAAAATCACTCGACTTCTACCGAGATCCTAATTAATAAAGCAGCTACTCGACCTAGCATACTAGTATCCATCTCAAAAGGAAATCCTGAGTTAATGCAACTAGGGTTTCAGACAACTCCTACACTTAAGTGCACAGTACAAGCCTACAAACATTAAGTGCAGTAAAATAGCATATATAACGGTTATGCATAAAACCGGGGCTTGCCTTTAGTTTAACACTTAGATAGTGTTTGTCGGGTGGCACTCGCATGGCGAGCATCCACTGGTTATGTCCATCCTTCAGGTCGTCCACCACGGCATCTTGTGGTTGGCACCACATCACTGGCTCGATCATCATCTCTCGGTCCTATATGAGGTGCAAGATGCATGTGTATGAATATAATGGAATAGCACAAGACACTTTAAGTACACGCTAGCGAATGAAACACTAAGTAGCGAGACATCACAAGCAACCACACCCACTAGCGTTACCTAACTACATATCGTCGAGCGCACAACATTACACCACTAAAAAGACGACAAACATTTTGGATATTTACGCAACACAATACTACGTCACAATTAACTAGAGAAAGAACATATAAAAACATGACACATATATTATCTCAAGCTTAGCCATGGCAATTCTATGTGAATTTAGTGTCAACCAATCATTTTTAGCCAAAAGGGTGAACTCAATCATCAAATGGGCACTTGCAGATTTTTGGACAGCAATACAGCAGTCACTTGTTTTAATCATAACTTTTCAAATATTAATCCAAAAATAGCAAACTAAGACTTTCTGGAAAGATTTAAAAGTGAACTACAACTTTGGTATTTTTACCTCAATATGATTCAACACTTAACAAGGTTAAAACGTGCTAATACAACAGCGCTGTCCAGATTTGGACAGATTCAGACTTATGACTTTAAAAATTCATAACTGAAGATTCAGGCATCCAAACAAGGTGATCCTAGACTTTCTGGAAAGGTAATAAAATTGTCTACATATCACTTATAAACATCTTAAGGTGATTCAATAGTCAACTAAGGATAAAATACACTAGAAGGCTTTGCTGTCCAGAATTGGACAGATTCAGTCTTCAGACTTTAAACACTCATAACTAAATCTTCAGACCACCAAAAAGAGTGATCCAAGACTTTTTGAAAAGCTCAGCAAAAGCACTACATAACGCTTATAATCACTAAGAAGTGATTCAATGTTTAACTAAATCAAACAGCACAGTTTTCGAAATCTGTTCTGACAGTGGACAGAACACAGCAACCAAGTTGTAAAATTCATAACTCTTAAACCGTCAGGCCTTTAGTTATGAAATTTTAACACAAGCAAGATAAGAAAAGCATCTACAACTTTCTTATAATTACCATGAACAGATTGTAACATTAAATTGAACAAACAATACAGTTTCTGAAATCTGTACAGAATTTGGACAGATTCAGTCACTGAATTTGTAAAAAGCATAACTCCTAAACTGTCAGTCCTATAGCTGTCAAATTTTAACACAAGTAAGATAATAAAGTTATCTACCACTTTTCTATAGCACATATCTACAGAAAACAGAATTTAGTTCATCAAACATACAGCACAACTAAAACAGTGCGTGCAGCCCAAAACAGCAATCAACAAATTCCAGCTTCTATATAATTCAAGAATTTCCGCATTCTAGAGACTTAAATCATTCTAACACTTTGACAATTGTTAGAGTTAAAATAACTAAGTAAGAACTAACATGTAGACTTACTATTTTTTTTTATACAAGTTATTTTGCGTACTAAAAGTACCATACTCAATTAACAATGCATTATCTATAACAACCAATATCGAAGCGCTTTTCACCAATAGTTTGCATTTTAATTTAGACATCACATGAACACTACTACTTTTCATCCACGACCGTAACCATACACATTTAGACCACAACAAGCAATTCATCGTGACTACAAACTTAACCAAAGCCATCTAACAAGTCGGCTAGCCAGAGTAACAATCTAGGCCGCTACACATCCTACACGTCGGCTTGCATATTATTATCGCAATCCGAGACAACACATATATAACAATCACTTAACGAATTTGACTCCTCAACATTAGTTGGCTAATCACCGCATAAGACTTAGCAACCCATTTAGACATTGCAACTCAAAACATGGGTGGGAGCAGGTTAATTAACGTTTCTTAACCTTTTCTCAACTTAAACAAGATAACACACAAGTCACTTAGAACACCATATTTTAGGAGGTCTAACATAGAGGCATTAACGTCTGGCATAAAACTCCATAAGACTTACTTGCTACTGAAGGACCTAAAGCACTTAGGTGCATATGTTATCAGATTGTTCTTCAATTTTAACAAGGATTGACTCATGAACGCTACTTGCCCCAATAATTATTGGGCTGCGATAACACTCGTATAAGACCTCTAATCGATCAACAAGACATTTATTTATCCAAGGGGCATGGAATGTGATGATTGACAAAGCGAAGCATCACATTGCCATACCACAAAAATCATGACAACTCCGAGATACTACCCACGAATCGTTTGAAAATTAAACTTACTTCTCGTCTGCCACTACATCACTCCTTAATCACATAACCATCACGAGCATCCTTCGCACGATTATATAATAACGACCTAAACGTCGTGTTACACAATACATACATCTTTCCTCGTCGCGAGTATAACCATATTACGGCATATACCCGCGCACCTCAAATAAATATCTCACGCCACCACTACTATATCACACCACGGCACACACACACCTACGTGCACTAATTAAATCCTCGCATCCCTTGTATTACCAGACTTACTTATCACATAAAACAAGATGACACATTTGTTCACCAAAACGTGAAAGCGACCTTGCCACTGCATATAACCAAAACATTTTATACCCACATATAGTCAAACACCAATGTACATCGCATCGACTAAAATATAATTGTACAACTACAAATCGCACATTCGCACACATCAAACAACACATCGCATATATTCCTATCGAAATATAAAAATATTCGAGTTCTTCTCTACTTCTTTTTCTTTCGCCACAAAATTCAATCCATACCAACACAATTTTTAAACATGCACCACATCGACCAAAACATAATTAGACAACTACAAATCGCATACATCACATAACCTTTGTTCTCCAATCGCAAACACGATCCTACCAACGTGTATAGCCAAAACATATTACACACATCCACATATATACATGCACTGCCCGACATCAATCAAAGCATACGTATTATAAACTATAAATCAATCAACCTGAACGAGTCGGGATTTAGCCGCATGGACTGTCCACATGGCTCGGCATTTTGTCGAACTGCAAGGCGCGGAGCGCGACTTTGATGGTGGCTGCGATAATACAAAAATTTGTTGACGACAGTTCACCGAACACCATAAACACCGAAAGAACAGCGAGGACAGCTGGTTTCTCACCGAGGGTCAACGGCGTCATGGGCGGGGCTGTCTACGACACCAAGCCTCTCACAGGCATTTTGTCGAGCACCTGCAGAGCGTGCGCAGCGCAGGACTGCAGGGAAACGCTGCTGCAAGGGTCGACCATGGATTGCATGGAGGGGGCTGTTGGGCGCTTAAGGAGGAGCTAGAGAGGCACCACGGCATCCCGATGTGGCTCTAAAATTTGGACAGCGAGGAGGGAGGAAAAAAATGCCATGGAGTGGCAGCACCCTGCTCAAGCAAAACCAGAGAGGAGGGGCATCGGCATGCTCCTAATGAGCTCCTGCGCGCAGGGAAGGAAAAGAAAAAAACTCTTTGCTGCCGAACGCCGTGCAGAAAGGGCACTGGGCAGAGGAGGGTGTTGTTCCTGGGCATTTCCTGGCCGCTGGCAGGGAAGAGGGGGGGCGCCATGGCCATGGAGGAAATGGAGCTGCTGCATCGCCCATGGACATGGAGCTCGCCGAGGTCGGCCCAGGGAGCTCCCGCGCAGTGGAGAAAGGGAAGAGGGCGCCATGGGAGGGGGCGAGCAGAGCCACAGGCATCCTGTGCGCTGGGAAAGAAAGCTCCCTGCTGCAGCCGCTCGCCAAGAGGAGCAGGGAGGGGCGCCGAGGGAGATGCTTGCTTGAGGAAGAAGAAGGGGAGGAGGGCTGGACGCCATAGCTGCTGAAGGCGCCAAGGGAGCTGGCCTTGCTCCCTGCTGCCGCCGTGGTAAACAGGGAAGAAGGAGATGGCGTGAGGAGAAAAAAAAATGGAGTTGGCTGGTGGCGGCTAGGGGGGGTGGATGCAAATTTTCCAATTTGCAAGGGGAGGCACTTCTATTTATAGAGGAGTCCTAGGGTTAGGGTTCCAAATGGGCTGGGTTGGGCTGGCCCAAACACGCAAACGGGCTGCGCTAAATTTATTTCCATTTTATTTTACGGTGTTTTGGTTAAACACGGATTATCGGATCGCTAATTATTTCCCGGAATACAAACGCTCCCGCGGAATTCGCCTCTACGAAGAACAGAGCGAAAAAGATTTCGGAAAATCGGGCGATTAACCCGGCTGAGAGTTTGATTTGACTTTTGCTCGGAAATAATTCCCTACGCGTGATTCGAAAATAAATCATCCTGAAATTCAATCGGTTTTGGATTTTTAATCGGAGAAGGTGAATCATGATATTTTAAAATCGCTGTCGATACGGGGGTTTTGAGTTCGGTTCGGCCATGAGATATTTAGTCGAGTCGGATAAAATTGATTTGATGACGACATATTAAGCATTCCGTTTGAGAGTACGGAGTCGGATTAAAATAGTCGAACATCGATCGAAGTTCGAGGAATTGGATTCAGGCTCAGATCAGATAATAGTCGTCGAGAGTTTGATTTAAAGAGCTTCAGATGAGATTTAAAATTCGAGAATGATCTTCGAGGCTGCATGAGTTCCAAGAATTAAAAGTTTTTAGCACGCTCCAAAATTGGCTGTTTCTCGCGATCGATGAACTCTGAATTCGGTGAACTTCCAAGAGAAAGCCTGATAAACAGAGATAGACACGATCGAGAAATAGGAATTTTCACTGAGCATTCAAGATTAGGATAATTCTTCCGACATAACCCGAAACTGACACCTAGGGTGTCACAGCCTTCCCCCCTTAAAAAGAATCTCGTCCCGAGATTCGAATGAGGATCTTCAAGGGTGGAGAATCATGTAACTCCCAGACTGAAGATAGATGCAAATCAGGAGAGGGTATCTTACAAGATACTGAAGATAGATTTGGATAGAATATCGCGACATATAGAGACAAAATGCAGCGATCATTTTGAGAGAATATCCACAAAAGATAGCACATCAGTATAGTCTCGTAATGGAGCACGACTATTAACCGCGATACCAGCGCGTGCCGAGAAGCTCAACCATGTGTGCGCGCCCACAAGAGGCTCTCGGTTTCGTCGCGCCACCATCAGTCGTTTAGTCATAACACCATTACCAGACGCAACCAACGATAAATCCACGTGACATAAATAGATGGAGCCCATGAGAGTATGGCCCAGAAAATAAGAATGTGATCAGAGTTGAAGCAGAGATTGCTGGCAAAAGAGCACCACATAAGAACTTTCTTCAACTCAGAGAATTATTTTATGATTAATACAGAGATTATCAGGTCAGAGATTTATATGAGAGTGGATATGAGGGGAACCAACCATGAGATCAAGATTGGCAACTTGCTGAGACATGAGAGAACTAAAGTCAACAGCATAATCCATTGAACCAAATGGATACACTGCTTAGAGATAAGTTGATAAAATGACGTCATGATCCTTGGAGAAAGAGTATGAGAATAATTAGAATGAGAGATTTAGGCAAGATCAACATTCGATACTTGAGAACGGTTATAGCAGATAACTAGATAATAGGGCAGAATCATTAAAAGATCCAGAGATTCGGATGACAAAGCAAACATGATTCACAAGAAAAAGGATTATCAGATCCAGGCGAAAGGAGAGGTAGGTAAACAGGATCAGCTAGGATGATCGACAGAAATGCTATGAAGTTTTAGGGGCAAGGATTTATGGAAAGAAACATGGCCTTGATAGGGATTGCACAACTAGACACCAAACAACATTTTTTTTTGACGTAACAAGTGCACAAGGAGACTTGGTTGGTCTAGCGGTCAAGTTGTGGTGGTCTATAAGCTGTGCAAGTGTAAATTCAAGGGTAAAACACTCAAGGGTCAGAAAATACCAACACAAGCATGTGATTTGATTTTTTTTAGGTTTCACTAGGGAACCACTAGATTATTTGGGGAAGGGGGTCTTTTCATGAGCAGGACAAACAACATTTTTTTTGTTAGAGGCAAAATGGACTGAACAACTATCGTACCTTCTAGAAAGCAAGGCAAGAGAAACACATATCACGACCTAGTCAAGACTTACCAATCCGATACAAGGTAAAGCATTTCTTATAGTTCCTAACATAGCAGTACTTCACATTATTCACAAGTTATTATTATTGGAATAAAGGTGAGAGAGGCATGTTAATGCATAAGAGACAATTATAATGCAACAATCATGATGCATGCATGCTCATTCTAGTCGTCTTCTCAGACCTAACTAATTTTTCGGGTGCTCCTACAGCATCCTTATTAATAGTAGTAGTAGCCTTTATGGCCTAAATAACTAGCCACCTAGCTACCCATCTATTCCTAGGGCTTCACGTCCTAGGTCTAACTTATCGTCCTGACATCTATCCAACTTTGGTTTCTAAGCCAGTTTTACTTTAGAAAAGGTTGGTAATCATGACTTATTGACTTCTCTGTACTGGTATTCGCTCCGATACCAGCTGTGGCGGAACCGCCCGAATTATTCTAGCTTAAGTGCCCAAGTCGCACCCTTAAGGGCAGCAACACACTTAAACAGGAATAACCCGTCAGTCCCTCGGATCTAGTCCGATAAAGCCACTTATCCAGGATCGAATACCACTAGCTCACTCGAAGGTGAGGCACAGAGAAATACAATAAAACATAATACCACAATTTAATAAGTATCATTAGTGATTACATTATCGGAGTTTCAAAAATGATAAACATAAATTTATTGCAGCGGAAATAACTAACGGAGAAAACCGAGTAACATGGCGAAGCCTGGCCACGCTACTCGTCCTGGTCCTCTCCTGCGGAAGCAGTAACCCACTCGAACGTCTATCCCGGTGGTAGGGATGAAGGCCAAGTCACACCATCAACAAATCATCCTAAGGAGTACCTGCAAAAATTATGCCACAAGCAAGGCTGAGTATACTAATACTCAGCTAGACTTACCCGGTGTGAGGAGTCTACTCCTCTACCTCTAGACATGCAGCTGTTTGGCTGAGGGGTTTGGTTTGCCAAAAGCACTAGCTGAGTCTAAAATCAAGTTTTAGCTTTTCAAGTTTTAGTATGCTCCTTTTTAAACTAGGTGAGTACCTAGCTACTCATACATGGTATCAAACATTTTATCAATCAACATCTTTTGCCAGTCACCTCATTTCCACTTATTACTCAATGCAGTACAATGGATCAAGCAGTCTCATTAGCTGCGAGAAGCAGACGATTCGAATCGAGTTTTTATCCTTGCAAGGTAAACCTAAACACACGACATGCAGGGGCACTCCGTCCCCACACACATCAACCGTCCCCATCGATTCCCCGTCAGCAGATCAGGGCTCACCGCCTTGGCGTACAATGCCTCACTGACCCCGACTGCCGTCGTGCAGTGACCGCACTTGTACCCACCATAACCGGAATGGGAGACCACGTCTCAGGTCGCGTGAGGGGATATGTCCACTGGCAGGTTCACTCAGGTACTAGGCTTACCGATTTACCATATTTCTCGGCATGTGCTTAGTACGTTCAAACGCTTGACACAGGTATCCGCACGTTAATCCTTATTCCAATTTCATCTCGTAGACCACGCATCCCCATGGATCCGTGTCCACAGATCATCACCATTCTGTTATCAAAGTGGATACAACCAATTCCTGACCTCGCGCGAGTGCTAGAAAAATCACTCGACTTCTACCGAGATCCTAATTAATAAAGCAGCTACTCGACCTAGCATACTAGTATCCATCTCAAAAGGAAATCCTAAGTTAATGCAACTAGGGTTTCAGACAACTCCTACACTTAAGTGCACAGTACAAGCCTACAAACATTAAGTGCAGTAAAATAGCATATATAACGGTTATGCATAAAACCGGGGCTTGCCTTTAGTTTAACACTTAGATAGTGTTTGTCGGGTGGCACTCGCTTGGCGAGCATCCACTGGTTATGTCCATCCTTCAGGTCGTCCACCACGGCATCTTGTGGTTGGCACCACATCACTGGCTCGATCATCATCTCTCGGTCCTATATGAGGTGCAAGATGCATGTGTATGAATATAATGGAATAGCACAAGACACTTTAAGTACACGCTAGCGAATGAAACACTAAGTAGCGAGACATCACAAGCAACCACACCCACTAGCGTTAGCTAACTACATATCGTCGAGCGCACAACATTACACCACTAAAAAGACGACAAACATTTTGGATATTTACGCAACACAATACTACGTCACAATTAACTAGAGAAAGAACATATAAAAACATGACACATATATTATCTCAAGCTTAGCCATGGCAATTCTATGTGAATTTAGTGTCAACCAATCATTTTTAGCCAAAAGGGTGAACTCAATCATCAAATGGGCACTTGCAGATTTTTGGACAGCAATACAGCAGTCACTTGTTTTAATCATAACTTTTCAAATATTAATCCAAAAATAGCAAACTAAGACTTTCTGGAAAGATTTAAAAGTGAACTACAACTTTGGTATTTTTACCTCAACATGATTCAACACTTAACAAGGTTAAAACGTGCTAATACAACAGCACTGTCCAGATTTGGACAGATTCAGACTTATGACTTTAAAAATTCATAACTGAAGATTCAGGCATCCAAACAAGGTGATCCTAGACTTTCTGGAAAGGTAATAAAATTGTCTACATATCACTTATAAACATCTTAAGGTGATTCAATAGTCAACTAAGGATAAAATACACTAGAAGCTTTGCTGTCCAGAATTGGACAGATTCAGTCTTCAGACTTTAAACATTCATAACTAAATCTTCAGACCACCAAAAAGAGTGATCCAAGACTTTTTGAAAAGCTTAGCAAAAGCACTACATAACGCTTATAATCACTAAGAAGTGATTCAATGTTTAACTAAATCAAACAGCACAGTTTTCGAAATCTGTTCTGACAGTGGACAGAACACAGCAACCAAGTTGTAAAATTCATAACTCTTAAACCGTCAGGCCTTTAGTTATGAAATTTTAACACAAGCAAGATAAGAAAAGCTCTACAACTTTCTTATAATTACCATGAACAGATTGTAAAATTAAATTGAACAAACAATACAGTTTCTGAAATCTGTACAGAATTTGGACAGATTCAGTCACTGAATTTGTAAAAAGCATAACTCATAAACTGTCAGTCCTATAGCTGTCAAATTTTAACACAAGTAAGATAATAAAGTTATCTACCACTTTTCTATAGCACATATCTACAGAAAACACAATTTAGTTCATCAAACATACAGCACAACTAAAACAGTGCGTGCAGCCCAAAACAGCAATCAACAAATTCCAGCTTCTATATAATTCAAGAATTTCCGCATTCTAGAGACTTAAATCATTCTAACACTTTGACAATTGTTAGAGTTAAAATAACTAAGTAAGAACTAACATGTAGACTTACTAATTTTTTTTTATACAAGTTATTTTGCGTACTAAAAGTACCATACTCAATTAACAATGCATTATCTATAACAACCAATATCGAAGCGCTTTTCACCAATAGTTTGCATTTTAATTTAGACATCACATGAACACTACTACTTTTCATCCACGACCGTAACCATACACATTTAGACCACAACAAGCAATTCATCGTGACTACAAACTTAACCAAAGCCATCTAACAAGTCGGCTATCCAGAGTAACAATCTAGGCCGCTACACATCCTACACGTCGGCTTGCATATTATTATCGCAATCCGAGACAACACATATATAACAATCACTTAACGAATTTGACTCCTCAACATTAGTTGGCTAATCACCGCATAAGACTTAGCAACCCATTTAGACATTGCAACTCAAAACATGGGTGGGAGCAGGTTAATTAACGTTTCTTAACCTTTTCTCAACTTAAACAAGATAACACACAAGTCACTTAGAACACCATATTTTAGGAGGTCTAACATAGAGGCATTAACGTCTGGCATAAAACTCCATAAGACTTACTTGCTACTGAAGGACCTAAAGCACTTAGGTGCATATGTTATCAGATTGTTCTTCAATTTTAACAAGGATTGACTCATGAACGCTACTTGCCCCAATAATTATTGGGCTGCGATAACACTCGTATAAGACCTCTAATCGATCAACAAGACATTTATTTATCCAAGGGGCATGGAATGTGATGATTGACAAAGCGAAGCATCACATTGCCATACCACAAAAATCATGACAACTCCGAGATACTACCCACGAATCGTTTGAAAATTAAACTTACTTCTCGTCTGCCACTACATCACTCCTTAATCACATAACCATCACGAGCATCCTTCGCACGATTATATAATAGCGACCTAAACGTCGTGTTACACAATACATACATCTTTCCTCGTCGCGAGTATAACCATATTACGACATATACCCGCGCACCTCAAATAAATATCTCACGCCACCACTACTATATCACACCACGGCACACACACACCTACGTGCACTAATTAAATCCTCGCATCCCTTGTATTACCAGACTTACTTATCACATAAAACAAGAACGACACATTTGTTCACCAAAACGTGAAAGCGACCTTGCCACTGCATATAACCAAAACATTTTATACCCACATATAGTCAAACACCAATGTACATCGCATCGACTAAAATATAATTGTACAACTACAAATCGCACATTCGCACACATCAAACAACACATCGCATATATTCCTATCGAAATATAAAAACATTCGAGTTCTTCTCTACTTCTTTTTCTTTCGCCACAAAATTCAATCCATACCAACACAATTTTTAAACATGCACCACATCGACCAAAACATAATTAGACAACTACAAATCGCATACATCACATAACCTTTGTTCTCCAATCGCAAACACGATCCTACCAACGTGTATAGCCAAAACATATTACACACATCCACATATATACATGCACTGCCCGACATCAATCAAAGCATACGTATTATAAACTATAAATCAATCAACCTGAACGAGTCGGGATTTAGCCGCATGGACTGTCCACATGGCTCGGCATTTTGTCGAACTGCAAGGCGCGGAGCGCGACTTTGATGGTGGCTGCGATAATACAAAAATTTGTTGATGACAGTTCACCGAACACCATAAACACCGAAAGAACAGCGAGGACAGCTGGTTTCTCACCGAGGGTCGACGGCGTCATGGGCGGGGCTGTCTACGACACCAAGCCTCTCACAGGCATTTTGTCGAGCACCTGCAGAGCGTGCGCAGCGCAGGACTGCAGGGAAACGCTGCTGCAAGGGTCGACCATGGATTGCATGGAGGGGGCTGTTGGGCGCTTAAGGAGGAGCTAGAGAGGCACCACGGCATCCCGATGTGGCTCTAAAATTTGGACAGCGAGGAGGGAGGAAAAAAAATGCCATGGAGTGGCAGCACCCTGCTCAAGCAAAACCAGAGAGGAGGGGCGTCGGCATGCTCCTAATGAGCTCCTGCGCGCAGGGAAGGAAAAGAAAAAAAACTCTTTGCTGCCGAATGCCGTGCAGAAAGGGCGCTGGGCAGAGGAGGGTGTTGTTCCTGGGCATTTCCTGGCCGCTGGCAGGGAAGAGGGGGGGCGCCATGGCCATGGAGGAAATGGAGCTGCTGCATCGCCCATGGACATGGAGCTCGCCGAGGTCGGCCCAGGGAGCTCCCGCGCAGTGGAGAAAGGGAAGAGGGCGCCATGGGAGGGGGCGAGCAGAGCCGCAGGCATCCTGTGCGCTGGGAAAGAAAGCTCCCTGCTGCAGCCGCTCGCCAAGAGGAGCAGGGAGGGGCGCCGAGGGAGATGCTTGCTTGAGGAAGAAGAAGGGGAGGAGGGCTGGACGCCATAGCTGCTGAAGGCGCCAAGGGAGCTGGCCTTGCTCCCTGCTGCCGCCGTGGTAAACAGGGAAGAAGGAGATGGCGTGAGGAGAAAAAAAAATGGAGTTGGCTGGTGGCGGCTAGGGGGGGGGTGGATGCAAATTTTCCAATTTGCATGGGGAGGCACTTCTATTTATAGAGGAGTCCTAGGGTTAGGGTTCCAAATGGGCTGGGTTGGGCTGGCCCAAACACGCAAACGGGCTGCGCTAAATTTATTTCCATTTTATTTTATGGTGTTTTGGTTAAACACGGATTATCGGATCGCTAATTATTTCCCGGAATACAAACGCTCCCGCGGAATTCGCCTCTACGAAGAACAGAGCGAAAAAGATTTCGGAAAATCGGGCGATTAACCCGGCTGAGAGTTTGATTTGACTTTTGCTCAGAAATAATTCCCTACGCGTGATTCGAAAATAAATCATCCTGAAATTCAATCGGTTTTGGATTTTTAGTCGGAGAAGGTGAATCGTGATATTTTAAAATCGCTGTCGATACGGGGGTTTTGAGTTCAGTTCGGCCATGAGATATTTAGTCGAGTCGGATAAAATTGATTTGATGACGACATATTAAGCATTCCATTTGAGAGTACGGAGTCGGATTAAAATAGTCGAACATCGATCGAAGTTCGAGGAATTGGATTCGGGCTCAGATCAGATAATAGTCGTCGAGAGTTTGATTTAAAGAGCTTCAGATGAGATTTAAAATTCGAGAATGATCTTCGAGGCTGCATGAGTTCCAAGAATTAAAAGTTTTTAACACGCTCCAAAATTGGCTGTTGTTGGGGACTTGTTCTCAAATGCTTCGGTCTTGAGAACAAGGCAACATAAAAAGTGTTAAATGTTAAGGCCCTTCGTCCTATCAAACATTATTCCCCTTCGGGAATAATGAGTTCCGGACGAAGGTCACAAGAGACATACCTTCGTAAATTCAACAAGTAATAACGAAGGATTCATATAAAACATGAAATGTAAATCATAGAATCATTTCTATTTTATTAACACAGAGAAATAGAAATGATTACAAATTACAAATGTACCTTCGGTCTTGAGAGAAGGTAAAAAGTACAAGCGTGACGCAAATGCCAATGCCAAGTCAGCGTGAACAGTACGGGAGTACTGTTCATCTATTTATAGACGCGGGACGCAGCCCACGTAAAATTACATCCATGTCCATTACATTTGTTAATGGCTTATGGAAATTTGTTAAGGCCCACGCAGTCTTTTCATCTTTAAGTCGGTTCCCCGTTCTGCTATCGCGACGAAGCTTCCCTGCGCACAGCTTCGGCTGCGCTCGCCCTTCGTCTGGTTCAGGCTTCGTCCTGGCCGTGCTTCATATTCATAGTTCTGAGTCCGAAAATACCTGTTCACATAATCCACTTGGAAAACATTGTCAAATTATGTTTTTGAGGACCTTCGGAGGACGAAGGCCCCCAACAGTAGCCCCTCGCAATATTAATTTGTTAATAATAAATTCAGATTGCGATATGGACGAAGGCCTTGAGCCGAAGGTCCGAAAAAACACCTTCCCTTTGCTAGAATAGCAACATTCACTGACAAGCGGGGTCTTTCAATTTTCAACGCCCCGGGCGTATAAATAAGATCATACCGCCAACTCATTTGGTACGCACACTTGCCATCTGCTTCGACGCACTAAAAATTTTTAGCTCTTGCACTAAGATTTGCTGGCCTTTTTGATTTTGGAGCTTCGGCCTCGGGAACAATTTTTTAGCGTTTCCGAAGATGTCTGAAGGCAAGAAGATCCCTGCTGAGACGAAGCTGAGTCTCGAGGAGGAGAAGAATCTGGGGTTCCTGATAGCGATGGCAGAGACCAATACAGAGAAAATCACCAAGGAGATTCTCGAAGGTTTGTCCGAAGATACTGGTGACAGCGACAGCTATGATGTAGAGAGTGGTGGGGAAGAGGCCGAAGATCGTCCATGGCGGCCAAGTCACACGGTTTTCGGGAAAACCACTATCAAGCAGACCCATATTGATAATATGAGGGGGCGGTATTTTCGAGATATATCTATTGTGAGGGCCGACGCTGGAGAAAAGACTTCTCCCACCCCCGAAGTAGATGAAGTTGTGATTTTCCGAAGCTTTCTCAAGGCTGGGCTTCGATTCCCCCTGAGCAACTTTGTTGTTGAGGTACTGAAAACATTCCAAGTCTACCTTCATCAACTCACTCCCGAAGCTATCATAAGAATGGGGATTTTTGTCTGGGCTGTGAGAAGCCAAGGTTTGGAACCGAACGCTAAAAGCTTCTGCAACATTCACGAATTGTTATATGAAACGAAACCCTGGGGAAAAGAACAATATCACAACAATTTTGGGTGCTATAGCTTCGGTGCCCGCTCCGGGTCGAGCTGCCCTGTGCCGACCTTTCGGAAGAGATGGCCCGGAGCCTGGATGACAGAGTGGTTTTATGTGAAGAATAACTTATCAGCACAAGAAAATGTTAAGAGTATTATTATGTGCCCCATCTGGCAACGCTTCGGACTTCGAAGGCCGAAGGTTGAAATGGACGAAGCAGCCGAGGAGTGCCAAAGAGCCTTCGGCGTTGTGTGCTCCTTCATTGGAACAAGGGACTTGGTCCAAGAGCACATTGCCTTCAGGGTATGGCCACTTACAGAAAAGTGGGAAATGCCGAAGGAAACCATCAAAGAGTCCGACGAAGGCGGACTAGTTAGACTGAAATACACATTCAAATATGCAGATAAATTTGTTGAACCTGATGATGACTAGCTGAAAAGCATTGAAACATTAAGTGATGAACTACTCGGGGCATATTCGAAGGCCGAAAATACTGCGCTATCAGCAGCCTTCGGAGGCCGAAAGAAGAAAAGGCTCAACCGTGTGTTTGACGCGGTCGGGTTTATGTACCCTGATTATCAGTATCCGGTATTGGGTCGCAAGAGGAAAAACACTTCTCCTGCAACAGAAGCTACCACGAGTGCCCCAAGTGAGCCAGCGCTTCAAAGAAAAAAGATGAAGGTGCTCACCCATCGGACACGCTTTATTGAGCCGGCCACAGTGCCAGAATTCATTGGTGAAGCTTCTTTGGCCTCTGAAGCTACAGAACCAGCTCCAGTGCCGAAGATGGAAGAGAAGAAGATTGACGAGCCAAAAATGTCTGAAATCTTAAGTCCTTCGGTAAATGTCGAAGTAATAAAAAACCAAAAGGGGCCATCGGTGACCCCAAAAAGGAAAAGAATGGTAAACGTACTAGATGTCTTGGAGACAATTAAGTCTTCAAGCACAACTCCAAAAAAGAGTGCTGAAGTTGCTGAAGCTTCTACTGAAGCTTCGACGCAACAGGCCGAAGCTGAAGCTGGGCGTTCAGAGCCCTACAAGGAGCAACCTTTGGAAGCCGAAGCAATAAAAATATCAGAACCAGTTTTAGTTGAAGAAATTGACACTACCATCCCCGAAGCTCCCTCCAGCGTATATGATTACATCGTGCGACATGCTTCGGGGAAGAAACTGTCTGAAGAAGAGATCTATGAAGCGAATCACTATGCGAAAGAGTTGAAGTATCGGAAGGGGGCAATGATATTTAATGGGACAAACGAAGATGATTTCCTGTACTGCCTCCCAGACAATAAAGAATTATCCGTGTGCCGGGAAATGGCCAGGAGTATAGGCTTCCCGAAGCTCGAAGCTGGTCTAAGCGCCATGACAAAAGAGGATCTCGCAGACAGTCTTGCATACAATAGCCTAAAGGTTTGGGAATTAAGCATTTGAAAAAGCTTTTTTTTTAATACGTAATTCATTGCTACATTCTTATATGGATTCTTTTTTCGTACAGGGCTTAATTCTAAGCAACGCATTAAGAGCCCAAAAAAGCGCCGAAGATGAAAGCTACGAGATTGCGTTCAACAATTTGCGCTCCGAAGTTATCAAACTGAGAAACGAAGCTCTGGAGAAGGATAAAATTCTGCTTACGCTGGTAGACAAAGTAAAGAAGGACGAAGCTGCTTCAAAAACCCAGGCCGAAGCCCAAAAGCGTGAAATTAAAGATCTTCAGAAGCAGCTGGCTAGGGCTAAAGAGGAACGTGTGCTGGAGGAAACAAAACGAGAACTCAGTGATCATATGGTCAACAAATTGGAGTTAAGTGTTAAAGGGCTTCGTGCTTCTCAGAGGAACTGTTATGTCAAATCTGTAGAATGCGTGAATAAAATTAAAACCAGCTTCGCCAGCGTGGGCGCCTTCTCCAGCGAAGAGAATTTCTCTCGAGGTAATCCCGAAGGTCCACTGGAATGGATTAGTCACGAAGCAGAGGCCTTCGAGGAGATCCTGAGCAGTCGCGGCGACATCTGCGCTTTTTCGGGCGCCAGAGGAATTGCCTCTGTCTTAGAGAAGAAAGGTTGCGGGCATGTAAAAGTTTTAGCTCAGTCCGAAGCTACCTTATCTTCCGAAGACATCAAGGACCCCTCGGCCGAAGCAAGCGTTGTTGGTGGCAAATTTTTTACTGATATCTGGAACGACGGCGGCCGAGGCATGGCGCAAGAAATCATCCAAAGGAGCGAAAAAGGCATCCATGATGCCAGGAAAGTGGCAGAAGCTGCCGAAAGGAGTACAGAGCCCGAAAGGCAATTAGGTACCAATTAGTCGCTCTTGTTGTGTTGTAATTTTTATTTCAAACTTTGCTCACGGTTTGTAATAGTAATGAAGAAATATTCTTTTCCCTCAGAAGCTGTTGAATCGATTGCTGACCCGCACACAAAAGGGGATGATGAAATTAAACAAATGGCCGAAGCTATCATGGACAAAGTTGTTGATCAACTTCTAAATGAAGCCGCCGAAGCAGTATTAAGAGAAGACTAGATACTATTTAGAAAAAACATTTAAAGTGTGATCTATGTAACATTTTGTACATTTGAATGTAATATACAAGCTTCTTTTCATTATTCAATTCTTTACGATGCATGAAACTTCTACATACATACCATTTTTGAGCCTTCGGCGAAAAAACACCTTCCCTTCTTTTCATGCTTCGTGAAGAAAATATTATCCGTTAAAGCTGTTCTGATAAGTCACATCCATGCTTCGTGAAAGCATTCTTCGAAGCTAAACAATTTTGATATTGCTCTGATGAAGCTCTGATGAAACACGCTCATACTTCATAAAAACATTCTCCGAAGCTATGCAATTTCGATACTGCTCTGATGAAGCTTGTCCATGCTTCGTAAAAACAGCCTCCGAAGCTATTTTCCGAAGATTATCATTGTATTCCCTCGTGACTTTGCAAAATTTGTACTTTCTCAAATCATTCTTTCGAAGGTTAATACTGTGTGCCCTTCTTTTGCCGTATGCAACATGATGTATGATGCTTATGCTATGCGGAATGATGTGATGATGTTATGTTATGCAAATGACGTCTGTTCCGAAGATACACACAAAATACATTCGTAAGCTCTGCATTCCCTTAGGAACGTCTTTGGAGCTTCTTCGCCTTTTACTTAGGCGGTATAAGCTCTGCATTCCCTTAGGAACGTCTTTGGAGCTTCTTCGTCTTTTACTTAGACGGTATCAGCGTTGACTTTTCGTTGTAAGCTCTGCATTCCTTTAGGAACGACTTCTGAGCAGAAAACTTACACTGCGCTCCCTTTGGAACGGCTTTTTGTGGCTTCATGAACTTACTCTGCGTTCCTTAGAACGACTTTCTGTTACTCCGAAGGGTTTTTAATACTTCGAAGGTTCTCCTTGTTAATACAAAAACTTTGTCAACTTAAGCCTGTGGAGAAAATAGATTTTCCTCGTGGGAAACAGCAAAATTATTACATGGAAACTATCAATGTTTTTTGCTACAGAGAATAGAACTGAATGGAAAAGACTGCTATCAAAAGTAGGATATGTGTCAATAAATGTGCTTCGACTCTGGCACAGTGCTGTTGACTGTGCGAGCTTCGGATTGTTCTCTGAAGTCCCTTTGATGTGGAGCATATTGACTCCCTTCTGGCTGCTGGCCTTGTTGCAGCGGAGGTGGAGGCGGAGGCTGTTGCCATGAAGCTTGAGGTTGACTTGCCGAAGCTACGGAAACTGCAGGATGGTTGCCCACATACTCCGGGATGTAAGGCTGATGGTACGAAGCAGTATGCATGACCTGCTTCGGCTGTCCCTGTTGCGCTGCAGCTTCTGCTAGCTCCTTTTGTTTCTGGATGGTAACATGGCACATCCTGGTGGTATGGCCCTTGTTCTCACCACAGAATAAGCAAAATGTTCTCCTTGGTTGATCTCCAAATCTCCCGCCGAAGCCCCTGGCGCCTCTGCCTCTCGGAGCTGGTGGCCGAAAGAAAGTTTGTTGCTGCCCTGAAGCCTGTGAGGAGCACTGCGGCCTGTTCTGCTGACTCCCCTTGTCATCATTTTGAGCTGAGTTGTGAATGGACCTGACATGCCTCGGATAGAACCGTCCCCCGAAGCCCCTGGTCATCTCAGAAAATCTGAAGGCCTCCTCCCTTCTTTGGCGAAAGTCGTTATCTGCACGAATGTACTCGTCCATCTTCTGGAGTAGCTTCTCCAGAGTCTGAGGAGGCTTCCTAGCAAAGTATTGGGCTGCAGGTCCAGGACGAAGCCCCTTGATCA
Organism: Zea luxurians; assembly: GCA_029449295.1. NCBI lineage: Eukaryota > Viridiplantae > Streptophyta > Magnoliopsida > Poales > Poaceae > Zea > Zea luxurians. The sequence goes on along the minus strand of JAOPSE010000009.1, from coordinate 142,253,805 downwards.
TAGCTTCGATAACAATTTCATTGGGCACCGTTGGTGCCTGTGCCCTCAAACGCAAGAACCTTCTGACATATGCCTGAAGGTATTCTTCATGATCCTGAGTGCACTGAAACAAAGCCTGTGCAGTGACCGGCTTCGTCTGGAATCCTTGAAAGCTGGTTAACAACATATCCTTCAGCTTCTGCCATGAGGTGATTGTCCCTGGTCGAAGGGAGGAATACCAGGTCTGAGCAACATTCCTGACGGCCATGACGAAAGACTTCGCCATGACTGCAGCATTGCCCCCATACGAAGACACTGTTGCTTCGTAGCTCATCAGGAACTGCTTCGGGTCTGAGTGGCCGTCGAACATGGGAAGCTGAGGTGGCTTATAGGATGGAGGCCAAGGTGTAGCCTGCAGCTCAGCGGACAAAGGAGAAGCATCATCGAAAACAAAATTTCCCTGATGGAAATTGTCATACCAGTCATCTTCGTTGACGAAGCCCTCCTGATGAAGGTCTTTCTGCTGAGGCCTCCTGTTTTGCTCATCATGGGTAAGATGGCGGACCTCCTCAGAGGCTTCGTCTATCTGCCGTTGCAACTCAGCTAGCCGGGCCATCTTCTCCTTCTTCCTTTGCACCTGTTGATGTAGAATCTCCATATCCCTGATTTCTTGGTCTAGCTCTTCCTCCTGAAGCGTTGGGCTGACGGCCTTTCTCTTCTGGCTTCGGGCGTCCCGAAGAGAGACGGTCTCCTGGTTGTGGTCCAGCGGTTGCAGTGCTGCAGCCCCAGCCGCTGAAGCTTTCTTCGGTGCCATAGCGAAGGTCTACAGCTTCCGAAGGTGTTCAAAAAACTCGAAGTGGAAGTGAGTTCACCGGAGGTGGGCGCCAATGTTGGGGACTTGTTCTCAAATGCTTCGGTCTTGAGAACAAGGCAACATAAAAAGTGTTAAATGTTAAGGCCCTTCGTCCTATCAAACATTATTCCCCTTCGGGAATAATGAGTTCCGGACGAAGGTCACAAGAGACATACCTTCGTAAATTCAACAAGTAATAACGAAGGATTCATATAAAACATGAAATGTAAATCATAGAATCATTTCTATTTTATTAACACAGAGAAATAGAAATGATTACAAATTACAAATGTACCTTCGGTCTTGAGAGAAGGTAAAAAGTACAAGCGTGACGCAAATGCCAATGCCAAGTCAGCGTGAACAGTACAGGAGTACTGTTCATCTATTTATAGACGCGGGACGCAGCCCACGTAAAATTACATCCATGTCCATTACATTTGTTAATGGCTTATGGAAATTTGTTAAGGCCCACGCAGTCTTTTCATCTTTAAGTCGGTTCCCCGTTCTGCTATCGCGACGAAGCTTCCCTGCGCACAGCTTCGGCTGCGCTCGCCCTTCGTCTGGTTCAGGCTTCGTCCTGGCCGTGCTTCATATTCATAGTTCTGAGTCCGAAAATACCTGTTCACATAATCCACTTGGAAAACATTGTCAAATTATGTTTTTGAGGACCTTCGGAGGACGAAGGCCCCCAACAGCTGTTTCTCGCGATCGATTAACTCTGAATTCGGTGAACTTCCAAGAGAAAGCCTGATAAACAGAGATAGACACGATCGAGAAATAGGAATTTTCACTGAGCATTCAAGATTAGGATAATTCTTCCGACATAACCCGAAACTGACACCTGGGGTGTCACAGTATCTTCGTCGAGACCCGGTTCATACAGATTGAAGGATATGGACGGCAACGACATTCCTAGATCTTGGAATGCGGATGAGCTTCGGCGATATTATGTATAACTTGATGTAATTTTTTATATATTTTTTATTTTTCTTTTATGGCACCCTTTTCCTTTCTGAAGGGGGAGAAAGGTTTTTAATGGGGCCATCACATGTAATTCCTTTGTATTTCAGTTCTATAAGAGCAAAATCCCCCAGAGATGTAAATGTAAAAACTGAGAATGCACCATCGAGTGCCGAAAAAAAAGAAACAGGGAAGAAGCTCGAAAATCGTCCCTAAGGGGATGCGGAGTACGACGAAGCTACTAAAGAAGTCGCCCCAAAGGGGGCGCAGTGTAAGTTTTTTGCTCAGAAGTCGTTCCAAAGGGAATGCAGAGCTTACAGCGAAAAGTCAACGCTGATACCGCCGAAAGTAAAAGGCGAAGAAGCTCCTAAGGGAGGCTTACAGCGAAAAGTCAACGCTGATACCGCCGAAAGTAAAAGGCGAAGAAGCTCCTAAGGGAGGCTTACAGCGAAAAGTCAGCGCTGATATGTGATTGTTTCTAAGGAAATAACAGTTGTGATTACTGCTTCAGATATGTGTTTGGACATTCATTTGCACACCACATTACATCATAACATTTGCATTCATAAACATTCATCCAGGCATATGTAGGATAACCATCATCATAGCATAAGTAGTTGCTTCGGCAAAAAGAAGTCTTTTGTACTTCGTTGTATATGAAAAGAAGAGCTTCGGCAGAAAGGAAAAACTGTTTTTTATGCTTCGCTGTGTACGAAAAGAAGGGAAGGTGTTTTTCGCCTTAGGCTCAAAAAAAGGATAATTTCGTCCACATCAAAGCACCTCATACATTAACGGAAGGGTAAGAGCATATTACAAGGTATGAACAAAATTCATCAAGAACAGTTTAGTTATATTTACAAAAGTTATTTCAAAAGTTTCTTGAGTTTTTCTACAGTCTACTCCTACTGATCTTCATGGGGCCTCAGCTTCAGCGTCATACTCTTCAAGCATCGGTCTCGGCTTCGTCACCCTACATGAATTAAGTTGTTTCAAGACCAAGTTTGAAGGAAAAGGTAAACACAAGGTATGATTTCTTACTGGTTCAAGATGACTCCGAGCTTCGTCTCCAGCCTTTTCTCGCCCGCCTTTTGTCCATATCATCTTTACAAATCTATTAGAAATGCTTCGGGCGAGGTCAGGAATGTCATCTAAAATTGATGGTGATAGAGTGAAATTGGGTCTATTAACAATTTTTCCATGGTCGCAGCCAGCTTTTAGAAAAGCTGCAGCAGTGCCCCGAGAAGCTACCCAGGCACAGAAGTCACCGTGCCCGGCTATAACTTTGTCAAGTTCATCAATTTCACCTTCAATATGTTCGAAGGTCTTTTGTAAATTTTCAGTTGACGGGGTGAATTTCTCACTGCTAGCCCCAACCGAGTGGAATATCTTTCTCAGTCGTTGAATAAATTTATTGCTAAACTCCAAACATTTGTCTTGAAGGCTTGCCAATAATTTTTTCAAATCTAAATTTTGTTGGACTTCGGCTTCAAGTTTCGCATTAAGTTCTTGCTTTTCTTGTTCAAACTGTTCAGATTGGCAGAGAAGCTTCGTATTCAATTCTGCTATTTTAGCTTCGGCTTCTGCCAATAAGCCTTCGGTTGACTGAAGCTCGAAGTCTTTCTTTTCAATAGTAGCTGATTGCTCTTTTATTTTGTTCTCTAAATTTCCAATTATAACCTCGTGTTTTTTGTCTTCCAGATCTTGCTGCATTTTCAAAGCCTTACTCAACAACATACTCTGCACATAAACAACCTTCGTTAGAAATGTCTTTATTATTAAAAACAATAAAAGTCAAGGGAAAAGTAGTTCACCTTGAAATTGGAATAAAATAAACTACCAACGATATGCTGACGTCGATAGCGGCTAATATCTGTTTCTAGCTTCGGAAACCGATACTCTTTGATAGAGTACCGACAATCTTAGCTCCAGTTTGGTCCCGGATACAGCCTAATTTTTCATCGTCAATACCACCGAAGAGGAGTGCTCCTGGTTTATATCCGCAAGATTTGGCATATTCTTTAAGCTCTTCTATTTCGGTTTTTGTCAATTCTTGTCCAACTAAATTTTGAAACATGAAGGTTTCGTCCTCCGAAGTATCGTCAGCTATTTCCTTTCCTTTCCCAGATACTGCGGTCATGGTCTCTTCGGCGGCAGTAGTAGCCTCTTCTGTGGCCATCTCTAGCAGTATTTTGTCGATATGTTTGATTGTGGTTTCCAAGTTCAAATCTTCGGCTGAGGTAGCCTCGGTAGCCGCGATTTCCGAAGGTGCGACTTCAACATTTGATATTTCCTCAGTCGCTGGGGTCTTCCGAGCTAAAGCTCTCGGTGGTGTCTTGTCAATGACTTCGGTCACTGCGATGATTCTGTGTCTCTTTGTTGTTTTCTTCGTTTTTTTCGGGCTCCTTTTCCTTCTGAAAAAACTTTGTCAGTTGAGGCCCTAATGGACTTAGCTTCACAGGCAAGGATTCAGTCATTACCTTCAAAATCTCTTCCACGTCAGTGGCAGAGCGTGATGCGGCAGTCTCTTCTTCGTCAGATACTTTTCGCTTCGGAGATGTTACTTTTCTCTTCTTCAGCATATTCTTCTCTTTTGGTGGTTCTTTCTCATCTTCATTTAAAGCTTCGGCTACCCTTCTCCTCTTCCGGCCTTCGACAATTTTATTCAGTTGTTCGTAATCAGGGTATTCAAAGCCCAAGGCGTCCAGTACTCGATTAAGTCTTCGCTTCGGACGGGTACCGAAGGCCGCAGTCATCAATTGATCTTCTTTTTTGGAGTAATTACCGAGTATTTCATTGCACATTATTTCAATTGTGTCCAGCCACTCTTGGCAAGGTTTTTTAAAGTATTTCTTAAACTTGTAATAGTAAGGTAACCGCACAAGTTCTCCTTCTTTCTTCTCCCCCTCTAGCTTCGGCATTTCCCATTCTTTTAAAGTAGGAAAAACCCTGAAGGCCAAAAACTCTTGAACCAGGTCCCTAGTGCTGATATGTTCTGAAATAATTTTAAACTCAGCCAGTGCAGCCCAAGTGGGACCTTCTAATGACATTTGGCATCGCGGTCTTGTTTCTCCGAAGATCAATTCAAGAGGGCTTTGTACCAGCTTTTCTTTATCTTCGTCAACTTTCACATAAAACCATTCTGATTTCCAGCCTGCCGGCCATTTGCTTCGGTAGCTGATTACAGGAAACTTTGTGGTTTTCCGATAGGCAAAATTGTAGCAACCAAAGTTATCGTGTAATCCATCTTTTCTAGCCTTCGTCTGGTAATGCAGCTCATGAACTCGACAAAAGCTGTCGGCAAACGGCTCCACCGCCTGGCTTCGGAGGGCCCAGATATAAACACTAAGCCTAACGATAGCGTTAGGAGTCAGCTGATGAAAGTAGATCCCAAACTTCTTCAATACATCTGCAATAATCCTATGGAGGGGGAATCTCAACCCAGCCTTTAGAAAGCTCTTGAAAATGACTATTTCATCCTTCTCTGGCTTCGGGGTAGTTTCTTCCCCCCCGAAGCGAAGCAGCTTCTTCTGACTCTCACTGAAATAACCCGACTTCACCATCTTGGAGAGATCAGCTTTAGAGACAGTCGACTTTCCGAAGTCCAAGTGGCTGGGCTTACTTGGCATGGCAATACGATAATCATCTTCGGAATCAGTCTCCTCAATATTTCCTTCTTCCGCTTCAGCAGCAACTTCGGAGATGGGAGTAGCCTGCTCTGTCTCGGCGGCACGAATTCCTTCCGAGGTCACCAGTCCGGATCGTTGCATCGCTTCGGAGATGAGAACAGTCTCCGATCCTTCAGCTTCATCTCCCTCGCGCTCAACCCTAGCGGTAGAACGCACTCTGGACATTTAATTCTGAATTTCTTGGGAACTAAATACTTTTTCTTCCGAAGCTTTTTCTTCTGATGAAGTAGGCTTCAAACTGGAGCTTCGTTTGATTCCGAGAGTCAAGCTTCGGCTATGGTTAAAAATTTTGGCAGCAAAACAGTGCAAATAGCAATGAATGCTGTGGTAACTTCACACCTGTGCGTCTGTTTATATAGTGATGCAGGTAAGAAGGTGAATCGTCAGGATTTTTACACCAGGCAAACAGCTGCTTGCACCCGCTGCAAGGTGGGACCGCTCCACGCTCGGAAACCAAATCGTTTCTCGACAACGAGCTCAGGGAAGGTGTTTTTCGGACCTTCGGCTTCCCGAAGCCTAAGAGACTTTTTTCACGGATCAAGCTCGTTACGAAAAACAATCTAGCACCGTGAAGGGGCTACTGTTGGGACTATGCTTCATCGCCGAAGGTCTTGTAGGGAGAAACAGCTTCGGCTGAAGCTGTCCGCATGTGATGACCGAAGGTTTCTCTTTATGAAGCTTCGGTATTACAAACCGACTTAGGAGTAGAATGACCTTTTAGTCCATAAATGTTTGAGTCGCTGTTGTAATCCCTTATGAGGGGCATAATTGTAATCCCTCACCGGCTGTATCCCGTGCCTATAAATAGTGAATAGTATTCCTTTACTGTTCACGGATTCCTGTAATTGCAATCGCATCATTTGGGAATCAACCTTTGTCAAGGCAAAGGTATAATTGTATTCAATGCTTAAACATATTAAATCAATTTAATGTGAAAGTAAAGTTGTTCATTTGTAATTTATTCACCTTTGACCTTCATAATTTTATTGCTTTCAACCTTCGTCCAAAGTCCATTAATCCTTAAAGGAATAATGCTTCATTGGACGAAGGGCATCAACATTTAACACTTTATGTTGCCTTGTTCTTAATTCAAAGCATTTGAGAACAAGTCCCCAACAATGACGCTATAACTTAAGGGCATGAACAACTGCAGCTAATTCCAAGTCATGAGTTGGATAGTGCTCCTCATGCCGGCATAGTTGTCTTGAAGCATAAGCTATGACTTGGCCCTCTTGCATTAGGACACATCCGAGTCCACTACCTGATGCATCACAATACACATCAAAAGGCTTTTCTATATCCGGTTGAGCCAATACCAGAGCAGTGGTTAATAACATCTTCAACTGCTCAAAGGCTTCATTGTATTTTGAGGACCAATCAAACTTCGTATCATTCTTCAATAAACCCATAATAGGTTTAACAATCTTGGAGAAATCCAAAATAAACCTGCGGTAATATCCAGCTAGTCCAAGGAAGCTTTGAACTTGATGTACTGTAGTTGGTGGTTTCCATTCTAGAATATCCTTGACTTTGCTGGGATCGACCGCAATTCCTTTTGCAGATAATATATGTCCAAGAAACTAGATTTCCTCCAACCAAAACACGCATTTGCTGAACTTAGCATACAACTGGTGCTCCCTTAAGCGTGTTAGCACGATCCGTAAGTGCTTAGCATGCTCCTCTTCATTTTTGGAATAGATCAGGATGTCATCAATGAAGACCACCACGAATTTATCTAACTTGGGCATAAACACCGAGTTCATTAAATATGTAAAGTGGGCTGGAGCATTTGTCAATCTGAAAGACATAACCGAATATTCAAATAATCCATACCGCATGGTGAATGCGGTCTTGGGGATATCTTCGGGTCGAATATGGATATGATGATAACCTGACCTAAGGTCAATCTTGGAGAATACCCGAGCTCCAGTAAGTTGATCGAATAAGATATCGATTCGGGGGAGAGGGTACTTGTTCTTGATGGTAACCTCATTAAGGGGTAGGTAGTCCACGCACATTTGAAGCATTTGATCCTTCTTCTTGACAAAAATTATGGGACATCCCAAAGGTGATGAACTAGGCCTAATGAACCCCTTCTCAAGCAAGTCTTGTAGTTGAGTCTTGAGTTCTGCCAATTCATTAGGTGGCATTCGGTACGATCTTCTACAAATAGGAGCCGTACCGGGCTTACGCTCAATCACAAATTCCATATCCCTTTCTGGAGGCAACCCAGGCAGGTCTTCAGGAAAGACATCTGGGAATTCACATACCACTGGAATATCGTGAATTTCTTGCACGATTGCTTCACAAACTCGTCCAAATAGTTTGGCTGGGACAACTATAGGGATGGACAATTGAATCTCTTCATGGCCATGACTCAATTAATGGTTCTTAAGTTGGTATTGATGATGGCCTTATGCTGGGCTAACCAGTTCATGCCTAAGATTATATCTATGTCTTGGCCTTTTAAAACAATCATATTGGTAGGAAATTCCTGTCCGGCCAACGTTACTGGTATGTGGAAGGCTACTTCCTTAGTAAATAATCGTCCCACAGGTGAGTGGATAATAAATCCTTCCCTTCATTCAGTGCAAGGAATGCAATGTTTTTCCACAAAATTATTGCTTATGAAGGTATGTGATGCACCAGAATCGAAGAGAATAACTGTTGGGTGATTGGCAACAAGGAACGTACCCATCATTATCGGCTCGCCCTCTGGTGTTGTAGCCACTTGGGTATAATAAATCTATCCAGTTTTCTTGAAATTCTTGCTCGTTGAAGTATTAGCCGTGTTCCCCTTTCCTTGGTTGGAATTCCTAGAGATCTGTTGGAAATTGGTTTTATTTTGCTTCGGGTATGGGCAGTCCTTGATGAAGTGTCTGAACTTTCCACAATTTAAGCAACCAATGGAAGAACTGGGGAGAGCAGGGAAACGAGTACCAGGGGCACTCGGCTGATTGGTAGGAGCGGGGGTAGTGGCGGGACGAACAAAAACAGGCTGCTTGAACGGATATGAAGGTGGGCGAGGTGAAGAACGATTTTGATTAAAAGGTCGGATGACCAACCTAGTTCTCTTCTTCGGTCCTTGATTTGACCTTTCACCTCCAAACCCCTTTGATTTCCCATGTCCAACATTTTTGGCTTCGACTGCCAGTGCAGTGCTGACAGCCCTGGTGTAGGTAAGGTCCAAGCACGTCGCCATTTTCCGCTGAAGCCTGTCATTAAGTCCCCTCATGAAACAATTCTTTTTTTCTAGTCAGTATCCACCTGGTCAATGGCATACTAAGAGAGGTGGTTGAATTTGTTGAGATACTGCATCATTGTATCTCCTCCTTGCCTCAACTGGATAAACTCTTCTAGCTTCATCTAGAGTACTCTCTCTGGAACATAGTGCTCTCGGAATGCAAATTTGAACTCATCCCAGGTAATCTAATGTCCAACAGGCTGGATTGCTGATAAATTTACCCACCAAGTACTAGCAGGCCCTCTGAGTTGTTGTGCGGCAAACAAGGGCTTTTGTGTCTCCGTGCATCGAATCAACCCAAACTTCTGTTCCATAACTCTCACCCATTCATCGGCTTCTAAAGGCTCTTCTGCTTTGATGAAGAGCGGCGGTCGAGTCTCCGAGAATTCCAGATAAGTAGTTTCACGCGGTCCTTGAGGAGGAGCCCTTCCTCCATGCAGTTGGAATTGATTGGCCGCCATCTCGCACAAGAAGCGCGTGTTATCAGCGGTGGAAGTGACCAGGGCAGTGATAGCCTTGGCCAAAGTTGGTGGTACTGGTGGCGGGTTGGGAGTATCTTCCCCACCATGGGAAGTCCCCGCACCATCATGTGCACGAGTCCGTGATGGCAAAGAAATATTTGGAAAAATATAACATGCCAGCATACACCATCATATTACATTACCAAAATGTAATAATTATACAGACTCCAATGTACAACTTGACTTTATTACTTATTTTACATAAGTATAATATCTAAACTATACTATTCTAGTCTTATTCATCCTTTGTTGCTCTATTTCCTGCTGCAGGAGACCGTTCATTAGCTAGGTTCATGGAAGGAGGGGGCCTAAAAAGGTCGAACTCCCCATTAGGTCCTTCCTTTGCTGTTCCCGATGGTCTGGCTTCAATTGCAGCATTGTCTGAAGGCACGTTTGGATGCAGTCGAGCATACAATACATGTACTTCTCCATGTAAAGTATTACAGTACACTTGCAGGCTATCGAGGGCCGCACTAAGCTCTGCTACACGAGATCGAGCTTTTGCTTCGCGGTCCCAAGCGATCTAACGTGAGTTGACGGTGCTATCAATGGCCGAATCCTGTTCTGAAACCTCATACTGCAAGCGGCTAACGTTAGCAGACAATTCAGCTATACGCTGGCGATCCTGCTCCCGTGCCTTGTTTCTGTGGCGTAACTCTGACCAGAGTTGTTCCACCTTAGCTTCCAGATCTCCAATTGGGTCATTACTGCCACTACTACTTCCCTCGTGCCTGGAACCTAGCTGATGTTGTGGCATGCCAAAAGGTCCAGTATATTTGCGTGTTGTTTTCCTTGTACGTGCCACATCTCCATAAGAGGGGAAGATTTATTAGTATATTCTTGAACATGATGCATGCATAACCTAATAATTATGAATCAACTTTCATTGATCCCCAACTTCCTATATATTGCACTCTGTTACCCAACTGTACAAGATAAGGGACTACCAGAAAGTGGTAAGGTAAGAATGAAAGAATATTTCTAGGTAAGTGTTTGAAAATTCTTTTGAAGCACTATGTAATATCTGAAGAGATGGGCTTCGCTCCGATACCAGCTATGACAGAACCTCCCTAGGTATTAGGCCCACCTACAGTTGTCCTTATCCTAAGGACCTTGGACAATCCTGTAGATGCACATAATCACTCGACAAGTTCGGTAACTGTATCCTTATCATTTCGCCCAAGAGCGCTTCACCCGTCATGCAGATATAATAAGCGGAAGCAAATTACAATAACTTAATTTACATTCATCAAATATGGAGAGAGGGTATTATTTTTACAATACCAGGGTATTAAGAGTGCATAAAGTATTATTATAGACCAGGGAGGCAAAACATGCTCCTGCACAAAAGTTTATCGTTTTTCAAGTGGGAGGCAAACATCCTCCCGTGGCCAATTTCACTGCTGGGGCTCTTCCTTGGGTACCACCTTTGAGCAGAAATAGCAAAACTCTGTTGTTTCCTCACCTACAACAACATGGGTTCGAAAACCCTGAGTACGGAGTGTACTTTCGCAAGTCTTAGCCGACAAAAGAAAAAGACTCTCAAGGATATGCTGGCTAGAGGGAGTCAAGGTAAGGCTATTCAAGAATCAAAGACTCTGTTTGCGGAAATGCTTACTAACAGTGGATCCTTAAAAATCCAGTTTTATTATCAGATTAAGTTATTACCTAAAGCTAGAGTTCTTTCTACTCTAGTTCAAGCACTTGGCCTACACTAGCCATCTTTTCATCATCCCTTTAGTTTACTGAATTGCTACGTGTAAGTCAGTGACCAAGTCTTCATGTCCGAGAAGTAACGGCGATCCGAATCGATTAATATTCAGCTGAGGAATCTCCAATCACAAGACATATGTAGCACTTAACCCTTGTATATGTCAACTAGCCACCGGGTTTCTCAAGACCGGACTAGGTTCACGCCAACCGAGAGCACAGATACACCACTGTCCAGCCTCTTGCCATAGAGGGTACACGCTACTCTCGCCATCTCTCCACTCCCATTGCGTGTTGGCCTTTCTGGTATTGGTATGCCCGAGGCAAAGCTTACCCATGATGAGCCATGTGACCAGTTAAAGGGTCCTCGGTCATCAGGCCTACATCGACACGGTCCTTAATCGACTCAGGCGGAGACACTACACCGAGACTTCCTTCTCATGCAAGTCACCTGCCCGGTCTTGCCTTTATCGTTTTCAATCCCGAAATTTGGTACCCGACAGAGGTGCATCTTATCCGATGTTGAACCCATCATGGCCATGATGGATCCACCATCAAGTTTTATTTTTGAAAACATCCCATTCCATCTGAAGCATCATCTTTTGTTAAAACTAAAATATTTTTGTTTTCTAAAGCAAGACTAAGCATCAGAAAACCTTTTAATAAAATAGGTAATCAAGGAATGGTAGTCAATTTCAAGGAAGGAAATGTAGTAATTGTGTAGCACTCAACTCCTATCACCTAATGCATCATTCAAGTGATAAAGAGTTCAATATCACAAGGAAAGGTAAATGCACCGGGGCTCGCCTTGTGTTGTAGGGGATTCGGGATATGTTCCATAGATATCAAAATAAAAACAATTTCCAGCAAGTGGAATCTCAGTTGGTGGTGCAGCTTCTTCTTCTTCAACAACTACTTCTTCCTCATTTTCTATACATAACCATACATATACATGAATGCTCATGTGATGCTATGAATATGCAGTTATAATAGAAATATGTCAAGCTGTATCTTGAATACAACTTTCCTTCACGGTACACCTAGGTAACTAGGGTTTTCTGAGTGAATACCCAAGTAGGGTTAAGCAGTTTTATTCTACGAGGCTAGGGTTTTGGGGTTTTGGGATCAAACAATGTCCAAAGCATACCAAACTTTACCCAAAGGCTCTAATTATCAAATTAAGCTTACACAAAAAGTTTTATGATTTTTGGAGTTATCAAATAATTTCTAAAATTCCAAAACACTAATTTAGGCCTTCTAAAACATTAAATAATTCATGGTTGGGGCTAAAAATCTTGGAACTATTTTTTTTAAATACTAGGGGATTTTAGGAGTGTATTAAAATTGGTCTCATATTTTATCATTTTTCTAGAATTTTCTACCAATTCTCTAAGCCTGGCAGAAAAGGAAAAGGAAAAATGATGAATAGTAATGGGCTGAAACCAGCCCGAGTCGGCCCACGAACGGGGAGACGCGCCCACGCGCGCCCGTGATGGACAATTTGCGTGGAGACCCTCGACTGCTCAAATAACCAATAAAGAATCCTCAGCACTATTTCATTATCTCGCTAACATTCGCACATAAGCCCCTGCACTTTTGTTTCTTCGCACACCCAGGTCCCCGCGGCGAACGGCGGTGAGCTTGCCCTCCAGCGAGCCTATACCCGCCGAGATACGCAACGACTGATGCTCTAACCTGGTCAGCACCTATCCATACTTGTGGCGACTCTAATCTGGCCATTAATTGCACAATTCCGGCCTGGAGCCTTTCTGTCGACGGCGATGGCAGAAATCAGAGATAAACCGAGGTGTTCCCGACGATCTAGCGTGGTCTAATTCAATTGGTTGGGTCGACAAGCATCTTGAGCGTGCAAGGGTTCTGAAACAAGGGTTGGGGGAACAAGAACAGACCTGGAGACAACGGTTCACGGCGCAGTGCTCACGACAGTGCAGAGAACCGAATTGGGGGAAGAAAGGAATTGGGGCGCTATGGTGGCTAATCGGAGGCGAGGGCTGGTGCTCTGGCTTCGTAGCAACCTAGCGGAGCTAATAGTGCAATCAATTTATAGCCTCTGAGAGCAGTGGCTTCGAAATTGCGGAGAGAAGCTGGTGGCCAGAGAGAGGGGTGAGTCACTAGAGTCGCATAACGTGGCATTTACTGGGGTAGAGACCTGAGACGGTGACTACTCAATTCACACGACACCTTGTTTGAAAATTTTACCTAGTGAATGCATTCTAGGTGTGATAAACACATGAAATGTCAATGCACATGATGTTATGCTCAAGTTTTAGTGCCAGTAACACCAGGGGTGTTACACCCCTTGGTAGAGCGAGCACTACACCCCAGCCCCCATTGATGGCCCTTAGGCAAAGCCAACTACACCCCCAAGTTCATCTAATTACTCAGCTAAGGGCGTCCCATTCCACCCTCATGGTTGCACTATTATCTCGGGTGGTCACTCCACGAACAGGTCCTTACGGAGAGGTACTCAGGAAAATGGCCTGAGTCCCCTAAAGTATCACAATATCAGCATGGGGATAACATCATCATATCATAAATGTTCACATCATGTTCATTGATTAAGTTGAAGCGATAGCATAAGCTAACCATGATTAACCCAAAAGGTAAACAAGGGTAAGTAAATACAGACTAGTCAATCCTTAGGTTTCAATAATGTAATGCGGGATGGTGAATTATAAAGTATGTAGGACATAATAGGTCAGAGGACACTTGCCTTCACCAGGTTGTTGCTCAGGAAAATCTTCGGCAACACATTCAGGAACCACGGGCTACTCGTTGTCTAAATAAAGCGATCATACATTTCAATACATTTGGTAAATGACAAATGAACAACACATCAATCATGTACAAACAATGGAACACATCTCAAAAAGAAAAGTATAAACTCAAAACGGAGTTTAAATTATATGATGAACTAATCTCACTTAGTCGATGATTATCCTTTAAGTGTTGTCCATGATTACATAATCTGATTCTATTTATTTTAATGAGACATAAAAGTTAAACCAGAGATAAATTCATGTAATACACATTATTAATCTCACAAGATTAAATATTCTTTAACCACTAGGGTTTTCTTTTTATCTATTTTATTAAGTGAACAATTCAACACATACACTAACCTATAGTCTAGGTATAAAATTAGAGTGTACAAATTGTGAATGAACATAATTTATTTGAATAGAGAATATTCCTATGAACATTTTGCGATTTAAATTACTAAATTTGGAGTTCATATGAAAAAGATATGAAATAAACAAGTTTTGAAGTTTGAAATATGAAAATAGGTCTAATTCTGTGATTATTTGAAAGCCTAGGGTTCTATCCGCAAGATTTTAGGGGCCTGCATGTGAAAACCAGGGACGATGGTTTGATTCCAAACAAACCGAGGGTCTCTTCAACAAATTTACATGCGAAGGGGATCGCGTCTGCTCAACCGTTAGATCTAAAATCAACGGCCGAGATTAGATCCGCGGCCGAGTGCGTGTGCGTGTGGACGAGCGAACGCTGACAGGCCGGCCGGTGGTGTCAGCGACTGAGAAGGGAGGCGGGCTGACCAGTCGGGCCCAGGGGCAGAGCGCGGGTGAGGGAGCGGACCTGAGCGGTTGGATCCGAATCGGACGGGTAGGATTAGGTCTACTCTAATTGAATCTAGGCCACTTGATCTCAGATAGGCGGTTGAGATCTCACGGCAAGCCTGGGTAAAGTTTCCTTGGTTGCCAGCGGCAGCGCCGCTCGACTCCGAGGAAAAGCTCCGCTGGAGGCAAGGGCACGGGCACATCGGGGGGTCCTAGGGTGCTGGAGATGGTTCAGGCGGGTTCGAGGTGGCATAGCGGACTCGATCGTGGGCTTGACACTGGCATAGAGGCACCGGAGGGTACCAGTCTACAGCAGAGCGGCCCGACGGTGGCACTAGCCAACTGTGGCGAGCAATTGCGCAAGAAACAAGGTAGGGAAAGGGAAATTAGGGGTGTGGGGAGGTGTGTTACCTTGAGAGACGGCTACACGACCCTTGAACAGCGGCCGGGACACGGCAGGACCTTGGGTCGACGGCGGCGGCTTTCCGACTGTACGAGGGAAGCTCCGGTGAGCACGAGCAAAGGGAACCAGAGAGGGAGAGTGTAAGTTAAGGCACATCTCAAGTCGCGGGCACCAAGGTAGAACTCATCGAGGTGAGAGGCACGGCGAAGGTCCAACGGTGACGGCGGAACGGGCGTGCGAGCACGGCGAGCGGCAGCGGTCTTCCGAGATCTCCGAGAAGGAACGACGCACGGGTGTCTGCGAGTGGGGAAATGTCCGAGTGGACGGGAGGGGGCTTGAGTAGGGGCTCGGCACGTGGGTGGTGACCAGAATTCGCGTGAACGTGGGTGCGGACGTGGGCGCGGCCATGGCGGGTGCGCGGACCAGGTGTTAGAGGAGGGGGCGAGGGCTGACAAGCGGGGCCCGGCAGACATTGGCTCAGGCACGCGGATGCACGAAGGAACGCACCGACAAGTGGGACCCAGGCGGCAGAGAGAAGGAGTGGGAGAGCGTGCGGGCACGAGATCCACCGCTGACAGGCGGGGCAGCCTGTTAGCGAGGGCGGGCGCGGGCGTGCATGGAGCTAGGCCGGTTTGGGTTAGCTGGGCCGAAATAGAGTTTTCCTTTTTCCTAGAATTTCTAGTTGCTTTTCTATTTTATTTTCTCTAGGGTTTTCAATTCAAATTTAAACCAAGCTTCAAATTCAAACTAATTCAAATATGTGCAACAATTCAAAGAATATTTAAGCTCAGCATGATGCAACATTTCATGACTCATAATGTTTTGACAAAAATAAATAATTAATCCCTCACTAATTAAGCTAAATCTACTCAAAAGGAAAAGAGAGAGAGAAGCTAGAGAGAGATATAAGAGTAACACCTGAATTTGGTAGATACTTAGAAAGAAATTTTATACCCTCAAATTCAGGGTGTTACAGACCTATCCCCCTTAAAAAGACTCTTGCCCTCGCGATTCAGGGTTGGCTAGAAAAGAGCTCAGGATACTTGGCTTTCAATTCATCTTCTCTTTCCCAGGTTGCTTCTTCCTCTGAGAGATGGCCCCATTCAACTTTGCACATCCTGATGGTGCCTCTTCGAGTGACTCTGTCTGTTGTCTCCAGAAACTGAGTTGGCTTCTCAATATATGTCAGATCTTCTTGAACTTCAAGGTTCTCTGTTGGCAACTACTCTTCTAGCAATCTCAAGTATTTCTTCAGCTGAGACACATGGAACACGTCATGCACACTGACAAACTTTCTGGTAAGCTAAGCTGATATGCCACTTCTCCACGTCTTGCTTGGATCTGGTATGGTCTGATGTATCGAGGTGCTAGCTTGCCTTTGACTCCAAATCTTTTGATTCCTCTGATCGATGACACCTTCAGGTAGACATAATCTCCCACTTCAAAACTCAGTTCTCTTCTTCGGGTGTCAGCATAGCTTCGCTGTCTGGACTGCGCTGTCTTCAGATTCTCCCGAACCATTCTGATGTTCTCTTCAGCTTCAAGCAGAATATCCGGACCAAACACCTGCCTTTCACCAGGTTGGTCCCAATGCAATGGAGTTCTGCAATTTCTCCCATAAAGTGCTTCGAATGGTGACATCTTCAGACTGGCTTGGTAGCTATTGTTGTAGGAGAATTCTACATATGGGAGTCTCTTGTCCCAACCTATCTTGTCTTGCAAAGCACAAGCCCTCAACATATCTTCAAGAATCTGGTTAGTTCTCTCTGTTTGACCATCTGTGTGCGGGTGGTAAGCTGAACTGAACTTCAAGTGTGTGCCCAATGCTTCATGCAACTGCTGCAAAAAATGAGAAGTGAACCGGGTGCCTCTGTCTGATACTATCTTCTTTGGAATGCCATGCAAGCACACAATCCGAGACATGTATAATTTTGCCAACACTACACTATTGTAGGTGGTCTTGACTGGTATGAAATGGGTCGTCTTTGTCAAGCGGTCCACTACTACCCAGATTGAGTCATAACCAGTATGAGTGTGAGGCAAACCAACTATAAAGTCCATCCCGATCTCATCCCATTTCCACTGAGGAATCTGCAACGGCTGCAACAAACCTACGGGCCACTGATGTTCTGCCTTAATCCTCTGACAACTGTCGCATACAGCCACATACTCTGCTATCTCCCTTTTCATACCGTACCACCAGAATCTTTTCTTCAGGTCTTGGTACATCTTCTTGCTACCAGGGTGTATAGACTATGATGTCTCATGAGCTTCCTTGAGAATTAGTTCCCTGATCGATTTGATGTCGGGAACACACAGTATATCCTTAAACCATACCACTCCTTCTACGTCTTCACGAAAAATCCTTGCCTTTTCCATCTATGATCAGCTACCAAATCTCGTTGATCTTCTCATCATCCTTCTGGCCCTTCCTGATATATTGCTCTAGAGTGGGTTCCAGCTCAACTGTCACTCCTTGAGTGTTGTTCACAATTTCTGAGACTCAATATATCGAATTCCTTTGCTAGCTCATACGACATCGGGTGAGCGGCCAACATGTTGACTTGACTCTTTCTGCTCAGAGCATCTGCAACCACATTTGCTTTTCCTAGGTGATAATGTATCTCCAGTTCATAGTCTTTGATTAACTCGAGCCATCTTCGCTACCTCATGTTCAGCTCTGACTGGGTGAATATGTACTTAAGACTCTTGTGATCTATGTAGATATCACACTTTTGCCCATACAAATAGTGCCTCCAGGTCTTCAGTGCATGAACCACGGTGGCTAACTCTAGATCATGAGTAGGATAATTCTTCTCATGAATCTTCAACTGTCGGGACGAGTATGCCACTACTCTGCCTTCCTGCATTAACACACATCCCAGTCCGGTGTACGAAGCATCACAATATACTGAGAATCACTTGTGGACATCCGGTAGAATCAATACTGGTGTTGTTGTCAACTTCTGCTTCAATGTCTCAAAGGACTTTTGACATGCTGGGGTCCACTTGAACTCAATCTTCTTTGCCAACAAGACTATCATTGGCCTGGCAATCTTGGAGAAACCTTCAATGAAACGTCGATAATAATCAGCCATTCCAATGAAACTCTTGATTCCTCGGACGTCTTTTGGTGCTTTCCAGTCCAGAATAGCTACTACCTTCTTCAGATCCACAGCCAATCCCTCTTGGTTTATAATGTGACCCAAGAATAGGACTTTGCTGATCCAGAACTCGCACTTGCTAAGCTTAGCATACAGCTAACAATCTCATAGCCTTTGTAGTACTTTCCTCAAGTGCTCTTCATGCTATTGCTCATTCTGGGAATATACAAGGATATCATCAATGAACACCACTACAAACTTATCGAGGTAATCCATGAACACGATGTTCATCAAGTTCATGAAATAAGCTGGCGCATTTGTCAGACCGAATGACATGACCGTGAACTCATATAGTCCATACTTGGTGATGAATGTTGTCTTTGGTACATCTGAAGGTCGGATTCTGAGCTGATGGTAACCTGACCTCAGGTCTATCTTTGAGAACACACTGACTCCTCTCAACTGATCGAATAAGTCTTCAATTCTAGGTAGGGGTACTTATTCTTGAATTCAAGGATCTGTAATCAATGCACATCCTTTTCGATCCATCCTTCTTCTCCACAAATGGCATTGGGGCTACCCAAGGCGAGGTACTTGGTATGATGTAGCCTTTCTCTAACAACTCATCAATTTGCTTCTTGAGTTCCACCAATTCTGGTCCGGACACTCGATAGGCTCTCTTGGAAATAGGGGCGGTGCCGGGTATAAGCTCTATGGCAAATTCAACTTTCCTTTCAGGTGGCATACCTGATAACTCCTTAGGAAACACATCTGGGAATTCTGACACTATGTTGATAGCTTCTGATGGTTCAATCTCCTCAATATGGGTGGTGACTTGGTGATAGCTTCCTTTCCTTGGTCTAGACAAGACCAACTCCACTAACACTTCCTCTCCTGATAAGGACACTAATTTCACTGTTCTCTTGTCACAGCTAAGACTGGCTTGATATTTGGTTAGCCAATTCATCCCTAGGATGACATCTATAGTCGCATCCTGGTTACCCATAACTATTAGATCAGCGGGGAACTCTATCCCCCTATTTGAATTCTTGCACTAGGGAAAAATCTATCCGTTTGGGTTCTCCCACCGATTGAACTAACTCTCATAGGTGGATACATGGGTGCTACTGGTATATTGTGTGATTCTTCCCATGATGCAGTCACAAAAGAATGCATTGCTCCAGTATCAAATAACACATTTGCAGAATGGTACTCGACTGAGAATGTACCTAGTGCCACTCCTGGGGTCTCCTGGACTGTGTCGACCTCCAAGTGGTTCACCCTTCCATACTAGGCATGAGGCTGCCCACGGTTGTTGCCTCCTTGCTGCATCGCATTTTGTCAAACAGGGGCATTGGGAGTTGGCTACTACTGAGCTACTTTCTTTGGGCAATGATTCGCCTAATGGCCTTGTTCTCCATTGTGCAAACATGCACGGCTTCCTCCTTGCACTGGAGCTGCTTGGTTGTTCTGGTTCATTGTGGGGCAGGAAGGCGAGGTGCCTGGTTGCTCTGACGCTGATACTGATTCCCTCCCAGATGGTTGTTCTGATGGTACTATTGCTGCTGAATCTAACGCTGATGCTGGTGATGGTGACCTTGCTTGAATTGTTGAGGTGGGTTGCTTGAGTAGCGGGGACGGCTGCTACTCCTGGCCTGAGATCCACCAATCTTGTGCTTCTTGTCTTCCATCTCCCGACGCTTCCTTTCAGTCATTATGGCTCTGTCGATCAAATGCTAGAAGGTAGGGAAAGTGTGGTTCATCAGCTGGTGGTGAAGGGGGTCAACCAAACCTCTTAGGAAACGGTACTGCCTCTTAGCATCCGTATTGACATCTTCTGGCACATAACGTGATAGCTATAGAAACTTGTCCCTATACTCACTGACGGACAATGGACCTTGCTTCAAGGCTAAAAACTCCTCCTTCCATACTATCATCAGTCCCTCGGGCACATGGTAGCGACGGAAGTTGTCCCTGAATTCCTCCCAGGTGATGGCTTCAGGGTCGGCATGGGTGGCGAGGTAAGACTCCCACCAAGACTGTGTTGCTCCCCTTAGCAGACGGGGACCATACAGAACCTTCTCACGATCGTTGCACTGAGTAGTGTGCAACTCATGTTCCATGGTACGCAACCAATCTTTGGCGTCCATGGGATCAGCAGAATGGGCAAAGACAGGGGGATGACCCGTCATGAATTCTGCCCGCTTGTCTCTGGGCACCTATGGCATCTGGACTTGCACTTGGGGTTGAGGTGGGGGTGACTGCTGCTGCACCTGCTGCATCGCTGCTAAGGTCTGACCAATCGCTTGGACTGCTTGGGTCTACATTAGGAACATCTGCTCAATGGTCATCGGGGGTGGCGGTGGGAACTACTGCTGAGCTGCATCTTCCTAGGGTGCCTGCTGCTCTTGCTGAGCGCGCCTTGCACCTCGGCGCCTATTCTCAGACATCTGTAGAGAGCACACACATATCAGATCTAACTCCATAGTCTTTCAGCATAAGAAAAGATATATGGAAATCGTCATAGCACTGAACAATTGATCATCTTCACTAACAGCTTCTCAGATAAAGAGGAAAGTGGAAATAAAGGGATTACCCAACTAAATAACTGACTTTATTAATAACTGCACCAAGTTGCAGGGGATACTCAAACCTTGGTGACAATCATTACAAAGATCCAACTTCATTACAAGTTCATCACGACAAGCATCCCAACATATGACAAGCAAACTAACTCTGACTAAGACTAACTGAGACTAAGACACTGACTTAAGCATTATTACATACTCTGACTCTGTCGATCTATGGATCCAAATCTATCTGGGTCCTGTAGTTAGGGGTACCATAGTCGAAGCGACCATAGGGCGGCGAACAGTAAGGGTGTTGAATCCTGATAGGGATGGGAGAAACACCATCCAAGTAGTGGCGTGCTGTGCACTCAGCACGCAATTCCACAACCTCCGCCCGAACCTTGCCCAACTCATCAAGGGCGTGGTCTAGCTCAGTGTTGAGCACAGTGGCCAAGTTGACCATGTTGTTCAACCTAGGATTGCCCTCACCAACGGGCGAGACAATCACACCTTAGCACTACCGGTCGAACGGCGAGGTTAGTACTTCAGGTCGAGGCCGTTAGCTACCCCGCTGAACAACGAACAATACTGAGAAAGTGCTTGTCGTGCTGCATCTAGCATGGCTGCCTTGGCAGAATCCCTCTCAATGATAGAATAGTGCTCTGAGCAAGCCTCTGCACCCCGGAGATCATTGTCTAGACGATGCACCAAGCAAGTAGCATCCCACTGGTCCGGGTATAACCCGCGACGATGCTGGTAGACTACACAATGGTACTCAATGGACCAAGTGTGTCGGTCGAAAGCCTGACGCAGCAAGGTGTCGAGAGCGTCATGGAAGTGACACCCACGAGCGGCGTCGTGAGTGATGGGTCTAGCGATCCATCCCTTAGGCTCCTGCTCCTCTGAGAGCTCCGTGTTGTGGCTTGAACTGCCACCGGTGTCGTTGTCATCGTCTCCGTCAAGGTCTCCTCCAGTAGCCGGGATGCCCTAGGGTGGTGCAGAGGGCATCTCTGGCTAAGGTGCAGGGGAGGCTACCTCCTAGACTCCACCTCCTGTTGAGGCGAGGGGGAGGAGTCTTGTTGCTCCTGCTCCTGGTGGCGGCACTCCTGCTCGTCGTGCAGGTGATGATGCAGTCTCTCCAAGTGACTAGACTGACCTGGCACCATACGGCATAGAGGACGCTCCGCCAGGCGACAAGGCAAAAGGGGGATCACTGTCTTACGTGCACTGCATCTAATATGGGCCATATACACATATCGTAAGCACAAGAGTGAGAGTAGAACTATATGACCAGCAAATAAACAGAAAGAAAAGTGAGACAAAATTTTGTTAAATGAGTAAATAACATAGAATTGGTCAAGATGACCAACTTTTGAAATGACACTAAAGATCCAGGTATGAGTAGGGGTCTATAGTCCTTAGGGCGACCATTCTAGTCTAGGTTAGCGATCCTACAGTCAGCAAGGGCTTTGATACCACTTATGTCACACCCGGTTTTGGAAGGCAAACCAAATGTGAACCATGTACGTGCCAGGATCAGAAACTCACGTACACAGCGATTACATAATTGGACATCATCACACATTGCTCAAAGTAAATAGCGGAAAGGTACTTTTATTACAATAAGATGTACAAGACATCCATAGAGTCTAATACATAGCCATAGTCTTTAACATTAATATCGAAGTGCGGAAATAAGTAACGTAGTAGATAAGGCCTACACAGGCAGCTGACTAGGGGTTTGCCACTAAGAAAAACTAGAACTCGTCGTAGTCCTAGAACTCCTCAAAGTACTCCATGTTGCTAGCATCTCCTCTTGAGCACTGAGTACAGTGGGGACAACCTGGGGTGGGGTGGTTTGTAAAGCAAGGGTGAGTACACATCAACGTACTCAGCAAATGTCCCGTTTGGCTAAAGTGGACTAGCTGTATGTGGAGTTAAGGTTAAGCAGTTGCTTTTAGTTGGTCAAGTATTTATTACTATTAGTAGAGCCAAGTTTTAGTGATAACCCAGTTATTACCCAAATGTACCTCCTCCAAGAGGAAATACAAGAGATCAAAATTATAACCATCATTATTAATCATCATCATAAAAGTAACCAAAGTTCTTCTAATCAAAGAGGATCCCATGGCCGCTCTTAACCTTGAGCTCGGCTGATATACCAGTTTCTAACACTCTGTAGAGGTTGCACACTTTACCCACAAGCCATGATTCCCATTCTGCCCGAGGATCATGACTCCCCATTGATCACTACCAAGGTGACCTGGTAGGGTCTCACTACGTAGCCTTTACAAAGACTCCCTTGGTGCATAGCTACTCATTAGGTTTCGCCAGTCGTACAAACGCAGTACACCTCCCTAAGGTTGGTGACTAACAAAACCAAATCGAATGAACCTCTGCACCCCCCCCCCCCTTGGCAGAGCGAGCACTACGCTCCGGTCCCCATTGATGGCCCTTAAGCAAAGCCAACTACACCCCCAAGTTCATCTAATTACTCAACTAAGGGCATCCCATTCCACCCTCATGGTTGCACTGTTATCCTGGGTGGTCACTCCAAAAACAGGTCCTTAAAGAGAGGTATTCAGAAAAATGGCCTAAGTCCCCTAAAGTATCACAATATCAGCATCGAGATAACATCATCGTATCATAAATGTTCACATCATGTTCATTGATTAAGTTGAAGCGGTAGCATAAGCTAACCAAGATTAGCCCAAAAGTTAAACAAGGGTAAGTAAATACAGAATAGTCAATCCTTAGGTTTCAATAATGTAATGCGGGACGGTGAATTATAAAGTCTTCGGCAACACACTCAGGAACCACGGGCTACTCCTTGTCTAAATAAAACGATCATACATTTCAATACATTTGGTAAATGACAAATGAACAGTGTTGGGGGTCTGCTTCGTCGCCGAAGGTCCTATTCGGAAGGTTAACATAGAAGCAACGCCGAAGATACCGTTCAGGGAGCTTTGGCATAGCAACGCGCCTTGAGGCAAAGGGTTGCACCGACTTAAAGATGCAAAGATTGATCGGCCCATGATAGCATGTGTCATGATTGTAACCAGTTATAAGGGGTATAAATGTAAACTCGTACAGGTTGTGTCCTGTTACTATAAATAGGTGAACAGTACTCTCGTACTGTTCACGCTGACTTGTATTCGCTCGTGCGTCACGCTTGGACTTTTACCTTCTGTCAAGCCGAAGGTACAAATATAATTCAAATAATTCAATATTGTTTCTGTTTATCTATGATAATAAAAACATATATTAATAATGTCATATGATCATGTTGTCTTTTATATTTCATATGTTTCTTCTTTCATTAACATGCACTGTGATGATGAAGGTATGTCCTTCATCACCTTCGTCTGAAGATCATTATATCCTATGGGAAATAATGCTTCGAAGGACAAAGGGCATTAACCTTTAATATTTTATGTTGCCTTATTCTTAAGCCGAAGCATTTGAGAACAAGTCCCAACATTGGCACCCACCTCCGGTGAACTCACTTCCACTCTTGAGTTGATGGCTTCATTTAGCAACTAAGTTGTAGCACCTTCAGTTATGAAGCTGGTGCTCCCGATAACAGGTGGTTCATTCTCAGAGCTAGCCAACAAGAAGCAGAAGAAAGAAGCGCAGAGAAGGGTGTAGCATGTTGGGGTGCAGGGACCCTTCATCAAGTCCAAATGGTCCCACATCCCAATTACTTTCTCCCAGGAGGATCTTCAGCTCAAGGATTACCCCCACAATGATGCTATGGTCATACCTGGTGTCATCAAGGGGTTTCTGGTTCATAATGTTCTGGTTGACATAGGTAGTGCAGCGGATATTATATTTGCTAAGGCCTTCAGACAAATGCAAGAGCCAGAGGATAAGATTCATGATGCCACACACCCTCTCTGTGGCTTCGGAGGAAGGCAAATTGTAGCACTCGGTAAAATCACAATGCCAGTAACCTTTGGCTTTGTTCATAACACAAGGACTGAACAAATTGTTTTTGATATTGTTGACATGGAGTATCCATACAATGCAATCATTGGCCGAGGGACACTTAATGCTTTCGAAGCTATACTTCATCCAGCATTCTTATGTATGAAAATACCTTCGGAGCAGGGGCCTATTGCTATCCATGGAAGTCAAGAGGCTGCTAGAAAAACTGAAGGAAATTGGATAGATTCAAAGGCAATCCATAATATAGATAAAGCCAAAGCATGTGAGTAGTATAAATACAAAAGAGAGAAGGCTTCTTCGGTGGATCAGCCGAAGCCTATGCTCTTATGTGAAGACATAGCAGATCAAAGAGTATTGCTGGGGTCTCAGCTATCTAAAGAACAAGAGAAGACTTTGCTAAGATTCTTATTCAACAATAAAGATGTCTTTGCTTGGTCTGCTAATGATCTCTATGGTGTCAACAGAGATGTCATTGAACACTCACTCAACGTGGATCCATCCTTCAGGCCAAGGAAACAAAGGCTTTGGAAAATGTCTGAAGACAAAGCTGAAGGAGCTCGGAACAAAGTGAAGAGACTCCATAGTGCTGGTGTTATCAGAGAAGTGAAATACCCAGAGTGGCTAGCCAACACTGTTATGGTGAAGAAGGCTAATGGTAAATGGAGAATGTGCATTAATTTTACAGATCTTAACAAGGCTTGTCCGAAGGATGAATTCCCATTGCCAAGAATAGACTCCTTAGTGGACGCAGCAGCTTCTTTGGAGCTCATGAGTCTACTGGATTGTTATTCTGGCTATCATCAAATATGGATGAAAAAGGAAGATGAGTCGAAGACTAGCTTCATAACCCCCAGCGGCACATATTGTTACCTTCGGATGCCTGAGGGGCTCAAGAATGCTGGAGGGAGCTTCAGCAGGATGACAACCAAGGTCCTCCATTCTCAAATAGGCAGGAATGTACTGACCTATGTTGATGATATCATAGTGAAAAGTACGAAGCAAGAAAATCACATTACTGATTTACAAGAGACATTTGCTAACTTTAGGCAGGCTGGTCTAAAGTTGGAATCCAGAGAAGTGTGTCTTTGGGGTAAAAAAGGGCAAGTTCCTTGGTTGTCTGGTGTCAACTAAAGGAATTGAAGCCAATCCAAGTAAGATTGAGGCTATTCTTCGGATGGAACCGCCAAGCACAAAGAAGGGGTCGAACGGCTGGCAGGAGGCTAGCATCATTAAATAGATTCATATCCAGATCAGCAGAAAGAAATCTGCCATTTTTTGAAATATTAAAGTCAGCCGAAGTCTTTTAATGGGGCTCGGCAGAGCAAAAAGCCTTTGAAGAGTTGAAGCAATATTTGATCGATTTAACAACATTAACTCCACATGCGCCAGGGGCTCCATTGCTATTATATGTGGCAGCTTCATATTTTGCAGTGAGTGCGGTGCTGGTACAGGAGAAGCTAGACGGTCAAGTTAAAAAGCAAGCTCCAGTGTATTTTGTCTCTGAAGTTTTAAGTCCATCAAAGAAAAATTATATGGAATTGGAGAAGGTGTTGTATGCTGTATTAATGGCCTCTAGGAAGCTTCGACATTATTTTCAAGCATACCACAAAATTGTTCCTTCGTCACAGCCTCTGAAGGACATTATGAAGAATAAAGAAGCTACTGGAAGGATTGGAAAATGGGCCGCAGAGCTTGATGAATTCACTATTGACTATGTGCATAGATCCTCAATTCAGTCCCAGGCGTTAGCAGACTTCATCGCTGACTGGACGCCAGGGGCTCAGGAAGAAGAAATAAACAAAGACACTGAAGCTTGGACAGTGTTCTGCGATGGTTCGTGGGGAACCTTCGGTGCAGGAGCGGCTGCTGTTCTAGTAGCACCATCAAAAGTCAAAACATGTTATGCAGCCAAGCTTGATTTTAGTTGTACAAATAATATTGCTGAATACGAAGCACTCTTGTTGGGGCTTCGGAAGTTAAGGGCAATGGGAATAAGAAGGGCCATCTTGAAAACTGATTCTCAAGTCATTTCTGGTCATGTGGACAAAAGTAGTAAGGCAAGAGATCCGAAGCTTGAAAAATATCTGGATACAATTCGAAGGTTGGAAGCTTCTTTCGAAGGTTTTTCTATCAAGAATATTCCAAGAGGCGAGAAATGAGCATGCAGACCTGCTAGCCAAATCAGCGGCTCAGGGGCTCCCTTTACCTTCTGAAGTATTTTTTGAAACAATAAAGGCACCTTCGATTGAACTCATGGAGAGAGCAGTGCTTACCATTTCTCCAATACATAGTGAAGATTGGAGGACTGAAATTATATCTTTCCTCTAGGGTAATTGCCTTTCAGATGACGAAGTTTATAATAAGAGGATGGAAGCAAGAACAAGACCGTATGTAATAATAGAAGGGGAATTATATAAACATGGAATCTGTTCTCCACTTCTCAAGTGTTTATCAAGAGCTGAAGGTATTGAGTTAATATAGGAGATACATGCAGGATTGTGTGGATCTCATATTGGGTCTAGGCCATTGCTGGGAAAGTATTTAGGCAAGGATTCTACTGGCCGAAAGCGGCTTCGGATGCAGCAGAGTTGGTTCAAAAATGTGAAAATTGTCAAAAATGTGCAAGAGACCAGAAACAACCTTCATCTCTCACTCAGTTAATACAGCCCACTTGGCCGCTGCAAAGATGGGGCCTGGATTTGTTAGGCCCACTTCCACCAGCGCAAGGCAATTTGAGATATGTCGTGGTGGCTGTGGAATATTTTTCTAGGTGGATTGAAGCGAAGCCTTTGGCTACAATAACTTCGGTTACAATCCAGAAATTCTTCTAGCAAAATATCGTTTGTCGCTTCGGCGTGCCGAAGGCTATAACTATGGACAATGGAACACAGTTTGATGCCAAAACATTCAAGGATTTCTGCGATCAGATTGGCACGAAGATTCATTTTGCATCAGTTAGGCACCCGGAGTCAAACGGACTAGTCGAAAGAGCAAATGGCATTATAATGACGGGAATAATGAACTTAATCTTCAATCAGCCCAGAGGAAAGTGGCCAGATAAGTCGATTAAAGTGGTGTGGAGTCACAATACTGTTAGAAATATGCCCTAGAGATAATCATAGAGATGAGCATATTTCTTTGTATCCATGATATATATATTGCTTAATTGAATATCCATGGAAGGCACCTTGTATTGATTAGCAATTATGTGAATTGTTTGTGAGATTCTTTACTTATATGGTTATTCTAAATGGTGTCCCTAGTCAGAGTCGATGACTAGCACATGTATTAGTTGATGACTACATTTCACAAGTCATGAACATGGAGATGTTAAACTAATAATGTGGGCGCATGTATGACATGAGGCTGGACCGACCCAACGTGAGATATTGTAATATAGTTCTCTTTTTGCAACATGAATACTGTATCCTTAGACCTGAGATTGTCACATGTTCTCAAGATGTGAATTGACTTACTTAGGGACTATCAAACGCTATTCCGTAACTGGGTAGTTATAAAGGTAGTTTTGGGTTTGTCAGGAAGCATGCTGTGAGGCATGGTCAGTCAAGATGGAATTTGTCCCTCTCTTTGTGAGAGATATCCCTGGGCCCCTCGAGTGATTGGATCAAGAAATGCATGGCCATGCTAGGGTTAAGAGTTAACCATTGAAAGGATTCCAATTCACAGTATCGAGAAAGAGAGGTCAGCTTAGAGCCAGACCAAATATCGTGAGACAAAGGGAACAGCATGTACGTAATGTTGTAATGGTTCGTCTGATATGATCTTTACGTGCGCATAGGAGTTGACATGTCTTGCTAGAGGCCACTGTCAATTATTGGGCCAAGTAAGAGTACTCGGGCTATGTCTATTTGTACGTGAACCTATAGGGTCACACACTTAAGGGGAAGGAAGCCTAACTCGGATTAGATCCGAAATTATACTGGGCTTTAGGGTTACTGATGGGCCTCAGTGTCAGAAGCCCACCATAACGCCTATATAATGAGGGGCGGGGGCGCGGTTAGGCTAACCCTAATTCGCCACCAGCAAACGAGTAGCCGCTCGCCTCTCGCCCTCGCCAAGCCACCGTCGCAAACCTAGCAGTTCGGTACGCGGCGCTTCCTCCCTGTACATGTGGACGCTTCCTCCCTGTACATGTGGATACCTCGGAGGTGCTGCATCTAGAGCACTAGGACAAACCGTGCGAGGACGTGAAGGACGCCGGCGACTGCACGGCACTGCTCGACGCGTTCGTCTACATCGAGATGTCTTCCGCTGCTCTGCGCGTCTAGTGGTAATTCCATGACCTATAACCGCAGTAGTTCTTGGTTTTATGGGGTTGAAAATTTTGTTTTGCGCTAGCGTAGCCTCCCCGTAATCCTTAAGTGGTATCAGAGGTAGGTTCTGCGTAGTTTTAGGTCTGGATCTAGGTTCATGAGATGGATCTACTTGATGCACGGTTTGATTAGATCAATTGGTTATAAAGGGTTGAAGTAGATTACATCGGATATGACTGAAGAGATTAGTTCGTCCTTCTCTGTTATGTGCGCGACTTGCCCCTACCGGCTGGAATCACCATCGGGGCTAACTGCGTACACAACCAGCAGATTGACGTAACAGATCGACGTCATGAGTGTAATCTTCTTCAGGTCGAAAGTCTCGGATTTGGGTTGATTTGATCAACCGCATGGGACCGCTGTGGCTATCTGCTGTAGTGGCGAACATATAGAAACGTGTTTGTCTAACCTATTTTTGCAGGACATCTTGTGATCGGTATGGCTATTGTGTGTATATGATGCATATTAATGAATTATTCATGACCTGTGTGTCATGACCAGGGCAATACGGCTGGAGCCACATGTATTGTCCAAATTTAATGTAATGACCTGCATGTCAATATGTGATGATCCAAAGCGTATATGTAATTTGTTTACCAGCATACGTTAGATAGGTCTTGAAGGACTCATCACCTGAAGGATGGCATACCTATATCATGGAGATGGAAATTGTTGGGGGCCTTCGGCTCCCGAAGGTCCTCAAGAAACATAATTTGATAATATTTTCCAAGTGTAATATGTGAACAGGCACCTTCGGAATAGGCACCTTTGGAGTCAGGTTGCGAATATACAAGAGCGTGGTTAAGACGAAGCTTGACTGGAATGAAAAACGATCATGACGAAGGATAAGGCGATCACGAAGCTATGTGCAGAAAGGCTTCGGCACAACAACAGAAAAGAAGAACCGACTTAAAGATGAAAAGCCAAATTGGACCTCGAAGAATTACTGTAGTTATTGATAAATGTAAAGGGCATCTATGTAATTTTACACGGGCTGCGACCCGAGTCTATAAATAGGTGAACAGTACTCCCATACTGTTCACGCTGACTTGGCATACGCTTTTTCGTATCACCTTTGTACCTTTGCTTTTCATCAATCTGAAGGTACATTTGTAATTCATTTTTATAAATTTAATAATGGAAATATATCGATGATAATATTGGTATCATTATTCGCACATTATATATAGTTGCTCTCTTTTAATCATTTGTCAACCTAACGAAGGTCCTTTCTTTCGTAACCTTCGTCCGAGATTCGTTATACCCGAAGGGATATAACGTTTCTAAGGGCGAAGGAGTTCGACATTTAACACTTTTATGTTGCCTTGTTCTTGATTCATAGCATTTGAGAACAAGTCCCCAACATTGGCGCCCACCTCCGGTCAACTCACTTCCACTTTGGGTTTTGAAAACCTTCGGCAAACGTCACCTTCGTCATGCCGCCGAAAAAAGCTTCAACGACAGGGGCTGCCACTCTGCAGCCGCTGGACCCCAATTAGGATGTCGTCTCTCTTAGGGAGGCCCGAAGCCAGAAGAGGAAGGCCATCAGCCCAACGCCTCCGGAAGATGACTTGGACCAAGAAATACAAAAGATGGAGATGCTCCATCAACAGGTTCAACGGAAGAAGGAGAAGATGGCTCGTCTAGCTGATCTTCAAAAGCAGATACATGAAGCCTCTAAAGAGCTTCGACATCTCGCTCAAGATGACCAGAATCAAAGGCCCCCGCGCAGAGAGCTTCATCAAGAGGGTTTCTACAACGAGGATGACTGGTATGAAGATTTCCATCACGGAAATTTTGCTTTTGATGACGCTTCTCCCTTGTCAACAGAACTGCAGGCTGTTCCTTGGCCACAGTCTTACAAGCCGCCTCAGCTCCCCATGTACGACTGTCATTCAGACCCAAAACAATTCTTGATGAGCTATGAGGCAACTATATCTTCGTACGGTGGCAACACGGCGGTCATGGCAAAGTCCTTCGTCATGGCTGTCAGGAGCGTTGCACAAACTTGGTACTCTTCCCTTAGGCCAGGGACAATCACCTCATGGCAAAAGTTGAAGGATATGCTGATAACCAGCTTCCAAGGGTTTCAGACGAAGCCAGTCACTGCTCAAGCTTTATTCCAGTGCACCCAGGATCACGAAGAATACCTTCAGGCATATGTCCGAAGGTTCCTACGTCTGAGGGCGCAGGCACCAACAATGCCCAATGAAATTGTCATTGAGGCCATGATCAAGGGGCTTCGGCCAGGACCTGCAGCTCAGTACTTTGCCAGGAAGCCTCCTCAAACACTGGAGAAGCTGCTCCAGAAGATGGACGAGTACATTCGAGCTGACAATGATTTTCGCCAAAGAAGGGAGGAAGCTCTCAGGTTCTCTGAAATGACTAGGGGTTTCGGAGGTAGATTTTATCCAAAGCACGTCAGGTCAATTCACAATTCTACTCAAAATGACGACAAAGCGAGTCAACAGCAAAGGCCACAGTGCTCCTCGCAAGCTTCGGGGCAACAGCAAAGCTCCTTCCGACCGCCAGCGCCAAGGGGCAGAGGCGCCAGGGGCTTCGGGGGAAGATTTGGGGATCAACCAAGAAAAATATATTGCCTATTCTGTGGTGAAGGTAAGGGCCACACCACCAGGATGTGTCACATTACCATCCAGAAGCAAAAGGAGTTAGCAGAAGCTGCTGCACAACAGAATCAGCCGAAGCAGGTCATGCATACTGCTTCGTACCATTCGCCTTACATTCCAGAATATGTAGGCAATCACCCTGCAGCCTCTGTTGCTTCGGCAAGCCAACCCCAAGCTTCCTGGCAACAGCTTCCACCGCCACCACCAATACAACGAGCTTCGCAGCCAGAAGGGAGCCAGCACTCTCACCCCCAGAGGGACTTCAGAGAAGAATCCGAAGCTCGCACAGTCAATAGCACTGTGCCAAAGTCGAAGCACATTTATTGATAAATATCCTACCAAAACAGCAGTTTTTTCGCATTTTTACATTCAGTATTACTTTTTTGTTAATAAGGAACAATTATGGGAAGTTTAAGTGTCTTTTATCGTTTTTCAATTTCTTGTAACACTTACTCCATAGGCTTGAGTTGCCGAAGCATACGAATTTATGGTGGCATGAAGGACCGTTGTATTGTCAAAAGTTTTTTATAACGGACACAGTGCAAATTCTTCGAAACAGTGAAAAGTCGTTCCTAAAGGAGCGCAGAGTAAGTTTTCTGAGATTACAGTGAAAAGTCAGCGCTGATTCCGCCGAAAGTAAAAGGCGAAGAAGCTCCTAAGGGAGGCTTACAGCGAAAAATAAACGCTGACTCCGCCGAAAGTAAAAGGCGAAGAAGCTCCTAAGGGAGGCTTACAGCGAAAAATAAACGCTGATTCCGCTGAAAGTAAAAGGCGAAGAAGCTCCTAAGGGAGGCTTACAGCGAAAAAGTCAACGCTGATATAAAAAGTGTGTGTGCTCTATTACAGGGATATGTATCTGTGCCACAAATGTCATTTTGCATAACATAACATCATCACATCATTCTGCATAACATAAGCATCATACAGCATATTGCATGTGGAACAAGAAGGGAGTACAGTATTGATCTTTGGAGAGTATTTTGGAGAAGTGAAAATCGTACTAAAGCACAAGACAAGTCGAGAAGAAGTGTAGCTTCATTAGAGAGGCAACAAAAAACTTTTCTATAGCGTCGGAGAATATTTCACGAAGCTTGGATAATCTTCACTAGCGAAGTATGCAATTTCTTGTGGTATAAGATTTTCTTCACGAAGCATGAAAAGAAGGGAAGGTGTTTTTTCGCCGAAGGCTCAAAAAATGGTATGTATGCAAGATTTCATGCATCGTAAAGAATTAAAACTGTACATGGATTATATATTACATTCAAAGTTACAGTATATTACATACGTTACGTTCCAAATGTTTTTACAGTAGCATTTAATCCTCTTTAAGAACTATTTCTGCAGCTTCGTTCAGTAGCTGGTCGACAACCTTGTCCATAATGGATTCGGCCATTTTTCTAATTTCATCGTCCCCCTTCGGGTGGGGGCCCGGAGATGCCTCAGCAGGTTCTCAGCGAAGAGAAGATACGGCTATATTACTATTACAAACCGTGAACAAAGTCTGGAATCAAAAATTACAACATAATAAAAATCACTAATTAATACCTATTTGCCCTTCGGGCTCTGTACTTTTTTCGGCAGCCGCCGCTACTTTTCTAGCATCATGGATGCCTTTTTCGCTCTTTTGAATAATTTCTTGCGCCATTTCTCGGCCGCCGTTGTCCCAGATATCGGTGAAAAATTTTCCGCCGATCATGCTTGCTTCGGCTGAGGGGTATTTAATGTCTTCGGAGGACAAAGTAGCTTCGGACTGCGCCAAAGATTTTACATGCTCGCACCCTTTCTTCTCTAAAATAGTGGCAATTCCTCTAGCACTCGAAAAAGCACATATGTCTCCGTGGCTATTTAGGATTTCTTCGAAGGCCTCAGCTTCGTTACTGATCCATTCCATCGGATCTTTGGGATTGCCCCTTGAGAAATTTTCTTCGCTAGAGAATGCGCCAACGTTGGCAAAGCTGGATTTTATCTTCATAACGCATTCTATGGATTTAACATAGCACCTTCTCTGAGAAGCATGAATTTCTTTAACATTAACTTCCAAATGATCTGCCCATTGATCACTTAACTCTCGTTTTGTTTCTTCAAGAATGCGTTCTTCTTTGGCTCGGGCTAGTTGTTTACGAAGATCTTCGATTTCACGCTTCTGAGCTTCGGCTTGAGTTTTAGAGTTAGCTTCGTCTTCCTTCATTTTTTCTACTAGTGTAAGCAGAACTCTGTCCTTCTCCAAGGCTTCGTTTCTTAGCCTGATAACCTCTGTTCGAAGGTTGTTGAGAGCAATGGTGCAGCTCTCGTCTTCAGCATTCTTTTGTGCCCTTAAGGCATTGCTGAGAATTAAGCCCTATTCAAAAAGAAATAATAGATTAACACAACAGTAAAGGACTCATTCAAAATCCACAAAATTCAAAATTTACAATCTTCGTACCTTCAGACTGTTATATGCAAGACTATCCGCAAGATCCTCCTTCGTCATGGCGCAAAGGCCAGCGTCAAGCTTCGGGAATCCCATGCTTCTGGCCATCTCCCGGCAGACAGATAGTTCTTTATTGTCTGGGAGGCAATACAAGAAGTCATCTTCGTCTGTCCCATTGAACACTACGGCCCCCTTCGGATACTTCAGTTCTCGGGCATAGTGATTGGCCTCAAAAATCTCTTCTTCAGATAGTTTCTTCCCCGAAGCATGTCGCACAATATAATCATGTATTTTGGAAGATGCTTCGGGGGTGGCAGTGCCAATTTCCTCAATCAGAATCGGTTCTGTTATTTTTGCTTTTTCAGTTTCTAAACTTGCCTTCGACATTTTTTCGACCTCCAAAGGCCCAGCTTCAGTTTCAAATTGCTGCCTCGAAGCTTCAGCAGCAAAGGCTTTAGTAGACACTTCAACAGTTTTCTTTGGAGTTATGCTTGAAGATTTAATTGTCTCCAAAACATCCAGCACATTAACCATCCTTTTTCTTTTCAGGGTTGCTGCTAGCCCTTTCTGGCTTTTAGTTGCCTCAACTTTTGTCGAAGGACTTAAAACATCTAGTGTTTTTCTTTCTTCAGATGTCTCTTTTCCTGTTTTTTCTATTGTTGGTGCTTCGGCCATTTCTTCGGATTTTGGCGCTGTAGTTGGTTCTCTGGCTTCGGTGGCCGAAGAGGTCTCGCCAATAAACTCGAGCACTATGGCCGGCTCAATACAGCGTGGAGGGTGTGTCAACACTTTTACCTTCTTCCTCTTCGGCACTAGCTCCCCGGAAGCAGCCGAAGCAGTGTCCTTTGCAGAAGAAGTATTTTTTCTCTTTTGACCTCGCATTGGATAATAGTAGTCGGGATAAATAAACCCAATTGCATCAAATACTCGGTTGAGTCTCTTCTTTTTTCGGCCTCCGAAAGTCGCTGATAACGCAGTGTTTTCGGCCTTTGTGTATGCCCCAAGCAATTCATCACTTACATTTTCAATGCTTTTCAGCCAATCATCATCCGGTTCAACAAACTTATCTCCATATTTGAATGTATATTTCAGTCTGATTAGTCCACCCTCGTCAGTTTCTTTAACGGTCTCCTTCAGCATTTCCCAGTTTTCTACAAGTGGCCACACTCTGAAGGCAATGTGCTCTTGCATCAAATCCCTGGTCCCAATAAAAGAGCAGACCACCCCGAAGGCCCTCTGACATTCTTCAGCTGCTTCGTCCATTTCCACCTTTGGTTTCCGAAGTCCGAAGCACTGCCAAATAGGGCGCATGATGATATCCTTGATATCTTCCCGAACCTTCAAATCGTTCTTCACATAGAACCATTCCTTCATCCATTCCCCGGGCCATCTCTTCCGAAAGGTTGGCACGGGGCAGCTTGACCCAGAGCGGGCACCGAAGCTATAGCAACCAAAATTATTATGATATTGCTCCTTACCCCAGGGTTTCGTCTCATATACTAGCTCGTGTATATTGCAAAAGCTTTTTGCACTTGGCTCCAGGCCCTGGCTTCTCACGGCCCAGACGAAGATTCCCAATCTTATCACTGCTTCGGGGGTAAGTTGGTGAAGATAAATTTGATATATTTTCAGAACTTCTACCACAAACCTGCTTAGAGGGAATCGTAGCCCAGCCTTTAAAAAGCTTCGGAAGATCACGACCTCATTATCTTCGGGGGTCGGCGTAGTTTTTTCTCCGTCATCTGCCCTCACCATGGATATATCTCGGAAATATCTCCCCCTCATATTTTCAAGGTGACTCTGCTTTATAGTTGATTTTCCGAAGTTTGAGTGACTAGGCCGCCACGGGCGATCTTCGGAGTCCTCTCCACCACTATCCACATCATAACTATCACTGTCGCCAGTATCTTCAGATAAACCCTCCAAAGTTTCCTTGACAATCTTTTCTGTATTGGTCTTCGACATTGACTCAAGAAAACCCAGGTGCATTTCCTCCGAAAGGCTTAGCTTCGAAGCACCAGCAACTATCTTATCCTCAGACATTTTCACGAATGCTGGCAAACCAGACTTGAAGCCAAAGCTTAAAAATTTAAGACCGAGCAAATGCTGTCACGCGCAGGCTGAAAGCTAGGTGCGTAGGCTAGAAGCTGGGTGAGTAAAAAGCAGGTGGCAAAAGGGCGTGCCAAATAAACCCGCGGTGAGCTTGTATTTATACACCCAGTATGTCGAAAACTGGAGGGCCCCGCTTGTCAATGACTGTTGCTATTCTAGCAAAAGGAAGGTGTTTTTTCGGACCTTCGGCTTAAAGCCTTCGTCCATGTCGCAATATGAATTTATCTTGACAATAAATTGATATTGCGAGGGGCTACTGTTGGGGGCCTTCGGCTCCCGAAGGTCCTCAAGAAACATAATTTGATAATATTTTCCAAGTGTAATATGTGACAGACACCTTCGGAACAGGCACCTTCGGAGTCAGGTTGCGAATATACAAGAGCGTGGTTAAGACGAAGCTTGACTAGAATGAAAAACGATCATGACGAAGGATAAGGCGATCACGAAGCTATGTGCAGAAAGGCTTCGGCACAACAACAGAAAAGAAGAACCGACTTAAAGATGAAAAGCCAAATTGGACCTCGAAGAATTACTATAGTTATTGATAAATGTAAAGGGCATCTATGTAATTTTACATGAGCTGCGACCCGAGTCTATAAATAGGTGAACAGTACTCCCGTACTGTTCACGCTGACTTGGCATACACTTTTTCGTATCACCTTTGTACCTTTGCTTTTCATCAATCTGAAGGTACATTTGTAATTCATTTTTATAAATTTAATAATGGAAATATATCGATGATAATATTGGTATCATTATTCGCACATTATATATAGTTGCTCTCTTTAAATCATTTGTCAACCTAACGAAGGTCCTTTCTTTCGTAACCTTCGTCCGAGATTCGTTATACCCGAAGGGATATAACGTTTCTAAGGGCGAAGGAGTTCGACATTTAACACTTTTATGTTGCCTTGTTCTTGATTCATAGCATTTGAGAACAAGTCCCCAACAGAAATCATCATGATGGACAGATTATTGGAGATGGGAATCACCATGTGACAGCAAGCCATACCGAATCACAACTGTTGTGTGAATGCCATTCTTAATGTTCTACTTGTTCATATTGCATATATGTCCTTGCGTGCGATGATATAAGTAGAACGATCCCTCATAAATGTTTAAGCTTAAATGCCTCTCCAAACCTTGCACTATCATAAGTCTTGTACAATTGGTGGTGGGTCTATGAAATTAGGGTGCCACCAGTTTTCCTTGACTGCAGAAAGGGTTGGTTAACTTAAACAAAGTCAGCTTAATGGTTAAGGACTTTGGGGCATAAGGTTGGGAGCCGAGACATAGAGATGTCACCCAACAACAGGAGTCATATATATGATATGATTAGCAAGGAGTTGCTTACCGATCTACCTTGTCTTCTAGCGGTGATGCTAAAGCTCACTAGTAGACTTGTTAGTTGTGGGTTCTGAATCACTAAGTATCAATCGAGGGATATTAATTTTAGTGGGAGTAGACTATTAAATGTTTAATATGATTTACTCTGTCATGGATATTTTTGTCTTAGTATTTTGCATTATTTTGTTGTAGATAAATGGCACCTAGCAAACCAACATTTACTTTGTGATCAATTCTTGAAAAGGATAAGTTAAATGGAACAAACTATACGGATTGGATCCGTAACCTGAGAATTGTTCTCAGGGCTGAAAAAAAGGAAGACGTTCTAGACACCCCACTGCCAGAGGATCCTGGTGAAGATGCAACTGCTGCAGCTAAAACCGCTTACAAGAAAGCAATGGATGCTAATCTTGAAGTGAGTTGCCTAATGCTTGCTTGCATGGAGCCTGAGCTACAGATGCAGTTTGAGACAAACCATGAGGCGCACGATATGATCGTGGCGCTCAAGGATATGTTCCAGACTCAGGCTAGGACTGAAAGGTTCAATGTGTCCAAAGCCTTTCTGGAAAGCAAGCTAGCAGAAGGCGCAGCAGTTGGGCCACACGTAATCAAAATGGTTGGTTACAGTCAGAGGTTGGAGAAGCTAGGCTTCCCAATAAGCCAAGAGTTGGCCACTGACTTCATTTTGGCATCTCTTCCGCCCAGCTATGGAAACTTCATTACGAACTACCATATGCATGGGGCGGAGAGGGGCCTCAATGAACTATGTGGAATGCTGAAAATAGCAGAGGGGGACATAAAGAAAAGCGCTGGCAGCTGCGGCCATGTGATGGCGGTCCAAAACAAACCCAACTTTAAGAAGAAGGGTAAATCTCAAAAGAAGAAGGGCAAGGCAAAGGATACAGTACCCAAGGCTGGACCAGCTGCAGATGCAGAGTGCTTTTATTGCAAAGAACTTGGTCACTGGAAAAGGAATTGCAAGCAGTACTTGGCCTCTATTAAGGATCGCGGCGGTAAGGGTACAGCCGCAGCAGGTACACTTGCTATTCACATTACAGAAATTTT
Organism: Zea luxurians; assembly: GCA_029449295.1. NCBI lineage: Eukaryota > Viridiplantae > Streptophyta > Magnoliopsida > Poales > Poaceae > Zea > Zea luxurians. Next base: position 142,215,330 of record JAOPSE010000009.1, on the reverse strand, counting down.
TCTTGCTGATTCTTATATTAATTCTTGGGTATTTGATACCGGATCGGTTGCCCATATTTGCAATTCGATGCAGGGAATGATAAGAAGTAGAAGCGTGAAAAGAGGAGAAGTTGATTTCCGGGTAGGCAATAATGCAAGAGTTGTTGCGTTGACCGTCGGGACGATGCAACTCCACCTCCCATCAGGATTTATTTTGGAGTTAAATAATTGTTATCTAGTTCCTAGTATGAGTCGAAACATTATGTCTCCTTCATGTTTGATGAAGGATGGTTATTCATTTGCGAGTGAAAACAATGGTTGTGTGATCTCTAAGAATGGCATGTTTGTGGCTTTTGCATCCATTATGAATGGATTATTCATTTTAAATCTTGATGATGCACCTATATGTAATATTAGTGCTAAAAGGCCTCGGCCTAATGATTTAAGTCCTACCTACATGTGGCACTGTCGTTTGGGTCATATAAGTGAGAATCGCATGAAGAAGATTCATTCTGATGGGCTTTTAACTTCGTTTGATTTTGAATCATATGAGACATGTGAAGCTTGCTTACTTGGTAAGATGACCAAGGCGCCCTTCACGGGTTTACCGGAGAGGACATTAGATTTATTGGAACTCATACATACTGATGTGTGTGGACCAATGAGTACGACAACTAGGGGAGGATTCCAATACTTCATAACCTTCACTGATGATTTTAGTAGATATGGGTATGTCTACTTAATGAAACACAAGTCTGAATCCTTAGAAAAGTTCAAAGAGTTTCAGAATGAAGTAGAAAATCAGCGTGGCAAGAAAATTAAAGCACTTCGATCGGATCGTGGAGGTGAATATTTGAGTCATGAGTTTAGCAATCATCTAAGGAGTTGTGGAATTGTTCCACAGCTTACGCCGCCTGGAACGCCTCAGAGGAATGGCGTGTCTGAGCGACGTAATCGGACTTTATTGGATATGGTTCGATCAATGATGAGCCAGTCGGACCTACCTTTGTCGTTTTGGGGATACGCTCTAGAAACAGCAGCTTTCACACTAAATAGGGTACCGTCTAAGTCCGTAGTTAAGACACCATATGAGATGTGGACTGGGAAAACTCCCAGTTTGTCTTTTCTGAAGATTTGGGGTTGTGAGGTTTACGTCAAGCGACTTCAGTCGGATAAACTCACTCCAAAATCGGACAAGTGCATGTTTGTGGGATATCCAAAGGAAACTTTAGGATATTACTTTTACCACCGGTCAGAGGGCAAAGTGTTTGTCGCCCGGAATGGTGTGTTCTTAGAGAAAGAGTTTCTCAAAAGAGAGAAAAGTAAACAAAAGGTGTATCTTGAAGAAGTTCAGGATGAGCCAGTGGGACAAGATTCAACAAGTGATGCTAATGTAGCAGAACAAGTTGAGACGTCTATGGCAAGAGAATCACCACCACAACCACGAAGGTCAGCAAGGCTTCGCGAGGCACGAGGAGAAGTGCTATTGTTGGGCAATGGGGAAGTGTTGTTGTTAGACAACGACGAACTTGCAACATATGCAGAAGCTATGATGGACCCAGATTCCGAGAAATGGCAAGTCGCCATGAGATCCGAGATAGATTCCATGGGAGAAAATCAAGTTTGGAACTTGGTTGACCCGCCTGATGGTGTTAGACCCATAGAATGCAAATGGACCTATAAGAAGAAGAAAGACATGGATGGAAATGTTCACATCTATAAGGCTCGACTTGTTGCAAAGGGTTTTCGACAAGTTCAAGGAGTTGACTATGACGAGACATTCTTGCCAGTAGCGATGCTTAAATCTATTCGGATCATTCTAGCTATTGCCGCATATTTCGATTATGAGATTTGGCAGATGGATGTCAAAACAACTTTCCTTAATGGAAACCTAGATGAGGACGTGTATATGATATAGCCCGAGGGTTTTGTCGATCTGATCAATGCTGGAAAGATATGCAAACTTCAGAAATCCATTTATGGGTTGAAGCAAGCATCTCGGAGTTGGAACATTCGTTTTGATGAAGTGGTCAAAGGGTTTGGTTTTCATCAGAATGAAGAAGAAGCTTGTGTTTACAAGAAGGAAAGTGGGAGCGCTGTTGTATTTCTGATCTTGTATGTGGATGACATATTATTGATTGGGAATGACATTCCTATGCTGGAGTCCGTCAAGGCTTCACTGAAAAAGAGTTTTTCTATGAAGGACTTAGGGGAAGCAGCATATATTTTGGGCATAAGGATCTATAGAGATAGGTCGAAGAGGCTTATAGGATTAAGTCAAGATACGTACATTGACAAGGTTTTGAAACGGTTCAACATGGAACAGTCCAAGAAAGGGTTCTTACCTATGTCACATGGTATACACCTTAGCCAGATGCAATGTCCAGCGACGGCTAATGAGCGGGAGCGCATGAGTAAGGTACCATACGACTCAGCAATTGGATCAATCATGTATGCCATGATAAGTACACGCCCAGATGTTTCATACGCTATAAGTGCTACGAGTAGGTACCAGGCTGATCCAGGTGAGGGTCACTGGACAGCGGTAAAAGGCATTCTTAAGTACTTAAGAAGGACTAAAGATATGTTCCTGGTATATGGGGGTAAGGAGGAGCTCATTGTAACTGGTTACACCGATGCTAGCTTCCAAACTGACCCAGACGAGTTAAAATCGCAATCAGGTTTTGTGTTCACAATAAATGGTGGTGCTGTTAGTTGGAAGAGTTCCAAACAGGAGACTGTGACTGATTCTACAACAGAAGCCGAGTACATTGCAGCTTCTGAATCTACGAAGGAAGGTGTTTGGATAAGGAAGTTCCTCATCGAGCTTGGTGTGTTTCCTAATGCATCTAGTCCATTGAACCTCTACTGTGACAACAATGGGGCTATTGTGCAAGCTAAGGAGCCAAGGAACCACCAGAAAAGCAAACACGTACTGCGGAAGTTTCACCTCATACGGGAATTCGTTAGGCGGGGTGAGATAAAGATATGCAAAATACATACGGATTTGAATGTTGCTGATCCTTTGACAAAACCTCTTCCACAACGTAAGCATGAGGCACACATGAGATATATGGGTATTAGATATCTTCTAGATTAACTCTAGTGCAAGTGGGAGACTGTTAGAAATATGCCCTAGAGATAATCATAGAGATGAGCATATTTCTTTGTATCCATGATATATATATTGCTTAATTGAATATCTATGGAAGGCACCTTATATTGATTAGCAATTATGTGAATTATTTGTGAGATTCTTTACTTATATGGTTATTCTAAATGATGTCCCTAGTCAGAGTCGATGACTAGCACATGTATTAGTTGATGACTACATTTCACAAGTCATGAACATGGAGATGTTAAACTAATAATGTGGGCGCATGTATGACATGAGGCTGGACCGATCCAACGTGAGATATTGTAATATAGTTCTCTTTTTGCAACATGAATACTGTATCCTTAGACCTGAAATTGTCGCATGTTCTCAAGATGTGAATTGACTTACTTAGGGACTATCAAACGCTATTCCATAACTGGGTAGTTATAAAGGTAGTTTTGGGTTTGTCAGGAAGCATGTTGTGAGGCGTGGTCAGTCAAGATGAAATTTGTCCCTCTCTTTGTGAGAGAGATATCTCTGGGCCCCTCGAGTGATTGGATCAAGAAATGCATGGCCGTGCTAGGGTTAAGAGTTAACCATTGAAAGGATTCCAATTCACAGTATCGAGAAAGAGAGGTTAGCTTAGAGCCAGACCAAATATCGTGAGACAAAGGGAACAGCATGTACGTAATGTTGCAATGGTTTGTCTGATATGATCTTTACGTGCGCATAGGAGTTGACATGTCTTGCTAGAGGCCTCTGTCAATTATTGGGCCAAGTAAGAGTACTCGAGCCATGTCTATTTGTACGTGAACCTATAGGGTCACACACTTAAGGGGAAGGAAGCCTAACTCGGATTAGATCCGAAATTAGACTGGACTTTAGGGTTACTGATGGGCCTCAGTGTCAGAAGCCCACCATAACGCCTATATAATGAGGGGCAGGGGCACGGTTAGGCTAACCCTAATTCGCCACCAGCAAACGAGTAGCCGCTCGTCGCTCGCCCTCGCCAAGCCGCCGTCGCGAACCTAGCAGTTCGGTACGCGACGCTTCCTCCCTGTACGTGTGGATACCTCGGAGGTGCTGCATCTGGAGCACTAGGACGAACCGTGCGAGGACGTGAAGGACGCCGACGACTGCACGGCACTGCTCGACGCGTTCGTCTACATCGAGACGTCTTCCGCTGCTCTGCGCGTCTAGTGGTAATTCCATGACCTATAACCGCAGTAGTTCTTGGTTTTATGGGGTTGAAAATTTTGTTTTGCGCTAGCGTAGCCTCCCCATAATCCTTCAAATACAACCATATCAAGATCAAAAGATTTGACACCATTCAAGTTATTATTTGGTGACGAAGCTATAACCCAGAAGAAGCTAAAATGGGGTCAATCAGAACAACAGCTTTGGCAGAGGACGAAGCTGATTATCATATAGCAAAAGATACTATAGAAGGGACTAGACTTCAGGCTGTGGAGAATATCAACAAATATCAAGCCGAAACAATAAAATGGCGTAACAGAAAGGTTCGGCTGAAAAATATTAAGCCAGGGCATTTGGTGCTTCGGAGAGTGGCCAATCCGGACACAGTAGGCAAACTACAGCTGAAGTGGGAAGGACCTTTTCTGGTGGTATCTTCGTCGAGGCCCGGTTCTTACAGGTTGAAGGATATGGACGGCAATGACATTCCTAGATCTTGGAATGCGGATGAGCTCTGACGATATTATGTATAATTTGATGTAATCTTTTTTCATTTTTTTCCTATGGCACCCTTTTCCTTTCCAAAGGGGGAGAAAAGTTTTTAATGGGGCCAGGGCTTGTAATTTTTCCTTTCTTATTTAGCTCTACGAGAGCAAAATCCCCCAAAAAGAATGTAAAATGTAAAATCTGGGCATGCACCATCGAGTGCAAGGAAAAAACAGGGAGAAGCTCGAAAGATGTCCCTAAGGGGATGCAGAGCACGATGAAGCTACAAAAAGTCCTTCCCAAGGCAGCGCAGCATAAGTTTTCTGCTTAAAAGTCGTTCCTAAGGGAATGCAGAGCCAAATACCGCCGAAGTAAAAGGCGAAGAAGTTCAAAAGTTGTTCCTAAGGGGATGCAGAACTTACACCGAAAAGTCAACGGTGAACACCAAAAAATAAACGGTGAATAAGATGCAGAGTATGGGTGTGGCTTCGTAAGCATGTGTCTGGACATTCATTTGCATATTACATCACATCATTCATTGCATTCATACACATTCATTTAGGCATTCATAGGATCATCATCATCATATCATAGCATACAGACAGTTGCTTCGGCTCTAACGACAAGGCTTCGATGAGTACAAAAGAAGCAAACCTACGCTTCATTGTGTACGAAAAGAAGGGAAGGTGTTTTTCGCCTTCGGCTCAAAAGATATAAGTTTCATCCACATCAAAGTAATTCGTATATGGATGCAAAGGTAAAAATATATTACAAGGATAATTTACAGAGTAATGTTTGATTCTTAAACTATGATATCTGTTACAAGGATAATTCAAATGTTTTTAAAGCTCTATGCAGCTTCATCAGCATCCGTCAAGCTTCGAGCCATTAATCTTTGGATCATTGATCTTCGGCATTGTTGGAGCGAAGGCAGAAACGCCACCCTTCGCCCGAAGTCTCCACAGCTTAGCCCCCGCTCTGACAAGCAAAGCAGGCAGGGACACCCTTCGCTTGATCGACACCAGGGACAACATGGAGACCCTTCGCTCGATTCGGCTCCAGACGAAGGCCTGCGGCAACGCCTCCCTACGGCACGGCCTCGGTCGGCTCCGAGGCCCACATGAGGTCGGGCCCATTGTAACAGGCCCTGCGTGGCCGCGGTTGTGTTACGGGCCTAATTTGTAAAGGCGTACATGTAATTACAACCTGTAACCCCGCTTTATAGGAATATTCTGGGGATAAACTAGGTACCTGAGGGCACATGCGTCCTTAGCGCAAGGCGCCGTGCACTCGGATACCTATAAATACCCCCGCACAGTGCCCGTGAGAGGCCAGATTAACAGAGCTTTTGCCATCACGCGCGAGTGCCCTGTTGCCGTCTCCATTCACCTGTGTTGGTTCTCCTTGCTGTCGAAAGACAGTACCAACATTTGGCGCCCACCGTTCGTGCTACGAGACAACCACCCGCGATGGCACCCAAGAGAGCTAACCCGAAGGCTGACGAGGCTGCGAAGGCAGCACTGCTCGCCGCCAGAAAGGGCAAGGCCCTCGCCCTCACCCAATCCACCCACCAAGAGGCCACCGAAGACGACACCCTCCGCACCTGCAACCCCGAGGGACAACCCTCAGGCTTCGCACCTCCCTCAGGCTTCGCACAACCGGAGGGCGCGGACCTCGCCGAGGACGGTGAGGTCCTCGGCATCTCGGCAGAGGAACAACTACAGCTGCGCGCCCTGCGCCTCAAGAACCACAACCTCCAGAGGCAGAAGGAGATACTGGAGGCCAAGCGCCAGCGTGTGTCCGCACTCGCCAAAGTGCGGCAGATGATCCGCGACGAAGAACTCAAGGCCCAGGAACTCGAGCGGGAGATCGCGCTAATGCAGCGCGAAGGCCACCTCAGCCCGCGGCACGAATCATCCCTCCAGCAGCGCGCACAAAACGAAGACACGCGCGAGGGCCACCCCGGCCTGCAGCATGGGCCACCCCTGCAACACCGCGCACAACCGGAGGACCCGCGTTTCCCCCAGCGCGACTTCACTTTCCAGCACGCCGCGCCATTCCAAGGGGTCAACTATCTCGATGAGCGAAGCCCCCTGGCGCCTCACCTGCAAGTGACGCCGTGGCCAGCTAACTTCCGGGCTGGGACCTACCCCAAGTACAACGGCAGCACCGACCCGGCTCAATACATAATGAGTTACCAGGTCGCCGTCGCATCGTCCGGAGGGGACGACGCCACAATGGCGAAGTCCTTCATCATCGCCCTCGAGGGCCCCGCGCTCACCTGGTTCACCAGGTTGCCCCCGTTGTCCATCGATTCCTGGAGAAGTCTCCGGGACAAGTTCCTCCTCAACTTCCAGGGGTACCGCCCGGACACCGACGCCCTGGCCGAGCTCTCGCTCTGCAAGCAGCTAGAGAAGGAGACCCTGAGGGAATATTACCGCAAATTCCTGACCCTCAAGTCACAGCTACCCTCCGTCGATGACCAGATTGCCATCCACTATGCTATCAGTGGTCTTCGCGCTGGCGTCCTGTACAGCCATTGCATCAGGGACCCGCCCAAGAACCTCCAAGAGTTATACCAGCTGTTTGAAAAGTACGCCAGGTCCGAGGAGCTCCACCAGCGCAAGATTGAGTCCCAGCGGAAGCCAAAAGATGCTCCGCAGTCCAGCCGCACGTGGACAAGGACTCCGCAGCCAGACTCCGGTCGGGATGGCCGCGGTCAGCAGCAAGTGCACAACATCGCCAACCAGCAGCCGGCCGCTGACCCCCTTCGTCGCCAAGAATATCCCCCCCAGGGCCGCGGAAGTGGAACTCGCGGCAGGGGCCGAGGGCGTGCGCAGCCACTCCCTCCGCCGCGCCGATTTTACTGCCTTTTCCATGGCGAAGACTGCGCCCACCAAACTAAAGACTGCCCCGAAGTAAAGGCCACCAGAGACAGAATGGCGAGGGCGCAGCCAGCCGACAACCCCAGAATTGTCGCGCATAATTACCAGCCACCCCCTCCACCATATATCCACGCTCCCGCCCCGCATCCACCGCACCACGCTTACCAACATCATCAGGAAGTACAAATCGTACATCCTCCGCCTCCACCACCACACCAGCAACAACAAAACATCCCCCACGCCCCAAAACAGGAAGACTTCGCTGATCAACCTTATCGCGGAGTCATTCATATGATAACTGGGGGGTCCAGCACCGACTTCGACACCAAGCGGCAGAAGCGGGACCACTACCGCAGCGTAAACCATGTCGCTGTCACGGGCCCAGTTGTGCAGACGAAGTGGTCCCACATACCGCTCACCTTCGACGCACGGGACGTCGACTTGCGCAGTGCCCCCCACTGCGATGCCATGGTCATCAATTGCAGCGTGGCAGGCTGGGACCTGCACAAGGTCCTCGTCGACAACGGCAGCCAGGCGGACATCATCTTCCTCCATGCCTTCGATCGCATGGGCATCAGCCACAGCCTGCTCAAGCCTTCGGACAACCCGTTGTATGGCTTCGGCGGCAAGGGCACCTTCCCCGTCGGCAAAATAGAGTTGCCCCTCTCCTTCGGTGTAGCACCTAATGCCCGAAGCGAGCAAGTGACTTTTGACATCGTGGATATGGTATATCCATACAACGCCATCATGGGTCGGGGCTCCATCAATAAGTTTGAAGCTGCCATCCACGGACTGTATTTGTGCATGAAGATACCAGGCCCTCTGGGCGTAATTACGGTCCGCGGTAACCAGCAAGCTGCGCGCAACATAGAGCGGGACTTCGTGCCTGGTCAGAGGAACGTGCACTGTCTCACGACACAGTGCGAGGTTCCTGCGCCCGCCAGCCCCACTGACAAGCAGCACGCCAAGGCTCAGTTGCAGAGTCAGGATGGGACCAAGACTGTCCCCCTCGATCAGGCCACGCCCAAGCAGACAGTCACCATCAGCGAAGACCTTACCCCGCATGAAGAAGAGAAGCTTCTCTGCTGCCTGGCCAAAAATAAAGATGTCTTCGCCTGGTCCGCCCTCGACCTGGTCGGAGTCAGCCGATCCATAATCGAGCACGGTCTGGGGATCGACCCCTCGGTGCGACCAAGAAAGCAAAAGCTTCGCAAAATGTCCGATGAAAAGACAGAGGCCGCCAAGGCGGAGGTGCACCGCCTCCTAGAGGCTAAATTTATTGAGCCAGTGGCTTATCCCACATGGCTCTCCAATGTTGTAATGGTGCAGAAAAAAAGCGGGAAATGGCGGATGTGCATAGACTTCACCAGTCTCAATAAGGCCTGCCCAAAAGACAATTTCCCGTTGCCGCGGATCGACAAAATAGTCGATAGCGCGGCCGGCTGCGAGGTCATGTCTCTCCTCGACTGCTTCTCCGGCTATCACCAGATATACATGAAGGAGGAAGACAAGGCCAGCACCAGTTTCATAACACCCTTCGGCACCTATTGCTTCATCAGAATGCCGGAGGGTCTCAAGAACGCCGGGTCCACATTCTCCAGACTCACCAAAACAGTACTCGAGGGCCAGGTCGGCAGAAATATATTTACATATGTGGACGACATCGTCGTCGCCAGCAAAAATAAGGAGGACCACCTCGCCGACCTGGCCGAGACATTCGCAAACATGCGAGACGCACGACTCCGCTTAAACCCGGAAAAGTGCGTTTTCGGTGTTCGCCAGGGCAAGATATTGGGCTACCTGGTGTCACACCGCGGCATCGAGGCCAACCCAACCAAGATCCAGGCCATCATCGACATGTCGCCTCCACAGTCCACCAGGGATGTCCAGCGTCTGACAGGCAGATTGGCTGCTCTCAACAGATTCATTTCCAGGTCGGCCGAGCGAAGTCTTCCTTTCCTCAAAACTCTCCGCGGCGCAAAAGACTTCGCTTGGGGGCCGGAGCAAGCAGCGGCCTTCGCCTCATTAAAGCAGTACTTAACGGAGCTGGCCACCCTCACGAGCCCCGACTCCTCGCTCCCCTTATTGCTCTATGTCGCGGCTTCGCCGCACGCGGTCAGCGCGGCACTAGTGCAGGAGCAGACAGTCGAAGGCGCTGTCAGACAGTGCCCTGTTTATTACGTCTCCGAGGTCCTGACTCCGTCCAAATGCAACATGACAGAGCTGGAGAAGATCGCCTACGCAGTCGTTATGTCCTCGCGCAAGCTGCGCCATTATTTTGAAGCATTCAAGGTCCGTGTCACCTCAGATAGAGGGCTCGGCGAACTGTTTAGAAACCCGGAGGCATCGGTAAGGATCGCCAAGTGGGCAGCCGAACTCTCCGGCTACCACATCAGTTTCGAGCCCAGGACAGCCATCAAATCACAAGTCCTGGCAGACTTCGTCGTCGACTGGACCGGGCCAGCAACGCAGCCGGACCCGACCACAGAGAAGGTCTGGACGATCCATTGCGATGGCGCATGGTGCCATGCGGGGGCAGGCGTCGCTGCAATCATAACATCACCAGTCGGAGTCAAGCACAGATATGCAGCACGACTCAGCTTCAATCTGGAATCCGACAGGTGCACAAATAATATAGCAGAGTACGAAGCAGTCATCCTCGGCCTCCGCAAGCTGAGGGCCCTCGGAGTCACCACTTGCATCATCAAAACAGACTCCAAGGTAGTTGCCGGCCAGGTCGACAAAGACTATGCAGCCAAGGACCCCGCGCTCATGCAGTACCTCGCGGCCATCCGAAGTCTCGAGAGACAGTTCAAGGGGTTCACCGTGCAGCATGTGGACCGGGCCAAGAATGAGGAGGCCGACGCGTTGGCCAAGGCCGCGGCCAGGGGCGAAACTCTGCCCTCCGACGTGTTCTTCCACGTCATCGGCACGCCCGCAGTCCGGAGCCCCGAAGGGCTCCATATAACCAACGACATCGAGGGCCACCGTACAGTCAACCTCATCATGACCGAAGACTGGCGAGCACCCATTACCCTGTTCCTACAGGGATATTATCACCCGGCTGACATCAGTGAGGCCAAGCGCCTCAGACATCGAAGCCGGGACTTCGCTCTGATTGAAGGCCAGCTATACAAAAAAGGAGTCAGCCAACCAATGCTTAAGTGCGTCACCGAGGCCGAAGGCATGCAGATCCTACGTGAAGTCCACAGTGGCACGTGCGGCTCGCACGCGGGCCCAAGGGCCCTAGCTGCTAAGGTAATCCGCCAGGGTTTCTACTGGCCAGCAATGATCTGCGCCGCGAATCGGGTCACTCGGTCCTGCGAAGCCTGCCAGAAGTTCTCTCCTCGACCAGGCGGCCCTTCGCAGTACACAAAGCTGATCGCCCACACATGGCCTCTCCAGCGCTGGGGTCTCGACATTGTTGGACCCCTGCCCACCGCTCAGGGGAACCTCAAGTTCGCCTTCGTCGCGGTCGAGTACTTCACCAAATGGATCGAGGCACGGGCTGTCTCCGCAATAACATCGAAGACTGCCCAGAAATTCTTCTGGCAGAACATCGTTTGCCGCTTCGGAGTACCGTCCGAGTTAACGGTCGACAACGGCAAACAGTTTGATAACCAAGACTTCAAGGATTTCTGTTTCTCCATTGGCACCAAGCTTGCCTTCGCCTCAGTCTACCATCCGCAGTCCAACGGGGTCGTGGAGCGCGCCAACGGAAAAATCTTCACAGCTATCAAAAAAATGCTCCTCGATGAAAAAAAGGGCAAATGGAGCGATTTCTTACCTGAGGCAGTCTGGGCACTAAACATGACTGAGTGCAGGGCGACCGGGTTCACTCCTTTCCGTCTGTTATACGGATCGGAGGCCATGACCCCGCAGGAAATAAAGCACGGGTCCCCGCGAACGGTCCCGTCAGCCGTCCCAGATGTGGACGAGCCGACTTCAAAGGATCTCATCGACGGAGACCGTGTCTTCGCCCTACAAGCTCTGAACAAGTATCAAGCCCAGACCAAAGCATGGCGCGACCACTCAGTCACCCCGAGGGAGTTCAGCGAGGGGGACCTCGTGCTCATTCGGACAGCTCGGACGGAGTCAAGGGGCAAGCTGGAGCCCAGGTGGGAGGGCCCTTTCATCGTCAAGACGAAGGCCTCCCCCAGCGCATACAGGCTCACAACACAAACCGGCGAGGACCTGGAGCATTCCTGGAACATTGACAACCTCCGCAAATTTTTTGTTTGATTCTTCAGGGCTGTCTTCGCCCTTGTAATTTGCAAAAACAATCTTGCACCGGCCCGCACTCTTTTCCTCCCGGGGGGTGAGGTTTTTAACGAGGCGGAGCCATGTAATATATGCGTAAAAAATCCCCCGCAAAAAGACATGCGTCGAAAAAGACCGTATTGACGGTCTTCGACATTCGACCACCACGAGGTCACCGCGAGGCTAAGCGCTAGCTACCCTCGCGTGCGACAAATCCGCGCAGAAGTCGCCTACGGGTGCAGCCGGATTAGCACAACAAGTGCGGAAAAAATTTAAGTCTATCGCGAAGACTATCCGTGCGGAAGTCGCCTACGGGTGCAGCCGGATTAGCACAACAAGTGCGGAAAAAAAATCGAAGTCTATCGCGAAGACTATCCGTGCCGAAGTCGCCTAAGGGTGCAGCCGGATTAGCACAACAAGTGCGGAAAAAATTTAAGTCTATCGCGAAGACTATCCGTGCGGAAGTCGCCTACGGGTGCAGCCGGATTAGCACAACAAGTGCGGAAAAAATCGAAGTCTATCGCGAAGACTATCCGTGCCAAAGTCGCCCAAGGGTGCAGCCGGATTAGCACAACAAGTGCGAAGAAAAATCGAAGTCTATCGCGAAGACTATCCGTGCAAAAGTCGCCTAAGGGTGCAGCCGGGAAAAAATCTAAGTCTATCGCGAAGACTATCTGTGCCGAAGTCGCCTACGGGTGCAGCCGGATTAGCACAACAAGTGCGAAAAAAAAAAAATTTAAGTCTATCGCGATTATCCGCGCCGAAGTCGCCCAAGGGCGCAACCGGTTCAACACAGCAAGTACGAAAAAACCGAAGACTATCGGTGCAGAAGACACTTAAGGGTACACGTGGGCTAGCACAACAACGGCCGAAACGACAACATCGAACCATTCACGCCAAGACCAATTATAATCAACCAAGTACAGCGCAGCCGAACGAATCAGTTAGTACAAAATGCCTTCACACACATGCACGCGAGGGCACACAATTCCACCATACAAGACTCTACATACACAAGCGATGACACCACACTCTACATCGGTTCAACTTTAGGAATAATTCCCATCTCCCTATAATTAAATAACATTATCCTGAGCTCCTCACCCGCAAAAAGCCTTCGCAGTTCCCCCTCACCTACACCCTCGGCGGTCGGCAGAGACAACAGTTCCTGCCGACCGGCCCCACTCACACGAAGCAAAGCCCGCTCCTCCGCGCTAACCCTACGTTTTGCAACCGCCCTTCGTCGACGGCGCCCGGCGCTAGGGCCTGGCGCGTCCGACGCGTCCGCGGCGTGTGGCGCGGCCTCCGCCGCGGCCACGTCCAAGGCCGTAAAATAATCCAAATTCTCCTCCGACGACTCCTCAGTCCACTCAACCGAGCTCCCGGAGTCAGCAAAGTCAAAAAACTCAGATGCAGACCCACTATATTGATTACCATCTTCCGCGGTCGAGGCCGCCAAAAACTCAGTAGCAGTGGTTGCGTGCGCAGGCCCAAAATCTTGAACCTGCGCAGCAACCAAAGTTCAGTACAAACATCCAAAATTTCCTAACCCTAGACAACCGCTATGCCACCTGCGAGGGCCCTGACGCGACGGGCAACTCCGCCGTTGTCTCCGCCGCCGCTCCCGCCATTCTTCCCACCGCCTCCGCCGTCGGCTCTTCGACGGTCGGCGCGGCTGCCGCGAGGGCATCGGGAGCGCCTTCGGCCACCTTCGTGGGCAGGTCTTCAACTGTCGCAGCAGATGTGGGGGCGCCTGGTGCGTCTCCCGTAGTCTCCGGGGCCGGCTCCGGGTCAGGCAGGGCGTCGTTCAGTGCTCCGAAATCGTCCACCCGCTCGCCTCGCTCCGCCTAAAACAAAACATACAAAAAGTCAGCAAACACACGCACAGACCACATCCAGCAAACGCCAAACAAACGACAACGTTACCTGAGCCCTCGCAGCCTCGGCCCGCTCCCTGACCACTTCACCGCCATACAGACCCCACATCCGATCATAGAGGGCGCCGGCGGACTCCTTCACCACGGGGTCTTCGACCTTATAGATGTCTCGCCCAAAATCTTCATCTGCCTGGTCGAAGGCCTCATAGTGCCGGCACCCTTCGCGAGAGAGTGCGTTCATTGCCCCCTCGCAGGTAACCAGGGAGGCGAACGACATTAATCCAGCCAAGACAGTGGGGAGCTCCTGCAGCTCCTCTTGCACCCATTTCAAGCAGCGAAGTCCGGCCTCTCGCTCCGGCACCACGAAGTCACCAGTCCGCGCACCCAGCTCGCGGTATGTGGCCATAAGCTGCGTGCGCGTCCGTTCGGCCTCCGTCCGTGCCGCGGCTTCGGCCCCCTTCGTGCGGCTCTCCAGAGCGGTGAGCCGCCCCCGCAGGTCCTCGGCGAGCCCCTTGGCAAGGTTGGCCTCCGCCCGTGCCAGCCTAGCCTCCGCCTGCGCGGCCTGCTCTTTGGCGACGGCCTCGTTGGCCTCCCTCCTCTCCTCCGCCAGCTGGCGCCGGAGATCAGCCTTTTCTTCCTCCAGGGCGGCCACCTTGTCCGCCAGTTTACGACACTTGCTGTCGGAGGCAGACTTCTCACGGACAGCGTCAGCATGTTGCGTCCGAAGTCTCTCGACTTCGGCAGATAAGGCCGCCGTGAGCGCCCCCGACGCAGTGCGGCTGGTGAAGTCGGCCACCTGCAGAGAACACGTAAGGCCACGGCCTAAAAAAAAAAAAAAAAAAAAAAAAAAAAAAACTCGGCGGACCTGACTCAGCGCCTCCGTCGCCTGATTCAGCGCCTCCGTCACTCCCTTCAGCCGGCGGGTCGCCGCGCCAGCCTCGTCTCTGACCTTCGCGAGGGCCGACACCTCGCCTCCGGCGCCAAGGGCCCCGCCCTTCGCCGCCGCGATTGCCCCGGCAGGCACAGCTATAACAAGCCGACCCTCGTCCGACCCTGTAGCGCATCGCCAATCAAAAAAAAAAAAAAAAAATAATAATAATAATAATAAAAAAAAAAAGAGCGGCGGGTGACTTACCCCCAAGATAATCGTCCACGCTAATGTCGGTGCCGAAGTCGGCGACGCGCTTGCCCGGCGGCGGCAACGCTCGGGCCGCCTTCGCAGCCTCCGCCACTCCGCTGGCCGGCGGCACCACCTTCGTCGGCTTGGAGACTCCGGCGCCCGCCGCTGTCTCCGGCGCCTTGCTGGGCGCAGAGTCGCCCGCCTTCGCCGCCAGCGGCGGCTTGCCTCCACTGGAGGCCGCAGCCTTCGCCGTTCCCCGTTGCCTTTTCGGCCGGGCGTCGTGAATCCTTACGGTCGCCTGGCGTTTTTGCGCGGCCCCTTGGCGATCCTTGTCCATCACTGCCCACACAACAGTACCGATATTTCGCCCGTAAGGAAAAACCCTCCACTGACGAACCATACGAGATGTAAAACAGTCTTCCTCAGCCGCGCAGGGGACAGGAACATTTCTAGGCCAGCAGCCCCCGGTAACCCTCAGCATCCGAGCCGAAGACTCCCGGAGCTCGGGCGAAGACATCCTCTCCCCCGGGGCCGCGCACGTCCTCATTAACTCCCTAGCAAAACTATCAGACACCCCGATTCCTCCCATCGCAGTACCTAATTTTCTCTTTTTTGAGGAGGGGGCGGCCGTCAGCGCAGGGTCGCCTCCAGTCTCCACCGCCGGTTTCTTCCCACGGCGGTCCGCTTCGTCTTGTCCAGGGTAGCCGTCGTACGGCAATTGATTCAATTCGAAGACCCTGTTCAAGCGTTCATTTGAGCCGCGAATATCGAAGCTGCGCTGGCCTTCCGTCCTCGCCACGTACCGCCCCACGAGCCGCACCGCCAAGTCCTCAGCATCACGCACAAAGGCGGCCGGGTCACGGTTTCGCAAATTCAGTGCGAAGGCTGGACTTCGCACCACCCTTCCTCCGTGAAAGGGCATCTGGCGAGGGCACACTTCGCCCAACGCCCAGCCGTGCGCCAAGGGCCAGACCCCGTACGCCACAAACTCTTCAACTAAATCTCGACCACTGCTCTGGCCGGCGGCGCATCGAAGGGCCCCTTCGTCTGCATCCTCTTCTGCTACTTCGAAGTGCGGATACGCAGAGTAATAATGAGAGCACATCTCAGATACGGGCAGTCCTTCATGGCCTTCGACAGTAGCCTCAGCAACGTAAAACCAAAATTCATTCCAATTGCCCCACTTGTTGCGGGCGCACGGAACCAACTCCACTACTGGCATCGTGGTCTTGCCGGTCTTCGGCGTGAATGTGCACGACCCAAACTGGGCAACTCCGCCCTCAATCACCCTCTTCTGCCAATGCAAGCAGTAATTCTTCGCAAAAACTTCAACCGATGGCTGTCCGCCGTACGAAGTCGTCGCCCAGACATACTTCGCCAGCGCCACCACGGCGTTCGGCGTCAGCTGATGAATTTGCACGTTGAATCTACGCAGGACTTCGCCGACAAACCGGTGCGCAGGCAAGCGGAGACCGGCGACGAAGAACGCCTCAAAAACAACCAACTCACCCTCCGGCTCGGGGACTTCCTCCGTCCCCGGAGCACGAGCGACTCCGCCGCCAAAGTAGCCCAAGCGCTGCATCTCTTCGACGCGGGCCGACGTCATCCGTGACACACCAAAATCAACAGAGTCGCCCGCGCGCAGCTCCTCCACCATCACGCCACTCAACGTCTCCTCAGACGAGGCGGCGGCCGGCGGCGTGGCGTCGGCGGAAGAAGAAGAGGATGGCATTGCTACGTACCGTCGGCGGCGGCGGGCGGTCTGCTTCACTCGAGCCAGATCTCCGAGGAGCAAAGCGAGCAGTAGAAGAAGAGGAGCAGAAAGACGGCGGGCGGCTAGGGTTTTCACGGAGCGCGGAAGGCAAAGTGCAAGCAGCGCCGTCCCTCGCCCCCTTTTATAGGCAGGGCGCGGCTCCTCGGGAAACCCGCAATCCCACAGGGCGCGACGCTTCGGAAAACCCGCAGTCCAACAGTACGATGTCCATCAACGGTCACATCAAAAACCCCCGCGGAACCACTTCGAGCGAGGGCAGCGTCTCCGCCATCTAGCGACGTCTTCGGCACCAGGTGACTTTGTCGAACTGGTCCCTCGGAGGGCAAATGTTGGAGCGAAGGCAGAAACGCCACCCTTCGCCCGAAGTCTCCACAGCTTAGCCCCCGCTCTGACAAGCAAAGCAGGCAGGGACACCCTTCGCTTGATCGACACCAGGGACAACATGGAGACCCTTCGCTCGATTCGGCTCCAGACGAAGGCCTGCGGCAACGCCTCCCTACGGCACGGCCTCGGTCGGCTCCGAGGCCCACATGAGGTCGGGCCCATTGTAACAGGCCCTGCGTGGCCGCGGTTGTGTTACGGGCCTAATTTGTAAAGGCGTACATGTAATTACAACCTGTAACCCCGCTTTATAGGAATATTCTGGGGATAAACTAGGTACCTGAGGGCACATGCGTCCTTAGCGCAAGGCGCCGTGCACTCGGATACCTATAAATACCCCCGCACAGTGCCCGTGAGAGGCCAGATTAACAGAGCTTTTGCCATCACGCGCGAGTGCCCTGTTGCCGTCTCCATTCACCTGTGTTGGTTCTCCTTGCTGTCGAAAGACAGTACCAACAGGCATTGTCATCCTGTACGCAACAAAGTAATAAGGTAAAAAGGTAAATAATGATTTCAGAAGAAGGTAAGTAACGGGTATGGATCCAATACCGGCTTAAGATGGCTTCGTGCTTCGTCACCAGCCAAGTCTCGTCCACCCTTCATCCAAATTTGAGTTATAAATCTGTTCCTGATGCTTTGAGCCAGGTTGGGCATGTTAGCCATGTCAGCTGGAGACAGACTAAAATTTGGTCTATTTACTACATTGTCGTGTGTGCAACCGGCTTTCATAAATGCGACAGCTCTGCCTCGAGAAGCCAGCAGGGCACAGAAATCGCCATGCCCAGCTATAACTTCGTCAAGTGCCTCAACTTCGCCCTCAATGTGTTCAAAGGTGTTTGGCAAATCTTCAACCGAAGGTTCAAATTTTTCGGAGCTAGCACCAACTGAGTTGAAAATCTGCTTCAGCCATTGCACGCACTGGGTGCCAAAGTTTAGGCACTTATCCTGAAGCTCCTTCAAGGATTTTTGCAAGTTTGAACTTCTCTCAACTTTGGCTGCAAGCTTAACATCAAAATTCTTCCTTTCTTGCTCAAAGCTTTCTGACTTCAGGAGGAGCTCATTGTTTAATCTGGCAATTTCAGCCTGAGCTTCTGCTAGCGAGCCCTCCATTGTTTGAAGAACAAAATCTTTCTGTTCAAGAGCAGTTTTGTGTTCTTTGATTTTATTTTCTAAGCCTTCAATTAGGATCTCATTTTTCTTATCCTCGAGATCTTGTTGCATCCTCAATGTTTTACTCAGTAATAGACTCTGGAAAAACAACCTTCATCAAAAATTATCTTTATCGTCAAAACAAGGAAAAGTTGATAAAAACTTTACCTTAAAATTAGAATAGAACAAGCTGCCGGCGATATGCTGTCGCTGGTACCTGCTGAGGTAGGCTTCAAGCTTCGGAAAGCCAACACCCTTCATTAGGGAGCTGATAATCTTTGCCCCGGTGCGATCTCGGATGCACCCTAAGGTTTCTTCCTCAACACCACCAAAAAGCAAGGCCCCCAGTTGATAGCCACAGGATATGGCGTACTCCCGAAGTTCCTTTTTCTCAGCCTTGGTCAATTCTTAACCAATTAAATTTCGAAACTCGAATTCTTCTTTTTCTAAAATATCTTTGGCAACTTTCTTCCCTTTTTTTGGCACTGTAGCCAGGACTTCTTTTGTAGAAGCAGTAGCCTCCTCCGTAGCCAAATCCAAGAGCACTCTATCAATATTAGATAACGTACTCTCTGAGTTGGCAGCTTCGGCAGTGGCAGCTTCGGCACTAGCGGCTTCGGCACTAGCAGCTTCGGCAGGTGGTACTATATTTGATGCTGAGACCCGTGGCGGTGTTTTCTCAATAGCTTGCATAACAGTGACAATCCTTCGTATTTTTGGCTCAACCGCCTTCTTTGCTGCCGAAGGACTGTCCTTCTTCTGTAAAAGCTTTGTCAGTTGCGGGCCCAGAGGACTTAGCAGCTTGATAGGTAGGGATTCAGTCATTACCTTTAGAATTTCCTCTACTTCAGCAGTAGATGGTGATGAAGGAATTTCTTCCTCTATCTCAGCTATTTTTGGCTTCGAAGCTGCGGATTTCCTCTTCTTCGAAGCGGGAGCAACCACCTTCGGCTCAGGGCTGGATTTCCTATTCTTCGCAGCTTTCTCATCTTCTTTTACCATCCTAGCAACTTGTCTACTAAAAACACTAATAGCCTCTTTCTCTTTTGCCCTTCGGCACCCTTGTTCAATCGCACATAGTCAGGGTAGTCAAAATTCAAGGCATCCATCACCCGATTCAACCTTCGCTTTGGTCGGGTGCCGAAGGCCCAGTCATCAGTTGATCCTCTTTTTTAGTGTAATTTCCCAACACTTAATTACACACTGCTCCAATCATTTCCAACCACTCTTGACAAGGTTCTTTAAATTGCTTTTCAAATTTAAACCGATAAGGAAGTCGCACAAGCTCAAGTCCCTTCTTCGTTCCTTTTAATTTTGGCATGCTGAATTCGCTCAAAGTCGGAGATGTTTTGTTAGCCAAATATTCTTGAACCAGATCCCTCATGCTGATTTGTTCGGCTACCACCCTAAATTCTGCCACAGCTTGTTGACATGGTGATCCTGGCGTCATGCGGCACAAGGGCCTAGTCAACCCGAATTTCAAACTCAACGGGCTCAGCACTAGCATCTTCAGCTTCTCCCTCTTCTTTTCATCGGCGTTGACATAAAACCACTCGCTTTTCCAGCCAGTTGGCCACTTAGTGTGATAGCTAAGCACCGGGGCCTTCATGTCCTTGCGGTATGCGAAGTTGTAACACCCAAAATTCTCATGTAGCCCATCTTCTCTAGCCTTCGTCTGGTAATTAAGCTCATGCACTCGGTAGAAAGCTTCGGCATTCGGGTCTACTCCTTGGCTTCAGAGTGCCCAGATGAAAACATTGAGCCTAACGATGGCGTTAGGAGTCAGCTGATGAAGATAGATTTCATAATTATTCAAGACTTCACCAATCATCTCATTCAAGGGAAACCGCAATCCCACTCTAAAGAAACTCTTGAAAACTACCACCTCATCACTTTTTGGTGTTGGAGTGGTCTCATCCTCAGTGAAACGAACCAACTTCTTCTCAGTCTCCCTGAAATAGCCTAGCTTTATCAGCATGGGCATATCAGCATTAGAAATGGTAGATTCACCAAAATCAAAGTGGCTAGGTTTGGACAGGACCAGAATGCTATAATCTTCTTCTTCTTCAGTAGCAATCTCTTCCTTAATATCTTGTTCAGTTTCAACAACAGGTGCATCATGTTCGATGGCTTCTGACACAACTAATCCTGATTGCCTCATAACTTCGGAAATCGGGGTTGTTTCGGTGGCTTCGGCCTCTTCTCCGTCGCGAGTCACCCTAGCTGTTGAACATACTCTGGCCATCGGGTGTTGAATTTTGTACAATTCTAACGAATATTGAGAATTTTTGCAGTTATGATGAAGCTCCCTCTTATACCGAAGCTAAGTCAAAATGGTGCTTTGCTTGAGAATGCGATGAGAGAGCTTCGGCTATGGTTAAATTTTTCAGTAGCACAATAGTGCAATGGCAATGAATGTTGTGGTAACTTCACACCTACCCGTCTGTTTATATAGTGCTGCAGGTGTGAAGGTAAATCGTCAAGTCACCCGCACCCACTGAACAGTCACCCACACCGCTAAATGGAGGACCACAGCGCGTGGGAAATGAATCGCCAGATCGCGCGTACCCGTCGCATAGTGGGGCCACCTCGTGCTCGGAATATTTTAATCGTTTCTCGGCAACGAGCTTAGGGAAGGTGTTTTTCGGACCTTCGGCATTCCGAAGCCTAGGAGAATTTTTCATGGATCAAGCTTGTTACAAAAAACGATCTAGCACCACGAAGGGGCTACTGCTGGGGGTCTGCTTCGTCGCCGAAGGTCCTGTTCGGAAGGTTAACACAGAAGCAACGCTGAAGATACCATTCAGGGAGCTTCGGCATAGCAACGCGCCTTGAGATGAAGGGTTGCACCGACTTAAAGATGCAAAGACCGATCGGCCCATGATAACCTATGTCTTGATTGTAACCAGTTATAAGGGGTATAAATGTAAACTCGTACAGGCTGTGTCCTGTGACTATAAATAGGTGAAAGTACTCCCGTACTGTTCACGCTGACTTGTATTCGCTCGTGTGTCATGCTTGGACTTTTACCTTCTGTCAAGCCGAAGGTACAAATATAATTCAATATTGTTTCTGTTTATCTATGATAATAAAAAAGATATATTAATAATGTCATATGATCATGTTGTCTTTATATTTCATATGTTTCTTCTTTCATTAACATGCACTATGATGATGAAGGTATGTCCTTCATCACCTTCGTCTGAAGATCATTATATCCTATGGGAAATAATGCTTCGAAGGACGAAGGGCATTAACCTTTAAAATTTTTTGTTGCCTTGTTCTTAAGCCAAAGCATTTGAGAACAAGTCCCCAACAAACAGCACATCAATCATGTACAAACAATGGAACACACAAAAAGAAAAGTATAAACTCAAAAAGGAGTTTAAATTATAGGATGAACTAATCTCACTTAGTAGTTGATTATTCTTTAAGTGTTGTTCATGATTACATAATCTGATTCTATTTATTTTAATGAGACATAAAAGTTAAACCAGAGATAAATTCATATAATACACATTATTAATCTCACAAGATTAAATATTCTTTAACCACTAGGGTTTTCTTTTTATCTATTTTGTTAAGTGAACAATTCAACACATACACTAACCTATAGTCTAGGTATAAAATTAGAGTGTACAAACTGTGAGTGAACATAATTTATTTGAATAGAGAATATTCCTATAAACATTTTGCAATTTGAATCACTAAATTTGGAGTTCATATGAAAAAGATATGAAATAAACAAGTTTTGAAGTTTGAAATATGAAAATAGGTCTAATTCTATGATTATTTAAAAGCCTAGGGTTCAATCTGCAAGATTTCAGGGGCCTGCGCGTGAAAACCAGGGACGGCGAATTGACAAACAGTATGTTCATCGGAGATGCGGAAATGCAGAAGTGGTTACGGAAACTTACATTTATTTAAAAGTAAGAGTAAGTTATTTGTACAGACCAGAGAGTGATGAAAAGTATTATTACAATACCTGGGAGGTACAAACTCCTCCCATTAAGTTCTTTACATAAAAGGTTTTAAGGAGGACCCGGTCCTCCGGCAGCTTCATTCTTGGTTATCTTCACTTTTCACCACCTTGGTACAAAAACAACAAAAGTTTGTTGTCTCCTCACCTAAAAACAATGGGGGAATAAACCCTGAGTATGGAATTACTCAGCAAGTCTTACCCGACTAAGGAAAAGACTCTCAAGGGTATGCTGGTTATACGGGAGTCAAGGTAAGGCCTTTCAATAATCAAAGACTCTGTTTGCAGAATTGCTTACTAAAGTGGATCCTTAAAATCCAATTTTATTGTCAGGTTAAGTAAAATTACCTGCAGCTAGAGTTCTTTCTACCCTAGTTCAATCACTTGACCTGCACTAGCCAATTTCTTATCAACCCTTCATCTTCACTGGAGTTCTACGTGTAAGTCAGTGGCCAAGTCTCCATAACCGCGGAGGTACGGCGATCCGAATCGATTATACTCAGCTGAGGACCTCCGATCACACGACATATGTAGCACTTAATCCTTGCATATGTCAACCCGCCACCGGGGTTCTTAAGACCAGATCAGGTTCACGCAAACCGAGAGCACAGATACACCACCGTCCAGCCTCTTGCCACGGAGGGTACACGCTACTCTCGCCACCGCTCCACGCCCATTTCGTGTTATCTTATTCTGGCCTTAGTCCACCCGAGACAAAGCTTACCCATGACGAGGCATGTGACCATTTAAAGGGTCCTCGGTCAGCAGGCCTACATCGACAAGGTCCTTAATCGACTCAGACGGAGACACTACACCGAGACTCTCTTTCTCGTGCAAGTCACTCGCCCGGTCTCAGCTTAATCATTTAACCCCAAAGGTTGGTACCTGGCAGAGGTACATCTTTTCCGATGTTGAATCCATCAAGGCCTTTGACAGATTCACCATCAAGTTTTATTTGGAAAACAACCCTCCCACTTTGCCAAACATCTTTTGTAAAACAAATCCTTTTGTTTTGCTAGAGCAATACTAAGCATAATAAAACCTTTTGTAAAACAGGGTATTAAGGAAGGTAATCAAATCCAAGGAAAGTAATGCAGGAATTGTTTTAAGCAATCAACACCTATCACCTAGTGCATCAAGCAAGTGAGAAAGAATTTAAAACACAAGGGGGTGGCAAATGCACCGGGGCTTGCCTTTGTTTATGGGTGAGTCAGGCTCAGATCCACAAATATCGAAGTAGTAACAATTCTCAGCCTGAGTTTCCAAGGGTGGTGGTACTTGCTCTTCAGTGGCTTCCACTTCTTCCTCGTGTTCTAATCATAACCATACATATGTATAAGAATGGATGCCATGGGATGCTCATGAGGGTGCAGAGATAATATAAACTTATTATCTAAGTCTTGAATACAACTTTCCTTCACGGTACTCCGAGAACTTAGGGTTTCCGGAGTCAGTAAAGGAGTTCACAGGGCAGGGGGGTGTTTTGGGGTTTGGTGATCAAACAAGGTCCAAATCAACCCAAATTCTACCCAAGGCTTCTAAATAATATGAGGAACTCATATAAAAATTTTGAGCATTTTTGGGATTACCATTTATCTTTTAAAAATCCAGAACTACTATCTTAAACTATTTTAACTGCCTTAAAATTCCCTGTTTAAACTAAAAATCATGAAACTATTTTTATTAAATTCTAGGGAAAATAAGAAGCCCAGGAAAATTGGTTTCACAATTTTAGGATTTTTCTACATTTTTCTATATATTTCTAAAGTTATTCTGAAAAAGAAAAAAGGAGAAAGGGTGAATAGTGTTGGGACGATTTCGGCCCAGCAGATCCAACAGTGGACAGAAACGCGCCCGCGCCCGCCCGCGCTGGCGGTTTTGCAAAAAGGACCTCTGGTTTTTGGTTAACTGAGAACGAACTCTTTTACTATTTGTTCAAGTCACTGACGCTTTGCAAATAAACCCTCCATGTTCTATTTCTTTGCAGTGGGAGGTCCACGACGGCGTTCTCGCGCGGAGAAACTCCGGCGAGGTCCTGGACCGGCCGATTGAGGCGATGACCGGCGTCGAGACTAAGACTAACCCAAATTCATGACCAGGGGAGTATTTTCCCCAAACTAATTGCATCTAAGACTAACTATGGAGCTCTAGCCACGGTGACCGAAAGCATGGCGGTTAGCTTGTCGTGTTCCCGGCGATTGATGGACTCCTAGTTCAATTCAGTGGCTCGGCAAGCATCGTAGGCTTAAGGGAAAACTTGAACGAGGAAGAGGAAGAGGTGAACTGACCGGGAGAGGGGCAGGCCGCGGTGAGGCGAGTTCACGGTGGCGGAAACAGTTTTGGGGAGAAATCCAAATTCGAGCTCTCGGGGGTATGGCTGCTAACGATTGCTGGGGGCTGGGTGGGTGATGATGCTACGCAGCTAGGGGAGGGCTCAATTTATAGGCAGCTTCGACGGTGGCCGGGAATTTTAATGGCGACGTGTGGCGGTCGGAGATAAGTAAAAACCGTGGCGCGGTGATTTCGTGTCCATTGCCGTGGCAGGCTCCCCGGCGACGATGGGACAGCCTTAAGGTGTCACGGCGGTGTTGCAGAAAGGCTAGGCCACGCGGCGCACGGCCGGGAGGCGGCATTCACCGGCGGGTTTATCGGCTCCGTCGCAAAGTGGAAGAGAAGGCCACGGGGAGTTACCGGAGTGATCTCCAGCTCACCGCCGGCAAGGGTCTTCCACCAGACATCCTTATCCACCCATCCCGAGCACAAGTTGGGCCGGCGACAGCACGAATCACGGCGGAATCGATCGTCAATGGTAAGGTGGCTGTGCTGGCAATCTGATCTCCCTGGTGGCACTGTACCATCGAAGAACTTGTTCAGAGTGTCTGACAGAGCATTTTCCAAGCAACTTTTCTCCAGATTTTTCGTAAGAACTTCATCATCTTTCTGTAGCAAAGTTGCAGAGTTATAGACCAGCTACAACTCAACTATAGGGCTTGAACACATTTGAGCACTAGATCAAGGTTGAATTTATACTCAAAGTTGGCTCCATTACACTGAACCTCTGAATTTCAGATTGAATCAGCCTGACAGCCAATCTTTAGGCTTGATTATCTCCAATATTTCCTTAACAACAATGCTCCCACTCTTAAGCAAAGTTGTTATCCTTTAATTGGGCTACAATCTTGATGTGGTGACCTAGGGCAAAATCTCCTTTGTTTAGAAGTTACAAGGTCACAAAGATGAGCACAATACACTGAAATTCAGACTTAGAATAGAACCTAATTGAGGTCCATTTTGCATTTAAGTCCAAAATCCAATGTTTGGCTTTCAAGTCCACACATTTGTGAACCAAATGACTTAAAATACTTATTTGACTTGGTTTTTGCACTTTAGTCCAAAAGTGGACTAATTTTGCACATATGTCCCTAGGGTTTGGTTTTAGGGTTTTCCATGGTTCTAATTAGGGTTTCTGGTATTCCAAGGGTAGAAATGTGATTCAACTTTGTTTTTGGGGACATTTTATGACTCTTCCCCTAAAGCCTTTAGGTTTTCTCATCTTGGGTTAAGTTTTACTTCCTTTGAGCCTTATTTAGGGTTAGGTTCCCTATCCCGGGTCCTATTTGCAAAACACCAAAAACAATACACTTGTTTGAAATTTTTACCTAGTGAATGCACTCTAGGTGTATCAAACATATGCAATGTCAATGCTTATGATGCCATGCTCAAGTTTTAGTTACAGTGACACCAGGGGTGTTACATCCTTCCCCCCCATAAAAGAATCTCGTCCCGAGATTTAAAGTCCTAGGGTGAGTAATGGAAAAGGAAATGTGTCACATCTTTATTCCCTTATTTCTGGTACAAGGCAGGGGTGGTGTGGGGGTTCACTTCTTTGTTACAACACTAAACATGCTTTACAAATTACATGAGGCGAGAAAGCCTGGGAAATTCTTATCTAAAAAGTCTTGGGTTTCCCATGTAGCCTCTTCCTCAGAATGTTGGTTCCATTGTATCTTATAGAATTTGAGAGTCTTTCTCCGGGTAACCCTGTCCTTTTGATCCAGAACTCGAATAGGATGTTCCGAGTATGTTAAATCTAGTTCCAGGACAACATCTGTCACTTCAATGGTTCGATCGGGAACCCGTAGACACTTCTTTAATTGCGACACATGGAACACATTATGGATAGCAGACAGAATTTCGGGGAGCTACAGTCGATATGCCACTGGTCCACATTGCTCAAGTACAAGAAATGGACCAATGTATCTGGGTGCAAGTTTCCCTTTAACCCCGAAACGCGATACTCCCTTCATGGGTGAAACTTTCAGGTAAACATAGTCCCCTTCATGAAAATATAAGGGCATTCGCCGTTTGTCTGCATAACCCTTCTGACGGGCTTGTGCTTTTTTCATGTTATGAATAATTTTCTGAACCTTTTCCTCGGCCTCCTTCACTATATCAGGCCTAAAGAAATACCTTTCTCCAGGTTCAGACCAATTTAGCGGAGTTCGACACCGTCGCCCATATAAAGCTTCAAAAGGTGCCATCTTGATACTTTATTGATAACTATTATTGTATGAAAACTCCGCCAAAGGCAAGCATTCATCCCATTTTGGTGAGAAATCCAGGACACATGCTCGCAACATATCTTCGAGTACTTGATTAATTCTCTCAGTCTGCCCACTGGTTTGAGGATGATATGCCGAACTATGGAGCAACTTAGTACCCAAGGATTTGTGAAGTGCTTCCCAAAACTTGGCTACAAATTGGGATCCACGATCCGACACAATGGTCTTCGGAACACCATGCAGACTAAGAATCCGAGCAATGTACAATTGGGCATAGACAGTAACCGGGTAACTTGTCTTGACCGGTAAAAAGTGAGCAACCTTCGTAAGCAGATCAATTATAACCCAGATAGAATCATGCCCTTTTGCAGTCCTAGGCAATCCCACGATAAAGTCCATACTTATATCTTCCCATTTCCATGTTGGGATCGACAAAGATTGTAATGGACCAGCAGTTTTCATGTGTATGGCCTTGACACGTCTACAAGTGTCACACTTAGCCACATAGCGTGCAATTTCAATTTTCATCTTCGTCCACCAGTAGTGCTGCTTTAGATCATGATACATCTTAGTGCTTCCCGGATGAATAGTATAGCGACTAAGATGCGCTTCATCTAAGATTTGCTGGCGGAGTTCTTCATTCTTTGGCACTACTATGCGGTTATTGAACCATAACACACCTTGATCGTCTTCCTTGAAACATTTGGCTGTTCCAGCCCTTATCTTCTCCCGTATGTGCTTCATACCCAAATCATCCTTTTGAGCATCAATTATCCTTTGCAAAATGGTTGACTCAAGCTTTAGCTGACTCAGAGTCCCTTGTTGGACCATCCCCAGGTTTAGCTTTTCCATCTCTTGACACAAAGTATTGTCAGAAGTCTTCACCATAAGACAGTGGCAGGAAACCTTACGGCTCAGTGCATCTGCCACAACATTGGCCTTACCTGGGTGATAGTGAATTTCTAGCTCATAGTCCTTAATAAGCTCAAGCCATCGTCTTTGTCTCATATTCAATTCTGACTGGGTGAAGATATACTTCAAACTTTTATGATCTGTATATATATGACAGATATTTCCCAGCAGATAATGACGCCAAATTTTCAGGGCATGAACCACAGCAGCTAGCTCCAGATCATGAGTTGGGTAATGCTCCTCATGTCGGCGTAACTGCCTTGAAGCATATGCAATTACTCAGCCTTCTTGCATTAATACACAGCCGAGTCCACTGCCTGACGCATCACAATATACATCAAAAGGCTTGGTGATGTCCGGTTGAGCCAATACCGGAGCAGTGGTTAATAATGTCTTCAATTGCTCAAAAGCTTCATTACACTTAGGAGACCAATTGAATTTAATGTCATTCTTCAATAAACTTGTGATTGGCTTCACAAGCTTAGAAAAATCTGGTATGAATCTGCGATAATATCCAGCTAGTCCAAGAGAACTCCGGACTTGGTGAACAGTGGTTGGGGGTTTCCACTCCAGAATATCCTTGACTTTGCTAGGATCTACCGCAATTCCCTTGGCAGATAACATGTGCCCCAAAAATTGAATTTCCTCCAGCCAGAACGCGCACTTGCTGAACTTGGCATACAATTGATGTTCCCTCAGGCGCGTCAATACAATCCGTAGATGTTTAGCATGCTCCTCTTCATTTTTGGAATATATCAAGATATCGTCGATGAAGACCACCACGAACTTGTCCAACTCGGGCATAAACACCGAGTTCATCAAATAGGTGAAGTGGGCAGGAGCATTTGTTAGCCCGAAAGTCATTACCAGATATTCAAATAAACCATACCGCGTAGTAAACGCAGTCTTTGGTATATCCTCGGGCCAAATACGGATTTGGTGATAGCCCGACCTGAGATCAATTTTGGAAAATACCCTCGCTCCCGTCAATTGATCAAATAAGATGTCAATCCTCGGAAGAGGGTACTTATTCTTGATGGTGACCTCATTCAGGGGTCGATAATCCACGCACATTCGTAAGGTTTGATCCTTCTTCTTAACAAAAATGGCGGGGCAACCCCATGGAGACGAGCTTGGCCGGATGAATCCCTTATTCAGTAGACCTTGTAATTGAATCTTCAATTCCGCCAACTCATTAGGAGGCATACGGTACGATCTTTGGGAAATGGGAGCCGTACCGGGCTTTAGCTCAATTACAAATTCTACGTCCCTTTCAGGGGGCAGTCCAGGCAAATCTTCCGGAAATACATCTGGAAACTCACATACTACTTCTACTTCTATAACTACACTACTCCTGCTTCTGATTGCTCTTGGCAGCTTCATCGTCAGGTGTGGGAGACCATACGTCGACCAGCCTCATAGGAGGGGGCCTAAAAAGGTCTAACTCCCCACCAAGCGCTTCTCCCGCATTATGCGAGGGTCCGGCTTCTGACCTGACGGGATCCGCAGGGACATGTGGGTGTAATTG
Source organism: Zea luxurians (assembly GCA_029449295.1). Classification (NCBI taxonomy): domain Eukaryota; kingdom Viridiplantae; phylum Streptophyta; class Magnoliopsida; order Poales; family Poaceae; genus Zea; species Zea luxurians. The sequence continues at coordinate 142,186,147 of JAOPSE010000009.1, read as the reverse complement.
CGAATACAGTACATGAACTTCCTCATGTAAAGTATTGCAATATACCTGCAAGTTGTCAATAGCAGCGCTAAGTTCGTTGACTCGTGCTCGAGCCTTCGCTTCCTTAGCCCAAGCTACTGAACGAGACTGTACTGCCCAATCAAGCGCCAAATCTCGATCAGCTAGTTGATCTTGCAGGGTACGGATGTAACTTCTTAACTCATTTATTCGGTCGCCATCCGCAACCCATAAATTAGTCCTGCGTTGTAACTCTGCTTGAAGTTGATTTACGCGAGCTTCAAGATCACTAATAGGATCGTTGCTCCCGCTACTGCTATCTTGCTCCCGTGGGGCAAGTTGGTGTCGAGGTACACCGATAGGTCCATTATGCTTTCGTGTCGTTTTCCTTGTACGTGGCGGCATTTTCTAAGGGGAAATTTATTAGTACAATTCTTAGCATGATGCATGAATGATTACAGAATCAACCTTAGTTGATTCAACCTTCTATACATCGCACTCTTCCTATCTGGTCTTTGAAATAAACTCTTCAGAGATGCTTAGGTAAGAAGAGAAGAAATTTTCTAGATAAGTCTAAGAAAATCCTTTTGAAGATGATACATAATATCTGTCAAGAAGGGCTACGCTCCGATACCAGCTGTGACGGAACCTCCCAAGTAATTAGGCCCACCTACAGTTGTCCTTGTCCAACAGACATCAGACAACCCTATAGATGTTCCTGAATCACTTGACAAGTTCGGTATCTTTATCCTTACCTTTCCAGGAACGTTTCACCCGTCTGACAGACAGTATGTTCATCGGAGATGCGGAAATGCGGAAGTGGTTACGGAAACTTACATTTATTTAAAAGTAAGAGTAAGTTATTTGTACAGACCAGAGAGTGCTGAAAAGTATTATTACAATACCTGGGAGGTACAAACTCCTCCCATTAAGTTCTTTACATAAAAGGTTTTAAGGAGGACCCGGTCCTCTGGCAGCTTCATTCTTGGTTATCTTCACTTTTCACCACCTTGGTACAAAAACAACAAAAGTTTGTTGTCTCCTCACCTAAAAACAATGGGGGAATAAACCCTGAGTATGGAATTACTCAGCAAGTCTTACCTGACTAAGGAAATGACTCTCAAGGGTATGCTGGTTATATGGGAGTCAAGGTAAGGCCTTTCAATAATCAAAGACTCTGTTTGCAGAATTGCTTACTAAAGTGGATCCTTAAAATCCAATTTTATTGTCAGGTTAAGTAAAATTACCTGCAGCTAGAGTTCTTTCTACCCTAGTTCAATCACTTGACCTGCACTAGCCAATTTCTTATCAACCCTTCATCTTCACTAGAGTTCTACGTGTAAGTCAGTGGCCAAGTCTCCATAACCGCGGAGGTACGGCGATCCGAATCGATTATACTCAGCTGAGGATCTCCGATCACACGACATATGTAGCACTTAACCCTTGCATATGTCAACCCGCCACCGGGGTTCTTAAGACCAGATCAGGTTCACGCAAACCGAGAGCACAGATACACCACCGTCCAGCCTCTTGCCACGGAGGGTACACGCTACTCTCGCCACCGCTCCACGCCCATTTCGTGTTATCTTATTCTGGCCTTAGTCCACCCGAGACAAAGCTTACCCATGACGAGGCATGTGACCATTTAAAGGGTCCTCGGTCAATAGGCCTACATCGACAAGGTCCTTAATCGACTCAGACGGAGACACTACACCGAGACTCTCTTTCTCGTGCAAGTCACTCGCCCGGTCTCAGCTTAATCATTTAACCCCAAAGGTTGGTACCTGGCAGAGGTACATCTTTTCCGATGTTGAAACCATCAAGGCCTTTGACAGATTCACCATCAAGTTTTATTTGGAAAACAACCCTCCCACTTTGCCAAACATCTTTTGTAAAACAAATCCTTTTGTTTTGCTAGAGCAATACTAAGCATAGTAAAACCTTTTGTAAAACAGGGTATCAAGGAAGGTAATCAAATCCATGGAAAGTAATGCAGGAATTGTTTTAAGCAATCAACACCTATCACCTAGTGCATCAAGCAAGTGAGAAAGAATTTAAAACACAAGGGGGTGGCAAATGCACTGGGGCTTGCCTTTGTTTATGGGTGAGTCAGGCTCAGATCCACAAATATCGAAGTAGTAACAATTCTCAGCCTGAGTTTCCAAGGGTGGTGGTACTTGCTCTTCAGTGGCTTCCACTTCTTCCTCGTGTTCTAATCATAACCATACATATGTATAAGAATGGATGCCATGGGATGCTCATGAGGGTGCAGAGATAATATAAACTTATTATCTAAGTCTTGAATACAACTTTCCTTCACGGTACTCCGAGAACTTAGGGTTTCCGGAGTCAGTAAAGGAGTTCACAGGGCAGGGGGGTGTTTTGGGGTTTGGTGATCAAACAAGGTCCAAATCAACCCAAATTCTACCCAAGGCTTCTAAATAATATGAGGAACTCATATAAAAATTTTGAGCATTTTTGGGATTACCATTTATCTTTTAAAAATCCAGAACTACTATCTTAAACTATTTTAACTGCCTTAAAATTCCCTGTTTAAACTAAAAATCATGAAACTATTTTTATTAAATTCTAGGGAAAATAAGAAGCCCAGGAAAATTGGTTTCACAATTTTAGGATTTTTCTATATATTTCTAAAGTTATTCTGAAAAAGAAAAAAGGAGAAAGGGTGAATAGTGTTGGGCTGATTTCGACCCAGCAGATCCAACAGTGGACAGAAACGCGCCCGCGCCCGCGCGCGCTGGCGGTTTTGCGAAAAGGACCTCTGGTTTTTGGTTAACTGAGAACGAATTCTTTTACTATTTGTTCAAGTCACTGACGCTTTGCAAATAAACCCTCCATGTTCTATTTCTTTGCAGTGGGAGGTCCACGACGGCGTTCTCGCGCGGAGAAACTCCGGCGAGGTCCTGGATCGGCCGATTGAGGCGATGACCGGCGTCGAGACTAAGACTAACCCAAATTCATGACCAGGGGAGTATTTTCCCCAAACTAATTGCATCTAAGACTAACTATGGAGCTCTAGCCACGGTGACCGAAAGCATGGCGGTTAGCTTATCGTGTTCCCGGCGATTGATGGACTCCTAGTTCAATTCAGTGGCTCGGCAAGCATCGTAGGCTTAAGGGAAAATTGAACGAGGAAGACAAAGAGGTGAACTGACCGGGAGAGGGGCTGGCCGCGGTGAGGCGAGTTCACGGTGGCGGAAACAATTTTGGGGAGAAATCCAAATTCGAGCTCTCGGAGGTACGGCTGCTAACGATTGCTGGGGGCTGGGTGGGTGATGATGCTACGCAGCTAGAGGAGGGCTCAATTTATAGGCAGCTTCGACGGTGGCCGGGAATTTTAACGGCGACGTGTGGCGGTCGGAGATAAGTAAAAACCGTGGCGCGGTGATTTCGTGTCCATTGCCGTGGCAGGCTCCCCGGCGATGATGGGACAGCCTTAAGGTGTCACGGCGGTGTTGCAGAAAGGCTAGGCCACACGGCGCACGGCCGGGAGGCGGCGTTCACCGGCGGGTTTATCGGCTCCGCCACAAAGTGGAAGAGAAGGCCACGGGGAGTTACCGGAGTGATCTCCAGCTCACCGCCGGCAAGGGTCTTCCACCGGACATCCTTATCCACCCATCCCGAGCACAAGTTGGGCCGGCGACAGCACGAATCACGGCGGAATCGATCGTCGACGGTAAGGTGGCTGCGCTGGCAATCTGATCTCCCTGGTGGCATTGTACCATCGAAGAACTTGTTCAGAGTGTCTGACAGAGCATTTTCCAAGCAACTTTTCTCCAGATTTTTCGTAAGAACTTCATCATCTTTCTGTAGCAAAGTTGCAGAGTTATAGACCAGCTACAACTCAACTATAGGGCTTGAACACATTTGAGCACTAGATCAAGGTTGAATTTATACTCAAAGTTGGCTCCATTACACTGAACCTCTGAATTTCAGATTGAATCAGCCTGACAGCCAATCTTTAGGCTTGATTATCTCCAATATTTCCTTAACAACAATGCTCCCACTCTTAAGCAAAGTTGTTATCCTTTAATTGGGCTACAATCTTGATGTGGTGACCTAGGGCAAAATCTCCTTTGTTTAGAAGTTACAAGGTCACAAAGATGAGCACAATACACTGAAATTCAGACTTAGAATAGAACCTAATTGAGGTCCATTTTGCATTTAAGTCCAAAATCCAATGTTTGGCTTTCAAGTCCACACATTTGTGAACCAAATGACTTAAAATACTTATTTGACTTGGTTTTTGCACTTTAGTCCAAAAGTGGACTAATTTTGCACATAGGTCCCTAGGGTTTGGTTTTAGGGTTTTCCAGGGTTCTAATTAGGGTTTCTGGTATTCCAAGGGTAGAAATGTGATTCAACTTTGTTTTTGGGGACATTTTATGACTCTTCCCCTAAAGCCTTTAGGTTTTCTCATCTTGGGTTAACTTTTACTTCCTTTGAGCCTTATTTAGGGTTAGGTTCCCTATCCCGGGTCCTATTTGCAAAACACCAAAAACAATACACTTAAGTGAAATTTTTATCTAGTGAATGCACTCTAGGTGTATCAAACATATGCAATGTCAATGCTTATGATGTCATGCTCAAGTTTTAGTTACAGTAACACTAGGGGTGTTACATTCTAAACAAACTGATGGTCTCTTTAACAAATTTACATGTGAAGGGGTATCGGGTCTACTCAACCGTTAGATCTAACATCAATGGCCGAGGTTAGATCTGCGAGTGAGTGCGCGCGCGGACGAGCGAACGCTGATAGGCGGGTCGGCGGTGTCAGCGACCGAGAAGAGAGGCGAGCTGACCGGTTAGGCCCTGGGGCAGAGTGCGGGTGAGGGAGCGGACCCGAGCGATCGGATCCGATCTCGCGGGCAAGCCTATGTAAGGTTTCCTTGGTTGCCAGCGGCAGCGCCGCCCGACTCTGCAGCGGAGCTCCGCCGGAGGCGAGGGAACGGGCACGTCGGGGGGGGGGGGGGGGGTCCTGGGGTGCTGGAGATGGCTCAGGTGGGTTCGAGGTGGCACGGCGAACTCAGTCGTGGGCTCGACACTGGCGCCAAGGCACCAGAGGGTACCGGTCTGCGGTACAGCGGCCCGGCGGCGGCGCTAGCCAACTGTTGCGAGCAATTGCACGAGCAACAAGGCAGCGAAAGGGAAATTGGGGGCGTGGGGAGGTGAGTTACCTTGAGAGACGGCTCCGGGACCCTTGAACAGCGGCAGGGACACGGCAGGGGCTTGGGTCGACGGCAGCGGCTTTTTGACTGCGCGAGGGAAGCTCCGGTGAGCACGGGCAAAGGGAACCAGAGAGGGAGAGAGTAAGTTAAGGTGTGTCTCAAGTTGCGGGCACCAAGGTGGAACTCACCAAGGCGAGAGGCACGGCGAAGCTCCAACGGTGACGGCGGAACGGGCGCGCGGGCACGGCGAGCAGCGGGGGTCTTCTGAGAGCTCCGAGAAGGAACGGCGCACGAGCGAAAGCGAGCTAGGGCGTCTACGAGTGGGGAAATGGACGAGCGGATGGGAGGGGGCTTGAGTAGGGGCTCGGCACGTGGGTGGTGACCAAAATTCGCGCGAATGTGGGTGCGGACGTGGGCGTAGCCATGGCGGGCACGTGGACCAGGAGTTAGAGGAGGGGGAGAGGGCTGACAAGCGAGGCCCGGTAGACAGTGGCTCAGGCACGCAGATGCGCGAAGGAACGCACCGAAAAGTGGGACCTAGGCAGCAGAGAGGAGGGAGAGAGCGTGTGGGCGCGAGATCCACCGCTGACAGGTGGGGGCCACCTGTTAGCGTGGGCGTGCGCGAGCGCGCAAGGAGCTGGGCCGGCTTGGGTTAGTTGGGCTGAAATAGAGTTTTCCTTTTTCCTGGAATTTCTAATTGCTTTTCTATTTTATTTTCTCTAGGGTTTTCAATTCAAGTTCAAACCAAGCTTCAAATTCAAACTAATTCAAACATGTGCAACAATTCAAAGAATATTTAAGCTCAGCATGATGCAACATTTCATGACTCATAATGTTTTGACAAAAATAAATAATTAATCCCTCACTAATTAAGCTAAATCTACTCGAAAGGAAAAGAGAGAGAGAAGCTAGAGAGAGATACAAGAGTAACACCTGAATTTGGTAGATACTTAGAAAGAAATTTTATACCCCAAATTCAGGGTGTTACACCAGCCAGCAACTGGATTCACCCCTCGCCGGATCTTTTCACCCTTTCCCAGTGTTATCCACTTCTCACAGAGCATGAATCTCCCCGGCAAAACTCGGATCTCAGCACGAGATCACCGACGGTAGTGCATTGAACCTGGCAATCTTCGTCGGGTTACTGTTCACCACTTAACACCACCCGGAGCTGCCTGACAGACCAAATTTGAGAGCAATTTACTCCAAAAATTGCACAGCACCAGGCCAAGCTCAGTATAACAAGTTTGTTCACTAATATTAGGGCTTCAACTTCGCCACAGTGACCCTGGTCTTAACTCTACTGAATCAATCACAAACTATCTCCAAAGTTGACCAAATGTCACTGCACTTCCAATTTTCACAACTGAAGTTGTCTGACAGCCCGACTTTAGGTCCATTTTTCTCTAATTTCCATACAGTTCCAAGGCTTAGCCACTTAATCAAACTTAGACTATAATAGTATCTCTACAAATTTGTTGTGGTAACCTATAGCAAAATCTCCAGGCATTAAGAGATACAGGGTCCCAAAGTCAGCCCAATTACACTGTTTTCAGAGTTAAGCCATATGGGTGCTCTTGGGGCTTTTTGCAAATTACTCCAATTTGTTCCACAAAACTTGGAATTCTCCCAATGTAAAAGTTTCTTAGTTTTTAATGCTCTACCACTTTGATATATGCACCTTAGTCCAAAAGTGTATAGATATTGATCACATCTCATAGAGCACAATTTAGAGTTTCTAGGGTTCTTATTAGGGTTTTGAGTGCTCTAGGGTTTATGTGCCACTCAAACCCTCCAAGCTTAGTCTCCTATGAACATCTCCACTAACTTTTGAGATAATACTCAAGTTGTTATCACACACCCACCCACATACCTCTATCCCTTGGTTAAGTACTCTATCCTAGGGTTAAAGATCACTTCAAGTCATCACATCACAACTTGTTTTGAAATGTTAGCCTAGTGGATGCATTCTAGGTGTAACATATATAATGAAATGTCAATGCATATGATGCATGCCCAAGTTATAGTTCTTGTAACACTAGGGGTGTTACATAAAGTACTCATTTCTGCTATTACTTTGAGCATTGTGTGATGATGTCCAATTATGTAATCGTTGTATACGTGAATTTCTGATCCTGGCACGTACATGGTTTGCATTCAGTTTGCCTTCCAAAACCAGGTGTGACAAAGAGCCGCCGCCGCTACCGCATCTCTAGACCGAGAAGTCGGCACCGCCGCGCCTCCGGATCGCGAGCTATCACTCGCCTGCCCGCAGGGTCGTCGTCGCTTAAACCCTAATCCCTGGTAGGCTGGGATTCTTTTATAATCGCCTATTCCTAGACCGGCTCGACCGGATGGCACATCTGGCCTGTGCTTACTCTAGTTATTGGAAGCTCATGGCTTATAAGTTATAATATATATATATATATATATGAGGCACTAATTATGATGGTAACACATACAAACTATCTTGTGTTTAATGGGAACGTATATGGTGCAACCAAGCCAATTGATGAAATCATGCAATCAAGATACGAGAATAGAGGTGGGTGGACATTTTAAAAAATTCCATGGAGAGGTGAGGGGTTGTTTTGAAAACCAGTGTTCTTAAAAGGCCATCCCACCTCAATTCTTGTGTCTTGGTTGTACGGTTGCACCAATTGGCTTGGTTGCACTAGATATGTTCCTGTGTTTAGATTGTGTTTGGTTCTGCTTTTCCTACGTGCTTTTACTTTAAAAAGTAGAAACTAAACTAAACAGTCCTATATTGCAATGACTTTTCCCACCACAACCTGCTTTTTGCTATAGAAATCACATAGCTGATGGAGGGCTTCTTTTGCTGCGTTGAGGACAAACCAAAGTTGAAACAATTACCCACTGCCAGTGGTTATGTGCATAGCATTTCGTATCTTTTTCCTATTATCTACTTCCACTACCGGAAACAGCTTCTTTGTCGAGTGTATGAAGCACCCGGCAAAGCCTGGAAAACACTCGGCGAAGGCTTTGCTGAGTGTGACACTCGGCGAACTGTACATCGGCAACGGCTTCTTTGCCGAGTACATTTTATTGGCCACTCGGCAAAGACTTTACCGAGTGTCAGCCGGTACTCGGCAAAGAAAAGTCATCGTCATAGCGCTAGGTAATAGAGACAAAGTCTGTGCCGAGCGTCCATTGTGCTGACACTCGACAAAGGCTCACTCTTTGCTGAGTGTCAGTACAGTGGACACTCGGCAAAGAGTGAGCCTTTGCCAAGTGTCAGCAGAGTGGACGCTCGGCATAGACTCACTCTTTGCCAAGTGTCCACTGTACTAACACTCAACAAAGAAGCTCCCCTTGGGCCCCTTTAACATGTCCTTTGCCGAATGATTAGGTGGCACTCGACAAAGGCTCCCTCTTTGCCGAGTGTCCGCCGGACTAGCACTCGGCAAAGAGATCACCAGCGGGCCCCTTTGTCAGTTCCTTTGCCAAGTGCATTTATAGGCACTCAGCAAAGCTTGCTTCTTTGCTGAGTGTCAAGGCCACAACGCTCGGCAAAGAGGCTTTACCGGTGCCCAGGTTTGACTTCTTTGCCGAGTGCTATGACCTTGACACTCGGCGAAGTGACCAGAATACCAAATACCCCTTTTATTTGTTTTTGCTATTCCATCCAAACAAACCAAACATATATCACATAATCATCACATATACATCATAGATATCACATAATCATCACATCCATAATAGAGACCACATATTTCACAAAAAACACAAATCTCATGAGTTTTTCACAAACATATCTATGTTCATACCAAGTTTCACCAACATAAGTATTACCAACTCTCAAACATAAGTTTTTCACAAACATAAGTTTAGGACAAGTTTATCACACAAGTCTCACAATCACAACTAAGCTAAGAGAAGATCATGAGCGAGGTGGGCGGCTAGACTAGTGCGGCGGTGGGCTAGGCAATCCTTGAGGGTTGTTGGATGCTGCCCCAGATTGTCCCTCCACAGAGAAGAGATTGCATGTGTTATACCAGATAAATATATATCATGCAGGACTGCAATTTTGATACTCATAAGAGTATGGAACTAAGTAGGGTCAACTAGAGGGAACAACGGAGGTGGTGGAGCAAAACCCTATGCGGCGCCAAGGCACTACATGTATTGGAACATCTTCGCCATCCTCTATTGATCTACCAAGCGGGCCTCCTGCTCCACCATCAGCCTCGCCTCCATCTCCTATCGTTCCCTCCCCTCTTCTTCTAGATGGGCCTGTAATATTTCAACCCAATGTTATAATAACTCAAAGAGAAGGTATATAACTCAAGGAATGATGAGTTACAGAAGCACTAACCTAGAGTTGTTGTATATGATGATGTGAGCTGTCCTGCCGAGGTCGTATGGCTAGGCTCGAGCTCGTGCTCCTTGCTTGCACCTAAGACAGAGTGGAATGGACGACCAGTCGATTGCCCTGTCAGCAATCCAGTACCGCCCATGCCTCTTGCCTCCTCTGACCCTCATGAGGACATCTCCGTCGATGTCCTCTGTCCTCGGATCGTAATCTGGCCCATGGACCTCCTATGTCATGGCAGTGTACTCACTTAGATGGTTGTAGATGGTGGGGTTGCTATACGCCTCGGGCCCGTCATCTAGGTTGTAGGTAACGTCGGACATCGCCTTGACCTTGTGGGCCATAGCATAAGCCGAGAAGATGGAGCATGGCTAGCCACCATGTGACGCTGACTGTAAGAAAACCAACGAGATAGTTAGAAATAATATCTAAACCAATGTTATATACCTAAAAAGAGGGCATACCCATGCTTCTGCATATTTGCTGAGGTTGCGGCTGCCTTGGTGGTGGGAGGGACCTTGCATCATCAAACGTTGTTTCTGGCTACGGTTGTACGCCTCGTCCCACTCAGGCGAGCACCACCTATCCACCATCTGCTCCTAGTACTGAGGATGCGCAGCACACCAATAAGGAATCATCTACATAGTAAAACAAGTACATTGCATATTAGAAGATAAAATTAAGCAAATTTTGTCACGAATATTAAAGTGATGTATTTACCTGCAAGCACTGGTCCCTAGTCAATGACATGGTTCGGGCCTCCTGCTTGGTCACCTTATCCCCAAGGATGGAGCCATGGTAGCTGACGATGTCCTAGATTTGTGCCTCGTAGTGTATGTCCATGACGAGCTTATTACAACTCGTGGTGGCCACCACATCTGCGCTGGCCTCGTATCCAGCCTCACATCTAAAGAAATCCTGCATACAAAGACGATATATTCATACATTATTTCAAGTATGTACAATGAATACGACATATTTTACAATATAGTAAGACTTATCCATAGCTCTTGCTTCACCCACTCCACCTTGTTGTTAAATTCCCTGTCGTCACGGTCTACTGCATCGGGGGCGACAGCGTAGTGGTCAAAGGTGTAGGATGGACCCGACACTCCGGCGTACTCAACCAGTCCAGGGAAGTGTTCCTTGCACAAAAGGCTGAGGATGCCTTTAGGGTTGCGGCCGTTGTCGGGAATAGATAACCCTTGGCTCCTCATGAAGCATATCCTCGGCCTAGGGTGTACTTGGCGCACAAGATAAGGACTCGAATGAAATCTAAACCGACTAGAAGTTATATAGGGAAACCTACTTGTAACCCAAGCCACGCTGGATTATATAAGGCGAGCTAGGGATCCCTCTGAAGAGAGATCTGGAGAGGATCTGATCTTATACACGCCCCTCGCTCTCTCATCAAAGATCCAAACCGTAGCCCTCATTGTAACCTCCAGATATCAAAGCAATACTACCCACCGCAAATAGGATGTAGGGTATTACGCATTTTGCGGCCCGAACCCGTATAAATCACGTGTTTTGTCATATCTCAAAGCGAACCATCGAGCTACAGTTGATGTTGCCAACTCACAAAAGCATCTCGTGGTACATCTTGTGGTGCATTGCCGGTACTAAACACCGACAGTTGGCGCGCCAGGTAGGGGAGGTGACATCGACATCAGGCTAGCTCCATGGCGATCATCTTCAATAGCAAGATCGAGTTTAAGATGGAATAGATCCGATCTACTACTCAGCCAAACCGCTGCTACGCATCTCATCTCGTCGCTGTGGCCTCACCTCAAGACCAATGTACCATCGACACCGTCTGATCAAGCTGCTTCAAAAAAAATGTACCATCGACACCGTCTCAACTCAATGCCTGTCGAATACAGGAAACAACTCACTGCTAGGAAACAAATTATGTCACTCCCACATTTGGTCTAGACAATTTGGACCCAGATTCAAGCCACTCGGCGTATATCTAACAGCTAAGTCGTTCTGATTTTACATTTAAATTTATGTCTAATTTTTGTTCTTCTGATTGGTTCGGTTCATCGCTCAAATATAATTTATTGAGTATTCTTTTTGCAAAAACTACCACCCATTTTATTTCTGATCATTGTTCCAAAAACTTATGGTGGCGCCTCACACGCTTATAATTTACACTTAGGGGTTGCCAACTTCTCGTCAGTTATCCGGGCTATGGATCTACCGACTTATTTCTTAATCATCCAGGCTAAGAATCTGCTAGATTATTTTTGAAATATCCGAGTTATTGGATCAATCGGGTTATTAATGGATCACTCAAATTATCATTCTTGGATTACCCAGATCATCTCTGCATTATTCGTATCGGTTCTGGTCACTCGTCCTGCATTATCTAGGATTACTCGGATCAACTCTGGACTGCTCACTTTATTTCAAATCATTCATATCAATTTCTAGATCATTATTTTTGGATCATTCACATTATTGCGGCATCATTATTTCTGGATCAATTATGTTACCTCAGATCGCTCAGGCAGGGTCTGCGCATGTCACAACAATCGTCTTGAACTCTATATGACCATCGTTAAAACAGAGCAGTCAGTATGTCCCGCTAGTGCTACATGCTCTCGTTAAGTCAGAAAAGGGTGACCTCAAAACCCTTCCTACGGAGCAATCGGCTTGGGTCTCGGTGCCCGACCCAGGTTCGGTGTTGCATGCTCTCGCTAAGTCAGAAAAAGGGTACCTCAAAACCCTTCCTACGGAGCAATCGACTTGGGTCTCGGTGCCTGGCCCAGGTTCGGTGTTACATGCTCTCGCTAAGTCAGAAAAAGGGTACCTCAAAACCCTTCCTACGGAGCAATCAGCTTGGGTCTCGGTGCCTGGCCCAGGTTCGGTGTTACATGCTCTCGCTAAGTCAGAAAAAGGGTACCTCAAAACCCTTCCTACGGAGCAATCAGCTTGGGTCTCGGTGCCCGACCCAGGTTCGGTGTTACATGCTCACGCTAAATCAGAAAAGGGTACCTCAAGACCCTTCCTCTGGAGCAATCGCCTTGGGTCCCGGTGCCTAGCCCAGGTTCGGTGTTACATGGTCATGCTAAATCAGAAAAGGGTACCTCAAAACCCTTCCTATGAAGCAATCAGTCTGGCCCACCGACACTCTGCACCTTCGCTATACTCAGAATTCAAACAGGGATCTCATTTTATGTTGCGCCATTGACTTGGGGGATTGGACTGCTGCCCACCGTGCCGACCACTCTGACAACTCGGGGGTGGGCTGTTGTTCGCCTTGCCGACTCATCGCTTCGTCGGGTTGGTGGCTAGACTATTGTCTGCCTTGCTGACTTATCGCTTCATCAGTTCAGGGACTAGCCATCGTCTGCTTGCCGACTTGCTACTTCTCTGGCTCGGGAGCTAGGCTAATGCCCGTCTCGCCGACTTGCTGCTTCTCCAGCTCGGGGGCTGCGCCGATGCCCACCTCGCTGAGTCACTACTTTGTCGCCTGAGGGATTGCACCGCCATGCACCTCGCTGACTCACTGCTTCACTAGCTCAGAGATAGGCCATTGCCTATCTCGCCGACTCGCTGCTTCACCGGCTCAGGGATTGCACCGCCATGCACCTCGCTGACTCACTACTTCATTGGCTCGGGAGCTGGGCTATCACTCATCTTGCCGGCTCGCTGCTTCTCCAGCTCGAGGGCTGCGTCGACGCCCGCCTCGTTGAGTCACTAATTCATCGCCTCAGGGGTTGCACCACCGTGCGCCTCGCTGACTCGCTGCTTTGCTAGCTCGGAGATAGGCCATTGCCTATCTCACTGACTCACTGCTTCACCAGCTCGGGGATTGCACCGCCGTGCACCTCGCTAACTCGCTGCTTCTTTGGCTTAGGAGCTGGGCTATCGCTCGTCTCACTGGCTCGCTGCTTCTCTAGCTCGAGGGTTGCGCCAACGCCCACCTCGTTGAATCACTACTTCATCGCCTCAGGGGTTGCACCGCCGTGCGCCTCACTGACTCGCTGCTTCGCTGGCTCGGAGATAGGTCATTGCCTATCTCACCGACTCGCTGTTTCACTGGCTCAGGGGTTGCACCGCTGTGCACCTTGTTGGCTCGCTGCTTCTTCAGCTTGGGAGCTAGGCTATCGCTCGTCTCGCTGACTCGCTGCTTCTCCAGCTTGAGGGCTGCGCTGACGCCTGCCTCGCTGAGTCACTACTTCGTCGCCTCAGGGGTTGCACCGTCGTGTGCCTCGCTGACTTGCTACTTCGCTGGCTCGGAGATAGGCCATTACCTATCTCGCCGACTCGCTGCTTCACCGGCTCAGGGGTTGCACCACCGTGCACCTTGCTGACTCGCTGCTTCTTCGGCTCGGGAGCTGGGCTGCCTCGTGCCTCCTTGACTCACTGTTTCTCCTGCTCGGGGGCTACACCGCCGCTCGCCTCCCTAAGTCACTACTTCGTCGCCTCAGGGGTTGCACCGCCGTGTGCCTCACTAACTCGCTACTTCACCGGCTCGGGAGCTAGGCCATCGCCTATCTCGCCGACTCGCTGCTTCACCGGCTTAGGGGCCGCACCGCCCATCGCCTCTCCAACCCCCTATTTCACTGACTCGGGGGTTGGGTCGTCGCTCGCCTCGCCAACTCTCTGCCTCATCAGCTTGAGGGTTGGGTTACCACGCACCTCACCAAGATCACTCAGAGGAACAAGTTGCTTGATCCTCAACCTGATTATCTTAATCAACTTGAGGTTTAGGAGCTACATGGAGGATACCATCAGAAAAATTTCAAAGACTACAAGGCAAGACATTCTGAAAAGCAGATTTTGGACCTTCAAGCTGATTGTTTCTCAAGTCAACTTGAAGCTTGGGGCTTGTCGGGAATAGATAACCCTTGGCTCCTCATGAAGCATATCCTCGGCCTAGGTTGTACTTGGCGCACAAGATAAGGACTCTAATGAAATCTAAACCAACTAGGAGATATATAGGGAAACCTACTTGTAACCCAAGCCACGTCGGATTATACAAGGCGAGCTAGGGATCCCTCCTAAGAGAGATCTGGAGACGATCTGATCTTATACATGCCCCTCGCTCTCTCATCAAACATCCAAACCCTAGCCCTCATTGTAACCTCCAGATATCAAAGCAATACTACCCACCGTAAACAGGATGTAGGGTATTACGCATTTTGCGACCCAAACCTCTATAAATTGTGTGTTTTGTCGCATCTCAAAGCGAACCATCGAGCTACAATTGATGTTGCCAACTCACAAAAGCATCTCATGGTACATCCCGTGTGCATTGCCGGTACTAAACACCGACAGTCATGACCCCCTGCATTCTCTAAAACCTTTCAAGACTTGTCCAAGTGATAAATAAAAAGTATTAGTTTATATTATGAATTTGAACACATAATATGAACATAAAGTTACATGCCTCTCCCCATCCGGCTGAATCAGCGGCCGCATGTCTCAAAGTATGGGACGCTGAGGGAGACTCGCGGGACCTTGCAAGTAGATGTTCCTCGAACCTGAGGCGTCCTGTTGAGCGTCGTCATCATCCTACTATGCTGCATCGACAGTGGCCTGCTGCTCCACCTGCTGTTGGACGTTGTCGTCCTGATGTGCCTCCTCCGTCGTCCTACATGTGCTCCTCCTCCCCCTCCCCGTCCTCATCCCACCGCCCACCATCTTTGTCCAATAACCTGCAATTAAGAGTAAGCAAATAAGCAAATATAAAAAAGATGTATTTAGAAATAGGTGCAAAATAAAAAATATAGCATTACATCGATTAAACATAATCTTAATATGTGTAGGGGTTAGCCGGATCATAAGTGTCATCATCACTATCAACCATTTCATAGTCAACACCACCTGAAGGCACAAGTTCGTCATTAATGTCATTGCCTTCAAATAATTCTAAGTCATCCTCATTTTGCACCTGATCATCATCCTCATCAACAACCATTTCAATATCTACTACCATTCCGATAGCTTTAGTTAAGTCTATCTAAAATCGCCCTTCTAGCCCATCTTCTTGGAAGAACTCTCCGTCATATGTGTTTGGGTCTAAGTTATAATCTTCATCGTTTGAAACATGTAATTTACCATGTGGTGATACCTTATACACAACATCCTAACCCTTAAGATGTTCTTTTGTTTGGCAAGCATATGTGAGATAATACACTTGTGTGGCCTGTTGGGCCACGACATAGACATCGTGTCCTGGTAAGGTGGAATCCTGTCGGATTTCGACTATCCCAAGATTAGAATGTGTTGGTCTCGTCACTTCAGGGTCAAACCAATGACATTTGAATATCACTGGAGTAAAAGGTTTGGAACCATGAAAATTGAGTTCATATATTTCTTCGATTCGTCCAAAATACTCGACCTCATCAAGGCCGGTCGTAAAGACTCCAGAACATGTTGTTTTTTGATTGGGTCGACTTTGGTCGTATCTTGTTATGCGAAAACAGTATCCATTGACGTAATAACCAGAATATTTCCTGACCCTATAAGCAAAGCCATAGGCTACTTGTCTCAACTCGGTACTCATAGACGGATCTTTTTGGTCCTGCAAGTATTCGCAAGTTAAAAGACGTTAAATTGAGTTCATAAACGGATCTCGTTGAAAAACTAAGCACGTACCTTATGTTTGAACTAGGAAATAAAATCAGGTAATCCATTTCCCACACCCTTTTTAAGAAGGGTATCGTATTCCTATGGAGTTGGGTCCCTTGATCGACGCCAGAATTCATGAAGAAATTGTTTCATGTATGGCGTCACCTCTTCAAGGTTGGTCAATACATATAGCATGATATGGCGCCACTCTTCATGTCTTAGGGTCTTAGTGGTCGAACCACTTGCGCTTCCGAGTTGGCCTTGAAATATGCTGAGGTTCGATTCATTGTTGCCATCATTGTAACGAGGGGGTGGATTATGCACGCTTGGTAGTTTGTCACCATAGTAAGTTGTTGTGAAGTTTGACACCTCCTCTAGAATGTATGCCTCTGCAATGGAAGCCTCGATTTTGCATTTATTTCTACATTTCTTTTGAATAGTCTTTAGGCATCTCTCGATTGGATAGCACCAACGTCCTTGCACGGGCCCCCCCATTCATGCCTCATACGAGAGATGGAGAATCAAATGCTGCATTGTATTGAAGAAGTCGGGTGAAAATATCTTCTCAAGCTTACATAGTAACATGGGTGTCAATCTTTCTAAGTCTACAATCATGGTCTGAGATAACTCTATTGCACAAAGTTGGTGGAAGAAATAGCTCAACTCGACAAGCGCTAGCCAGACATGCTCAGGGACAGCCCCGAACCATCGCCGAAAGAATCTGTTCAATCCATATGTGAAAGTTATGACTCTTCATCCCTAAGACTCACAGGTAGAAAAGTTCACCCCCTACTCAAGTTAGCTGCATAGTCATTAGGGAACATCAACATCTTGATCCACTATAGTACTTCCTTCCTTTGGGCCCTACTGAGGACGAAATCAGCCTTAGGCCTTCTCCAAGACTTTCCACCACTAGGCGGCTTCATCTCTTGTTTTGGTCTATCACATAACGCTGCCAGATCCACTCTTGCCTTTACGTTATCCTTTGACTTATTAGGAATGTCTATAATTGTTGCCCAAAGTGCCTCGGTGACATTCTTTTCGGTGTGCATCACGTCAATGTTGTGTGGAAGGAGCAGGTCGCCATAATAGGGGAGTCGAGTCAAACCCGACTTATATGTCCACATATGCTGCTCACCATCTCACAAAGCCACCTTCTAGATTGGCCACAAGCTCATCTATCTGTTGATGAATTTCAGCACCAGTCATCATTGCAGGTGGGTGGTCTGTCACTACGACACCTTTTGTAAAGTTCTTGATGTCTAGGCAGAGTGGATGGTCAGGAGGGAGAAATTGTCGGTGTTTATCCAATGATGAATATTTGCCACCCTTCTTCAACCAAATGACTTAAGAGCATCCTTGCACACCGGGCATGGGAACTTACCATGAACACACCAGGCGCAGAATAGCCCATACGCCAGTAAGTCATGCATGGAGTACTGGTACCAAACATGCATTTTGAAGTTTGTCTTCATAGCTCGATCATATGTCCATACCCCTTACTCCCAAGCATGTACCAATCCATCAATCAAAGGCTCCATGTAAACGCCCATTTTATTCCCTAGGTGTCCGGCAATTATCAATGACACGAATATGTCCTGTCTTTGAAAGAATACACCAGGGGGAGATTGGTTGGGATAACAAACATGGGCCAACATGTGTACGGGGCAGCGCTCATTCCATAGGGGTTGAACCCATCTGTGGCCAGCGCAACACGTACATTACGAGCCTCTTCGGCTTTCTCATGGTGAATGGCATCAATGTGTTTCCATGCTTCACCATCAGATGCGGGCACCATCTTGTCAGGATTGTATCGTTTGCCATTTTTGTGACATCATCTATTTTGCGGATTCCTCGGTCATGTATAGATGTTGGATCCTCGGTATGAACAGAAGGTGGCGTAGGATTGTCACGGGGATGTCGAGCTGCCTCTTCTGTCCATCACTAGAGTCCACCTCCATGAACCTAGACGATTTACACTTTGGACAGTACTTTGCCTCCGCATATTCTTTTCTAAATAGCACGCGGCCCTTTGGATAAGCATGTATCTGCTCATATGTCATCATGAGTGCACAAAGGAGTTTTTGTGCCTCGTACATGCTCTTTGGCAGAATGTGATCCTCTGGAAGCAAGCTGCCAATAACTGTCAACAAGCCATCGAATATGTCTCGACTCATGTTGTACTATGACTTGAACGCCATTACATGCCCAATGACATCCAGTTGAGAAACATTTGTCTGGCCGTGAAGGGGCTTTTGTGCGGCGTCAAACATGTCGTAGAATGCCTTTGCGGTCGGCTCTGGCTCGTCCTCCATACATCCTCCGGCGAACTGTGCCTCATGATAGTCATTCAATATATCCGCTACCCCGCATCAGCATCATAATCCTTGATGTGTTGTCTAACCACCTTCTCTCTCGTACGATGCACTTCTTTGAGTTTCTTTTTCGGTTGGCACATTTGCTGCACGGACATGGGACTTTACTCGCTTCTTTAGTAGCTTCGCCATATGCCCGTTCCACGAAATCATCGGTCTTTCTAATCCATTCAGGGGTGACATCATTCCTTCCTACACGGCCCGTGTACATCCATTCACGGTCCTCCATACTCTAAAAATTTTGGCAGCACCTCCCTCGCATCGGAAGGTTTCCAAAACCTGCAAATAATAATGATAGCGCGATGGCTGACATCCACACATATACATCAAACAACACGATGGTCGTCAATCACATATACATCAATCTATGCACTATATCAGATTGAGACATAAACAAATAAATATACCACATGCACTTTATCCAAGCATCTAAGTTTGCAATGTTAACATTTCGATAGATATAATTTGGTCAACAAACTTCAAATGGATAAGTGAATCCCTACCAATCTTTATTCTACTAAGGTTCTACCATCAATATCACTACATCACAAGTCTAGATGACAAGAGAGGTTCTCACCTACATAGGAAACAAAGCACGGATTAGGGGAGAGCTCGGGGCCGAGGCTAGCAAAATGGCGACGTGGGGTGCGGAGCCACCGTGCTCGAGTCCGACGACGACGACGATGGTCCGGCGGCGATGACGATGGTGGCACTATAAAGCCCAAAATTTGTGTAAAATAATAATAATAATAATAAATATATTTAAAAGAGGATGTTTTGGGGATCCCTTGATATCCTTTTTATCTTTTTATTTTTTTTCTCTACATACTCAACTAATGGCATTAAATTATACAAATAACAAATAAATAAATAAAGAAATGTGCACCTCATGCTGATGTTATTTCTGTGATGCATCTTATTTGAATCAAGGAATCATAATTTAAATTGACCTCAACCTATAGATGAAAATATAAAATAAAGGGAGAAAGGAAATTTTTTTATAGTCATTCCTTTCTTCCATATTTAAACAACACGGAGAAGAATAAATAATAATAATAAATAAATAATTTTAGTGCAAGTAATAGAAGAATTAGAATTTGGTTTGATGTTTGAAACCTGGAAATTAAAACCAGAATTCGAATTTAGTTTGAATTTTTGGTTTGGAAATAAAACAGAAATTATAAAAGAAAAATAAAACAAAAAGAAAAAACGCACCTGGGCTGATTCTGGCGCCCTTGGCCCATCCCTCTCTCTCACACTTGGTGCCGCTTGCGGGCCTTTGCACCGGCCCACACACCCCTTTGGGCGGCCCAGTTCTAGGCGCAGCCATGTGCCTGTTCTCTGTACCACTGTGCCACGGGGCCCACGCCTCAGCCAGTCACCCCAGCTTGGCCACGGTGCTGCTGTCTCTACCACGTGGGGTCCATGCGCCAGTTGGTTCTTCCCCACCGAATCCCCAACCGAATGCGCGAGATCCTCTCAACGCTGTCCACAAATCCTAGCTCGGCCTGGCGTGACCTCACCCATGGCTATAAAGCTGAGCCTCCTCCCCAGTAGCCTCCCCATGGCGAGCACCCTATGGCAACTAGGTTCCTTCGTCATACGCCGGCGCCCCTACTCCCCCATGGCCCCTCGCCAGCCGTCGAAGCTCCACCGAGCACGCGTCCCTGCTAGCGCCTACCATCGACCTCTCCGGCCACGGGCATGACGGCACTTGCGCCCGGTATGCTCGGCACCGTCCAAGCAGGAGTGAGAAGCCTACGTTGCCGCTCGATCCTAGGCTACATGTGTGGTCGTACCTGCGTAGTGAAAGTGTGGAGGGCTCCCTGGCTGTCGTGTGCCATGGGCCAAGCTCGTAGGAATGAAGAACTCCGTCGCGTACCGTGGGAGGAAGTCTCTGCATCTGGGTCACTAGTGTACCTCGATGTAGTCCACTACTCAATCGGGGTGGCAACATTTGCTCATCGGAGCACATGGGAATTTGTCGTTCCGCCGTCCTCCATCGTCGGGATACTACGCGACTTAATTGCCGGTAATAATACCTCATCAACATTCACAATGTTATACACTTCGAATTGCGACTGTCAATTTTGGTAATCAAGCCTCAGTGAACTAAGTGCGGCATGCGCCAATGGCACTCCGCCGTGGGGATGCCTGGCGCCGCAGTCTTGTGGGCTGGGGGGAAGAAGATAGCCTCGGGGCGTTGATCTTGGGATCAATGGCTTCAGTTTGATGATGGGGTGGTATGCGCAGAACCGTTGGATCCATGGGCATGGGTCCTAATCTGATCTGTGTGTACCTTTTCGTGTGATCGGATCGTGACCACAAATCGTAGATCCTGTGACTGGGATGAGTGGAATCATAATAAAATCCGTGTCGTTCAAATCGGATCCGGCGGCCAGGGCTGTGTACCGGTTCCGTGAGCCAAGATCTAATCCTGGCCTTCGATGTTTGATCGGACGGCCGAAGTCTAACGATACCCCTTCGCCGTGACTTTTAGCTAAAGAGACCCTGTCTTATTTCAAAATCAACACGCGATCCTTTCCTAGTTGTAGCTGAATCTTGAGGATTTTTACAAATCCAACCCTGAGTTCCTCTATTTTTATGCGCGCAACTAGGGAACAGAGAAGTTTTAAATTTAAATATAGAAATTGATTTTTAGTACACAAATAAATCAAGAAACTTGTTTAATTCATATTAAATTCATTTCAACTCCAAATTGAGTCATTCCAGTTGCATTAAATTCATAATAATATTGTTTATCATCTAGAAAACCTTACTTTGTTATGAAACTTAGATTAGAAATTATACACTTAGTTTCTTTTAATCAAACACTTAAAACTTTGGAAATCCATAACTTCTTCGTTTTAATTCCGATTTGGTCCGTTCAAGTTGCGTTAGCTTTATATGAATATTTACTATGCAATAACAACATTTATTGTACCATATCTCATTCTTTTATAAATAGATCTTTATTTAACTTATGTTGGTTAATCTTGTTAATCTACCTATCATTATAATCTACTAAAATATGATCTATGGTCAATTTATAATTTAGATTAAAGTTGAATTAATTACTACTTTATCTTTTCTCTTGATTTATAAAATAAACATAAGACCTAGTTTTAATCATTTAATCACTTCATAACTTGATGACTGTAACTCCGATTTTAGTGATTCTCGAACCCACGATCTCGTTACGATGTGTAGATTATATTACGTAGTTTATTCTTATGTTTGGTGTGATGTTTATTTTGCCTATACCATGTTTGTTTGTATTGCTACGACTAGCGTGAGGTTACGAGTCACCGAAGAGCAAGTTGGTACCTAGAATCTCAAGTCCCAGGCAAGTTGTGCCCTTGATCACTTCTTTTTACCCAATCATGTCCTTATTAATCATAATGATCTGCATAGGTTAATTTTGATGGGACCCAATAGGTTACCCTAGTTTGACTATCTTTATACCTTGTTTACCACTGAATTTTTGGGTAGTACCTGCTATTGTTTTATGTGGTTTTGGGTATGGAGATATACACTATTCATTATCATACTTTTATTATCAGTTGTTATTTACTATTCATGATAAGATCATTATGTTAATTGGAACATGGAGAACCACCCGGGAAAACAGTGCTACCACAAAGGTGGAATGGGACGCCCTTGGCTGACTAATTAGGAAAGCTAGTGGAGGACTACCTTACCCGAAAGGGGGCAAGGGCAGTAGGGGAGTGGTCAGTGTAGGGAGGCCCTTGGGTTGATTTTGCTGTGATAGCGGTCAGGCGAGGGGTCCCTGCATTAGAGCTTCCTAGAAACTGCAGCGGGTTTTCTGAAGCTAGTGGAACTTTGTAAAGGCCTCGTAGTGTTACCCTACCTCGCCTCCTCGGTAGAGGTGTATGGGAAGTCGTGATCCCTTGGTATATGGGTAACATGACTTGTGGGTAAAGATGTGCAACCTCTGCAGAGTGTAAAACTGGTATACTAGCCGTGCTCACGGTCATGAGCAGCTCGAACACTCACATGATTAACTTATGAAACTAAATTCAATTTATCATATGCGTTGCATCGCAGGTGTTGTTATCAAATTTTGTTGTACTACTTAATTGGGTTGGTATCTACTTATACTTAGTAGCTGCTAATAAAATGTTGACCAACTTAAAAAGCAATGCTCAGCTTCAACCATCCTCTTTGGTAAGCCTTACACTTCACATGAGCTCCCACCTTTGGCGAGTTCATGCACATTATTCCCCACAACTTGTTGAGCGATGAACGTATGTGAGCTCACTCTTCCTGTCTCACACCCCCCGTAGGTCAAGAACAGGTACCACAGGATGAGGCGCAAGGAGGATGTTGTGGCGAGTCCGTGAGAGGTCTAGGCCGTCGTCTCCCAGTCAACTTTGGGTTGCTGGATCGTTGTCTCCTTATGATGTAATTATTTATTTATTTTATAGAGAACTCCTATTTTATAGTAAAGATGTGACATTCGTTTATGTACCACTGTTTTCATCATATGTGTGAGACTTGGTCCCAGCACACCTGGTGATTATTTCGCGCCCAGGTCTTGGTGCCCCCGAAACCCAGGAGTGATAGGCACAGTGG
Source organism: Zea luxurians (assembly GCA_029449295.1). NCBI lineage: Eukaryota > Viridiplantae > Streptophyta > Magnoliopsida > Poales > Poaceae > Zea > Zea luxurians. The sequence continues at coordinate 142,163,072 of JAOPSE010000009.1, read as the reverse complement.
TGACGATGGTGGCACAGCGGCGGCGGCTTGCCACACTGGGCCAGGACGGTGGGGGTGGTGGCGGAGGTGGCGTGGTGCGACGACCGAGGCGACCGAGGCGGCAGAGGCGGCGACCGAGGCGGCAACGCTCGGTGGTGTACAGTGAGAGTGAGAGAGTGAAAGGAGGAGAGGGCCACAGGGATTGTTAATGTAACATTCTTTGTCGAGGGCCCACGATTTGGTACTCGGCAAAGATTTTTTTAATTTAGAAATAAACTTTGCCGAGAGTCCCTGATCTGATACTCGGCAAAGAATACTTTGTCAAGTGTTCTAGATCTGACACTTGCCAAAGAATAATTTAGTTTATTAAAAACTACTTTGCCGAGTGTCACTCTCTAGGCACTCGCAACTTATTATTTACCGAGTGTCCATGCCATGGCACTCGACAAAGTATGCTTTTGTTTTTTTCTTTTTTCCACCAAACTTTTTCTACTATGTTCCTACATTATATAGACTTACATGTTCTATTTTGGCACAATTATAAAAGTGTTTGCTATAACTATTAGATTTTGTTCGTTTAATTGAATTTCCTCGGATAATTCAGATTTGAACTGCAAGTCACTCAAAAAACGTAAAATTGTGAATGCAAAAATGATATACATGTTATTTAGCACAAGTTACGGCCGATTTAAGTAGCAGACCGGAATTTTCGAGCACCATGCTCACTAAACATGACCGTGAACTTGTTATACAGTTGTTTAAAAATTATATAAAATACAAACGAAGTCAGAAAATCATAAAACTTGTCCACATGTCATGATATCATATGTAGAGGCTGTGATAAAATTTAAATTTGAGCATGTTTCGAGAAAGTTATCACGCACTATGTGAAGAAAACAACAATAAGGAAGAAAGTCATGGTATTCAAGTTGATCATTGGATCACTTGAAAGGGGTTGAGTGCAACCCTCGTCCATTGGGACGCCACAACGAGGAAGTATGCAGGTGTTACTTGGCCGAACCACGAGATAAAAACATCGTGTCTCTTGTGTTGCTCTTCTCTGTGATTGATTTCTTCTCAAGAGATCTCGCCATAGCAACTTGGTTTAATCTAACTAACATTTTATAAACCAAGTTTGTGTTATTTAGTATTTGATTTTGCAAGATCACCTATTCACTCCCCCCCTCTAGGTGCTCTCACCAAAGCCTGACGCTCGTCAAATGTAATGGCTGTCAGCTATAGACAACTACTGATGGCCCTTTGTGGAGTGTTGCCGTTCGCCGAGTGTTTGGCACTCGATAAAGCGGTTTTGCCGAGTATCTTCCTATGCCGAGTGTCCTGCTCTTAGTAAACGTCATCGTTAACGAGAGTAGAACTTTGTCGAGTGCCCGACAAAATGCACTCGGTAAACTGTCGAGTACTCGGCAAAGAGCCAGATTCCGTAGTATTCGTTCCTCATCTCGTGTTAGGGTTCCCAACTCCTGTTCACTGTTCGTGGTGACGGTTCTGTGCTCGCGTCATCGTACGTGCTAGTCAGCAGCGCTCCCTACTCGCGGCCCTCGCGGCGCCGGTGGTGGCAGGCCTCAATCTCGGCTCCCTACTCGCAGCCCTCATAGCGCTGGTGGTGGCAGGCCTCATTCGTAGCTGCGTATCGTAGCCCGTGGCGGCACGCGGCAAGGCTATCGGCACCCCTGCCAGGTAGGGATGAAAACCGGATGGAAAAATCTCGTACCAATCGACACCGTATACCGTAATAAATGTTTGTATATTGTATCTGTAAAAAAAGGAACCAGAAAATTTTTGGGAAAAAGTGGCGGAAATAGGAACGTAAACGGTTGAGGCCGACCATATTTACGGATCCCATATTGATGCGGAAAAATCATGTCGGTCTGTTTGGTTCAGCTTATTTCTGATCACCTTTCCTGAAAATATGGTTGTGGAAAGAATCTGGCTGTAGGAATAATCTAGAAAGCGATGGATTTCGTGCGGAGGAAGATAAAGTGGTCCAAAGGGTTTAGGATCTAGAAAGCGATGGATTTTTACTATCACGACGACTCGAACGATTCTGTGTTCATGGTTTTATCAAAGTAATTTTTATATAAACGGACTGAAAAGCTAGAGCGTTTAGTAGTACGCGGCAGTTTTTAGTGGTGAGAAATAAAAAAAAAAGTCTAAACAAACAGGGCACAGTTCGCCAGCCGCCGCATCTGCATCTATAGGCACCACCGCACTGCACCGCATTCACGACCAGGCCGACCCCCGCTGCTGCAGCCCGGCGCCAGCTGGTCGCGGTCGGCTGGTCACTGTTAGCTGCTGCCTGTGGGGCTTGCCTACGCCAGCCTGCTGCGTCGCGATGCCGGGCTAGAGTTCCAAGCAAGCTAGAACGTGCAAGCAGAGGCTAGAGGCAGCCAAGCTGGAACGTGCAAGTCAAGCTGGAATATGATAGAAATAATAGAAATACTAGAAATGCTAGTACCATCTTTTCAGAATTTGTACTTGTACTAGTAATTTCCGCGCGCAAGGGCGCATAGAAAATATTTTATAATATAAGTTATAAATATATTATATTTTTCTAAGCAAGCAATTCGTACATAGCGCAAATAGATATTTATGAAAAAGGTAAAACATTTGGGTAATTTAAATTAAAGATTTAAGTGATTTATGAGCTTGTTCAAGCATATACAGTTGGACAATGATTTGCTCGATGCCAAGAATTCGTCAAGGCAAGTCAACATAAACAATGGTTAAATCCCCCTTAATTAGATGTGGAGATGCAGCGGTAAATTTCTGCTACTGATTGCAAGTCAACATAAACATTGGTTAAATCAATTTTAATTTTTTTTAAACCACCCTTAAGTTAACCTTGCTAATAAGCATGGGTCCGAAGAGGTTATTTATTTGCCGTAGATTCACTTTGATCAACCTATGCAGCTCAAATAATACTTGAACAGGAAAAAAACCTTCATGCAAGTTAAAGAAAAGCGAGCGTAAACAATAAGAGAAAAGGAATTTATAAAGAGATTTAATATTCCAAACACATTTCCGAGAGGAAGAAAGACATTTTTGTAACATCTTTTTCTTTTCTAACCGTTATGCTCCTAGTTCATATATGCATGTGTTCACAGAAAATTTGAATTGGAGCAAGCTTTGGAAAGAGGGAGAGGTCTAATCTGTACAGGTTCATTAATGGTTAGCAAGAACAAAGCTTGAAAGCAGTGATAAATTGTTTGATAGCATCAGTTGCGGAGTCTAAAGAGATATGATGGAGATAAATTATTTGATAGCATCAGTCGACCAAACACTAATTGATACAGCGGTCACCGAGGTGGTATGTGTTCGCACAGGACATTCGACGATAATAGGTAAAACAGCAAGAACATGAACTCAGGTTTTGTATACTTACATGACAATAGCTCTTCTGGCTTTCCAAAAAATGCTTGGGACCAGTGGCACTAACAAACATCATCCCGAGAAATATCCATTCGAGGTAGAGATTCCAATGAGGAATCAGACGAATCATCTTTTTTGCTCCACACCATGATGTGACATTTTCCTCTTCTCACCTTGTGTCTCTTAACCCATTTTTGGAGGGCTCTGGGTCTTAACAGCATTCTCATTCCCGGTCCTTGTCTGATAACTCTAAACCAAAGTTTTAAATAGCCGGCTAATAGCGGCTATTTAGCCGGCTATAGCCTTTCAGAAGGTCTGGAGCTAAGAGATGCACCATTTAGCGCTAACCAAAATTAGCCGCTAATAGCCTTATTTAGCCCGCTAAATACACAACATTAGCTCGATTTAGCTGCTAAACACACAATCTTTTTTACTGTTCGAACCTTTGAAGCATTGAGGCCCAAAAACAAACTGTGGGCAGACCCTTTAACTTAATGTTGTTAGATAGTGGTTAAATGCCTTTTACATGTGTTGTTGAACGTTGAATTTGCATGTATGTTGATTTATTATTGAACATTTGAACTACTAGTTTGAATTGTAAGGTTCAAATATTGAACATTTAATTTATCTATAAAGTCATGTCATATTTTCTTAAAAAAATCCGCTAAATGGATTAGCTTGCCGCTATAGCCAGCTATAGCCTTTATAGCTTATCCAAAAGCTGGCCGCTAAGACCCTTAGCCGGACATTTAAAACAGTGCTCTAAACCCTTGTCTGATAACTCTAAACTTCGTAATGTTGCTTCTTTAGCCTGTCAATGTGTGAAGATACCTTTGGGTCTGGCATTCATGTTCTGTCGTTTACTACTTAAATGATGTAGTTGTCTCTTTATCTTCCAAATCTATCCTCACTTGTACTCTCTTTCTAGTTGATACCTGACCTGAGGGCCCCTTGATTTCATATTAGAAGCAACCATTCCTTCAAACGTCTCTTATCAATGCTAGAACATTTGACATCATTTTAGCCGATTGAAGCTGCTTTTCCACATCTCCGGCTAGCTTTTTCTTGCCCGAAGCCAAGGATTTGATTCCCCTCAATAAGTAGATGTGGAGATGCCTCTTGCACCGGACTGCAAATTAACATAAATATTGGTTAAGTCAGAATTTAAATTTAAAAAACTCGCGCAATTTTGAAAATGTGGACGTGTTACGGTGCACGCCTGGGACCTGCTCACTGGCTGTACTATTTTCAGCTTTGTTATTCTGCATACGCTTGCGATTGCAGTCTGTGTTAATTCTTCAGACAATCCTTATTGTTTCCACAATTACAGATGCTTGGAGGCTTTTTTCCAGGTAAAGGTTCTTGTCAAAAAAAAATATTGTAGGCTCGACCATTTTAGGTATGATCCATTTTATCTAAAAAAATGTGCGTGCACTTTCTCCAGGCAATTACTGAAAATGGATGCGTTGAGTCCTTAGGATCAGATAGGCTTGCAACACACAACTGTTATCACCACGGAACCTAACCAGCCTTTTGGATTCCTCACGTTTATCTGATGATGAGTTCAGGCAGGGAGCGCCGCTGCACGCCTGCGTGCCAGTGCCGGAGGCTGGAGTGCCGCTGCCCGCTGCCGCCGGAGCTACGGGCGCACGCGCACCGCCCACGGCCAGCTGCACAAGGCACACTCATGCACAAGAAAGCTCCAACCTGCAAGGCGCAAGCACTGAATGCTGAAGGGCTGAACCTAAAGCCGTGAAGTGCACGCGCACCTGCGCAGGAAAAGCCGGGCAGCACTACAGTAAACTAACAAACATCCGACGGCCACCTTATCTACGACGGCCGCCTACGAGGCTATCGAAGATAAGGTTATGTCCGATGGCCACAACGGGCGCTCGGAAATACTACTTATCTCCGATGGCTGTGTACGAGGCCGTCGGAGATAAGGTTATGTCCGACGGCTGTGTACGAGGCCGTCGGAGATAAGGTTATGTCCGACGGCTGGCAGCGTAGCCATCGGAGATTACTGATTTCAAGGTAACGGCGCAAGGGCCGTTTCGATTTTCATTTCTCTCTCTCTCGCGCTCGTTGCTCTCTCTCTCTCCGCGCTGTCGCCTCGCCGCCGTGCCCGCTTCGTCGCCGCCGCGCCAGCGCACTCACCGAGGCAGCTGTCGCGCCTGCGCGCTCGCCGAGGCCCCGGCCGCGCCCGTGCGCCCGCCGCCGGCCACCGTGCGCCAGCCCCGTCCGGCTCTCCACGCCCGCTGTCCGGTGTCTCCCGCGCTGCTGCTCCTCGCCAACGGCATAGCCACAACTACCGCTAAGTGAGTATTCTTAACATTGTTTCTTAGAATTGTATGTATTCATGTATTTGATTAGAATTGTATGTATTCATGTATTTGATTGTTTAGTTTGTTATGTCCGACGACCAAAATTTGATTATGTAATTAAATTAGCTTGTTTTAGTTCATTTAGTGGTGCTTTAGATAATTTAAATTTTTAATTTCCGGGGGTAATTATTATGCCCTCGGAAAGAAGGTCATTTTATATGATTTGTCATCCATAACAATGTTATTTCGTATGTAATATTGTATTGGTGGTTTATTAGTTTAATTATTTAATAATGCACGATGATTCTAGTTAATCATAGTGTATCGTAGTGTGAACAAACGAAACCTAGGCGTCACCCGTTTCGGCCCAACACACCTTACAAGCGACGCATGTGAGGTATGTTGGGCCGGAATTGTCCCTTTATTGGACAGCCTCGGGCTGACCGACAGAGTCCTTGTTTATGACAAAAGCATGTGCTCCTGCTTAGTTTCGACAGCATAACCCCTCTGTTCTCCAATTGCACCATATTTAGGCGTGCGATTGGAGAACAGCGGGGTTATGCTGCCGAAATTTCGCACGACCACATGTCTTGTCATAAACACGGGCTCGTCGGTCACTCCTGGGTGGGTTTAGGACCTATCCTTTCCTACAGATGTAGGGGTGTGATTTCTTTGTAAAAACGGATGATCCGTGCATTACTTATCTAATTAAGTTAACGTCTCGTATCTAGTATGGAGGAGAATCGTCGATGGATGTATGAAGGTTGGAAGAAAAGAGGTGCTCTATCAAGTGAGTGGGTTGCCAAGACTGATGCTTTTCTCGACCATGCTTTTGCTCGGTCAGAGACTGGAACCGATGTTAGGTGCCCTTGTAGCAAGTGTCGGAACATTAATTTCCTTGACAGGCGGACTATGTCGATACATATTTGCAAGAACGGTTATATGCCAGGCTATGAGGTGTGGGTGCACCACGGTGAGGACCCACCTCCTCGTATTGTATCGAAAGTTCAGTCACATGAAGAGGAGGACTACGATAGGATGGAAGAGATGCTTGACGATGTACGCCATGAGCTTCTAACCGTCGATTCGGAGAACCCCGGTCAACCCACCGAGTTTGAGGATCCAGCTACACCTGAGGTTCAGAAGTTCTTTGAGCTCCTTAAAGCTGCCGAAGAGCCGTTGCATGAGCACACAAAAGTGACCGTCCTTGTATTTGTGACTCGACTTATGGCTATTAAGTCTAAGTTTGCATTCTCAAACAACTGTTACAAGGAGCTTTTGAACTTGATCGGTGATGTACTTCCGGAGAATCACAAGATGCCAAAGGACATGTATCAGTCTAAAAAGTTGTTATCTGGGCTCGGTATGGACTACGAAAAAATCGATGTCTGTGAAAATAATTGTATGCTTTTCTGGAAGGAGACCACGGGTGAGAAGGAGTGTACTGTATGTGGTGAGCGTAGATTCGTTGAGGTTGAAAACGACAATGGTTTGACCGTGACTACGAAGATTGCACGTAAGCAGCTTCGTTACATGCCTCTCATACCTCGGTTGAAACGTTTGTTCATCTCCAAGAATACAGCCAGACACATGAGGTAGCACAAAGAAGGGGTACGTGAGAATCAAAATGTCATGGTGCACCCAGCTGATACAGATGCATGGAAGGTACTAGATGCTTTTGATTCCAGCTTTGCTGATGAAGTGCGGAATGTCTGCTTCGGTTTGGCAACAGATGGTTTCTCGCCATTCAATCTAACTGCAACGTCCTACTCATGTTGGCCCGTCTTTGCTGTTCCATACAACCTTCCACCAGCTCTTTGCATGAAATATGAATTTATTTTCTTGTGTCTTATAATACCTGGTCCGGATCATCCTGGAACAAAGATCGATGTGATGATGAGACCCCTGATTGAAGAATTGAAAATTTTGTGGGAAGGAGTCGAGGCGTACAATTGTTACAAGAAACAGAAGTTCAACCTGAGAGCCGCGTTTTTATGGTCTATTCATGATTTTATGGCTTATGGTATCTTTGCTGGATGGAGTTGTCATGGGATTTTGACTTGTCCGATATGCGTTGAAGACACTTTATGCTTTCGACTAAAGTTTGGTGGAAAGATATGTTATTTCAATTGCCATAGATGTTTTTTGCCAGAGGATCACCCGTTCAGGTTCGATAGGAACGCTTTTAAAAAGGACACGATTGTGACGAGGGGACCACCCAAGCGTCTAAGTGGTCCAGAGATTCTCGCGAGACTTAATGATTTGAAACTAAACGAACATGGAAATCGTTTTGAAGGTTATGGAACCGAGCATAATTGGACTCACAAATGTGGTCTATGGGATCTCCCTTATATGAAAGCCTTGATTCTCATTCATAACATTGATGTCATGCACCAGGAACAAAATATGGGTGAAAGCATTATCAGCACTTGCATGAATATCACTGACAAAACAAACGACAACCCTAAGGCAAGGAAAGACTTGGCCTTAATCTATAGAAGACCAACTATGGAGATAGGAGAGAATCAGAAGAAGCCACGTGCTCCTTTCAGTATTAAACCTAAAAGGAAGAAACAATTGATGAAATGGTTGAAAAACTTAAAGTTCCCAGATGGTTACACCGCGGGCTTTAGAATGTCTGTGAATTTGAAGACGGGCAAGTTTTCTAGGTTGAAGAGTCATGACTACCACATAATAATGGAAAGACTCCTTCCTGTTATGTTTCATGGTTTTGTAAAAAAGGATGTCTGGAAAGCATTAGCGGAGCTAAGCTACTTTTATAGACATCTTTGTGCCAAAGAAATAAAGAAAGAGATGATGGAGAAGCTTGAGCAACAAATACCGATTTTGGTATGCAAACTTGAAAAAATATTTCCACCAGATTTCTTCAATCCGATGCAACATCTACTTGTTCACCTACCATACGAAGCTAAGGTAGGAGGTCCTGTGCAATATAGATGGATGTATCACATCGAAAGGACACTAAAGAAGCTACATGCAATGGTTGGTAATAAGAGACAAGTTGAAGGGTGCATCGCTGAAGAATTCAAATACAAAGAGATAGCATCGTTCAGGGGCCTGTACTTTGCAGAGGAACACAATGTCAATGCCCATATGTTGCGGTATCATGTTGACGAGCCCCCTATTAGTGATATTGAAATTTTTCAATGGAGGGGCAAAACTGTAGCGTTGGCGCAGCATTGGCGCGAGTGGCGGGGTAGCTTCTTGTACATCGTAACCGGCGCGCCGGTTACATGACATGCGGGCCCGCTTCCTTTGCGCTGGTCCACCGGATATGGTCGAAGCCGAAAGGGCGCACAGTCGTGGTGCAGTTGGATGCCCATCGCGTGGCGGTCCAGCCTTTCGACCATCGATCTCAGCGAAGATGGGAGAGCGCTTGTAACCGCGGGACGGTTACATGCCTCGCGTGTGGCGGTTCGCCTTCTTTGTGCTTCGGATCAGCTCGTATGACTTGTGGGTCCCAGCCCCCATGTCGTAGGGGGAGAACCCTAGAGTATGTCAGTGGAGACTTCGCCCGTGACGCTGAGGGGTGCAAGTGAGGAGGTCTGCCTATAAAAGGGGAATCGATTCCCCGGGCCGTGGCCATGCCTTCGTTCTCCCCTCATGCATTGCGCCCTTCCACCTTTCGAGCCCCCGGATGGGAAGCACCAGCGCCGCCTTGCTCTTGCTGTCGTTGGAGGAGCGCGGCCTCGTGGAGATCGACGCCCTTCAGCCATCGCTCGGCTTCAAGGATTTTCATCGAGCAGCCCGGCTGCCTTCCCTCACCAATGGGTAGTTTGGTGGGGAGAAGCTAGCGAGCCCACGGCCTCCGCCCTGCCCTCAGCATCAAGGATCTTCGTCATCCGGGCTGGGGTGGAGGAGCGCACTGAGTGGGGGGTTGCCTCCGCGTGGGCCGGTGACCCTTTTCTTCACCCGGCGTTTGGGGGAGAAAGGCATCCTCCGGCCCTGCGGAGGCATCCTCTAGCCATGCGGGGGAAGACGAACTGCTGCTCCCTGGACAGGGTGCAGCTTTCCGTCCTTCGTCCGGGCAGCGGTCGTGCCACACGCGGGCCGACCACGTCCAGGTCCTCCTCGCACCGTCAGCCGCGCCGAAGGGTCGCCCAGCACGTCATACGCCGTGAGGGCGGTGCTCGTGTTCTGGAGCGGCCTCAGCAAGGACGGGAGCGAGGACCTGGCGGTGCGCTTTGGGGCGGCCGCTGTTCGCCGGCGCGGTGTCGGTGGGTTCGAACCCACGGTCGGCGCCTGTAACACCCCTGGTGTTACTATAACTAAAACTTGAGCATGGCATCATAAGCATTGGCATTGTATATATTTGATATACCTAGAGTGCATTCACTAGGTAAAATTTTCAAACAAGTTGTATTGTTTAAGTGTTTTTGCAAATAGAACCCTGGTTTAGGGACATGACCATAAATAGAGAGTAAAGGGGTAAAACCCAATCCATGATGAGAAAACTTAAAGACTTTAGGGAAAGAGTCATAAAATACCCCAAAAACAAAGTTGAATCACATTTACACCCCTGGAATCCCAGAAACCCTAATTGGAACCCTGGAAAACCCTAAAACCAAACCCTATGGGCCTAAGTGCAAAATTAGTCCACTTTTGGACTAAAGTGCAAAAACCAAGTTAAATAAGTATCTTAAGTCATTTGGGGCACATATATGTGAATTTGCAAGCCAAACCCTAAGTTTTGGACCAAAATGCAAAAAATCACCTCTTAAAGCACTATAGAGGCTAAGTCTGAAATTAAGTGTTGAGGGCTCAACTTTGGAGCATTGGATCTTCCAAATTATTGAGAATTTGCCCTAGGTCACCACATCAATATTGTAGATCTATGGAAGGAGAGTAACTTTGTTATAGAACTCATGCCTTGGTACCATAAAGGATTCTGAAATAAATGAGCCCGAAGTTGCTCTGTCAGGCTGGTATAAAGAAACTGAAGACTGAACTTGAAGACAGAAGTGGTCACAGTGAGATGGGGCCGATTTGAGCACGCCATAACTTTAAATACGTTCGAATTTGATCCAAGAATCCTATAGTAAGGTTGGAAACTGATGATTAGTGAACAAATTTTATTAAGAGGGATCGCTCTGTTCCTAACAAGAATTTAGAGATAATTGGGTTGGAACATGGCCGGTTCAGGCGACTGAAGCAGATGCGCCATGGTACAGTAGACCATTGGGGATCAGACCGCCAGCTGGCTCACTCATCGCCGGTGAGTCGCCGCCGGTGGTCGATCTCGTGCTACAATTCGTGCATCGGGTACAACAGATAAACTTGACCGGGTAAAAATCCGAGGCAGGATTGAGCTACGGCTAATACCGCCGCACTTCACCCCAGCTCATCGTCGAGTAGATGGCCTCGTCGCCGATAAGCCACCGTCGTCGTGCACCACGTGTCTTAGCACGAGACACCTTCGTGGTGACTCGTTAGTTGCATGTCCGGCGATCACCGGAATCACTGCCACGGTGAGAGCTACTTTTTCCCCCGCACCGAGCTCACCGGCCGCTAACACCCCTCGGCCGAATTCCCCACCGACCCTCGATGCGCCTATAAATTGCGGATGCCGCGGGCTCCGTAGGGTAGTAAGCTAATCAGCCACCTCGAATCAGCCTCAATCATTCACTGAGAGCCGCGAATTTGGAGTTCTACCCAAATCGTTTTCCGCCGCCGTGAAACCCACCCCACCGTGGCCAGACCACTCTGGTAAAGTTCCGCGCCTCTCAAGTATTGTTCTAGCATCTATGTAGGCACGTAAAGCTCACCGTAGCATCCGTTTGCCCAATCCGGGCCTGCGTAATTGGGAACATGGGATCAACGCCGCGGTTCCCGCCGTGAACGTGGACAGGCCGTTCTCAGGGCGTTCTTGTCAAATTGATGCATGTTCCTAGGTCGCCTTGAGTAGGTTATGCTCCCGCTGTCGCTCGACTGAGCATTCGCCGCCGGCCGGGGCCAGTCCGTGCGGCGTCGGTGATGAACGGCAAACGCGCCGTGGTCGGGGACTTTAAACTCAGAATAGATAGAAGGGGGAGGACTTTTATGCAAACTGTCAGTGACTGTGTTAAACAGTGGAAGACCGGATCCCAGTTTGTGAAAACCCCGAGGACTTTTGCACAAAACCGCCAGCGCACGCGGGCGCGCGCGCGTGGACGTGCTTCTGCTGGTAGTGGGCCGACCTGGACTGGATTCGGCCCAATACTATTCACGAGTTTTCTTTTTCTTTTTCCTCCCGAGTTAAAACAATTATAGAAAATAGTAGAAAAATGATAAAATTGTGAAACCAATTTTCCTAGGCTTGTTATTTCCCCTAGAATTTAATAAAAATAGTTTTGTGATTTTTAGGTTAAATAAGGAATTTTAAGGCATTTAAAGTAATTAATAGTGTTAGTTATGGATTTTTAGAAAATGACTGATAAGTCCAAAAATGCCCAAACTTTTTATGGGCACTTAAAACAATATTTAGAAGCCTTGGGTAGAGTTTGAATTGATTTGGACCATGTTTGATAATTAGAACCCAAAACACCCCCCCTGCCCTATGAACTCCTTTACTAACTCCGGAAACCCTAGGTTCTCGGAGTACCATGAAGGAAAGTTGTATTCAAGACTTAGATAATAAGTTTATATTATCTTTGCACCCTCATGAGCATCCCATGGCATCCATTCTTATACATATATATGGTTATGTTAGAACACGAAGAAGAAGAGGAAGTCACCGAAGAAAGGACACCACCACCCTCGGATTCTCAAGCAGGCAACTGCTTCTACTTTGATATTTGCGGATCCGAGCCAGACTCACCTGTTAACAAAGGCAAGCCCCGCTGCATGCAACCCTTTTCCTTATGTTTTTAAATACTTATCGCACATCTTAAGTCAAGTGAAATGTGCATTAAGTTCATAGGAATTGCTTGGAACCTTTTGATGCATTGCTTTCCTTGATATCCACACCTTTATGGATACTTCTGGTGAAGTATCAAAATTGTTTTATAAAAATGCTTAGCCCTGCTTAGGTCTTGTAGATAGAGGTTGTCTTTTGCTGTACTACCTAGCTCAGGGGTTATCCTGAGGAAAGATGACTTCTACCTGCAAGAATATTTTCTTTTGGAGCAATGGTGGGATCATACTGCAAAGTTCCCTGTAATGCTCTTTTCATCCTAAGGAACAGACACAATCCTAAGGATGGAAGTACTTAAATCGAGACTTGGGTTAGGAACAGGTGATGTTCTACCCAGGTTGATTAAGGATTGAACGTGTATGTAGGCGTGCTGATCGAGGACCCTTTAACTGGTCACATGCCTCATCATGGGTAAGCCTTGCCTCGGGCAGACTAAGGCCAGAATAAGATAACACGAAATGGGCGTGGAGCGGTGGCGGGAGTAGCGTGTACCCACCGTGGCAAGAGGCTGGACGGTGGTGTATCTGTGCTCTCGGTTTGCGTGAACCTGATCTGGTCTTAAGAACCCCGGTGGCGGGTTGACATATGCAAGGGTTAAGTGCTACATATGTCGTGTGATTGGAGATCCTCAGCTGAGTACAATCGATTCGGATCGCCGTACCTTCGCGGTTATGAAGACTTGGTCACTTCCCTGCAACCTAGAGTCAGGATGTGAACAGTATGGATAAAAATGATGTTGTACTGATGAAATGATGAAATTAGACTAGAGGCAAACAGAGTCTATTAATACTTAACATGGCATTAAAAGATTGAAAGTAAGGACTCACCTTAGTAAGCTATTTCTGCAAAGGTATCTAAGTTGATTCTTGCTAAAGCCTCTCCTTGATTCCCATTTATCCAGCATACCCTTGAGAGTCTTTTCCTTAGTCGGGTAAGACTTGCTGAGTAATTCCATACTCAGGGTTTATCCCCTTGTTGTTTTTAGGTGAGGAAGCAGCAGAGTTCTGTTGCTTCTGTACCAAGGTGGTTCCTAATGAAGATAAGCAAGAGTGAAGTGCGGGAGGAAAGGATCCTCCATTAAGACTTTTGTGTGATAACTGTCTGGAGGAGTTTTTGCCTCCCTTGGTATGTGTAATAATATTACTCTGCACTCGTTTATATTCCTGGTCTGTAATAAACAACTCGATCTTACTTTTTAATAAATGTAAGTTATGTAATCGCTTCCGCATTTCTTTATCTCCGATGTTCTGTAATGTCTGCAAGACGGGTGAGACGTTCCTGGAAAGGTAAGGAAAGATACCGAGCTTGTCAAGTAGTTCAGGGGCACCTATAGGGTTGTCTGAGGTCCGTTGGACAAGGACAACTGTAGGTGGGCCTAATTACTTGGGAGGTTCCGTCACAGCGCCCTCCGACTCTTCGGCCTTAACGGCTTCTCCTCGCCCCTCATGTGGGGACATGGGTGAGGGCCTCTTCACAGCAGCGTTTGCCCTGAGGTCATCGCTGCTGCTGTTTAGCCACCCAAGGTGGAGGTCGTTGTCTCTGCTGCTGCAGAGGTCACCGGCAAGCCGCTTGGAGTTTGTTGTCCCGCAGGCCCTCTGGTGTAAGGTCGTTCGTACCCGCGGGAGCGGAACCGAAGCCCCATTTGTAAGGAGATATACCGGGTTTTTGCCGGAGCAAAATGTCACCTCTTCAAGTACTTAGACATTTGTCGTAGGTCGAGAGAACCGCCGAGGGTTCTGCCGACGTCTAAGTCTGTGTAGCATAGTTACCCCAAGTATATGTTTTGTTCTTCGTGGCTGTCGAGGCCTGAACATTTGGGTATTCCGAATATAAAGCTGTGTTTCTTCTTCATTCCGAGCACTAGGACTTGCCTGTTGGCTAGCCAAACCACTTAACCGAGCGTGAGTTGCCTTTCACGGAAGGTGATGAGTGAGGTATTCGTATCCCGGAGGCGTAGGAGTCCCTCCGCTCGGTCGGCCTTGCCGCTCTAGGCCTCTCTTGCTCAGTTTTTAGAACCCTCAGCTGCTCTGCGATGAGCCGAAGCCGGAGGCAGCGTTGTTAGCGCGGATAGAGGCGGAGTTGGCTTGGAAAGAGACTTCATCGGCCCAGGAGATGGCGGCTTCCCAGGCCGAGGAAGATGTGGCAGCAGCCGCTGGAGCTTGGCTGAGACATCCGCTGGCGCAGTGCTGGCGTCCTCCCTTAGGTGGAGGTCCTTTTCGTCCGGGTCGCCGTCCGAGGCCGGGCCAGGTTCCGCCGAGGGTGGAAACAACGCCGAGGGTGCTGCTGCTCCCCCTACCGATGCCTGAACCTACAGAAACAGTTTGTCTGTAGCACGCACATGTTCTTTTGCGGCCGCCGAGGCCTAAACACTTTATCGTCGTGTTAAAAAGCTGCGTCCTCTTTCCTCTTGCTTCGAGCATCACGACTTGTCTGTCAATAGCAGAATCGTTTATCCGAGCGAGAGTTACTTTTCACGGAAGGTGATGAGTGAGGTATCCGTATCCCAGAGGCATAGGAGTCCCTCGGCTCGGTCGGCCTTGCCGCTTACGTGCACTCTCATTTGGTCGAAGGATTCCATTATTGGTACAGTCGATAAGGCGCGAAAGTCATTTTCTACCCGAGTGTTAGGACTTGTTCGATAGCAGGATCGCTTATCCAAGCGAGAGTTACTTCTCGCAGAAGGTGATGAGTGAGGTATCCATATCCCGGAGGCGTAGGAGTTCCTCGGCTCGATCGGCCTTGTCGCTTACGTGTACTCTCGTCGTTCTCAGGATCCCGCTATCGATACGAAAGTCGAAAGCACAAAGATTGTTTTGGTAGAAAATTTTTCCGAGGAAATTTTTGACGCAGAGGGGGTTCCCCCCTTCTAGCCCCCGAGGGAGGGTCGGGCTTTGCTGAGCAAGGCTGACCCTTCCTTGACGGTTAGACTTTGTGTATGTAAACGAGGTACATGAACGACTTAAAACATCTTAAGGGTAGAAGCGACGTAGCTGTTGGATGTTCCAAGCGTTGTTGTAGACCTCGCCTTGGTCGTTGGCCAGCTTGTATGTTCCGGGCTACAAGATCTTGGCGATGATGAAGGGCCCTTCCCAGGGAGGAGTGAGCTTGTGGCGCCCGCGGGCGTCCTGTCGCAGGCGAAGCACCAAGTCTCCCACTTGGAAGCCTCGGGACCGAATGCTTCGGGCGTGGTAGCGCCGCAGCGACTGCTGGTACCGTGCCGAATGTAGTAAGGCAATGTCTCGAGCCTCTTTGAGTTGGTCCAGCGAGTCTTTTCGGCTGGTCTGGTTGCTTCGGTCGTCGTACGCCCTGGTCCTCGGGGGGTTGTATTCTATGTCCGTGGGGAGGACGGCCTCGGCCCCATAGACTAGAAAGAACGGCGAGAAACCCGTGGCGCGGCTCGGCATCGTCCTCAGACTCCAGACTACCGAGGGTAGCTCTTTCATCCACCGCTTGCCGAACTTGTTGAGGTCGTTGTAGATCCTCGGTTTGGGTCCCTGTTAAATCATGCCGTTGGCATGCTCCACCTGCCCATTCGTCATGGGGTGAGCTACGGCGGCCCAGTCCACATGGATGTGGTGGTTGTCGCAGAAGTCTAGGAACTTTTTTCCGGTGAACTGCGTGCCATTGTCGGTGATGATGGAGTTTGGGACCCCGAATCGATGGATGATGTTGGTGAAGAACGCCACCGCCTGCTCAGACCTGATGCTGGTCAAGGGTCGGACCTCGATCCACTTGGAGAATTTGTCGATGGCGACCAGCAGGTGCGAGAAGCCCCCAGGTGCCTTCTGCAAGGGAGCGACGAGGTCTAGACCCCACACAGCAAATGGCCAGGTGATGGGTATCATCTGCAAGGCCTGAGCGGGCAGATGCGTCTGCTTTGAGTAGAATTGACACCCCCGGCAGGAGCGCACAATCCTAGTGGCGTCGGCCACCGTGGTTGGCCAGTAGAAACCTTATCGGAAGGCATTCCCCACGAGGGCTCGAGGCGCTGCGTGGTGGCCGCAAGCCCCCGAGTGTATTTCTTGCAACAGTTCTCATCCTTGGGCGATGGATATGTATCGTTGGAGGATGCCCGAGGGGCTACGGTGATAGAGCTCTTTTTCATCACCCAGCAAGACGAATGACTTGGCACGCTGAGCCAGCCACCGAGCTTTGGTCTTGTCGAGGGGAAGCTCTCCTCGGAGGAGATATTCTAGGTACGGGGTCTGCTAGTTCGGATCTGGCGTGACCCCATTCTGTTCCTCCTCGACGGGCAAGGCCTCTTCCTCGATGGCCGAGGGTGCCTCGGGTTCGGCCGAGGGTACCTCGGGCTGGGCTGAGGCTTCCTCAGGCTCGGGCGCGTCGTCGATCTTGACGGATGGTTGATGTAGGTCTCTGGAGAAGACGTCCGGGGGAACCGTCGTTCGCCCGGAGGCTATCTTCGCCAACTCGTCCACAGTCTCGTTGTACCGTCGGGCGATGTGGTTGAGCTCTAGCCCGTAGAACTTGTCCTCCAGGCGTCGGACTTCGTCGCAGTAGGCTTCCATCCTCTGGTCGCGGCAGTGGGAGTTCTTCATGACTTGGTCGATGACAAGCTGTGAGTCGCCACGAGCGTCGATGCGCCGTACCCCTAGCTCGATGGCGATGTGCAGCCCGTTAACTAGGGCCTCATACTCGGCCACGTTGTTTGATGCTGGAAAATGGAGGCGAATGACGTAGCGGAGATGCTTTCCGAGGGGTGAAACAAAGAGCGAGCCAGCGCCTGCTCCTGTTTTTATGAGTGACCCATCGAAGTACATGGTCCAGAGCTCGGTCTGGATTGGAGTTGTCGGCAACTGGGTGTCAGTCCACTCAGCCGGGAAGTCTGCCAAGACCTGGGATTTTATGGCCTTCGAAGGAGCGAATGATAGCGTTTCACCCATGAGCTCCACTGCCCACTTTGCTATCCTACCCGAGGCCTCACGACACTGGATGATCTCCCCCAGGAGGAAGGATGACACCACAGTCACCGGATGAGACTCGAAGTAGTGTCACAACTTTCGCCATGTCAGAATCACTACGTAGAGCAGCTTCTGGATCTGTGGGTAGCGGACTTTGGTCTCGGAAAGCACTTCGCTGACGAAGTAGACTGGCCTCTTGACGGGCAATGCATGCCCTTCTTCTCGTCTCTCGACTACGATCGCGACGCTGACCACCTGAGTGGTCGCAGCTACGTAGATCAAGAGGGCTTCTCCTGCAGCGGGGGGCACCAGGATGGGTGTATTTGTAAGGAGCACCTTAAGGTTTCCGAGGGCTTCCTTGGCCTCGGGGGTCCAAGTGAAACACTCGGCCTTCCTTAAGAGGCGGTACAGAGGCAAGCCTTTCTCGCCAAGGCGTGAGATGAAGCGGCTCAGAGCCGCAAGGCATCCCATGACCCTCTATACTCCTTTCAAATCTTTGATCAGTCCCATGTTGTTGATGGCCGCGATTTTCTCCGGATTGGCCTCGATGCCCCGCTCGAAGACGATGAATCCAAGGAGCATGCCTCGGGGGACTCCGAAGACACACTTCTCGGGGTTGAGTTTCACGCCTTTTGCTCTCAAACACTTGAATGTCGTTTCAAGGTCAGAGAGGAGGTCGGAGGCCCTCTTCATCTTGACAACGATGGCATCAACGTAAGCCTCGACCGTTCTGCCGATGTGTTCTCCGAACACGTGGTTCATGCACCTCTGGTAAGTGGCGCTTGCATTCCTCAAACCAAATGGCATTGTAGTGTAACAGTACATGCCAAAAGGTGTGATGAAAGAAGTCGCGAGCTGGTCGAACTCTTTCATCTTGATTTGGTGATAGCCTGAGTAGGCATCGAGGAATGACAGGGTTTCGCACCCAGCAGTGGAGTCCACGATTTGATCGATGCGAGGTAGAGGATAGGGAACTTTCGGACATGCCTTGTTTAGACCAGTGTAGTCTACACACATCCTCCATTTCCCATCCTTCTTCCTTACAAGAACAGGGTTAGCTAACCATTCGGGATGGAATACCTCTTTGATAAACCCTGCCGCGAGTAGCTTGTGGATCTCCTCGCCTATGGCCCTGCGCTTTTCTTCGTCGAAACGGTGCAGGGTTTGCTTCACGGGTCGGGCTCCAACTCTGATGTCCAGTGAGTGCTCGGCGACATTCCTCGGTATGCCAGGCGTGTCCAAGGGACTCCACGCAAAGACTTCAGCATTTGCGTGGAGAAAGTCGATGAGCACTGCTTCCTATTTGGGGTCAAGCTCGGAGCCGATCCAAACTTTCTTGCTGGCGTCGTTGCTGGGGTCGAGAGAGACGGACTTGACCGCCTCAACTGGTTCGAAGTTGCCGACGTGCCGCTTCGCATCGGGCGCCTCCTTGGAGAGGCGTTCCAGGTTGGCGATGAGGGCCTCGGACTCGGCGAGGGCCTCAGTGTACTTCATACACTCCTACGTCGCATTCGTACGCGTGGCGGTACGTGGATCCGACAGTGATAATCCCGTTCGGGCCTGGCATCTTGAGCTTGAGGTAGGTGTAGTTGGGGACAGCCATGAACTTGGCGTAGCATGGTCTTCCCAATACCGCATGGTAGGTTCCTCGGAACCCGACGACCTCAAAGGTGAGAGCTTCCTTTCGAAAGTTAGAGGGAGTTCCAAAGCAGACAGGTAAGTCGATCCGTTCGAGGGGTAGGATTCGCTTCCCGGGCATGATCCCGTGGAAGGGTGCCGCACCGGCCTGGACCTCGGACCGATCAACCCCTAAGAGTTCTAGGGTCTCGGCATAGATGATGTTAAGGCTGCTGCCTCCATGCATGAGGACCTTGGAGAGCCTTACGTTGCCGATGATCGGATCGACGATGAGCGGATACCTTCCTAGGCTTGGCACGAAGTCGGGTGGTCGCCTCAGTCGAAGGTGATAGGCTT
The DNA here is from genome assembly GCA_029449295.1 of Zea luxurians. Classification (NCBI taxonomy): domain Eukaryota; kingdom Viridiplantae; phylum Streptophyta; class Magnoliopsida; order Poales; family Poaceae; genus Zea; species Zea luxurians. The sequence goes on along the minus strand of JAOPSE010000009.1, from coordinate 142,143,573 downwards.
GTCGGACCAGTCTAGGTAGATGGCGCTACCACCTTCACCAAGCAGACCTCCCGGCGCTCCTGTTTGCGGAGCGAGCTGAGGTGTTCGCCGCCTGCCCGCCGTAGATCATGAAGCAGTTATGGACTTCCGGGAACCCCTCTTCCTTGCCGCCCTCCTTCTTGTCGTTATCATGGCCCTTGCCATTTTCGGCCGGGGGCCCGATCTTATGGATGTAGCGCCGGAGCATGACACATTCTTCGAGGGTGTGCTTGACGGGCCCCTGGTGATAGGGGCACAGCTCCTTGAGCATCTTGTCGAACGCGCCGGCCCCTCCGGAGGTTTCCGAGGGTTCCTGTGCTCGGTCGCAGCGACGAGATTCGTGTCAGCGGCGTCGCGCTTCGCTTGCGACTTGTTCTTGGCCTTCTTCTTCATGCCCCGCTGGGTGGACGCCTCGGGGGCGTCTGTCTTCGGCTCTCCCTAAGGCTGCTTGTCCTTTCGGAAGATGGCTTCGACCGCCTCTTGACTCGAGGCGAACTTGGTGGCGACGTCCATCAGTTTGCTCGCATGGGTGGGAGTCTTGCGCCCCAGTTTGCTCACCAGGTCTCGGCATGTGGTGTCGGCGAGGGAAGCTCCAATGACATCCGAGTCGGTAACGTTGGGCAGCTCGGTGCGCTGCTTCGAAAACCGCCAGATGTACTCTCGGAGGGACTCCCCTGGCTGCTGGCGGCAGCTTCAGAGATCCCATGAGTTCCCAGGGCGCACGTACGTGCCTTGTAAGTTTCCCGCAAAAGCCTTGACCAGATCGTCCCAATCGGAGATCTGCGAGGAGGCAGATGCTCCAGCCAGGCTCGGGCGGCGTCGGAGAGGAAAAGGGGTAGATTACGGATGATGAGGTTGTCATCATCCGCCCCTCCCAACTGGCATGCCAGTCGGTAGTCCGCGAGCCACAGCTTCGGCCTCGTCTCCCTCGAGTACTTGGTGATGGTAGTCGGGGCTCGGAAACGGGCGGGGAACGGCGCTCGTCGTATGGCCCGGCTGAAGACCCGCGGACCGGGTGGTTCGGGCAAAGGACTGCGATCCTCCTCGCTGTTGCAGCGTCCCCCATGCCTAGGATGGTAGCCTTGACGCACCTTCTCGTCGAGGCAGGCTCGATGGTCGAGATGGTGGTGCTCGTTGCCGAGGCGATCCCGGGCGGCAGGCGCCTCGTCCTGCGTGCGCTCGGGACGGACCGAGGCTTCCCGAATGCGTCGGGAGGACACCGCGTGATGCTCCGAGTGGTCGGGTCGCCTCCGGGAGGCGGAGCTCTCGGCTCATCGAACTGCGGCGCCTTCCAGGAGATCCTTGAGTTCGCCTTGGATGCGTCGTCCCTCGGTGGTGGATGGTTCCGGCATGGCTCGAAGTAGCATCACCGCTGCAGCTAGGTCTTGGCCGGACCCGCTGATGGCTGGGGGCAGCGCTGCCCTGGCATTGTCGACGATGTGGCGCCAGATGTCTTGGGCCCGATGACAGGCTTCTCTGGCGAGTGTTCGGCCTGCCCACTCTTGTTCGATGTTCTGTCGGAGCTGCACAAGCTGGCCTGCTTCCCCGTCGACCCGGGCCTGCATCTCGCGGATTTGCTTGAGCTGTGTGTCCTGACCCCCCGTAGGGACTGGGACCACAGCTAGCTCCCGCAGGATGTCAACGCGAGATGTGGGCCCAGGAGGATCGTCAACCTCTAGCATACCAAGGTGGTTGCCTTCGTTGTGATCTCCCAGATCGACGTGGAAACATTCGCGACTTGGGCCATAACCCTCGTCGCCAAGGTCCTGGCCATCGTCAGAACAACCGGAGTGGCAGTGGTCACATGCGGACATGAAGTCCCGCATGGCACCGGGGTCATTGATTCCAGAGAAATCCCAACCGGAGTCGGGGTCGTCCTCCCCCTTAGAACCCGCCGGTCCAAAGGTTGAGACGGCTGTCAGTCGGTCCTAGGCCGACCACATGTGGTACCCCGGGAGGTTTGGATACGCCTTTACGAAGGCGCTCACCACAGCGGGGCCGCTAGGTGGATCGAAGCTGAACCAAAAAGGTACGGGATGGAAAACATATGGTACCTCTTAGTCGATGGACGGTGGTGAAGTCGCGTCAGGGGCGGAGCACACCGTCATCTCAGGTACGAGAGTAATGCCCAACAGGTCCTTTGTGAGGGTGCTGGCGTCATTAGTCCACTTGGGGCTGACACATCGTAGGGAAGTGACACCCGCCGTCGTCTTAGGTGCGAGGACAATGCCCGACATGTCCCTCGGGGGAGTGCCGGTGTCGTCGACTAGCTCTGGTGCGACAGCTGACAAGGTGCCGCCTCCTGCGTGGCCATGGTTGCCTCGTCTCCGCCTCCTCCGGTGAGGAGGGTGGTGAGGACGAGCGGAGCGCTCCTCTTCCACCGCGGGGAGATGCTGCCGCTGAGCTCGCCGCCGCCGGGCGAATCGGAGACCGTCGTTGTCGTCGCGCCGCGGGGGGAGAAGTACCATGTCATAGCTGCCGTCGAGGGACATGAACTCGAGACTCCCGAAGCGGAGCACCATCCCGGGCTGAAGAGGTTGTTGAAGACTCCCCATCTGGAACTCAATGGGAAGGTGTTTGTTAACACGCAGCAGGCCCCTACCTGGCGCGCCAACTGTCGGCATTTCAGACCCGGGGGGTCCCTGGACCGATGAGTGAAATCGCTGCGTGCCCCTGCCCAGATGGGTTAGCGCGGGATGGAACACGAGAGGTGGGGCAAGCCTCGTATTATCCTACACTAGGGGTGCCGCTCGTAGTAGGGGTTACAAGCGCATCGCGTGAGGGAGAGAGAGAGACAGAGTGCGGGAGCCCCTTCCCCTCTCGCGAATCCCCCTCAGGATGGCCCTGGACCTCCCTTTTATAGACGCAAGGAGAGGATCCAGACGTACTACAGGGGGCGTAGCTATGCGCTAACGTGTCCAGCAGTGGAGTGCCTAAGCCGTGTGTACATGCCAACGTGGCTGTTGGGGGAGAGCTTGGGCCCTGTACATGTGATGGCGTGGCCGTCGGAGGAGCGCCTGAGTCCTGTAGGAGCACAGCTGGCAGCGCGGCAAGGATCCTGCTGATGTCTCCTTGCTGTCGTAGAGGGCTGAGAGCCACTAGCGTCATGGTGCACGCGGGGCACCATCATTACCCATCGTCGGGGTAAGCCAGATGGGACGCCGGTCTTGTTCCTTGTAGTCTGAGCAGGCTAGGAATAGGGTAATGATATATCCCCTGTTGGCGCGGTCGGTCCGAGCCCAAGGTCGGGCAAGGCGGAGACTACTCTTGAGGCCGAGGCTGGGGTCGGGCGAGGACGCGATTCCTCCTGAGACCGGGGTCGAGGCCGAGTCCGGGGGTCGGGCGAGGCAGAGACCTCCTCCCGAGGCCGGAGCCTGAGGTCGGGCGAGGCGGAAACCTCCTCCCGAGGCCGGAGCCTGAGGTCGGGCGAGGCGGAGCTTCCTGTTGCGCCCGAGGCCGAACTCGGTTGTTGATCGTGACTTGTTGTCAGTCTTGGCCTGGGTGGTTGACACGGCAGTCGGAGCGGGGCGAGAGGCGCTGTTTTCCTGTCACATCAGACAGTAAAGAAGAGGGGCGAAGTGACTGCGGTCACTTCGGCCTGGCCGACTGAGTCGCGTGTGTCAGGATACGGCGTCAGGCATCCCCTGCATTGAATGCACCTGCGAAGCGGTCGGTTGGTGAGGCGGTCTGGCCAAGGTTGCTTCACAACGAAGCCTGCCCGAGCCAGGCTTCGGGAGAGCTGAGGGGGCGCCCGCTGCCTGAGGAGGCCCTCGGGCGAGGCGTGAACTCGTCTGGGACTACTGCTCCAGCCCGAGGCTAGGCTCGGGCGAGATCGCGTCCCTTGGGTAGACGAAGCCTTGACTTGAACCGCACCTATCAGTTGGTCCGAGGGTGTTTACTAGCCATGATTAGGAGCGTTGGGGGTACCCCTAATTATGGTACCCGACAATATGTGCAACCGTTGTTTTCGCATATAATATATATTTGTTGTTGTCGTAGTGTGGATGGGAGTAGAGGCACAACAGCTGTGGCCGCCTCTTTCGACACAAGCAACATTCTTTATGGCACTAGCAGATTACGTCCGCGCCATCGATCATTCATCACACATGATTCGGTATGTTTTAGTGTCTGTAACATTATAGATTTCGATTGACAATATTGTTTTGCTATTTTGCATGTGACACATTATAAACTTAGTTGTATTGTAGACTCATAGATCAACAAATAAGGTGCTGACAAGTGACAATGAAACTTAGAGATATATTAGTGAAACCTAGAGTTTCATATGTCTTTGTTGTACCGATTAGTGAACTTGGGCAGCGATAGTCATTAACTGATGTGTTAGTGAATCTCATTCTTTGTTTTTTATTGTAGGCGCAAAGATTAAATCGAGTTTGGGATGGTCTTTTAGACGCCATTAGACAGATGCAAGTCTATGCCGATGAGTTGAGGAGGTTGTGAAAGGGAAATGTGCCCTTGGGCCATTTCTATAATTGTTTTGGTGATTAAATGTCCAACACAAATGTGTCGAACTCTTGTGTGCTAAACGAGCAAGAAGTGCAAATCAAAGACAAGGTATATTTCTAGACTTAGTGAATTGTTTTTGAGTACTAACATGTGTATCTATGTGCTAGAAACACTGCCAAGAAGAGAAGAAGCAAATTGAAAAAGAGTTGGCTATGTACAGCCAACACCTGCTCGGGCCTGGCGCACCGGACTGTCCGGTGGCCCAGGCTGGCCGATAGAGTCGTACGACTATAATTCACCGGACTGTCCGGTGGTACATCGGACTGTCCAGTGAGTCATCCGCGACGAACTCATCACTCTCGGGAAATGAAAAAGGCGACGTGGCTATAATTCACCGGACTGTCCGGTGGTACACCGGATTGTCCGGTGAGCCAACGACGCCAGCGGCCAACGGTCGTCCGCGCGATCAATGTGCGACACGTAGGGATGGCAACGGGTCAGATTCGGATCGGATATTGAAAATATCCGCCCGCAGTCATATCCACAGTCATAGATAATATCCGCCCGCGACAATATCCACGGGTAGAAATTCATATCCATATCCATGCCCATCGGGTTTCGGATATCCATCGGATATGATAAAACCATTTTCAGCAATTGAATAACATAATCAGTGAGAGGGAGAGATCGACTTCAGTGGACGAGGAACTGAGGGGCTGGCAGGGGCGAACCTGAAGGGCGGCGCGCCGTGCTCCCGCGTAGAGTAGGGCAGAGCTCATGCGCTCAGTGCAGCTGCGCAGGGTGGAGCTCAGAGTAGGGCGGATTTCAAATTTTTAGAACTGCGTCTGCGCAGGGGCTGGCGGTGCTTAGAGTAGAGGGAGGAGCTCGGAGCTGCGTCTGCGTGGGGGGCCGGGGCGGCGCGGGTGGCTTGCGGGTTGCGGCTTGCCTGGGCGGCGCGGGTGGCTTGCGCGTGAGGCTGCAGGATGACTGGGAGGCTAGGATTGAACGATTGAGGCTAAGGGATGGTCGGATGGGGATTGGGGAATTAGGGATTAGGGTGGGCTGGTGGCTTGGTGCTTTGGTGGGCTGAATGTTACTTTGGTGGGCTGGCGCCTGGGCTCAATAATGGACTAATGGTTAATTTCGGATATCCAACGGATTATCCGCGGGTGAGATTTAATATCCAAATCCATGCCCACTTTATCTCGGATCGGATATGGGTCTAACCCGCGGGTCAAAAAACATATCCATATCCTAATCCGTCGGGTCAGATATCCGCCGGATATCCAAATCCACGGATTAAATTGTCATCCCTAGCGACACGTGACCAGCTCCAACGGTCAGTTGGGTGCACCGGACTGTCCGGTGTGCACCGGACAGTGTCCGGTGTGCCATCTGACCTAGAGGAGCAACGGTCGGCTGTGCCTAATATGGAAGGAGATCACGCACCGGACATGAACAGTGGTTGTCCGGTGCGTCACTCGGCAGAAGGCAAGAATAGCCTTCCATGTTGATTTCCAACGGCTCCTAGCTGCCTGGGGGCTATAAAAGGGACCCCTAAGCGCATGGAGCAGCACACCAAGCTTACAAGAAACATCCTAAGGCACCTAGACTCTGCATTCATGCAATTGAATCATAGTTCTTGAGATTTGAGCACTTTCGAGTTGTAAACTCCTCGCACTGTGTCTATGTGCTCACTTCTTCACTTGTGTGCGTGGTGTTGTTGCGGATTTGAGTCTTGTGTCCATTGCTTTCCCTCCCTTACTCTTGTGCTTCTTTGTGATCTCTATTGTAAGGGCGAGAGACTCCAAATTGTGGAGATTCCTCGTAAACGGGAAAAATACTCTAAAGGAAAAGACCATGGTATTCAAGTTGATCATCGGATCACTTGAAAGGGGTTGAGTGCAACCCTCGTCCATTGGAACGCCACAACGTGGAAGTAGGCAAGTGTTACTTGGTCGAACCATGGGATAAAAATCTCGTGTCTCGTGTGTTGCTTCTTGTGATTGTTTTGTTCGCACGAGCGTGTTCCATAGCCACTTGATTTCACTAACATCTTAATAATCAAGTTTGTGGCTATTTAGTGTTTGATTTTACAGGATCACCTATTCACCCCCCCTCTATGTGCTCTCAGGTTGAGCAGCCACAACCATGTGCTTGAGTATCTAGAGTATGTGCACAAAAATACCCTGATCAATGACATGAGTGTTGTTACTGAAATTGCAGAATGTCTAGACACCGTGAGCACAAATCTGGAGCAAGTTCTTATTGGTCTGCAACCTCTACTTGAGGATTATGAAGCCCTTGGCTTGTACGATGATTTTCAATCCAATGGTGATGTTGATGGTGACTGTAATGAGCAGTGGGTTTTGGATGAAAACAACTCTCTAGACTCGGATGAGATTAATGATCGTCGTCTATCACATATGAACGAGCATATCTGAGATTTGTTTATGTGAGACGTATCTGAGGTTGAACAGTTGCAACCATGTGTGGTCTTGTGTTCTATGCCACTATAATTTGTATGACATTATGAAACTTGTATGGTGTTGTGGTCTATGACACTAGTGTTGTCGGGGACCGTAATTATGGGTACCCCCAAGGCTCCTAATCTCAGCTGGTAACCCCCATCAGCACAAAGCTGCAAAGGCCTGATGGGCGCAATTCCGGTCAAAGGCTCCGTCCACTCAAGGGACATGATCTCGCCTCGCCCGAGCCCAGCCTCGGGTAGGAACAGTAGACCAAGGCAGATTCGCGCCTCGCCTGAGGGTCTCCTCAGGCAATGGGCGCACCTTCGACTCGCCCGAGGCCCAGCTCGGGCAGGCTTCACGGAGAAGCAACCTTGGCCAGATCGCCTCGCCAGCCAACCGGATTGCAGGAGCATTCAATGCAAGGATCGCCTGACACCTTATCCTGACGCGCGCTTTCCAGTCGACAAGGCCAAAGTGACCGCAGTCACTTCGCCCCTCCACTGACTGACCTGATAGGAAAACAGTGCCGCCTGCGCTGCTCCGACTGCTGTGCCACCCGCCAGGGTGAGGCTGACAGCAGCCAAGTCCAGCCTCAGGTGCCATAGGAATCTCCGCCTCACCCGACCCCAGGACTCGGACTCCACCTTGACCTCGGACAATGGTCTCCGCCTCGCCCGACCCCAGGGTTCGGACTCAACCTCGACTTCGGACGACGGTCTCCGCCTCGCCCGACCCCAGGGCTCGGGCTCAACCTCGACTCGGAAGACGGTCTCCGCCTCGCCCGACCCCCGGGCTCGGGCTCAACCTCGACTCGGAAGACGGTCTCCGCCTTGCCGGACCCCCGGGCTCGGACTCAACCTCGACCTCGGACGACGGTCTCCGCCTCGCCCGGCCCCCGGGCTCGGACTCAACCTCGACCTCGGAGGAGTCACCACCTCGCTCGGGCCGACCACGCCACAAGGGGGGCCATCATTACCCTACCCCTAGCTAGCCCAGGCTACGGGGAACAAGACCGGCGTCCCATCTGGCTCGCCCCGGTAAAACAAGTAATGATGGCACCCTGCGTGCTCCATGACGACGGCGGTTCTCAGCCCCTTACGGAAGCAAGGAGACGTCAGCAAGGATCCGACAGCCCCGATAGCTGTGCTTCTACAGGGCTCAAGCGCTCCTCCGATGGCCACGACGCCACATGAACAGGGCTCCAACACCTCTCCGACAGCCACGTCGGCATGTACATAGGGCTCTGGCTCCTCTCTGCTAGACACGTTAGCACACTGCTACACCCCCCGTTGTACACCTGGACCCTCTCCTTACGTCTATAAAAGGAAGGTCCAGGGCCCTCGTACAAAAAAGGTGGCCGCGCGGGAGAACGGGCTGACGCGCAGTCTCACGCCCTCTCTCTCTCTCCTTCGCGAACGCTTGTAACCCCCTACTGCAAGCGCATCCGCCCTAGGCGCAGGACAACACGAGGCCGCGGGTTCCCCTTACTGTTTTCCCCCCTTGTGTCTCTGTCTCGCGCCGACCCATCTGGGCTGGGACACGCAGCTACAATTTACTCGTCGGTCTAAGGACCCCCCGGGGTCGAAACGCCGACAGTTGGCGCGCTAGGTAGGGGCCTGCTGCGTGTTGACGAACAGCTTCCCGTCAAGCTCCAGATCCAGCGACCACTCCAACCCGGGACGAAGCTCCGTTTCGGGAGTCTCGAGTTCATGTCCCTCGACGGCGGCTACGACATGATACTCCTTCCTCCGCCGCGCGACAACGACAATGGCGGCCGTCACCCCGCCCGCCGGCGGCGGAATCGACGACGTCTTCCCCGCGTGGCGGAAGAACAGCATCCGAGTCTGTCCCGTCACCTTCCCCGTCGACGGGGGAGGAGGCGGGGCAACCATGGCCAAGCAGGAGGCGGTGCCTCGTCGGCTGTCGAACGAGTCGACGGTGCTGGCGCCCCAGCGGGGGACACGTCTGGCATTGACCTCACGTCTGAGACGAAGACGAGCGTCGTTTCCCTGCAACACGCCAACCCCAAGCAGATGAACGACGCCAGCACGCTCGCGAAGGACTTGCCGGGCGTTAGCCTCGTACCTGAGATAACGGTGCAGTCCGTCCTCGACGCGACTTCGTCACCGTCCGTCGATCAAGAGGTACCGACAGTTTCCCATCCTGTGCCTTTTAGATTCAGCTTCGACCCACCAAGCAACCCCGCTTCGGTGGACGCTTTAATAAAGGCATATCCAAACCTTTCGGGGTACCATATGTGGTCAACCTGGGACAGATTTATGGCCGTCTCGACCTACGGGCCCCCAGGTTCCGAGGAAGATGACAAGCCCAACTCTAGTTGGGATTTCTCCGGGCTCGATAACCCCAGTGCCATGCGGGACTTCATGACCGCATGTGACTACTGCCTCTCCGATTGCTCCGATGATAGCCACAGCCTCGGCGACGAGGACTGTGGCCCAAGTCGCGAATGTTTCCACGTTGATCTAGAGGGTCTCAACAAAGGCAACCACCTTGGTATGCCGGAGAACGGCGATCCCTCTAGGCCTGCGCCTCGCGTTGACACCCTTCGGGAGCTAGCTGTGGTCCCAGTCCCTGCGGGGGGTCAGGACACACAGCTCGAGCAAATCCGCGAGATGCAGGCCAGGCTCGACGAGGAAGCAGGACAACTTGTGCAGCTCCGGCAGAACATCGGGCAGGAGCGGGCAGGCCGAGCACCGGCCGGAGAAGCACGTCATCTGGCCCAGGACGTCCAGCACCGCATCACCGACAATGCCAGGGCAAGGCTGCCCCCGGCTTCTAGTGGGGTCGGCCAGAACCTGGCTGCAGCGGCAATACTACTCCGAGCGATGCCGGAACCATCCACCACCGAGGGGCGGCGTATCTAGGGAGAACTCAAGAATCTCCTGGAGGATACCGCGGTCCGACGGGCCGAAAGCTCTGCCTCCCGGAGGCAGCGGTACCCCCCGGAGCATCGCGTCGTGACTTCCCGATTCATGCGGGAAGCCTCGGTCCACACCGGGCGCACGCGGGACACATCGCCTGCGGCCCCGGGTCGCCTCGGTAACGAGCACCATCGCCGCGACCATTGAGCCCACCTCGACGAGAAGGTGCGCCGAGGCTACCACCCCAGGCGTGGGGGACGCTACGACAGCGAGGAGGATCAGAGCCCTTCACCCGAACCACCCGGTCTGCAAGCTTTCAACCGGGCCATACGACGGGCGTCGTTCCCAACCCGGTTCCGGGCCCCGACTACCATCACCAAGTACTCGAGGGAGACGAGGCTGGAACTGTGGCTCGCGGACTACCGGCTGGCCTGCCAGCTGGGTGGAACGGACGATGACAACCTCATCATCCGCAATCTCCCCCTGTTCCTCTCCGACACCGCCCGAGCCTGGCTGGAGCATCTGCCTCCTACGCAGATCTCCAACTGGGACGACCTAGTCAAAGCCTTCGTCGGCAACTTCCAGGGCACATACGTGCGCCCTGGGAACTCCTGGGATCTCCGAAGCTGCCGCCAGCAGCCGGGAGAATCCCTGCGGGATTACATCCGGCGATTCTCGAAGCAGCGCACCGAGCTGCCCAACATCACCGACTCAGATGTCATCGGCGCGTTCCTCGCCGGCACCACTTGCCGCGACCTAGTGAGCAAGCTGGGTCGCAAGACTCCCACCAGGGCGAGCGAGCTGATGGACATTGCTACCAAGTTCGCCTCTGGTCAGGAGGTGGTCGAGGCCATCTTCCGGAAGGACAAGCAGCCTCAGGGGCGCCAGCCGGATGACGTCCCCGAGGCGTCCGCTCAGCGCAGCGCGAAGAAGAAAGGCAAGAAGAAGTCGCAAGCGATACGCGATGCCGCCGACACAGACCTTGTCGCCGCCGCCGAGCACAAGAACCCTCGGAAGCCTCCCGGAGGCGCCAACTTGTTCGACAAGATGCTCAAGGAGTCGTACCCCTATCATCAAGGTCCTGTCAAGCACACCCTTGAGGAGTGCATCATGCTTCGTCGCTACTTCCACAAGGCGAGGCCACCGGCGGAAGGTGGCAGGGCCCTCGACAATGACAAGAAGGAAGCCCACAAGGCAGAGGAGTTCCCCGAGGTCCATGACTGCTCATGATCTACGGTGGGCGAGTGGCGAACGCCTCGGCTCGGCACCGCAAGCAAGAGCGTCGGGAGGTTTGCTCGGTGAAGGTGGCGGCACCAGTCTGCCTAGACTTGTCCGACAAGCCCATCACCTTCGACCAAGGCGACCACCCCGACCGCGTGCCGAGCCCAGGGAAGTACCCGCTCGTTGTTGATCTTGTCATCGGCAACGTCAGGCTTACCAAGGTCCTCATGGACGGAGGCAGCAGCCTCAACATCATCTACGCCGACACCCTCGGGTTCCTGCAGATCGATCTGTCCTCGATCCGGGCCGGCGCGGCGCCCTTTCACGGGATCATTCCCGGGAAGCGCGTCCAGCCCCTTGGACAACTCGATCTGCCCGTCTGCTTCGGGACTCCCTCCAACTTCTGAAAGGAAACCCTCATGTTCGAGGTGGTCGGGTTCCGAGGAACCTACCACGCAGTGCTGGGGAGACCATGCTACGCCAAGTTCATGGCCGTCCCCAACTACACCTACCTCAAGCTCAAGATGCCGGGCCCCAACGGGGTCATCACTGTCGGCCCCACGTACCGACACGCGTACGAATGCGACATGGAGTGCGTGGAGTACGTCAAGGCCCTCGCCAAATCCGAGGCCCTCATCGCCGACCTGGAGAGCCTCCCCAAGGAGGTGCCAGATGCGAAGCGCCACGCTGGCAACTTCGAACCAGCAGAGGCGGTTAAGTCCGTCCCTCTCGACCCCAGCAACGACACCTCCAAGTAGATCTGGATCGGCTCCGAGCTCGACCCCAAATTGGAAGCAGTGCTCGTCGACTTTCTCCGCGCAAACGCCGAGGTTTTTGCGTGGAGTCCCTCGGACATGCCAGGCATACCGAGGGATGTCACTGAGCACTCACTGGATATCCGAGCTGGAGCCCGAGCCGTGAAGCAGCCTCTGCGCTGATTCGACGAAGAAAAGCACAGAGCCATAGGCGAGGAGATCCACAAGCTGATGGCTGCTGGGTTCATCAAAGAGGTATTCCATCCCGAATGGCTAGCCAACCCTGTGCTTGTGAGAAAGAAAGGTGAGAAATGGCGGATGTGTGTAGACTACACTGGTCTAAACAAAGCATGTCCGAAAGTTCCCTACCCCCTGCCTCGCATCGATCAAATCGTGGATTCCATTGCTGGGTGCGAAACCCTGTCATTCCTCGATGCCTACTCAGGGTATCACCAAATCAGGATGAAAGAGTCCGACCAGCTCGCGACTTCTTTCATCACACCTTTTGGCATGTACTGCTACATTACTATGCCATTTGGTTTGAGGAATGCGGGTGCGACATACCAAAGGTGCATGAACCACGTGTTCGAATAGCACATTGGCCGAACAGTCGAGGCTTACGTCGATGACATCGTAGTCAAGACGAGGAAAGCCTCCGACCTCCTCTCCGACCTTGAAACGACATTCAAGTGTCTCAAAGCGAAAGGCGTAAAGCTCAATCCCGAGAAGTGTGTCTTCGGAGTCCCCCGAGGCATGCTCCTGGGATTCATCGTCTCCGAGCAGGGCATCGAGGCCAACCCGGAGAAAATCGCGGCCATCACCAACATGGGGCCCATCAAGGACTTGAAAGGAGTACAGAGGGTCATGGGATGCCTTGCGGCTCTGAGCCGCTTCATCTCGCGCCTCGGCGAAAGAGGCTTGCCCCTGTATCGCCTCTTAAGGAAGACCGAGTGCTTCACTTGGACCCCCGAGGTCGAGGAAGCCCTCGGGAACTTGAAGGCGCTCCTTACAAGCGCGCCCATCCTGGTGCCCCCCGCTGCCGGAGAAGCCCTCTTGATCTACATCGCCGCTACCACTCAGGTGGTCAGCACCGCGATCGTGGTCGAGAGACGAGAAGAAGGGCACGCATTGCCCGTCCAGAGGCCGGTCTACTTCATCAGTGAGGTACTGTCCGAGACCAAAATCCGCTACCCGCAAATTCAGAAGCTACTATACGCGGTAATTCTGACACGGTGAAAGTTGCGACACTACTTCGAGTCTCATCTGGTGAATGTGGTGTCATCCTTCCCCCTGGGGGAGATCATCCAGTGCTGAGAGGCCTCGGGTAGGATTGCAAAGTGGGCGGTGGAGATCATGGGCGAGACGATCTCGTTCGCCCCTCGGAAGGCCATCAAGTCCCAAGTCTTGGCAGACTTTGTGGCTGAATGGGTCGACACCCAGCTTCCAGCAACTCCGATCCAACCGGAACTCTGGACCATGTATTTCGATGGGTCATTAATGAAAACAGGAGCGGGCGCGGGCCTGCTCTTCATCTCACCCCTCAGGAAGCACCTCCGCTACGTGCTGCGCCTCCATTTCTCGGCGTCCAACAACGTGGCCGAGTATGAGGCTCTGGTTAACGGGTTGCACATCGCCATCAAGCTGGGGGTTCGGCGCCTCGACGCTCGTGGCGACTCGCAGCTTGTCATCGACCAAGTCATGAAGAACTCCCACTGCCGCGACCCGAAGATGGAAGCCTACTGCGACGAGGTTCGGCGCCTGGAGGACAACTTCTACGGGCTCGAGCTCAACCACGTCGCTCGACGATACAATGAGACTACAGACAAGCTGGCTAAGATAGCCTCGGGGCGGACAACGGTTCCTCCGGACGTCTTCTCCCGAGACCTACATCAACCCTCCGTCAATACCGACGACATTCCTGAGCCCGAGGTAGCCTCGGCCCCGCCCAAGGCACCCTCGGCCCCCGAGGGTGAGGCACTGCGCGTTGAGGAAGAGCGGAATGGGGTCACGCCTAATTGAAACTGGCAGAACCCATACCTGCAATATCTCCACCGAGGAGAGCTACCCCTCGATAGAGCTGAAGCTCGGCGACTGGCGCGGCGCACCAAGTCGTTCGTCTTGATGGGTGACGGAAAGGAGCTCTACCACCACAGCCCCTCAGGCATCCTCCAGCGATGCATATCCATCGCCGAAGGTCAGGAGTTGTTGCAAGAAATACACTCGGGGGCTTGCGGTCACCACGCAGCACCTCGAGCCCTCGTGGGAAACGCCTTCCGACAAGGTTTCTATTGGCCAACCGCGGTGGCCGACGCCACTAGGATTGTACGCACCTGCCAAGGGTGTCAATTCTATGCAAGGCAGACGCACCTGCCCGCTCAGGCCATGCAAACAATACCCATCACCTGGCTGTTTGCTGTGTGGGGTCTGGACCTCGTCGGTCCCTTGCAGAAGGCACCAGGGGGCTTCACGCACCTGTTGGTCGCTGTAGCACCCACTTTGTAAGCAGAGTCTAAAATGAGAAAGTATATGGCTCGATATCTATATGCGTTACTCATGTTTATCATTTCATGTGAACACCATATCTAGAAACAAATAATTAATTAAAAATAAATAAATATATGTCATTAAATTGTGCATCATGCTGGATTTTTATTTTTCATGTGCATTTTGTGACAATATAAGAACAATGAAAAACATATTAAAGTCCAAAATGGAATTTAAGATCTAAAAGAGAATGCTAGAATTTAGAGAAGAGAAAGAGAAATGCTATACAAAATAAAGGAATAAATATATAAATAAAGGCAAATCTATTAATACTGGTATATTAATTTGAACAGCTGACCAAATTATGAATATCACAACTAGTTTGAATTCAAATATGAAATCCAAGAATTTGGAAATAGGGAAAAATGGAGAAATAAAGGAAAAGAATCCTTAATTCGGATGGGCCTCGGAAATGAATTTTGGCCCACCTTCATTTATACACCGCGCGGCCCAGTCAGCTTTCCATCCTCATGGCCCACCAAGTCCCACGCGCGATGTCACTCCGTCGGGTGGACCAGCCTGCTCAGCCTTCCGTGCGATGCCTTACTCGCTGGCGGGTGGGGCCCGTTTGTCAGCACCTTCTTCCCCGCTATAACGGCCACGCGAAAACGCCGCCGCAGCTTGGAGCGTGCGCACCTTCCTCCTCTCCAGAAAATTCCGCGGATCCCAACAACCTCGCAGCAGTATTCCGCGCCGCGTATGCCTCGCGTGCAGAATAAAATGGGGCGGGGGGCTGGATAGGGGAGTCTTCGCCCTCGCTTGCAAATCGGCACAAAAGAGAACGTGAAGTGAGAGAGTTAGAGTCAGGGAGGCCTGCCGCCGGGGATTCACGTCAGTGGTGATTCAAGTCCCATCGGCGCGAGTGGGGAGTGTTCGGACATCGCCGCTTCCTCACTAGGCTCGAGCTTCCACACCAAACGGTGGCCGGTGTGCGGGATCTCCGGTGAGAACCACTTTCTCTCTTCCATGTCCCTATTCCCTGGCTACGGAACTCCTTGAGCGGGGAACTCCAGGGCTCGGGCTAGTCACGGGATCGGGTCGGCGCGGCGCCATTGTCGCTAAGCTGGGGGTGGAAGACGGGGTCGTTCGCCATGGATGGCCTTCACTGGCGGGCGCGCCGTCGCATACTAGTGGGTGAACACTTGGTTGGCCAGCGGGGTTGGGAACGATGACTGCACACGGTCGGATTCCAAACGGGTGGATCTGATTTGATCCGCAGGCGCTCTAGGTGTTATTGAATATGAATCGTGGATGGACGAACGGAGGGGCAGGATTAGAAGTGGGCGTATTTGGCTCGGGTACCATTGATCTGGAATCTGACGTTGGTGGTTAGATCAGGTTTCATAAACTCTGGGCCTTTGGATCCCGATCCAGCGGCTAGTATTGCATACCAGTTCAGGGATAATCGATCTAATCTGGGCGTCCAGATCTAATCTTGCGGCCGAAGTTGGTGGATACCCCTTCGTGGGCACTTTTGTTAAAGAACCCCCTGGAAACCAGAGAATCAACCCGCCGTCCATTTTTACTATGCACTGAGTCTAGGATATCTTGCGCAGAGCCCCCTGCGCTTCACAGAAATTGAGGCCCGGTCCAGTGCTGTTTAAAATTGATTAAATGAATAGGAAATTGGATTTTTAATATAAAAATAAACCCTAGAACTTGTATAATTCATAGAATATTCATATGGGCTCCAAAATAATCCATTCCACTTTCTAAATTTTTGTAATTTTATTCTTTATCATCTAGAGCCTCTGTTTTATCATGAAAACAATAAGAAATTTAATCCCTCACTTAATCTATTTAAAACACATAAAACCTTTGAAAATGCATAACTTAAATTCTATAACTCCAAAAAAAATTATGATTCCTGTTCCTAGAATTTTATTTTAATATGTAGAATATTTCTGTGTATTTTGTTTATATGTTTGGTGTAATGTTAATTTCTTTATATGCACTGTGCTTGTTTATATTGTGGCGAGTAGAAGAGCCCGTGACCGAGGACCCTGGTGAGCAGCAGGTTGAAGTAGTTGAGCAGGAGCTCATTGAAGGCAAGTTGTGCCCTTGACCACTTTTTACCCAATAATGTTCTTTAATATCACTTATCCATGCATAGGTTAATTTTGATGGGACCCAATAGGTCACCCTAGATTGTTTATCTCATTACCTTGTTTACCCCTGAATCACTTGGGTAGTTTGCTATTGCTTTACATGGTTTTGGGATAATCATTTATTACTCTATGTTCCAATTCTTTTTGTTATGCTATTTATGTTCATGTTGAGATCATTAATGTTAATTGGAACATAGAGCTTAACTTGAGAACCACGTGCCACCACAAGGGTTTAATGGGACGCCCTTGGCTGACTAATTAGGAAAGCTAGTGGAAGACTACCTTACCCGAAAGGGGCAAGGGCAGTAGGGGAGTGGTCAGTGTAGGGAGGTCCTTGGTTGATTTTGCTGCGATGGCAGTCAGCCGAGAACCCTGCATTGGAACTTCCTATAAACTGTAGCGGGTTTTCGGAAGCTAGTGGAACTTTGTAAAGGCCTCGTAGTGTTGCCCTGCCGCGCTTCCTAGGTAGAGGTGTATGGGATTCGCGACCCCTTGGCAGATGGGTAACATGACTTGTGGGTAAAGGGTACAACCTCTGCAGAGTGTAAAACTGGTATACTAGCCGTGCTCGCGGTCATGAGCAGCTCAGGACTCTCTGATGTTTAAATTATGGAACTTAAATTCAATTTTGTCATTTGCATTGCATGGGTTTGTTATTAATTTTGTTCTATTACTTTACTTATGGTTTGGTATTTACTTACACTTAGTAACTGCTAATAAAATTTTGACCAACTACTTAAAAGCAATGCTCAGCTTTAACCCCTATCATTGATTAGCCTTACACATCACATGAACTCACACCTTTGTGAGTTTATGTCCACTGGTTCCCCACAACTTGTTGAGCTATGATCAAGTGTGAGCTCACCCTTGCTGTCTCACACCCCCCCCCCCACAGGAGAAGATCAGGTGGTTCAGGAGGAGCCGCCTAACACTGAGGAGTTCGATCTGATCTAGGTGGCGTTTCCCAGTCGACATTGGCGCCGACGATCCTTAGTTCGTTTTATCTTCATTACTTTATTTTGTAATAAGTCTTCCGCTATGTAATAAATACTCTGATGTTTTATGACATTTATCTCTATACACTCTGTTATTATATATGTTGTCTTCTTGGCGCATGTATGAGATGCACCTGGCTTTGTTCCTTAAAGCTGGGTGTGACAGTCGCCATCAACAAATTCTCCAAGTGGATCGAGGTCCGACCCCTAAACAGCATCAGGTCCGAATAGGCGGTGGCGTTCTTCACCAACATCATCCATCGCTTCGGGGTCCCGAACTCCATCATCACCAACAACGGCACCGAGTTCACCGGCAGAAAGTTCCTGGACTTCTACGAGGACCACCACATCCAGGTGGACTGGGCCGCCGTAGCTCACCCCATGACGAATGGGCAGGTAGAGCGTGCCAACGGCATGATTCTACAGGGACTCAAGCCGAGGATCTACAATGACCTCAACAAGTTCGGCAGGCGGTGGATGAAGGAACTCCCCTCGGTGGTCTGGAGTCTGAGGACGATGCCAAGCCGAGCCACAGGCTTCACGCCATTATTTCTAGTCTATGGGGCCGAGGCTATCTTGCCCACAGACTTAGAATACGGCTCCCCGAGGATGAGGGCATACGACGCCCGAAGCAACCAGACAAACCGAGAAGACTCACTGGACCAGCTGGAAGAGGCTCGGGATATGGCCTTACTACACTCGGCGCGGTATCAGCAGTCCCTGCGATGCTACCACGCCCGAGGGGTTCGGTCCCGAGACCTCCAGGTGGGCGACTTGGTGCTTCGGCTACGACAAGACGCCCGAGGGTGCCACAAGCTCACGCCTCCCTAGGAAGGGCCGTTCATCATCGCCAAGATTCTGAAGCTCGGAACATACAAGCTGGCCAACAGTCAAGGCGAGGTCTACAGCAACGCTTGGAACATCCGATAGCTACGTCGCTTCTACCCTTAAGATGTTTTCAAGTCGTTCATGTACCTCGTTTACATACCCAAGCAAAGTCTAACCATCAAGGAAGGGTCAGCCTTGCCCCGGCAAAGCCCGACCCTCCCTCGGGGGCTAGAAGGGGGGAACCCCCTCTGCGTCAAAATTTTCCTTGGAAAAAGTCTTTCTGCCATAACATTTTTCGTGCTTTTCGACTACTTCGAAAGTGGAATCCTGAAAACGACGGAGTACACGTAAGCAGGCAAGGCCGACCGAGCCGAGGGACTCCTACGCCTCCGGCATACGGATACCTCACTCATCACCTTCTGCGATAACTCAAGCTCGGATAAGCGATTCCGCTGACCGAACAAGTCTTAACGCTCAAAAACTTTTTCTGCCGAAACGATTTTTCGTGTCATCTCGACTATATTGATAACAGAATCCTACGGACGAGTAAGAGTACACGTAAGCGGCAAGGCCGACCGAGCCGAGGGACTCCTACGCCTCTGGGATACGGATACCTCACTCATCACCTTCTGCGATAAGTAACTCTCGCTCGGATAAACGATTCTTGTACCGACGAACAAGTCCTGATACTCGAAACAAAGGGAAAAGAAACACAGCTTTACAACACGACGACGATATGTTTTGGCCTCGGCGGCCATAAAAAACATACGCACACTACAGACAAACTGTTCCTGCAGGTTCAGACGTCAGTAGGGGGAGCAGCAGCACCCTCGGCATCGACTCCACCTTCGGCGGAATCCGACCCGGCCTTGGACAGCAACACGGTCAAAGGATCTCCACCTCGAAGGAAGATGTCAGCACCGCGCCTGGGCCATCGCCGCTAGGGTCTCCTCCAGGAACCCAGCCCAAGCAGACGACCGGACCGGCCGCTGCGTAGCCTCAGCCAGCTGTCCCCCGAGGACACCAGCCCGGCTCATGGCCTCGGCAGCCCGACTCCAGGGTTGGTCCCGCTAGTGGACGACCTGGCCAGGTCCCAGCCGCCACTGCAACGCCTCCTCGGCCTGGGAACTCCCCTACTCCCGGGCCGACGAAGTTTCTTCTCCAACCAACTCTGCCTCTATCCATGCTGACACCGCTGCCTCCGGCTTTGGCTCATCGCAGAGTAGCCGAGGGTTCCTTCACTAAGCAAGAGAAGCCTCGAGCGGCAAGGCCGACCGAGCCGAGGGATTCCTACGCCTCCGGGATACGGATACCTCACTTGTCACCTTCCGCACAGGGCAACTCACACTTGGTTAAGCGGTCCATCTAGCCGACAGGCGAGTCCTGGTGCTCAAAATGGGGAAGAAACATGGCTTTACGCCCAAATACACAGATGTTTAGGCCCCGACAGCCGCAATGAACATACGCCAGCACTCAAGGTGCCATTACAAACGGGACTCCGGTTCCGTTCCCGCGGGTATGAACAACCTCCATACCAGGAGGCCCGTGGGACGACGAACTCCAAGCGGCTCACCGCCGCCCGCTCCTGCAGCAGCGACAACGACCTCCGTCCCGGGCGGCAAGACAGCTGCAGCAATGGCTTCAGGGCAAACGTTGCGGCGGAAAAGTTCTCGCCCACCAAGGACGAGAACCAGCCATTCAAGCCAGGGAGACAGAGGTCTAGGGGTGCAGGCGGAGTTGGCGATCTCGTCGGCAGAGAAACCTTCTCCGGCTGCCACCACCTCAGCACCGACGACGGCGTCCACCTGTCCGCCAACACCGCGCCAGTGGGCGCCGGCCGCCTCGAAGCGCGCCAGCAGGTCCTCACTCCCATCCTCGTCACGAGAACGAGAATGGGACCGCCCCAGAACACGAGTACCGCCCTCGCGGCGTACGGCATGTTGTGAGACCCCCCGGTGCGGCTGGCCACCATCGCCCGGACAGAGGACGGAATGCTGCACCCTGGCTGGGCAGCAGCAGTTCGCCTTCCCCGGCATGGCTGGAGGACGCCTCCTCGGCAGAGCTGGAGGATGGTTTCCACCCCTAGAAGCTGGAGAAAGAAGCGGGACGCCAGCCCACGCCGAGGCAGGCCCCGGCTCGCCTTGCCCTCCGCCCCAGCAAGGATGACGAAAGTCCTTGAAGTTGAGGGCGGGGCGGAGGCCGCAGCCCGACTCGCTTCTCTCCACCAAACTGCCCATTGGTGGGGGAACGCAGCCGGGCCGCATGACGAAAATCCTTGAAGCCGAGCGATGGCTAAAAGGTACCAACCTCCACGAGGTTGCGCTCCTTCCACAACGAGACGAAGACAACGCGGGCGCTCCCCATCCGGGGGCTCGGAAGGCGGAAGGACGCGACACATGAGGAAAGTGCGAAGGCATGGCTACCACCCAGGAGGTCGATCCCTTTTTTAAAGGCGACTCTCCCCGCTCGCGTCCTCAGCCGTCGCGAACTGAGTCTTCACCAACACGCTCTAAAGTCCTCCCCTACGACACGGGGGCTGGGCCCCACGCGTCATGCAAGCTGCCCTAGGACAGAAGAAGCCAAACCGCCGCGCGCGGAGCGTGTAACCGCCCAGCGGTTACAAGCATTCCTCCGTCTTCGCCCAAACCAACGGGTGAAAGGGCGGACCGCCATGCAGGCCGCATGCAACTGCACCAAGGGGGCGCACCCTTTCGACTTCGACGCATCCAGCATGGAGGCCCAGGCCCACACGTCATGTAACCGGCGCGCCGGTTACTACGTGCAAAAAACTGCAGCGCCACTTGCGCCAACGCCGCGCCTTCTCGACTACGGAACCGGTGCCGTGACTCGAGGCAACCCTACGCATGGCCCAGCAGTGCCAACCAGGCACGCCGGGCATGGGTTAGTCAGCCGCGGGAGAAGGCGAGACGGTCAATATGGCCGGAAGTGGGCCGGTAGTAATGGCGGTGGCAGACGGGCGGAAGCAGCAGTCAAATCATTTGCAGGCTCACGTCCCCTCCTGGAACAGCGAGAGAGCTCTCTCCCACGGCGTAAAGACGACGCGCCCGTGTTCCGTTCCTCGAACGGCCCGCGCAACGGCTGCCCCACGAACCACTCGTCCCGTCGCATTAACTCTGCGGCAGGACAGGCGACACCTTTGGCAGGCGAAGCGGGCGACGCTTCACCTCCGCCATAATGACCGCGTCAAAAAAGGTGTGCCACGTTGTTCAATTTCGTATCCTTTTCCTTTTCCCCTTTCTCTCTCTTGCTATAGGGACCGGGAAAGGGGATACTCCGAAAGGGATCCTTCTCCACGAAGGAAGCGGGCCCCGAGCCCCCTACTGATCAGAGGTTCGAAGGCTGGCCCCTCGGAAGGGTTCGACAGCCGCCTCAGAGCCCTCGGGCTCCGCGCCCACTACTGGTCAGAGGTTCGAAGGCTGGCCCCTCGGAAGGGTTCGACAGCCGCCTCAGGCCACTCGGGCTCCATGCCCACTACTGATCAGGGGTTCGTAGGCTGGCCCCCCGACGGGTTCGATAGTCGCCCCAGAGCACGCAGAGTGAGGGATGACTCTGGGTACGTTCGATACATAACCAAGGCTCGGGCTACGCTCCCGAGGTACCCTAGGACATTTCCGAGACCAGCAGGAGCGATTCTGTAACGGAATCCCATCAGAGGGAGGCATCGAGCCCTCAGACCCTATCGAACGGGACCGGGTCCGGCAAATCACCTGCAGGTACTTTTGGAGCGCGCCTCTAGGCCACTAGCCGACCCTTATCGAACGGGGCACGGGCGTCCACTCGGATCACCCGTTAGCAACTCACTAGAGACACCATGTTCGGCGCCCTCTGAGGGCAACATGGCGCTTTCCCCCCTCCTCCTTGCGGAAAGGCGACGCAGGGGCGTATGAAAAAAGCCGAGTCTGCCCTTGACCGTCCTCTCGCCCTATGTAGAGGCTCGGGGGCTGCTCTCGCAAACCCGGCTCCGGCCAAACCGTTGACAGCGTCAACATACCAGCCCGAGAACTCGGAACCTGACTATGCACCCGAGAAACGACCAGTTCGCATGAGGGAACAACCAGACCAGCCGAGGCATCACGAAAGGCATTAAGACCTCGAAGGAGTCAAACCACTCCTCCGAGGCCTCGGGGGCTACACCCACCGGAACAAAATGCAACCGAGAAAGGCTGGTCCCCTTGCAAAAAAGTGCGGCAAAGCCTCCAAGCGAGTACCCACACTCCCTTTGAGGCTCAGGGGCTACTGTCGGGGACCGTAATTAGGGGTACCCCCAAGGCTCCTAATCTCAGCTGGTAACCCCCATCAGCACAAAGCTGCAAAGGCCTAATGGGCGCAATTTCGGTCAAAGGCTCCGTCCACTCAATGGACATGATCTCGCCTCGCCCGAGCCCAGCCTCGGGCAGGAACGGTAGACCAAGGCAGATTCGCGCCTCGCCCGAGGGTCTCCTCAGGCAATGGGCGCACCTTCGACTCGCCCGAGGCCCAGCTCGGGCAGGCTTCACGGAGAAGCAACCTTGGCCAGATCGCCTTGCCAGCCGATCGGATCGCAGGAGCATTCAATGCAAGGATCGCCTGACACCTTATCCTGACGTGTGCTTTCCAATCGACAAGGCCGAAGTGACCGCAGTCACTTCGCCCCTCCACTGACTGACCTGACAGGAAAACAGCTCCGCCTGCGCTACTCCGACTGCTGTGCCACCCGCCAGGGTGAGGCTGACAACAGCCAAGTCCAGCCTCGGGCGCCATAGGAATCTCCGCCTCGCCCGACCCCAGGACTCGAACTCCACCTCAACCTCGGACGATGGTCTTCGCCTCGCCCGACCCTAGGGTTCAGACTCAACCTCGACTTCGGACGATGGTCTCCGCCTCGCCCGACCCCAGGGCTCGGGCTCAACCTCGACTCAGAAGATGGTCTCTGCCTCGCCTGACCCCTAGGCTCGGGCTCAACCTTGACTCAGAAGATAGTCTCCGCCTCGCCCGACCCCCGAGCTCGAACTCAACCTCGACCTCGGACGACGGTCTCCGCCTCGCCCGACCCCCGGGCTCGGACTCAACCTCGACCTCGGAGGAGTCACCACCTCGCTCGGGCCGACCACGCCACAAGGGGGGGCCATCATTGCCCTACCCCTAGCTAGCCCAGGCTACGGGGAACAAGACCGGCGTCCCATCTGGCTCGCCCCGGTAAAACAAGTAATGATGGCACCCCGCGTGCTCCATGACGATGGCGGTTCTTAGCCCCTTACGGAAGCAAGGAGACGTCAGCAAGGATCCGACAGCCCCGACAGTTGTGCTTCTACAGGACTCAAGCGCTCCTCCCACGGCCACGACGCCACATGAACAGGGCTCCAACACCTCTCCGACAGCCACGTCGGCATGAACAAAGGGCCCTGGCTCCTCTCTGCTAGACACGTTAGCACACTGCTACACCCCCCGTTGTACACCTGGACCCTCTCCTTACGTTTATAAAAGGAAGGTCCAGGGCCCCCGTACAAAAAAGGTGGTCGCGCGGGAGAACGGGCTGACGCGCAGTCTCACGCCCTCTCTCTCTCTCCCTCGCGAACGCTTGTAACCCCCTACTGCAAGCGCATCCGCCCTGGGCGCAGGACAACACGAGGCCGCAGGTTCCCCTTACTGTTTTCCCCCCCTTGTGTCTCCGTCTCGCGCCGACCCATCTGGGCTGGGACACGCAGCGACAGTTTACTCGTCGGTCCAGGGACCCCCCGGGGTCGAAACGCCGACAAGTGTGTTGAACTTGTATGATGTTGTGCTCTATGTCATTTGTTTCAAATTATGGCAACTATGTGGACCATGTTTTATAACATTATGATACTTGTGTGGAAACCATCGATCATTCAGCACAAAAGTGGGAACAACATTTCTATTACATGGGAATATAATGTCGTGTCTTACAATGGAAGGTTTGCACATGCATTACAAAAGATGTCCACCCTTAGTAAGACACCATACCTTAGTAAGACACCTTACATATCATCACAAATTGTCTTTGAACCTGCACACCAATCAAAACTAATTAATCAACCATACAACGCACACATACGTAACAAACGAATCAGTGAGACACCATACCTTGGTCTTCAAGATATACGGATCAAATCAAAGTTTTCCAACTCCAATACGCAGATTGGACCACCTCTCGACGGTATGGATGAATATGAAAACGAGGGATGAAAATAGGCGAGCGCAGCTCTCAGCCTAAAAACAGCTGATTTACAGGAGTTCCTAGCTCGGTGCCAAGATCTATGGCGCCGAGCTAGGTGCCACATGAGTGCCACATCAGACCTCACTATCCAGTGAGGCACGAATCTCAGTGTCATATTCTGTGGCGCCGAGTAGTGTTAACTCAGCGTTATAGCCACAGCTATAGTCTGTGGCGCCGAGCAAAAGGTCCAAAATAGAATTAAGTCGTCTAGGGATCTAAATGTGAAATCCCTTCTGAAAAAGGGCCAAAATACAAAAAGTTCGGGGTGCTTGCTTGGTCGGTCGGTCTGTGTAACACCCGGCTTTAAGGAACAAAGCCAGGTGCATCTCATACATGCGCCAAGAAGACAACATATATAATAACAGAGTGTATAGAGATAAATGTCATAAATCATCAGAGTACTTATTACATAGCGGAAGTCTTATTACAAAATAAAGATAAATATAAAACGAACTAAGGATCGTCGGCGCCAATGTCGACTGAGAAACGCCATCTAGATCAGATCGAACTCCTCAGTGTTAGGCGGCTCCTCTTCAACCACTTGTTCTTCTCCTGTGGGGGGGTGTGAGACAGCAAGAGTGAGCTCACATACGATCATAGCTCAACAAGTCGTGGGGAATAATGTGGCATGAACTCACCAAAGGTGGGAGTTCATGTAGTGTAAGGCTGATCAATGAAATAAAGGCTAAGGCTGAGCATTGCTTTTATAAGTTGGTCAAAATTTTATTAGCAATTACTAAGTGTAAGTAAATACCAAACCTTAATAATAATAAAGAACAGTAATAGTAAAATAATCCCAAATGCGATGCAAATGTCAAATTAAACTTAAGTTCCATAGTTAATCATGTGAGGGTCCGAGCCGCTCTTGACCGTGAGCACGGCTAGTATACTAGTTTTACACTCTGCAGAGGTTGCGCATCTTTACCCACAAGTCGTGTATCCCATGTCGCCTGGGTTTGCAAGGCCCTTAGACACTACCGAGGTGAATGGCTAGGGATCCACTACGAGGCCTTTACAAAGTTCCACTAGCTTCCGAAAACCCGCTACAGTTTATAGGAAGATCCAGTGCAGGGTTCCTGGCTGACCGCCATCGCAGCAAAATCAACCAGGGACCTCCCTACACTGACCTCTCCCCTACTGCCCTTGCCCCTTTCGGGTAAGGTAGTCTTCCACTAGCTTTCCTAATTAGTCAGCCAAGGGCGTCCCATTAAACCCTTGTGGTAGCACTGTTTTCCCGGGTGGTCGCTCCATGTTCCCATTAATTTAATGATCTTAACATGAACAATAATAATAACAAGATAATAACAGAATAATCATGAATAATGAATCTCCATACCCAATCCACATAAAGCAATAGCAAGTACTACCCAAAAATATTCCAGGGGTGAACAAGGTATAGAGGTAATCAAAACTGGGGTACATAAAGGATCCCATCAAAATTAACCTATGCCGATCATTAAAATTAATAAGAACATGGCTGGGAAAAGTAAGTGATCAAGGGCACAACTTGCCTGTAATGAGCTCCTGCTCAGCTACTTCTACTTGCTGAACCTCAGTTTCCACAGTGGCTTGCTCGTCTACTCGCATCAACACAATACATACATAGTATAGCCAAAATCAACATCACACCAAACAGATGAATAAAATATACAGTAAAAATCTACACATTAAAATGAAACCATAGGAACTGGAATCACTGAATTTGGAGTTATATATTTCAAGTTATGAATTTCTGTAGCTTTTATGTATTTAATACAAGATTAAGTATTAGATAAATTTAAATGAGCCTTTCATGCCAAAACAGAGGCACTAATGTGTAGACAATATTATTACAAAAATTTAGGAACTGGAATGGACCAATTTGGAGCTCATATGAATTTTCTATGAATTATCAAAGTTCTATCAATTATTTTCATATTAAAAATCTATTTTCTATTTTATTTATTCAATTTAAACGATCACTGGACTGGGCCTCAATTTTCAGAAAGCGCGGGGGTCTCTGCGCAAGAGATACTAGGCACAGTGAATAGTAATAGGTGGACGGCGGGTTGATTCTGCGAAAGCAGGGGGTCTCTTTAGAAAAAATGCCCCGCGAAGGGGTATCGGGCCATTCTGGCCGTCCGATCTAATATCTAGGGCTCCGATTAACTTGATACGACGATCACCGTGCTTACACCCAGACCGTCGATCCCCAGATCGACGATGGTAAGCGGATCACCCTGGAATTCGATGGATCGACAATGCACGGTCCAGATCTAAAGCACGCGAAGAGTTCTTCCCAGGCTAATCTGGACCGCACGTTCATGAATCAACGGCCAAAACTACCTTCCCCAACCAGCCGACATTGGCCATGGCGGCGCTCACCTCCACACTGCGGAGCATCGCCGGAGGAACACCCAAACGCGATCCAGAGCTCCGATTCCTACCCTCAACTCGAGATCTAGGTAGCGGATCCTCTAACCAATCTCACAGGGCTATCAATTAAAGGAATCATCTGCGCACGGATCCTGCTCACGCAGCGGAGCGGCTCAACGCGCGACGACGAGCAATCACACACCCACAACTGCACTGACCTCAACGATTCCAGGTGTACTGTATTCACAAAGGTAACCGAAAGCTCGGCGATGATCCTTACCTTAGTTTGGCGACCGCAGGCGCAGCATCGATGGCGATGTGCGGATGGCACGGCGAGGATGGCACCCCGGTGAGGAATCCTCTGCGCACAGACCGTATATCGCCCCGCAATTCCTCCCGACGACGCCCGCCGACCCAAGTCGAGCTTCCCCGAGTGCACGGGTTCGCCCAAGATCGACGGCAATTGCCGGTGTGCAACAACGGCGGCTGAGCACGGTTTCCTCTCTCCCTTCCTCAGTTTCTCCTAGGCGTCCTAGAATCCTACGAACGAGGGGAAACAGAGGGTTGCGACGCGATTGATTTATGGCCTTGGACCACGCTCCGCCGGGATATAGTCGCCCACCTCCGAGATCGATGGCACGAGCGCGACATGCGCGGAAGTCTGTTGACGGGGACGAAGCTGTCGTGCGGGCCCCGTGATTCAGTGCGAGGTGCGAGTGAGTGTCTGTCGAGTGGGTCCCACGCGTCAGCAGAGCCCGCAGGCAAGTCATACTCCCGCCTGGGCTGCGCGGAGGGTGAGACCGAGTGGGCCAAATTGCGGGATTCCGGCCCAGGTAAGGTTAGTTGGTTTTCTCTTTTTTTTATTTTCTGTTTTCTTTTCTTTCCTAAGTTTGTGTTTTTTCAAATTTTGAATTCAAGTGTTGTTGTGAAGTTTATTCCTTAACCAAAAATATAAGTTTATAATATAGTATGCTCAAGTGCAATTATTTGATTAATCATATTTTATTTATATTTATCTAGTACTCATCTCCTCTTTTCTCAAATTCAAAAATTCCTTTTTAGCTCCTAAATCCCACTTTGGGCTTTAATATATCTCTTGTCACATTATTTTTATGTTGTCACAAAATGCACACCAAATAAAACCTCAGCATGATGCACAATTTTAATGGTATATCTTTTCATTAATTATATATATTTTTTTGAATATGATGTTCACAAGTGATGATACATAAAGATCAAACTCACATAAAGAGAAATTGTTTCTCTATTGGTATTATTCTTAGCAACTACAAAGTGGGTGTTACAAATCCTACCCCCTTAAAAATAATCTCGTCCTCGAGATTTAAGAAGATCTAGGGAAAAGGTGGGGAAAATCTATGCGAAGCTCTTCTTCTCTTTCCCAAGTTGCTTCATCTTCACCGTGGTGGCTCCATTGCACTTTGCACATCTTTATAACCTTATTCCTCGTAACTCGAGTCAGAGTATCCAAAATCTTGATGGGGTACTCAGCATAAGTCAAATCCTCTTGAACACTAAGGTCTTCCATTGGTAGCTGTTCTTCAGGTACCCTGAGGCATTTCTTCAGCTGAGATACATGAAAGACATCGTGAACATCCGCGAGATGATCCGGTAACTCCAATTGATATGCAACTTCTCCCACTCGCTTCAAGATTAAGAAGGGTCCAATAAAGCGAGGGGACAACTTTCCTTTGACTTTGAATCTTCTCATACCCCGGAGTGGTGACACTTTCAAATAGACATAATCTCCCTCCTTAAACTCAAGTAGTCTTCTCCGGGTGTCAGCATAGCTTTTCTGCCTGGATTGTGCAGTTCTCAAATTCTCCCTTATTTGCTGAACTTGTTCCTCTGCTTCTTGTATAATCTCAGGTCCAAACAACTGCCTTTCACCAGTTTGATTCCAATACAAGGGAGTTCTGCACTTTCTGCCATACAAAGCCTCAAACGGTGACATCTTCAAACTGGCCTGATAGCTATTATTATATGAGAACTCCGCATACGGTAGACTCTTATCCCAACTTCCACCATGCTTAAGAGCACAAGCTCTTAACATATCTTCCAGTACTTGGTTAGTCCTCTCAGTCTGCCCATCAGTCTGGGGATGGTAAGCCGAACTAAAATTCAATCTCGTATCCAATGACTCGTGCAACTTCTTCCAATATCGAGAGGTAAACTGTGATCCTCGATCAGACACGATTTTCTTTGGCACACCATGCAGGCAGACAATCCGTGCCATGTACAACTCTGCCAACTTGGCTCCTGAATACGTGGTCTTCACTGGAATAAAGTGGGCTACTTTAGTTAGCCTGTCCACAATCACCCATATAGAATCATATCCAGCAGACGTGTGGGGTAATCCAACAATGAAGTCCATGCCAATCTCTTCCCATTTCCACTCAGGTATCTTCAGTGGGTGCAATAGTCCGGCTGGCCTCTGGTGTTCAGCCTTAACTCTTTGGCATACATCGCACATAGCCACATGTGCAGCCACATCTCTCTTTAGTCCATACCACCAATACTTTTGCTTCAAATCCTGATACATCTTAGTGCTCCCAGGATGAATAGAATAAATTGAGTCATGTGCTTCCTTCAATATAGTTTCCCGAAGACTATCAATTTCGGGAACACAGATCCGATTCTTGAACCATATCGTGCCTTGCTCATCCTCTGTGAATTCCGGGCCTCTACCCTCTGTTATCAGATCCTTAAACTCCTGGATTTTAGCATCACCAATCTGACCTTCACGAATTTCTTGTTCCAAGGTAGGTTCCAATTCTATGGTAACTCCTTCCGTTTGTGTAGCAATTCCCAGGTTGAGTCTCTCAAAATCCTTTGCTAATTCATCAGGTAGCTGGACAACGAAAGCGGAGTGAACATGCTCCTTCCGACTCAAGGCATCTGCAACCAAATTCGCCTTGCCTGAGTGATAGTGAATCTCCAAGTCATAATCCTTAATGAGCTCCAACCAACGGCGTTGCCTAAGGTTGAGATCCTTCTGAGTGAATATATACTTCAAACTCTTATGATCCGTGTATACTTGGCACTTAGTTCCCATAATATAGTGTCTCCAAATCTTAAGTGCATGCACTACGGCAGCCAACTCTAAGTCATGGGTGGGGTAGTTTAATTCATGCTTCCGCAACTGACGAGATGCATAAGCAATCACATGTCCTTCTTGCATGAGCACACATCCAAGTCCTTGGCCACATGCATCACAATAAATATCAAATCCCTTCTGCAGATCTGGCATAATCAATACTGGAGGTGACACCAATCTCTCCTTCAATTGATCAAAGCTTTCTTGGCATTTCTCATCGCACTTAAATTCTCTTCCTTTCTCCAAAAGCGAGGTCATAGGCTTGGCAATCTTAGAGAAACCTTCGATAAACCTCCGATAATATCCTGCGAGTCCCAAGAAACTCCGAATCTCAGCAACTGTAGTGGGCACTCTCCACTCCATTATCTCCTTTACATTAGCAGGATCCACAGCTATTCCTCCATTAGAAATAATATGACCAAGGAATGGCACCTTGTCAATCCAAAACTCGCACTTGCTGAACTTAGCATAGAGTTGATTATCTCGTAACTTCTGTAGCACCAACCTTAGATGTTGTTCATGATCACTTTCATTCTTAGAATAGATAAGAATATCGTCGATGAATACCACGACGAATCTGTCCAAATACTCCATAAACACCTTATTCATCAAATTCATGAAGTAAGCTGGTGCATTGGTTAGTCCAAACGACATAACAGTAAACTCATATAATCCATATCGAGTCGAGAAAGCCGTCTTGGGAATATCCGATGGTCTAATCCTCATCTGATGGTAACCGGATCGGAGATCAATCTTCGAAAATACTCTTGCACCTCGCATCTGATCAAATAAATCCTCAATACGGGGCAACGGATACTTGTTCTTCACCGTAACATCATTAAGAGATCTATAATCCACACACATCCGTTGCGATCCATCCTTCTTCTGTACAAATAACACCGGTGCTCCCCAAGGTGAGGAACTTGGACGAATGTAACCAGCCTCTTGTAACTCCGTCAACTGCTTCTTAAGTTCCTTCAACTCTTCTACGGACATTCTATATGGCCATTTAGAAATAGGGGCGGTTCCAGGTAAGAGATCAATAACAAACTCAACTTCTCTATCAGGTGGCATCCCTGGTAACTCCTCTGGAAAGACATCCGGAAAATCTCTAACCACCCGGATGTTGTCACCAACAAACTCCTCAGGCATAAAGAACATTGCACGCATGGATGAGGAGGTTACTGCAATATTAACTTGAAACCTTTCTCCTTTAGTGGTAGTGAGTTCTATGGTACCTCTACCACATGCTATAACGGCCTTTGCCTTTCTTAGCCATGACATACCAAGGATCAGATCTATACTGCTTGACTCTAATATTATAGCAGTAGCTCCAAATTCTCTACCCATAATGGTTAATGTCAATCTACGTGTCATTTGATTCGCCTCAACAGGCCCTTTAGGTGTAATTACTATCAGGGGTTTTCTCATATTTAGCAGTGGTATTTCATTTGTGTTGGCATATCTAGCAGACATGAATGAATGTGTAGCACCAGAATCAAATAATATTGTTGCAGGAATTGTATTAACATAAAACATACCAATTACGAGGTCCCCACCATCAGGAGTATCATCAACGCTGACTTGATTCACCCTGGCTATAGAATATCCCTTGCCAGGGGTCTGTTGCTTGTTCTGAACTGGAGTAGTAGCAATCCTCTGTGGGCAGACATTTGCATAATGACCAATCTTCCCACACTTGAAACATTGAGTGCCCGGACTCTGTCCTGCAAACTTCGTCGGGGTGCCCGTGGGAGTAGCCTGTCGAGGAGGTGGAGTCCTCAATGGTGATTGCTGAACTGGGCGTGGTCCTCCTGGTCGAGTCGGTGTACCCTGTGGTGAACTGTAACGAGGACGAACGCTGCTGCTACCCTGTCCTTGTGAGATAGCCTTCCTCTTCAAATCTCCCAACTGAACACGCTTGTGTTCAATAGCCAGGGCCTTATCCAACAGTCTCTGAAATGATGGAAATGTGTGTGCCACTAGAGCATACTGCAGTGGCCCATTAAGTCCTTCAATGAAATGCTCCTGCTTCCTCTCGTCTTCTGCAACTTCTTCAGGGGCATATCTGGATAACTGAATAAACTTGTCGCGGTACTCGCTGACTGACATACTTCCTTGCTTCAGCGACAGAAATTCCTTCTTCTTGATCTTTATCATACCAGCTGGAATATGGTAGTTCCTGAATTGTGTACTGAACTCTGCCCAAGTAATAGTATCCACAGCATCATGGGCAGCAGTATAAGAATCCCACCAGTCAGCAGCAGGACCAGTCAGACGTCCAGAAGCATATAAGACCTTCTCCCAATCAGTGCATTGTGCAATATTCAGCATCTTCTCAATTGACTTCAACCAATCGTCTGCATCAAGTGGATCTGGCGAACTTGCAAATGTAGGTGGCTTATGACTCATGAACTCTCGGTGCTTATCACGAGGTGGAACTAGTGGTGGTGGAGGCAGTGGCACTTGTTGCTGTTGTTGCTGTTGTTGAAGTTATTGTTGCAGCTGCTGTTGTTGCGCCCTCCTTTCTTGGCGTATCTCATCTCTCTCCTGGCGCAACTCCTGGCGTATGTCTTCTCTTTCCTGACGCATCTCTTGGCGTTCTTGCTGCATCTGAGCACGCATGTCAGCCATAGTGTCTGCCATTTGCTGCATCACCGCCATCTGAGCAGCAACCAGTGGGTCAACTCCGCCTGGTGGAGGATTAGGAGGATTCATCTCTGCAGGCTGTGGCTGAGGTTGTCTATATATCCTTTGAGTGTGTCGGTTAGGAGGCAAATCAATTCCACCACCCCTCCTGGTATTGACCATCTAAGTTAGATACATATGGTAAGAAAGAGCAGTAGACAAGGCAGTAATTACAATCATGTTATTTTGGGGAATTTATTAGCTAAGCAGTTTAATGTTTTACCTACCATAGCTAATTTATTACCTTATGCTGGCACATGCTAAGATGTCCATGTAATATTTCAATCAATCAAAGAAGCAAATCAGGCATTTAGCATCAGCACAATCAACCAACATTTTTTTAAGAAAATAGTTTTAACTTTTGTTTTGGGTTCCCTAACTCTTAAGAATGTCATAGGGGTAGGGATTCCAAGGTTTGAAATCCATCTTGTCTCAGAGTAGAAAAGGTAAGAATGATCAGAGTAAAACAGTAGAAGGTGAGATAGGATCAAGATAAGGTAAGTATGGAATGAATCAGAGTAAGATAAGTAGATAAGGGTTTTGTCCATTTCTATCTAGGTTTCGTCCTACAGTCAACATTTCCTCTGATACCACTTCTGTAACACCCGGCTTTAAGGAACAAAGCCAGGTGCATCTCATACATGCGCCAAGAAGACAACATATATAATAACAGAGTGTATAGAGATAAATGTCATAAATCATCAGAGTACTTATTACATAGCAGAAGTCTTATTACAAAATAAAGATAAATATAAAACGAACTAAGGATCGTCGGCGCCAATGTCGACTGAGAAACGCCATCTAGATCAGATCGAACTCCTCAGTGTTAGGCGGCTCCTCTTCAACCACCTGTTCTTCTCCTGTGGGGGGGTGTGAGACAGCAAGAGTGAGCTCACATACGATCATAGCTCAACAAGTCGTGGGGAATAATGTGGCATGAACTCACCAAAGGTGGGAGTTCATGTAGTGTAAGGCTGATCAATGAAATAAAGGCTAAGGCTGAGCATTGCTTTTATAAGTTGGTCAAAATTTTATTAGCAATTACTAAGTGTAAGTAAATACCAAACCTTAATAATAATAAAGAACAGTAATAGTAAAATAATCCCAAATGCGATGCAAATGTCAAATTAAACTTAAGTTCCATAGTTAATCATGTGAGGGTCCGAGCCGCTCTTGACCGTGAGCACGGCTAGTATACTAGTTTTACACTCTGCAGAGGTTGCGCATCTTTACCCACAAGTCGTGTATCCCATGTCGCCTGGGTTTGCAAGGCCCTTAGACACTACCGAGGTGAATGGCTAGGGATCCACTACGAGGCCTTTACAAAGTTCCACTAGCTTCCGAAAACCCGCTACAGTTTATAGGAAGATCCAGTGCAGGGTTCCTGGCTGACCGCCATCGCAGCAAAATCAACCAGGGACCTCCCTACACTGACCTCTCCCCTACTGCCCTTGCCCCTTTCGGGTAAGGTAGTCTTCCACTAGCTTTCCTAATTAGTCAGCCAAGGGCGTCCCATTAAACCCTTGTGGTAGCACTGTTTTCCCGGGTGGTCGCTCCATGTTCCCATTAATTTAATGATCTTAACATGAACAATAATAATAACAAGATAATAACAGAATAATCATGAATAATGAATCTCCATACCCAATCCACATAAAGCAATAGTAAGTACTACCCAAAAATATTCCAGGGGTGAACAAGGTATAGAGGTAATCAAAACTGGGGTACATAAAGGATCCCATCAAAATTAACCTATGCAGATCATTAAAATTAATAAGAACATGGCTGGGAAAAGTAAGTGATCAAGGGCACAACTTGCCTGTAATGAGCTCCTACTCAGCTACTTCTACTTGCTGAACCTCAGTTTCCACAGTGGCTTGCTCGTCTACTCGCATCAACACAATACATACATAGTATAGCCAAAATCAACATCACACCAAACAGATGAATAAAATATACAGTAAAAATCTACACATTAAAATGAAACCATAGGAACTGGAATCACTGAATTTGGAGTTATATATTTCAAGTTATGAATTTCTGTAGCTTTTATGTATTTAATACAAGATTAAGTATTAGATAAATTTAAATGAGCCTTTCATGCCAAAACAGAGGCACTAATGCGTAGACAATATTATTACAAAAATTTAGGAACTGGAATGGACCAATTTGGAGCTCATATGAATTTTCTATGAATTATCAAAGTTCTAGCAATTATTTTCATATTAAAAATCTATTTTCTATTTTATTTATTCAATTTAAACGATCACTGGACTGGGCCTCAATTTTCAGAAAGCGCGGGGGTCTCTGCGCAAGAGATACTAGGCACAGTGAATAGTAATAGGTGGACGGCGGGTTGATTCTGCGAAAGCAGGGGGTCTCTTTAGAAAAAATGCCCCGCGAAGGGGTATCGGGCCATTCTGGCCGTCCGATCTAATATCTAGGGCTCCGATTAACTTGATACGACGGTCACCGTGCTTACACCCAGACCGTCGATCCCCAGATCGACGATGGTAAGCGGATCACCCTGGAATTCGATGGATCGACAATGCACGGTCCAGATCTAAAGCACGCGAAGAGTTCTTCCCAGGCTAATCTGGACCGCACGTTCATGAATCAACGGCCAAAACTACCTTCCCCAACCAGCCGACATTGGCCATGGCAGCGCTCACCTCCACACGGCGGAGCATCGCCGGAGGAACACCCAAACGCGATCCAGAGCTCCGATTCCTACCCTCAACTCGAGATCTAGGTAGCGGATCCTCTAACCAATCTCACAGGGCTATCAATTAAAGGAATCATCTGCGCACGGATCCTGCTCACGCAGCGGAGCGGCTCAACGCGCGACGACGAGCAATCACACACCCACAACTGCACTGACCTCAACGATTCCAGGTGTACTGTATTCACAAAGGTAACCGAAAGCTCGGCGATGATCCTTACCTTAGTTTGGCGACCGCAGGCGCAGCATCGATGGCGATGTGCGGATGGCACGGCGAGGATGGCACCCCGGTGAGGAATCCTCTGCGCACAGACCGTATACCGCCCCGCAATTCCTCCCGACGACGCCCGCCGACCCAAGTCGAGCTTCCCCGAGTGCACGGGTTCGCCCAAGATCGACGGCAATTGCCGGTGTGCAACAACGGCGGCTGAGCACGGTTTCCTCTCTCCCTTCCTCAGTTTCTCCTAGGCGTCCTAGAATCCTACGAACGAGGGGAAACAGAGGGTTGCGACGCGATTGATTTATGGCCTTGGACCACGCTCCGCCGGGATATAGTCGCCCACCTCCGAGATCGATGGCACGAGCGCGACATGCGCGGAAGTCTGTTGACGGGGACGAAGCTGTCGTGCGGGCCCCGTGATTCAGTGCGAGGGAGTGTCTGTCGAGTGGGTCCCACGCGTCAGCAGAGCCCGCAGGCAAGTCATACTCCCGCCTGGGCTGCGCGGAGGGTGAGACCGAGTGGGCCAAATTGCGGGATTCCGGCCCAGGTAAGGTTAGTTGGTTTTCTCTTTTTTTTATTTTCTGTTTTCTTTTCTTTCCTAAGTTTGTGTTTTTTCAAATTTTGAATTCAAGTGCTGTTGTGAAGTTTATTCCTTAACCAAAAATATAAGTTTATAATATAGTATGCTCAAGTGCAATTATTTGATTAATCATATTTTATTTATATTTATCTAGTACTCATCTCCTCTTTTCTCAAATTCAAAAATTCCTTTTTAGCTCCTAAATCCCACTTTGGGCTTTAATATATCTCTTGTCACATTATTTTTATGTTGTCACAAAATGCACACCAAATAAAACCTCAGCATGATGCACAATTTTAATGGTATATCTTTTCATTAATTATATATTTTTTTTTTGAATATGATGTTCACAAGTGATGATACATAAAGATCAAACTCACATAAAGAGAAATTGTTTTTCTATTGGTATTATTCTTAGCAACTACAAAGTGGGTGTTACAGTGTGCTGCTCGCGCTGCGTGCGCGCTAGCCGCTAGCGTTGGTCGCCCTCACCGACACATCTCTAGAACATGCAGATGTAGGTGCTTACATGGTCGTATCGCTCGTAGGCTCCACAATGGGAAGAAAGGGGCAACGCTGGAACAGACTTGAACAGGCGGCGTCTAGATATTTTGCGTCCTTTCAGTCGACAGAAGGTATGGGCAAATGGCTTCTGTTGGATAGCGATCATGCGGATGGCATAAAAAAGCGACGTGGACGGTCTAAAATCGCGGCATTGCTCCCTGCTTTCATATATAGAAAAGAAATAGAAATGTAACATGCAAGCAACACTAGTCCAGCAGCCAAACAAGATTATCGCACGTTGTTCTTGATTTTAATTACCGGTTCATGATCGTTATCAATGTGTTACCGGCCGATTGTACCGATTGTACCATTAACCGTCATCCTGTTATTTCCGTTTCCGTTTTCCGAACCGGTGATTCCGATACCGTTCCTGGTTTTGGATTAAAATATGGATTCTAAAGTGTTTAGAGTGTTTTTTCGACCGTTCCCGTCAACCCTCCTCAACACTGTCAACAGTACGTACACTTTGTTGTGGCTAGTCAGTTCGATTTGCTTTTGTGACAGGCCTGTTCGGCGAGCTGTTGGACAGCCAGTGGTTGGGTACTGTAAGCTGCTATAGCCAGCATCAGCTGCAGAACAGCCAGCCGAACCACAGGATTTGAAGCATTTAAGGGCCTGTTTGGAAATGCAATTTTGAAATGATGTAGTTTTGAGATACTATAGTTTACAACTATACATGACAAAAATACTATGGTATTACTTTACCACAATAAAACCATAGTATTCCTCAAAACCGAGATTTGTTTGGTTCTATTGGAAAAACAAAGCATATGTAGAGAGAAGAGAAGAAAACTGAGGTTCTGAGTGGAGTTTCGAAAACTCCAAAAATACCACGGTTTCACGTAAACCATGGTATTTAAAACTGTGTTTTGTCTGTACAAACCAAATACCTTTTGTGTTCCAATACTATAGTATCATCAAATACCATAATATTGTTTCAAAACTACAAAAATACTACGTTTCCAAACAGGGCCTAATCTTCTTTACTTGCATCACATTAAATGTTGTAGAACGTGCAGGTTCTTTAATTAGTTTCGGCTGGTTTGTATGCATCACATTAAATGCTGCAAAGTCCTGCTCGTTAATTTCTTGAATTAATAATTAAAAGCTGCAAGTCCTGCTTGGTTCGTACATCTTCAAATCTGCCATTTTCAAAATTGTGTCACGTATGTTGATGTCTGTTTGTTTCTGAATTATTAGTAGTGTATCACCTTGTTTTTTCATTTCAGTTGTGTCCATTAATTGCAGAGGTAGCATACATGTACAGGCAACTGCTGCTGTGTTAGTCATATAAATGATGAAAACAATTCCGAGTAATACTTTTGTATTTGTACCATATAACCAGCATTGTGAAACATGTGCTGCAGTTATAACCAGCAAATTAGAAAGCGGTCTATAAGAAAAATATTTCAGTTGTGCTTTACTAAAG
Source organism: Zea luxurians (assembly GCA_029449295.1). Lineage (NCBI taxonomy): Eukaryota > Viridiplantae > Streptophyta > Magnoliopsida > Poales > Poaceae > Zea > Zea luxurians. The sequence goes on along the minus strand of JAOPSE010000009.1, from coordinate 142,105,376 downwards.
TATGGCTGAGAAGGATGTTTGGGATAACGCAACTTTGAAGCACCTGATTGACATTTGTAGGGAGGAGATTTTAGCTGGTAATAGACCTCAAGGTTGTTTCACTAGAAATGGTTGGAAGAACCTAGAGGAAAAGTTTTTCGTAAGGTCTAGAATGAAGCTAGTGAAGACACAGTTGAAGAATAAATTAGATAATATGAAAAAAGATTATACCAAGTTCATGCAATTTAAGATTGCTGTCACTAGATTAGGATGAGATGCAGCAAATAAAATTGTTGCTTGTGATAATGCATGGTGGGTTGAACATCTTGAGGTGAGACAAGTTGTGATTGTTTCAATACATTTCAAATTGCCATCGATATATGTTTGTCGTTAACTTGCCCATTTTCCCTAGAGATGCAACAACAATGAGAGAGGTGTGAAGTGCAACCATGTGAGGTTTCGAAAACATGGACCCAAACACCTTGATGATTTGCACTTTTTGTTTGATAAGGTGCATGTCACTGGAGCTAACACATCCTGCCCTGGAGAAATTTCCTTAGGTGAATCATCAAGTGATGATGATGTGTTGGAGATATCAATTTTTTTGAAGATATTGCTGCTTAGAAGAAACCTAAACTAGTAGGAAAGGAGCGCAAGCAAATGTCCGGAGCAACCGAAGAGAACGAGGAGAAGAGCCCTTCTTTAGGATGTACAAGAACACATGCTTGAAGATTGAAAGTGCAGCTGACAAGATCACATCGAGTATTGAAGCATCATCAGCTCCTGCTCTATCCAATTGTGTCCCTACTATGGCAGATGCTATGAAGTTGGTTAAGGAGTGTGGTGTGCAAGAAAAAACTTCTTTGATGCACACAACTATCATGTTGATCATGAAGCCTAAATTTAGACAGATCCTTAGTTTACTTGAAACAAATGAAGGTAGATATGATTTGATTGAAAGAGAGCATGAAAAGAAATGAAGTCTGCATGAAGGCAGCTAAACAATTATTATCTTTGAATCATTAGGTTATGTACTATTTTTAGCTATAAGATTGTGTATTATTGCTTACAACCATCAGGTTGTGTACTATTGTTTGTTGTGAACCATGAGATTGTGTATTATTACCTATGACTTATTTGTTGAATGCATACTATGAATTTATTATGTGTTTCTGTGTTGGACCTAATTAAATTATATGTGACTTACATGCTCTGTTTTTTTATATGCACAAGAGTATAGATGACTTAGCAAAAAAAGGGCCAGGAATATCTTTGCTTACTTGTTGAACTATCACAACATGCTGCAATTCTTGGAAATTTAGGCAGTCTGTATAATTAACGGTATTTGCACAAAGGCGAATATAGAGAAACAGAAGCTCTAGAGTCTGGATATCAATGGGTCATGAGATGTTTCAATCGTCCAATATTTTTATAAAACATTTAGAATTAGCCTTGACGTTTTATGGCACTTCATGATTTATTGGTCCCTTGTTATGGTTTGAAATCGACTCATAATGTTACATCAATTGAATCGCTGGCAATGTTTCTATGGATTCTTGGAGCGCATCAGTCTTTTTCCCAAGTTGAAAACCATTTTGTACAGACCACATGGACAATTAACATGAAGTTCAAGGAAGTATTGAAGTGTTTGCTTAAGTTAGGAAAAGAAAATGTGAAACCAAAGGATCCAAAATTTAGCTATGAACATGAGAAGTTGAAAGAAGATCATTTATGGCCTTATTCCAAAGGTGCCATCGGAGCAATAGATGGATCACATATTAAGGTAGTTGTACCGACCAATGAGATGATTAACTATACTTGTTGCCATGGATACACATCACAGAATGTACTTGTGATATGTGACTTTGACATGAGATTTACATTTGTGGTTGCTAGATGGGCGGGTTCTGCACATTACACATAGATCCTTAATCATGCATAAACTTTGCTTCTTTTCCCGTCCCTCCTAAAGGTAATTTTATAAGTACTATCTTGTGAACTCTAGTTATTTATATTTATAATGGTAATTTAATTTCATTTTTTAGATAAGTACTACCTGGTGGACTCAGGATATCCAAACTGAACTAGATACCTTGCAACTTTCAAGGGAACTACGTACCATATACTAGATTTTCGTCATCGTCGTGGACATCCACCGCAAGGGAAGCATGAGATATTCAACTTCTTGCACTCATCTCTCTGCAATGTCATCGAGCGAGCATTTGGGGTCCTCAAGCAAAAATGGTGCATATTGAAAGACATGCCAAGTTTCTTAGTTGAAAAGCAGAAAGAGATCATTATAGCTTGTTTTGCATTACATAATTTCATTCATGATAGTAAGTTGCATGATAAGGAGTTTTAGAGGTGTGACGCAGATGACGAGTACATGCCTAGAGCATCAAATGTTGAGGATCAATCTCATGGTGGTGGTAATGAGGTAGAGGGAGAGAACGAAGATACTGTGAATACCATTCGTGATAGGATAGCCACTTCACTGGCTAATGCAAGGAGCGATATAAGCTAGGTATGTAGATGACAGATCTTTCGTGCTAGATGATAGCTATTTCATTGGCTAATGCAAGGAGCACTTATTTATAAATGTAATAATTAATTTTATATGCAGAGATCACATTATTATGATTATTTTGCGTATAAACAACATATCAAGACCTTAGGCCATTACAAATAATTTATATCAAATCCACAGTTTCACAGCAGGTTCAACAAATAATTTTTAGCCTTTTCACAACTAACAACTCACAATAGTTTTTTCACGGCTCATAACTGAATCAAATGACTATCTTATGGCATTTGAAAACTATCTTTTGTTGCATTAGACAATTATATAATTCAAATCTTGTCATTATGTTTAAAATATTGTGTTGACTTATTGTATAATCTAAATTTATGCTATATTATCATGTTGATCTATCTTCTATTAAATGCTAATGTGTAATTGTATTACGTGAACTAAATTATATTAAATAATAATTAATTCATGCATTATCTGACAGATATTCGTATCCAAACAAATAATATTTATATCCGTCATTTATACGTTCTATCCGAACAAATAATATCTATCTAGGGTTAATTAGTTGTGTGCCATTATAATTTTTCTGGTTTTGAAATATGCCATTGAACTTTTTAGGCTGGCAACTTTGCCATTAAACTTCTTTCTAGATTTGAAATACGCTATTTTATGCTGTTTTAATCACGTCCACCGGTAGATATGCATATTTTTGTATTGTTCATCTTACCTCTGACTTGCTTTGAGCCGTCTATTCACTTCCCACCACCAGCCATAAGTAGTCGTTTGTTTGGAATATGCATTTTGATCTAATCAACATCAACCGATTATTCTCCAATCTCACATGATTGAATAATTAGTCAGATTATCAGCAAGCACAAAGAAGCTGCTACAGGGAAAAAATTGCTTGGATGCTAAAAGAGAAAAATATTCCATGCATCCCAAAATATAGTTCTTTCTAGCCCACTCACTCACAACTGCAAAATACTGAAAGCAGAACTCACTTAAACATAGTTAAGATCAACCTCCATAAAACACATAACACCATTTCCCTGCTCCACATGTTATCAGTCTGAATAGAATTAGAGTTGGTACTTGACCATATGTTTCTCATTTGTTCTAGAAACAAATATATGTTTTAAATAAAAAGGATTTGAGATACTACGACATTTTTTGCACTTGCGTGTACCTGCCTGTGGACCTGATTCAACAAAAACGGTATAAAATGGTGTATTCCAAATCTAAGAAGAAGTTTAATGGTATGGTTACCAGCCTAGAAACTTCGATGGCATATATCAAAACCAGAAAAATTATAATGGCACATAACTAATTAACCCTATCTATATCCGTCGTTTATACATCCCGATAAATATTTAGTCTTTCTAACTATTTGTATTCTATACTAAATTTAAAATATATTGGCTATCCATCCTATAGATGGCCAATAAGCATGAGGCCCGTGAGTCCGACACAAAGCCCGCTGTTTGGGCCCGATCCAAGCCCAGCACGACCTAGTTTTATGCGGGCCCGGGCCGGCCCGACACAAATAAGCGGGCCGAGATCGGACAGGAAATTAGGCACAGCGGGCTAGCCCGGCACGACCCGTTTACCTCTAAGCCTGTTAAGCCCCCTTTTTTGCACTAAACCATGCTTGCCGGCCCGTTTAACCTGTTTTTTGGCCCGAATTTTTTGCTTTTTAGCCATTTTTGTGACAAAAAATCACATTTAGACCCCTGAAAAACTTAAATCCTGATTTGGACCCGAAGCTCGGTGCCATAGCCTATGGCGCCGAGAGCTGACGTGGCGATGGCGGCTAGGGCTGGCGTGGCAGCCACCGTGGCTCCCTAGCTCGGGGCCACAGATCTTTGCGCCCAGCTAGGATTTAGCCGCGGGCGCTGTCTCCTTCTCCATTCTCTCCTTTCTTGCTTTCTTTCCCACGCCCACACCCGCCGCCGTCGCTCGTCCACATGCGTCGCCGCCCACACGAGCCGTCGTCGTCGCCCAGCCCCACGGGTCCGCAGCGGCCCGGACTCGCCGTCGTCGCCAAGCTCCGCCGCGGCCCGGGCTTGCCGCCGTCGCCAAGCGCTGCCGCGGCCCAGCCCCACGCGCCGTCGTCGCGCGACCCCACGCGTCGCACCGCCCGACCCACCACTTCTCCTTAGTTATTTTTTTCAGTTTTTTCAGTTACATTGTTTAGTATATAGTTAGTGTTTAGGTGTTTGTTAGTTAGTGTTTAGGTGTTAGTTAGTATTTTTAGCATTTTAGGGTTTAGGGTTAGTGGTTAGTAATCTGTGTTTGCAATAGATATTAAGTTAGTAATCTGTGTTTGCAATAGATGGACACCCTAGTGACACTATATCATGGAGGAAGCTTGGAGGAAGATGTTTATGGGAATGTTAGTTTTCATGGTATGAAGAAGGTGACCGTGATGTTCGATGAAAGACCCTCTTTTGGCCAAATTTTCACTCGGGCTTGTGAGGAGATAGTTGCAATTTAAATGACCCTAGAATATCAATTCAGGGTTTGTTGTCCCATGTTACATCTGAGACAGTTGTCCGATGGTTGATATCCATTGGCTCAGAAGATGACTGGGTGAAATATGTCAGAATTGTGAAGACGATTGTTCCACCATGTTTGGATGTGATTGTTCGAAAGTTATCGTTTAGTCATTCCGCTGCTCCGGTCGGGTTATCTCCATAAATGCCAAATGCATCTTGTAGTGAAGCCCCTTTGCCTGAGCTTTTGGAAGAAGTGGTTGTTGTGCCAGATGCTCAATCGGCTCCGAACGAGTTTGAAATTTCTCGTCCTGTTCACGGCGTTTGTGGGGCTTCTAGTCCGATGGTACCCCCACAGGAGATCCCATTGACCCAGGATCCAATCCAGGATCATCCTAGTAAGTGTATTTAACACGTTGTTCATATCCATCGTTATTTCGTTTGATTAAACTTTTTAATGTAGTATTTCCTCATTCGACGCGATGCAGGATCTCCACGACTAGATAATGGTGCTTATCTTCATGAGCCCCTATCATATAATATGGACCACATATGTAGGGCCTCCAATAGTGTTGATGTTCAGATTGAGGATGAGGAGGAGCCATATGAGGTTGCACGGGCCTTAGATTCTGATGATGACCGCCCGATTCAAGAAATGACCGAGCAAGAAATTGAACTCATAAGACGTTTGTGTCCTAAACGTGACCCTGTCGTACATGAATTTAGCAGTCTAAGTCATTCCACTGGTGCATACGCAGAAGGACGTGATGATGAACTACTAGAGGCTCGTGATAACACCGACAACATTGAGATTAAGGTAGGCTTACTTTTCAAGGACCTGCCTACACTGAGACGATGGCTACAGGAATATTCTGTGAATCGCAAGAGGCTATTGTAGGTCCACACACTTGTGCCCAGACATAGCTGAGCTCTAAGCATCGTCAGTTGACATCTACCCTAATTGCGAAAAGGCTATTGGGGACATTGAAGGGTCAGCTAAACTTGAAGGTGAAGTCAATTATGACCATGACTTGGGAGCTGTTTGGTTATAGGATCAAATATGGGAAAGCATGGAGGGCAAAGCAGCGAGCATGGAAGATGATATACGAGGATTGGGAGGAGGGTTACGAGAAGTTGCCAGCATTGTTCAATGCAATCAAAGCAAAAAACCCAGTCATGCATTACGAGTACATCCCTAAACCTAATGAATGGAGGAATGGCAGAGAGATCTTCTTTCATGCTTTTCTGGTGTTTCTCGCACTGTGTAGAGGCCTTCATGCATTGTCAAAATAAGTTTGCAAAGTCAGGATAAATAAATTGTACAAACAAAACTTTAGTGTCATTTTTCTCACTCACTTCCCTTGAGACGATCAGCAAGATTATCCAACATCTATTTCTCGGCTCTAGCCGCCTCCCATTCCCTCGCATCCTGTGCTCTCTTCTCATTTGTCGCCTTCAATCTCCTCTGCTGTGCACGCATTGGGCTGTCAAAACCCGCCGATTTCGCGTATCGACGCATGTCCTCTGTGCGACCGTTAATGTACGAATCGACGAGCTGAGATCCACAACGCATCTTCTGTCCCATTAGTCTCTTGGACTTTATTGTGCGCATCACCTCTCCTTTGTCATCGTAACTCTCCCAACAACATTTTCTCGTCTTCTACAAAAAATGAGTAAATACGAGTGCAACATTGCAGCTGGTGTAAACAAAACATAAATACCAATCTCATCGTAATCTACCATATGTCCACAAAAATAGCCAACACCAAGCTCGGAAGGAACTAATCCATACTTAGCTTCAATACCACATTTGCAGAGTACTGGATCAAACTTCAACTCTTCCGCCCACTCATTTTTTTCTTTCCTTTGCCTTTGCCTCTGACCAATGGGACATAGGACCATACAACCACTCTCTGAAATGACACTTACGCCACCCGTATGGCTGCAGGAGAATAATTTAGTAAATTTTTGCAAAAAAATAATAAAAAGTTAAGACATTTGTTATGGGCTCACATAATCAATGTTCGGACACACGAAGTGCTTCGCAGTGTCCTCGTCGATGACAGCACGATCTCCACAATCGCATCGAGGCGGCGAGTCCATTCGTCTTTTTGTTGCTACCTCCTTCTCCGCATCCGTTATTGGTGGAGGATTCGGGGAGGAGGTACCCAACGCTTAAAACGCTCATGACTGGTCCTTCCACACAACCAATTGGCAAAAAGAAGATATCGAGGGTCAAATTTATTAGGACCGTAGATCCACTGGAAAAGAAACACCTCAGGTGCTCCTAAAAAATGGAATGAAGCATTATTACACATCTAGTAAATAATATTATGCCACAAGTCATAAGCTACGTACGTTAAAACCATCACAAAGGTAGAAGCAGCGAGTAGCCGTGTCTGGATGTTTGGATTGACATACCCAAGCCAGTCTGCCACAGTCACAGTTAGGCACAGGAAGTTCAAGAGGAACAGGAGCATCCTTACTAGATACGTCCAGATATAACTCCCGAGGACGACCTCTCTTCTGCCACAACGCCTCCCGGTACATGTCTTTCATCTAAGAAACGATTATAATTAACACATGTACCTAATAGACTTTATAATCGGATTTCACAAACTATCAAATCAAATGTAGTCATCATATGAACTATACTATATATTCTAGGAGCAACAATGGAAACTAATAATCGAAAAATTACAACTCAATATACAAAACGAATCAGTGAGACACCATACCTTGGTCTACAAAATATTCTAACTCGAATCTTTGAATGGAGCAACTTTGAAGAAGTTTTGAATTGAGGGGGAAATGAGCTCATCTCGGCCAGCAGCGTGACCGTTTTATAGGCCTCCCTAGCTCGGTGCCAAGATCTGTGGCGCTGAGCTAGGAGGCCGCGTCGGTGCCACGCCAGCCCTAGCCGCCGGGAGCTGCCTACGCCACGTTAGAGCTCGACGCCATAGGCTATGGCGCTGAGCTGTGTTACCTCGGCGTCATAGCCTATGGCACCGAGCATCGGATCCAAATCATGAATTAATTCCACTAGAGGTCTAAATGTAATTTTTTGTCACAAAAATGGCTAAAAACAAAAAAAATCGTTTTTTGGATCGCTTTTTCTGTGCTAAACGGGCCGGCCCACTGCGGGTCAGGCTGCGACAAAAAAACATGCCGCAGGCTTAGACGACCCGACCTGGTTTTCTAACCATGCCTGATGGGCCAGTCCTAAAACGGGCCAGGCTAGGCGGCCCGTTTGGCCAACTTTTTGTATTTTAGTCCTTTTGGAGTTTTTTGCACAAATATGCCCTTTACAGTTTCATTTCAAAAAATGGACCCCTACCTCGGCGCCATCATCATTGGCGCTGAGGTAACGCACATCGACGCCAGTACCATTGGCACCAACTTTTCCTACGTGGCAGCCGATGTGGCAAGTCCCAGGGGGTCGGCGCCATAGATCTTGGCGCCGACCCCCTTGACGGCGAGGTCCGGCGCAATGCAGGGGGGTTGGCGCCAAGATCGATGGCGCCGACCCCTGGGACTTGCCACATCGCCTGCCACATCGGAAAAGTTGGCGCCAATTATGTAGGTGCCACTATGCGTTACCTCGACGCCAATGATGATGGCGCCGAGGTTGGGGTCTATTTTTTGAAATGAAACTACAAAGGGCATACTTGTGCAAAAAAACTCAAAAGGGCTAAAATACAAAAAAGTTGGCCCGTTTGGCCATCTCTAATCCATCCCTATCGGCCCGTTGGCCATCTCTAATCCATCCGAGAAATTTGTAATTTTGCCACTCTCAATTTTGGTTGTCTGTTATTATGCCATCCCATGTCTATGACTAATAGGACTATCTGTGTCTATGATTTATGGGCCTGATGGCATACTGGCAAAGCCCCAAAAAAAATTTCCAATGTCTCAATCCATCCCTATCAGCCCGTTTTCACGCGATTCACAAGTTCCCTACTTACGCCACTCATTCCAAGAGGCAGCCGCGGTCTCCTCTCCACCCCGGCTGCCGGCCGCCAGCCGCCCCCACAGTGCCATACCCGACTAGCCATGCGCATCTTTGTGCTGTCCGGGCAGAGTAACATGGTCGGCTGCGACGACGTACACCACAAGCACTGGGACGGCGTGGTGCCCCCAGAATGCGCGCCGGATCCGTCCATCCTCCGCCTTTCCTCGGCGCAGCAGTGGGAGGAAGCCCGCGAGCCGCTCCACACCGACATCGACACAACCAAGACCTGCGGCATCGGTCCCGGGATGGCATTCGCCCATGCTGTGCTTTCGCGCCTGCAGGAGGACACCCTTGGCGCGGCGACCTAGATCGGGCTCATGCCGTGCGCCGTTGGCGGGACGGCCATCCGGGAGTGGTCCCTCGGGAAACATCTGTACGAGCAGATGGTATCCCGGGGCGCATCACGACCTTGTACGGCAAGATCGAGCATGCTTATTAAAACGATGTTTAAACATCGTTTAAACTATAAAACGCTGACAGAAAGTGAAACGATAAAACGTTTTACGATTCATCGTAAAACATCGTTTAACGTCGTTTAAACGTCACGTTTTGACGTTTAAACGTGGTATAGAGTGAAACGCCGCGTTTCGGGCGTTTAATGTGTCTGCTGCTAGAAATTGAACTAGCCCAATTAGGAACTCCCGCCCAGGTAGGGTTGGCGCTCTCACCAGGCCGCCGCTTCAGGCCACCGCTGCCACTGCTCCAGGCCGCCGCCTCCTCCCCGGTGCAGCCTCATCCCTCCCCCGTGCTCAGCCGCTCAGCGTCGTCCTCCCTCCAACGCCGCCCGTCCGGCGCCGCCAGCCCCGCCTCTGTGGCTGCTGCTTGTGCCGCTGTCCGCCCGCCGCCTGCCCCGCCTCTGCGGCTGTGCCCTGTACCGCACTCCCACTGTCGGCTCGCCAACCTGTCCCACAATTGGTGTCGCTTGCCTTGCTTACAAAACACTTGAGAACAAGAATGAGGAAGGAAGAAAGCGATCCAAGAAACAAGAGCACAAAGAACACGAACAAACACTCTCTCAAGTCAATAGGTGGTTGAAATGAATTCTAGACTTGGAGAGGCTTTGATCTCTTGGAAATGTGTCTTGGAGTGAATGCACTAGCTCTTGTATTGAATGTGAAGTGCTGGAAACTTGGATACTTGGAGTGGTGGTGGTTGGGGGTATTTATAGCCCTCAACCACCAAACAACCGTTGGGGTAGGCTGCTGTCGATGGGTGCACCAGACAGCCCGTTGCTCTAGCCACGTCACCCAACCATTAGGGTTCAGGAGCATTTGACCATTGGAGGCTTTGTCCTCTAGTGGCACCGGACAGTCCGGTGCCGCACCGGACAGGTACTGTTCACTGTCCGGTGCGCCTCTGACTTCTGCTTCGAGCACTGTAGCGCACTGTAGCGTTTGCAGAGTCGACCGTTGGCTGGATAGCCGTTGCTCCGCTGGTGCACCGGACAGTCCGGTGGCACACCGGATTGTCCAGTGAATTATAGCGGAGTGCGCCTCGAGAAACCCGAGAGTGACGAGTTCAGCTCTGTATGGTCCTGGTGCACCGGACACTGTCCGGTGCGCCAGACTAGGGCACACTCGGTTTCTTTGCTCCTTTGTATTTGAACCCTATCTTGAATATTTATTGGTTTATGTTGAACCTTTATGCACCTGTAGAACATGTATTCTAGAGCAAACTAGTTAGTCCAATATTTGTGTTGGGCATTCAACCACCAAAATTAATTGTGGGAAAAGGTTAACCCTATCCTTTCAATCTCCCCCTTTTTGTTGATTGATGCTAACACAAACCAAAGCAAATATATAAAGCGCAGAAATGAGCTAGTTTGCATATGGTAAGTGCATAGGTTACTTAGAATTAAACCAATATGAAACTCTTATTATATATGAATAAGAGTGAATGGATTGCTTTCTTTTTATTAACATTTTGGACCACTTTTGCACCACATGTTTTGTTTTTGCAAATATTTTTCAAATTCTTTTCAAAATTCTTTTGCAAATAGTCAAAGGTATGTGAATAAGATTGCGAGAAGCATTTTCAAGATTTGAAATTTTTCCCCCTGTTTCAAATGCTTTTCCTTTGACTAAACAAAAACTCCCCCTGAATGAAATTCTCCTCTTAGCTTTCAAGAGGGTTTTGAAATGGATACCAATTTTGAAATCTTATTTTCATAAGCACATATACTAATTTGAAATTGTCTCGAGTACTAAAAACAAACATTTGTGAATACCAATAAAATCTTTTCATTTCAAAAATTTTGAAATGGTGGTGGTGCGGTCCTTTTGCTTTGGGCTTAATATTTTCTCCCCCTTTGGCATTGATCGCCAAAAACGGAGAACGTTGGAGCCCTTGATATATTTTCTCCCCCATTGATAAAAGAAATATGAGTGAAAGAGTATACCAATCGGAGAGATGGCAGAATACCGACAAAGATTAAATGGTACCGATGGAGTAGAGTGGAAGAGATGTCTTTGCCGAATACTCCATTTCCCTTTCAATCTAAGACTAACATAAGAAATACTCATGGAAACACATTAGTCTTAGCTTTGGCACAAGAAAAATAATAAATATGTATATGTGCCAAATGAAAGAGATATATGATCAAAAGTATACAAATGAGCTATGTGTGCAATGTTTCAATCAAAATTCCGAGAATCAAGAATATTTAGCTCATTCCTACGTTTGCTAAAGGATTTCTCATCTAGTGGCTTGGTAAAGATATCGGCTAATTGATCTTTGGTGTTAATATAAGCTATTTCGATATCCCCCCTTTGTTAGTGATCCCTCAGAAAATGATATCGAATGTCTATGTGCTTAGTGCGGCTGTGTTCAACGGGATTATCCACCAAGCGGATTGCACTCTCAATGTCACATAAGAGAGGGACTTTGCTCAATTTGAAGCCATAGTCCCTGAAGGTTTGCCTCATCCAAAGTAATTGCGCACAACAATGGCCTGCGGCAATGTACTCGGCTTCGGCGGTGGAAAGAGCTACTGAGTTTTGTTTCTTTGAAGCCCATGACACCAGGGATCTTCCCAGAAACTGACAAGTCCCTGATGTGCTCTTCCTATAAATTTTACACCCTGCCCAATCGGCATCGGAATAACCTATTAAATCAAAAGTGGATGCCCTTGGGTACCAAAGCCCAAACTTAGGAGTGTAAACTAAATATCTCATGATTCTCTTCATGGCCCTAAGGTGAACTTCCTTAGGATCGGCTTGGAACCTTGCACACATGCATACAGAAAGCATAATATCTAGTCGAGATGCACATAAATAGAGTAAAGATCCTATCATCGACCGGTATACCTTTTGATCTACGGATTTACCTCCCATGTCGAGGTCGAGATGCCCATTGGTTCCCATGGGTGTCTTGATGGGCACTACAAGAAACTAATAAATGTTCGTGGTTAATTTAAGAACGTGGGTACCGACGTTCTTAATTGAGTTAAGTTCATGGGTTAATTTAAGAACGTGGGTACCGACATTCTTAGTTTAAATTCATGCGCCCTATCTAAAACCGTCGAACTTATCGTATTAGGAACGTGGGTACCCACGTTCTTAAATTAAATTCGTGGGACACATGGACACCGTCGAACTTAACCCAAAAACCTAAATCCCTAGCGACCCGCGCGTCTCTCTTCTTTCCTGCCTACGCGCGTGCCGCCACCAACTCGCTCCTCCACCGCGCCACCACCAACCCGCGCCCACCGTAGACATCGGCAACAACAAGTTCTACGGCGACATCCCTCGCTGGATCGGGACCTTCGTTCCGGCGCTGAAGATCCTTAGGCTCAGCTCAAACAACTTCAGCGGCCAGATCCCTCCGGAGCTGTCGCAGCTCCAGCTACTAGACCTGGCCCACAATGGACTGATAGGACTGATCTCGAGAGAGCTGGGAGACCTGGCTTCCATGAAGCACCCCAAGATCAACTCCAGCACAGGATCACTGCATGGGTCCATCTATCAGGATCGGATCGACATCATCTGGAAGGGGCAGGAGCTCATGTTCCAGAGGATACTCGAGCTGATGACGGGCATCGATCTGTCGGGCAACTCCCTGTCGCATTGCATCCCTGACGAGCTCACCAATCTCCAAGGCCTCCGGTTTCTGAACCTATTGAGAAGCCGTCTATCGTGTGGAATTCCTAGCAGCATCGGAAGCTTGAACATTCTCGAGTCACTTGACTTCTCGTTGAACGAACTGTCAGGAGTCATTCCTCCAGGGCTGAGCAATATGCTGTCCCTCAACAATCTGAATCTCTCGAGCAACAACTTGTCAGGCACGATACCCACTAGGAGCCAGCTCCAGACCCTCACTGACCCATCGATCTACAGCAACAATCCCGGGCTCTGTGGACCTCCTCTCAACCCTTGCCAAGACACGTCACATGTTCATGAAGGAGATCTCGGAGGATACCAGGACCCATGGTTGTACTACTATGTGATCGCTGGAGTCGTTTCTGGGTTCTGGCTGTGGTACGGGATGCTCTTCTCCGTTGCGAAGTTGAGGTGCTCTGTTTTCTTGTTTGCTGATCGCGTACAGTATAGAGTTATGCAGAAGGTGCATCCTACCAATCATTTTGTTATATCCAAAGATTTTGATGAACTGCTCAAGATGGCAGCTGCTGACAAAAGGTTTGTGCTTGTGTTCACTTCTTATCATGTAATTATGGCCTAATTTATCCATACTTGTCGTGTGTGTTACCCTATTCAATATGTATGGAAAACTGTAGTGTGCCTTTTATTTTTATATTGAAACAATAACTTAATTAGTTAATTCCATCAGGGAAGAGTTAGAAGTATTTACAAAAGAGGTCATTCGCTTTGGAAACGTTGCAAGGATCCTCAGTGGCATAACTTGGACCGCTACTTTGAAAAGTATAGTTTTTTTCTCAGTACCTGAGTTTGTGGACGCGTTTACTTTAGACTACTAACTTTATTTCTGTTTGTATTCCATTAGGCTGGCATCCGAACTAGCCCCACGAAGTTATCTGAAAGGAAAAGCAGAACCAGTGACGCAGAAACTAGTTACATGTGTTCAAAATACAGTTGTAAGGATGGACTGATTTGTTTGGCTTCAATGTCTTATTTTTTGCTAGCCTATCTGAACTTGCTTGAGAATAAAATGATTTTATTCATGTGATTTCCAGTGACTTATTTCATTATATACAATGCCATTTTGGCTGCTTCTGTACCGAAGCCATAGGAATTAGTAGTCAAAAGTGACGCCAAATGCTATCTACGTATATTTTTTCTGAAGTGGATAGGAGCAGTATAATTGTATTATTTGGATAAGGAATCCCTACTTCCCTAGCACCATTGATGAATTTGTGTATTTTTGTAATCGGCCAATTTGGCCTTCTTATTCTAGTTATTAGCATCATATTACTTATTTTTTCTTCCTACTTTTTTGCACTCAGGAATTATATCATGAATTGCATGCTTTGGATAGATTGGAACATGATTATCGCCTTAAACAGAAAGAACATGATGGTTTGAGTTTAAGAGGTTAGTTTTATCAACTTCAAATGAGGAATTAAATAAAAATTATGGCTGCAGTAACTTGTCTCAGATTCTGCTCAATTTCCACGGGCATTTAAGCGGTAGGATATAAAATTCTGCACTTTTCTGAATGATACATTTACATTTACTTCTACATCTCATCCCATTCTGTGAATAGAGTTACTTTGAACTTTTAATGAATTAGGGTCTACCTGTGATTCCTTTGCAGGAGACAGTCTGGATATACTGAAGCAGGAGACGATTCTTGATTGTGGTGTTTTGTGGAAACAATAAACAAAATTTCTTTGTCCTAATGATATTTCTTGTGTTTACTTTATCATTGCAGACAGACCCACCCTGGTAACCCCATGAATGCTATGGGAATTGAGAATACATTCTGATGTATTTGGTTAAGTCTATCATTCTTATTCCTGCAATCAGTTGATCCATCCAAAAGTCACAAACGGATGACTCTTTTGCCTTTATATTATACTCCCTTTGTCCCAAAATAAGTGTCCTTCTCATTTCCCAAGAGGTCAAATACTTTTACCTTTAACCAAATATGTGCAAGAAAATATTAATACTTAGGGACACACAATTATTATTTTGTGTTTATCATGCTTTTCCCTCACGTTGACTTTGCAGACAGATGTCTCAATTCTAGTGGTGGAGCTACGAACAACAATCTGATGTCCTAATCAAGAGCGATGGAGCTAATGTTTGAACTTGTGAACTAAAAATGTGAA
This sequence comes from Zea luxurians, assembly GCA_029449295.1. NCBI lineage: Eukaryota > Viridiplantae > Streptophyta > Magnoliopsida > Poales > Poaceae > Zea > Zea luxurians. The sequence goes on along the minus strand of JAOPSE010000009.1, from coordinate 142,090,113 downwards.
CTATGGATGTGAACTTGTGTGAATTTGTGAACTTTTGTATTTGGAATTATGTGAATTTGTGAACTTATGTATTTGGACTTGTGTGAATTTGTGATATGAACATATATCCATGTGTTTGAAATCTGTATTGTATGAGATATATTGTGTTGCATGTGATATTATGTTTGTCTAATTTTTCATTTTTATATTTTTATATTTTTTTTCTGGAAAAGGGTTAAGAACGTGGGTACCCACGTTCTTAAGGTTAAGAACGTGGGTACCGTCGAACTTATTGTGCAGTTCTCGCAGACCCATGCAGGGTTAAGAACGTGGGTACCCACGTTCTTAAGGCTAAGAACATGGGTACTGTCGAGCTTATGGTGCAGTCTGCGTAGACCCACGCGGGACACATAAGTTCGACGGCCACGTGACCCCGTCGAACTTAACCGTAAGAACGTGGGTGTTGTCGAACTTATGGGGAAAAATTCGACGGCCCCCGTCGAACTTAAAAACGCACGTTCTTAACATTAAGTTCGACGGTACCCACGTTCTTAATGTTAAGTTCGACGGTACCCACGTTCTTAACATTAAGTTCGACGGGGCCGTCAAACTTACTTCTCTAAGTTCGTCCAAAAATCGCCGTCGGCTATATTCGTCGGTAAACCCACGTTCTTAACGTAAGTTCGACGGCTTATTACATTAAGTTCGACGGTTTTTCACCCACGTTCTTTAACCAGTTTCCTGTAGTGGGGTTTGGCATCCTTCATTCCAAACTTTAAGAATGTCTTGAATGTACTTGGTTTGGCTGATGAAGGTGCCATCTTGGAGTTGCTTGATTTGAAATCCTAGAAAATATCTCAACTCCCCCATCATAGACATCTCAAATTTTTGTACCATGATCCTGCTAAACTCTTCACATGTAGACTTGTTAGTAGATCCAAATGTGATATCATCAACATAAATTTGACATATAAACAAGTCTTTTTCAATAGTTTTAGTAAAGAGTGTAGGATCGACCTTTCCGACTATGAAGCCATTAGTGATAGGAAAATCTCGCAGGCATTCATACCATGCTCTTGGGGCTTGCTTGAGCCCGTAAAGCGCCTTTGAGAGTTTATATACATGGTTAGGGTACTCACTATCTTCAAAGCCGGGAGGTTGCTCAACATAGACCTCTTCCTCGATAGGTCCATTGAGGAAGGCACTCTTCACGTCCATTTGATAAAGCTTGAAGCCATGGTAAGTAGCATAGGAAAGTAATATGCGAATTGACTCAAGCCTAGCTACGGATGCATAAGTTTCATCGAAATCCAAACCCTCGACTTGTGAATAACCCTTGGCCACAAGTCGGGCTTTGTTCCTTATCACCACACCATGCTCATCTTGCTTGTTGCGGAATACCCATTTGGTACCTACAACATTTTGATTAGGACGTGGAACTAAATGCCATACCTCATTCCTCGTGAAGTTGTTGAGCTCCTCTTGCATTGGCACCACCCAATTTGAATCTCTTAATGCATCCTCCACCCTGTATGGCTCAATAGAAGACATAAAAGAGTAATGCTCACAAAAATGTGCGACTCGAGATCGAGTAGTTACCCCCTTATGGATATCACCAAGAATGGAGTTGACGGGGTGATCTCTTTGAATCGCTTGGTGGACTCTTAGGTGTGGCGGTCTTTGACCCTATATTTCTTGCTCATCTTCATTGTCTTTATCATCATCATCATCTCCCCCTTGATCATTGACCTCTTCTTGAGGTGGCCCATCTTCTTGATCTTCTTCTTCATCACCTTGAGCCTGATCCTCATCTTGGGTTGGTGGAGATGCTTGGTTGGAAGATGATGGTTGATCTTGTGCTTGTGGAGGCTCTTTGGATTCCTTAGGACACACATCCCCAATGGACATGTTCCTTAGCGCGACGCAGGAGCCTCCTCATCATCTAATTCATCAAGATCAACTTGCTCCACTTGGGAGCCATTAGTCTCATCAAACACAATGTCACAAGACACTTCAACTAGTCCAGTGGACTTGTTAAAGACTCTATATGCCCTTGTGTTTGAATCATAGCCAAGTAAAAAGCCTTCTACAGCCTTAGGAGCAAATTTAGATTTTCTACCTCTTTTAACAAGAATAAAGCATTTACTCGCAAAGACTCTAAAATATGAAACATTGGGCTTTTTACCAGTGAGGAGTTCGTAGGATGTCTTCTTGAGAATTTGGTGAAGATATAACCGGATGATGGAGTAGCAAGCGGTGTTAATCGCCTCAGCCCAAAACCGGTCCGGTGTCTTGTACTCATCAAGCATGGTCCTTGCCATGTCCAATAAAGTTCTATTCTTTCTCTCCACTACACCATTTTGTTGAGGTGTCTAGGGAGAAGAGAACTCTTGCTTGATCCCCTCATCCTCAAGGAAGCCTTCAATTTGAGAATTCTTGAACTCCGTCCCATTGTCGCTTCTTATCTTTTTGATCCTCAATCCGAACTCATTTTGAGCCTGTCTCAAGAATCCCTTTAAAGTCTCTTGGTTTTGTGATTTTTCCTACAAAAAGAACACCCAAGTGAAGCGAGAATAATCATCCACAATTACTAGACAGTACTTACTCCCGTCGATGCTTATATAAGCGATCGGGCCGAATAGATCCATGTGAAGTAGTTCCAGTGGCCTGTCCGTTGTCATTATGTTCTTGTGTGGATGATGGACTCCAACTTGCTTTCCTGCTTGACATGCGCTACAAATCCTGTCTTTCTCAAAATGAACATTTGTTAGTCCCAAAATGTGTTCTCCCTTTAGAAGCTTGTGAAGATTCTTCATCCCAACATGGGCAAGTCGGCGATGCCAGAGCCAGTCCATATTAGTCTTAGCAATTAGACAAGTGTTGAGTTCAGCTGCGTTTTCATTAAAATCAACTAAATATAGCTGACCCTCTAACACTCCTTTAAATGCTATTGAATTATCACTTCTTCTAAAGACAGTAACATCTATATCACTAAAAAGACAGTTGTAACCCATTTTTCATAATTGAGAAACTGAAAGCAAGTTATAATCTAAAGAATCTACAAGAAAAACATTAGAAATTGAATGGTCAGGTGATATAGCAATTTTACCAAGTCCTTTGACCAAACCTTGATTTCCATCCCCGAATGTAATAGCTCATTAGGGATCTTCGTTTTTCTCGTAGGAGGAGAACATCTTTTTCTCCCCAGTCATGTGGTTTGTGCATCCGCTATCAATTATCTAGCTTGAGCCCCCGGATGCATAAACCTGCAAAACAATCTAGGCCTTGTTCTTAGGTACCCAAACAGTCTTGGGTCCTTTCACGTTAGAAACAAGCACCTTGGGTACCCAAACACAAGTCTTTGAACCCTTGTGTTTGCCCCCCAACATATTTGGCAACTATTTTGCCTGATTTATTAGTAAGCACATAAGAAGCATCAAAAGTCGTAAATGAAATGTTAGGCTCATTTGATGCAGTAGGAGTTTTCTTTTTAGGCATTTTAACATGGGTGGAATGCCTAGAGCTAGAAGCCTCATTTTTATACATAAAAGCATGACGAGAAACAGTGTGAGGTTTTCTAGCATGAATCCTACTAATTTTGTGCTCAGGATAATTAGCAGGATATAAAATGTAGTCCTCATTATCCTGAACCTTGGGAGTCTTGCCCTTAACAAAATTAGACAATCTTTTAGGGGCATTAAGCTTGACATTGCTTCCCTGTTGGAAACCAATGCCATCCTTAATGCCAGGGCGTCTCCCATTATAGAGCATGCTTCTAGCAAATTTAAATTTTTCATTTTCAATTTCATGCTCATTAATTTTAGCAGTTAATTGAGATATGTGATCATTTTGTTGTTTAATCATGGCAATGTGATCATCAATAGCTTCAACATTAACATCTCTACATTTAGTGCAAATAGAAACATGATCAACTGTAGATGTAGAAGGTTTGCAAACATTTAACTTTTCTATCTTCGCATGTAATATGGCATTCTCATCTCTAAAATAGGAAATAGAATCATTGCAAACATTTAAATCTTTAACCTTAGAAATTAATCTAGCATTTTCATCTCTAAGGCTAGAAATTGTATCATTCAATTTATCAATCTTAGCATTTAGAGTAGCATTTTTATTTCTAAGACTGACAATTGAATCATTACAAACATTTAACTTTTCAACCTTAGCAATTAAACTAGCATTCTCAGTTCTAAGGTTGGAAACAGTGTCATGACAAATTCTAAGCTCTTTAGTCAAATTTGCACATTTTTCTATCTCTTGAGCATAAGCGTTTTTTACTTTAACATGCTTCTTGTTTTCTTTAATAAGGAATTTCTCTTGGCTATCCAAAAGTTCATCCTTCTCATGAATGGCTCCTATCAATTCATTTAATTTTTCCTTTTGTTGCATGTTAAGGTTGGCAAAAAGAGTAAGCAAATCATCTTCATCTTCACTAGAACTACCCTCATCACTAGATGTAGTATACTTGGGGGTAGTTCTAGATTGTACCTTCTTCTTTTTGCCGTCTTTTGCCATGAAGCACTTGTGGCCGACGTTGGGGAAGAAGAGTCCCTTGTTGACGGCGATATTGGCGGCATCCTCATCGGAGGAGGAGTCGGTGGAGCTCTCGTCGAAGTCCCATTCCCGACACATGTGGGCATCGCCGCCCTTCTTCTTGTAATACCTCTTCTTCCCCTTCTTGTCGTCGCCCCTGTCACTATCACTTGAATTTGGACATTTAGCAATAAAATGACCAGACTTACCACATTTGTAGCACACCCTCTTGGAGCGGGGTTTGTAGTCCTTCCCCCTCCTTTGCTTGAGGATTTGGCGAAATCTCTTGATGATGAGTGCCATTTCCTCGTTGTCGAGCTTGGAGGTGTCGATTGGAAGCCTACTTGGTGTAGACTCCCTATTTTCTTCTTCCGTCGCCTTGAATGCGACGGGTTGCACCTCGGGTGTGGCCGTGGCGCCTTGATCCAAGTTGACGATATGTTTGGAGTCTTTGATCATTAGCTCAAAGCTCGCAAACTTGCCTATCACTTCCTCGGGAAACATCTATTTATATCTAGGATCTCCATGGATTAGTTGCACTTGAGTGGGATTACGAAAAACAAGTGATCTAAGAATAACCTTGACCATTTCATGGTCATCCCACTTGGTGCTCCCGAGGTTGCGCACTTGGTTCACCATTGTTTTGAGCCGGTTATACATTGCTTGTGGCTCTTCTCCTTTGTTGAGGACGAAACGACCGAGCTCCCCCTTGATCGTCTCCCACTTGGTGATCTTTGTCACCTCGTCCCCTTCGTGCGCCATCTTGAGGACGTCCCAAATTTCTTTAGCCGTCTTTAACCCTTGCACCTTATTATACTCCTCTCAACACAAGGATGCGAGGAGTATAGTTGTGGCTTGGGAGTTAAAGTGTCGAATTTGGTCGACCTCGTCCGAGTCGTAGTCCTTGTCCCCCTTCTTTGGTACCTGCGCTCCATACTCAACAATATCCCAAATACTTTTGTGGAGTGAGGTTAGATGATGCCTCATTTTATCACTCCACATGCAATAATCTTCACCATCAAAATATGGTGGTTTGCCTAAGGGAACGGAAAGTAATGGAGCGCGCTTTGAAATACGAGGATAGCGTAAGGGCATCTTACTATACTTCTTGCGCTCATGGCGCTTAGAAGTAGTGGACGACGAGTTGGTGCTTGATGTGGAAGGCGAAGATGAGTCAGTCTCATAATAGACCACTTTCTTCATCTTCTTTTTCTTGTCGCCTTTCCGATGGGACTTGATGGAGGAAGAGGATTCCTCCTTGTGCTTGTTGCCGGACTCCCTCGATAGAGTCCTCCCCGAGCTTGTGGGCTTATCGCCGGTCACGATCTCCCTCTTGGCATGATCTCCCGACATCACTTCGAGTTGTTAGACTCTAATGAAGTACCAGGTTCTGATACCAATTGAAAGTCGCCTAGAGGGGGGTGAATAGGCGTAATCTGAAATTTATAACTTAAAACACAAACTACAAGTCGGGGTTAGCGTTAGAATTAAAGTCAAGTTTGGGAGAGAGGGAAAACAAATCAACCAAGAAATAAAGCGAGTGGACATGGTGATTTGTTTTACCGAGGTTCGATTCTAAAGAACCTAGTCCCCGTTGAGGTGGTCACAAAGATCGGGTCTCTTTCAACCCTTTCCCTCTCTCAAACGGCCACTTAGACCGAGTGAGCTTTCTCCTTAATTCTCACGAGTCACTTAGACCCCACAAGGACCACCACACAATTGGTGTCACTTGCCTTGCTTACAAAACACTTGAGAACAAGAATGAGGAAGGAAGAAAGCGATCCAAGCAATAAGAGCACAAAGAACACAAACAAACACTCTCTCAAGTCACTAGGTGGTTGAAATGAATTCTATACTTGGAGAGGCTTTGATCTCTTGGAAATGTGCCTTGGAGTGAATGCACTAGCTCTTGTATTGAATGTGAAGTGCTGGAAACTTGGATACTTGGAGTGGTGGTGGTTGGAGGGTATTTATAGCCCTCAACCACCAAACAACCGTTTGGAAAGGCTGCTATCGATGGGCGCACCAGACAGTCCGGTGCGCCACCAGACACTGTCCGGTGCGCCAGCCACATCACCCAACTGTTAGGGTTCAGAAGCATTTGACTGTTGGAGGCTTTATCCTCTAGTGGCACCAGACAGTCTGGTGCTGCACCGGACAGGTACTATTCAATGTCTGGTGCACCTCTGACTTCTGCTCTAACTATTGTCGCACACTGTAGCGCACTCTAGCATTTGCAGAGTCGACCGTTACGCTAGATAGTCGTTGCTCCGTTGGTGCACCGGACAGTCCGGTGGCACACCAGACAGTCTAGTGAATTATAGCGGAGTGCGCCTGCAGAAACCCGAGAGTGACGAGTTCAACTCTGTACGGTCCTGGTGCACCGGACACTGTCCGGTGGCACACAGGACAGTCCGGTGCGCCAGACCAGGGCACACTCGGTTTCTTTGCTCCTTTGTATTTGAACTCTATCTTGAATATTTATTGGTTTATGTTGAACCTTTATGCACCTGTAGAACATGTATTCTAGAGCAAACTAGTTAGTCCAATATTTGTGTTGGGCATTCAACCACCAAAATTAATTGTGGGAAAAGGTTAACCCTATTTCCCTTTCAGCACCTCCTCGCGGGGCCTCTTCTCCCAGCGCATGTCAGGCTACTGGTCCGTGTCGCGTCGTGGCGCGGGTGGCGCGGGTTTCATACCTCCGATGAGGTCCTGGGCCCGTTCATCCGCGGTGATGTAGAGGTCTGCCTCCTGGAACAATTGTTCGGAGGTGACGGGTGCTTTCTAGAGTATGGCTCGGACAAAGGCCGAGTCATTGGATGCCCGGTAGAAGTCTTCAATCACCGTCGCCTCTGCGACTTCGAGGATGCGGTTCCTCATGGTCTGAAACCTCTTGAGGTATTATCGGAGTGTTTCATCGCTCTGGCGCCTGATGGATTTGAGGTTCCATGGCTGCGCCGGCTTGTCAGAGAGGGACTGGAAGTTGGCGATGAAACGCTGAATGAAGTCGCTCCAATCGTTGATGCAGTGTCGGGGCAGATGTCGGAGCCACTGCAGCGTGTCTTGCCCTAGGACAATGGGCAAATATGTCATCATTACGTCCTCCGTCGCCCCGGTGGCCCGGGCGGCGGTCGTGTAGATGTCCAACCAGCCACCCAAGTCCTGCTTGGGCTCGTACTTGTCGACGTTGGAGACCTTGAAGTTGGGGGGCCACTGGATGGTCCGGAGACGCGAAGTAAGCGCGGAGACTCCGCACGTGTCTTCCTGTCGGCGTTCATGAGGTCGGTCCCGGGGAGGCGAGTCGGTAGTGTGTTGTCTCGACCGTCCCCGGAACGGGCCACTAGTCGAGGCCGCAGCCGACTCATCTCGGGTGGCACGACTTTGTGCCGGGACGCCGTGATCCCGGTCATACTCCTCCCGACGCCTTATCTCACTTTTGTGCCTTCAGTCACACGAAGCATTGATGGAGCTTCACGCGTCTCACCGGCTGTTGATGGCGTGGCGTAGGTCTGTGATATCCTAGCCCCTGGGATGGTGATATCCTGGCCCAAGGGTTAATAGATTTAATAGAGTATCCATACCAGCAAGGTGTATCTTCTTTTTCGGAAACCTATCTCGAAAGAACCTCCAAGTTAAGCGTGCTTGGCTTGGAGCAATTTGGGATGGGTGACCGACCGGGAAGTTTTCTTGGGTGCGCGTGAGTGAGGATAAAGTGTGCACAAAAGACCTGTGTTGGTCTGTGGGGACAATATATGATCATAGAGAGCTGCCAGGAGTAAGTACCGTCATCCAGAGATTGGACGGGGTGTTACAAATGGTATCGGAGCCGACCCTCGAGGTTTTACGGGTGTGTGTGGGCTAGGGGGTTCGGGTATATGGCGCATGGCGCATGTGGGTCCGAAGTGGTCACATGGCATGGCATATGACGACACTAGACACACAGACGTGGCTAAGAGGGGAGGTTCCTAGATTGGGGTTGACCGACGAGGACGTCGGTCTTCTAAGGGGGTGGATTGTGATATCCTGGCCCAAAGCTTAATAGAATTAATAGAGTATCCATACCAACAAGGTGCATCTTCTTTTTCAGAAGCCTATCTCGAAAGAACCTCCAAGTTAAGCGTGCTTGGCTTGGAGCAATTTGGGATGGGTGACCGACCGGGAAGTTTTCTTGGGTGCGCATGAGTGAGGACAAAGTGTGCACAAAAAACCTGTGTTGGTCTGTGGGGACAATATATGATCCTAGAGAGCTGCCAGAAGTAAGTACCGCTGGTCCACGGATTGGACGGGGTGTTACAAGGTTGTTCAGAGGGTGAGCGATGGGTAGAAGGTGATTAGCTGCTTGAGTAAGCAGCCACCGGTAGCCTTCCGCGTCTAGGATTCGCGGGAGGCCGTCAGCTATCTGAGCCAGCACCCCTCCGACTTCACTCAGTGTGTTCATTGCACGAGCGAAGTCGGAGTACAGGTTTTGAGCAAAGAGAGGGTTCTCTCGACGCAGCCTTGCACCTTGCTCGGCTTGCTCTCGTTCTCGGTCCTGAGCTTGTCGGTGATCACGGCGACGAGAGTTCTGCCTTTCTCGATGTACTTGCTCGTCAGGAGTTTCTCCCACTTCTGAAGCTTTGTTAGATACGGGCTGCGCCAGATCCCGTTCCCCAGCTTCGTGATGTCGCCGTATGTTCTAGCGTTTGTTCCTCCGTCGTCGTGCCTCACGCTAGGGAGGTTCTTCCCCTTAGATGGTTGGCTAATCGTCGGAGATAGGTGCTGACTCCAATATCCCCCCGATGAAGAGGACGTTAGGGTAGAAACGAGCCGGTGCGATGGTGCTCTTCTTTCCATCCTCCTTTGAGGGCGAAGGCGTCAGAAATATGGCTTGGCGTGTTCTCGTCCCCTAACTCGAGACGTTTGCTTCCTTCTTTTGAGTAATCCATGTCCACTCCTTTGTGGGCGAGGTGGGTAGTGGGGTTTTTCGGGTAGGCGAACTCCCGACCTCGGTTTGTAAGAGGTCATCTTCACTCGAGATACAGGTGGTGGCGCCACCTGCTGTTCTGCTCTGGCCCCCCTTAGGATTTCCGAGGAAAGCTTCTTCTCCGGTGGATCTGCTACGCGATGCAAAGTTCCCCCTTAATCTGCTATGGATGAGATGGTTCCAAAGCAAAACATAGTCCTGGAGCGAAGGGCGATCTTGCACTTGGAGGTGATGGCCATTGAGCTAGCTTGGATCAACGACACACCCCCTACTTGTGCACCAGCTGTCGGTGTTTAGAGTCCGACCGCACACCCAGGGTTACCCTTGCGGTGCTTTTGGTTAGGATGATGCTGTTGATTGTAACTCAATGGTTTGTGCTGGTCGCACGGGAGAGAGAAAGAGAGAGATGATTTTCTGAAGGTTCGGGCCGCTTGGAGAGGCGTAATACCCTACTTCCTAGGGTGGATCTTTATGTAGTGGGTCACAAGTGGTATCTCCTGAACAGAGAAAAGCTAATGAGATAGGTCAATGGGGATAAAAATGATGGGGTTCCCCCTAGGCCTTATATACATGACCGTGGGGCACTCCATGCGTACATCATGATCACATGTCTCCTGAATAATAGTGAACTGACTGAGCTAATCTCCCAAAAACCCCGCTGACTTATCCCTAATCCGCCCCGACGTTTGAGGGCACCATGCGTGGGAAAGTCAGACAGTTTCTTTGGATAGCGCTCGATGCGATGGACTGCCTGGACTTGAGTCTGTCACTTCCTCAGGTCGACCCATTCCGCTAGTAGCTTTTGCCTAGCCCATGAAGGGATGGTCTGATGGGGTAACTGGCCCGAGGCTTCGCGCGAGGACCTTTCACCTTCTAGTGGACCCGGGGGATATCGGTCTCCCACACTCGCTGCTTCAGCAAATCCTCCGGTGAGCTCTCTTCTTCTTCCACAGTTTACCATTCACTGCTTCCTTGCATAGATGCCACCACGGCTGGTCCTGGCCGACCTCTCCCAGAAGCCTCGCGGTCGCTGCTATCTCGCGAAACCCTTCCCCCGCACCTCAGCAGCTACGTTGCCGCGATGCCGTCAAAGTCGCCGGCCATGTCCCTAGCAACACCGCTATCGCTCGTCGTGTCGTGTCGTCCAGCACGAGCAGCCGCATGCTAGCCTCGCTCTACGCCGCTCCACGTGCGCCGCACTGCTGCACCCGGCCACGCCAACGGTGAGTTGTGTGTCGCCTCCTGCATCTGGTCGCACAACTGGCTGGCTCCGACGAGTGCCCGCTCTAAGGCCAGCTGAGCCTATCACCCCGCGAGAACCCAACACCAAGGCTGTTCTCGCTCTGGTGAGCCCCGGCATGTGACATAAGTAGGATCGCTGTGCTATGATGAGTAGCATTGGCCGTTTTAAGGACTTATTGATTATTACTTCACCTCATCCTTGATGCTGCTTCAAAATATTAGTCACCTAGACTAATTCTATGTTATGCTCCTATATATCACTTTGCTGAATGTATTTTATTCTACTATTGTCTATACTCTACTTATTCATTCTATTAGATCTGCCCTCACTCTTGTGCTTGCGATATCTTTGTAGATGGCCCTTACCATGACCTTCTAGTCTCTTGGAATTCTTTCCTCTTCCATTATTAAATTGCTACCATTTGACCATCTCTATTCTCTTGGTATTTACATGCTACATCTTTTGGATTCTTCCATACCCTTATCCCTTAATTCAAACACTTAACCCTAAAAACTCTGTTGCCTATTTTTACATTTCAGTTTATATTTTCATAACCGTCCTGTTTTTGAGATCCCTTCCTATTCCGTTGTTAAGTCATTACATTTCAACAATTTCTATTCCCTTGGTCTTAGTATGCTCATGTCATTAGAGTCTTGCATACTCTCATATTTTTATGTATGCTTATCTTTCATACCCCAATGACTGTTCAAGACATTTCAGTTACACGCCCTTGGCCACCCTTGTTTCTCGATGATCCATGAGCGACCATTTTATTTCGCACATCCTTGGTGATCTTGTGGTTTCCTTATAACTTCTCTCAATAATGAATTTTTACTTCAACTCTTCTATCGAAACCTCGCTTATCTTATCCTTGATTGTTTTCTCCACTTTGTCACTTTGCGAGTCTTGCCTTAACTCTGTCCATGGATTATGCTTTTCATCATTATCACCTTTATCCTTATCACCTCTACATCTTACCTTGATGTTTATCTTATACCGGCCTTTAAAATCTCCCCCTTTTCCATCTCAATCTAAGTGTCGTACTTTACCTACTTTTCCCTTGGTCGTATCCTCTTCTTTGTCACCTGCGAGTTTTTAACACTATCCTTTGTTGTGTTTTGTTATTTCCTTTACCCTTCTCATCACTCTATCCTACCTTGTGATTACATTATGTCTGTTATCTAAAAATCTCCAATCTCCTATCCCAATTTGAGAGCGGTGTTTTACTTACCTCACCATTGGCTATATCCTCTTCTTTACTGCATGTAAGCCTGGGCGCAACTCCATTCTTTGTTGTACTCATACCACTGGCTCTTCAATGCCTTCGTCTTTTCTCTCATACCCTTGTCTGTTATTGCCTTTGACCCTTGCAATAGTGAGGTCTTCCACCTAAATGCTCACCTTGAACTTATCATTTAAAAGCCTGCCCTCTCCTTCAACCCAGTTTAAGAGTTGCGAGTTACCTACCTCTCCCTTGATTTCTTTTCACTTCTTGTCGCCTTACAAGTTTTGTGTTAATTCCATCCCTTACTGTATTTCTATTTGCTGTCACCCTCACCTTGTCGTCCATCGATCTTGCCTCGATACTCAACCTTATTCGTACTCTTTAAAAATCGCCTCTTTTCCACCTCAATTTGAGTGGCAGTTTACCTATCTAGCCCTTGGACGTACCCTCTTCTTTTCCATTTGTAGGTCTGGTCTTAACTCCATCCTTTATGGTACTCATATCTTTTGTTCTTATGCCCATTTACCTGCTCCCCTACATCCTTGTCTGTTATTACCTTTAAAACCCTTGTGATATCTATGCCTTGTCTTCCTGCTTACCTTGAACCTACCCTTTGAAGCCTCTTCTTTTCCATCCCTGTTCGGGGATAATGCCTCATCTATTTCATCATCGATTGCTCCCCCTTGTTTGACGCCTTGCAAGTTTTGTCTAAAATACATCCTTATTGCGTGTTTTTCTGTTATCACCTTAGCCTTTGTCATCCCTCGATCTTTACCTTGATGCTCATCATGTACCCATATTTTAAAGCTTCCTCTCCTAATTCAGTTCAAGAGTGTTGTATTACCCCTCCTCGCTCTTGGTCGTTCCATTTTCCTCTACCGTGTTGCAAGTCTTAACTTTCATTGGATATCGCCCTTACCTTTGTAATCACTATATCTTGATGTGATGCTTATTAGATCTGCTTTTTGGGATCTCCTCTTTTCTATCTCAACTCGAGAGTGGTGTTCTACCCATTATGCCCTTGGTCGTAACCTTTTCCTAGTCGCTCACAATGCTTCCTTTAACTCCATCCCTTATTGTGCTCGTGTCCCTATCGTACACGTCTTGTTCTTCTCCTTATCCTTCAACAACCATAGAGAGTAGTTATTCCCTTTTCAAGGAAGACCACCATTTAATTAAAAGGAACATATAGCAATGAGATGTTTGTTGTTGTATGCTTGTGCTGTTTGTCTTTGTGTGATGACTGATTTGCTTCTTTGTGATGAGTGTTGATGTGTTGTGGCCCTTGATCCATAATGACATCAGTTTACTAGCTGAGTGCCATAGAGTTAGGTAGTTGGGTGCTCTCCCTTTTCTCTCTTTAATTCATATATGCGTACCTTTCCAACCTATACCCTTCCCTCTTGCACCTGCCCGGTGGCAACCTCCACCTCTCTTAATCCGTCAAGATCGGAGTCGGCTGCATCTTCACCAAGTGGGTATCAACGCTTCTGTTAAGGGGGTTAGTCGCTAACCCCAATGAAGACAATGCGATCAACGTCAACCGGCAAGATCAAAGTGGCGCAGCGAAAGAGTGTGTGGGTCCTAAACCATAGGTCCAAGGGATCCTCAAGAAGTGTATCGCTTGGTCTTGAGCGTCTGAAGGTCAAAGCAACCAGTCCACAAGTTAATATTGTAGAGAAGTCAACTCAAGAAAGCCGTGAACATCCTATGAACCAACCTTGTTTTCTTGCTAGCTTCTTCTTGAATCTCGGGGGCGAGATTCCTGTTAAGGGGGTTAGATTTGTAACACCCTGAATTTGGGGGTATAAAATTTCTTTTCTAATATCCACTAAATTCAGGTGTTACCCTCTTGTTTCCTTGCTTTTCTTTTTTTTCTAAATAATGGAGAGTTATTTCATATTATATATATATATGTGTGTTAAGCTTAGTAAAATAAAACCCTAAATTAATTTTGCTTTGTTGCATTCATGCCTTTGCATAGTGTTTTTGAGTGCAAAACATTTTCGAAACATGTCAATTTATCTCGAGGATTGTCTACAGGAATTTTTGAGAAACCTTTGGATCATTTATTTTCTAATATTAAATATGAAATTTAGATTTTATAATATTATTTTTAATCCCTAAAATTTAGTATTTGCGAAAACTGAAATATTCTAAAAACTTGATAATATATATGTATCCTCGCGGACGGTGTTCCGCTCAATCGGTTACTCCTCCGTCTATCATCGTATATCCCTGCCTACCCTCGCATTTACCCTAGACAATTTCTCTATGGCCCGCAATCTACGCTTAGCCTCACAAAATTATCCCATCTACTCCAAGTCATTGCTCGGCAGTCCCCCTTCTATATATACAGACACTCATGCTCCGTCTACTGTCGTCTACCCCAGGTGTCTACCATCGTCTATGCCTGTTAACATCACATTTTCTCACTTCGTCGCACAACGCTCCCGTGTTGTGCGCACAACCGCCTCTCGCGTCCTCTTCATTCTATATCTACACGCCCCTGCCGCAACGAACCCCATCTCTCTTCTGCCCCCGCACACAACAGCAACCCACCTATCATCTCCTCTCTCGTAACTCCCTCGTCCACCCAAGCTGGCCACGACATAGAGTCTCTCATAACTGCCCATTCCGATCCTATTTAAGTGGTTAGGCCCATCGTCTAACCCCACTTCTCCAAACCACGTCCCCTCCTTGCCGCAGCAGCAGGACACAAACAACTGCACTCCCCATATCCCCTGTGCGTAAGCACAACAAGCCCCATGGCCAAGCAAGTCGACGTCTGAGCCGGCCCGGCGAGAAGCCGCACCCCGCAAACTCCGGCCATGCCGCCATCGGGCCAATCCTCGCTCGCTGCTCTAGCAAATCCTCCGGTGAGCTCTCTTCTTCCACAATTTGCCATTCGCTGCTTCCTTGCATAGATGCCGCCATGGCCGGTCCTGATCGACCTCTCCCAGAAGCCTCGCTGTCGCTGCTATCTCGCGAAGCCCTTCCCCCGCACCCCAGCAGCTACGTTGCCGCGATGCCGTCAAAGTCACCCTTCGCGTGGCCATGTCCCTGGCAACACCGCTACTGCTCGCCGTGTCGTGTCGTGTCGTCCAGCACGAGCAGCCGCATGCTAACCTCGCTCTACGCCGCTCCACGCGCGCCGCCCTGCTGCACCCGGCCACGCCAACGGCGAGTTGTGTGTCGCCTGCTGCATCTGGTCACACAACTGGCCGGCTCCGGTGAGTGCCCACCCTAAGGCCAGCCGAGCCTAGCACCCCGCGAGAACCCAACACCAAGGCTGGCCTCGCTCTGGTGAGCCCCGATGCGGTACCTGGCCAACGAGCTCGGCCACTGGCCCGTTGCATCCGTCCACCAGGCCGCCATGCTCCCACACGATTTCTTTTTTCCCTCAGCTGTTGACATGCATGCAGTTGCATTAGTAAAGGAAACTGCCTAGTGGGACCCACTTCGCATGCACTGCATTGACCCAATCTACATGAGCGAATATAAATCTCTAGGATCCCACGTGCATGCAGCGACCTATGCCCACCGCACGCCAGCACCCAGCCGCCCCACCTCCTATTCTTCTTCCCCGGGACTCCACCCATGATGCGATAGATTTGGCGCCCGCTTCCCCCATGACTCGGCTGTTCCAAAGAGGTTCCCAAGAATCGGCTCGCCCCTCCCTTTAACGTAGAGTCGCGCCCCCCAATCCGCTGCTCCGGCGAGCCCGCTCCCCGACTATTCATCTACTCCGCCGTCACTTCACATCTGCCCTCGTCGTGTTGGTTTTCGCCCAGGAATCTTTGCCGAGTGTATTCCTGTGCCGAGAGTCCCGCTCTCGACAAACGCCGTCATTACCGAGAGCACTCGGCAAACACCGGATTCCGGTAGTGCCTCTGTCCTTTTTCTCTGCCCCACCAGCGTTCCCTCTCCCCTACCCAGCTCCTGCTGCCTCCGCCTTGGCATGCTGGTCGGACTCGGCCAGCGCGGCGGCTCGCCCCCTGGCCGTGGCTCCTGGCTCGCCCTACAGCCAGCACCCGTGCGAGCGCTGGCCCACGCTGCGTCGCACCTCCCCGGGCTACTGCGACCTCGCCCTATCGACCGGCCGGTGAGACCTGCCCAAGTCCGACGTGCTACCTGCGCCGCCCCACTGTTTCCCTCGAGTTTCCGTCGTGCTAGAGAGGAGAAAGGAAAATTGCCAGTGCAGTTCATCCGTGCGAGCGTCTAGAGAAAGGAGAAACAACCACCCCACCCCCCCCGCCACGTGTCTGCATTTTGTTGGCTTGTTCAAGCATCCCACGTTCAGCCATCCAGATTCTCTTTGGCCACGTCTCTGCGACCTAACATGAGGCTACTCTCCGGCTAATCACTTAGTGCTAACAATCCATGATTTAGTAATTATTTTATATCTTTTGCATTATAAATCTGATTCACTCCGTTTAAGTCGCGTTAGATTCATATTAAAGTTGTCTATGTGTTAAAAATATTATTTCATTATGTCATATGTATAAATAATTTAATAAATGATTGCTTATTAATTTAGCATTCCAATTAAATCTAAGTGATAGTTTTCAACTTGTGCTTTTATAAATAAACATTAACATGGTTAATACTGACATAGTTATTTTTTACTTAGTATTTGTTTAGTATAAACGCGTCACCTATTTAGTTTTTCTCGCCTGTCGCGCGAGTTGTTCCGCACGTGGTGGCTTGCTGGTTCGCGCGATGTTCGCGCTGGTCGCGTGCACTTTTTCGTGTGTCGTTAGCGTGCTATGTCGTGCATGTCCCACATCGTTTGCACGCTGTCGCGTTGTTTTGCATGTCATAAATTCGTCCCGTTTAGAATCTCTCGTGTTAATTAAATTACTTATTTAAAATGCAGCTATTAGTGTAGCAGATTAATCGAAACTAAATGGTAGATATTATTCATATTTGATAATGTCGAATTAAATGTTATGGTTAATATTTGTTTAGCGTAAACCCATTAATTTCTTGACCATAGCTTCGAGTTCGACATTTCTTTTTCTCGCGTGACCGTAGTAGCACGCTCTATTTCGTTTTGCATGTTTTTATTATGTTTTCCTTACATGGTGTAATGTTCTTATGCATATAAATGTTTGTTTGATGTGCCTATTCGTCTTCGCTTCGCGTTGCGATTAGATCACGATCTGTTCCTGAGCTTCGAGGAATCGACAGTCAAGACCTGATGAACCACTGGCCCCGAAATCAAGCTCTTCGAGTTCTATGAGATTGAAGACCCTAAGTATCTGTTTGGTGAAGGCAAGTGTCCTCTGACCTATTATATCCTATTTACTTCATAATTTACCGTCCCGCATACCGTGATCAACCTAAGGATTGACTAGCTTTCTATTTACCTTATCCTTGATTACCTTTTGGGTTATTATGGTTAGCTTCATGCTATTGCTCTACTTTAATCAATAAACATGATGTGAATATTTATGATACGATGATGTTATCCCGATGATGATCTTGTGATATTTTAGGGGACTCAGGCTATTTTCCTGAGTACCTCTCCGTAAGGACCTGTTCGTTGAGTGACCACCCGGGATAACAGTGCAACCATGAGGGTGAAATGGGACGCCCTTAGCTGAATAATTAGATGAACCTGGGGGTATAGTTGGCTTTGTCGGAGGGCTGTCAATGGGGCCGGGGCATAGTGCTCACTCCGCCAAGGGGGGTGAAAGTCGCCTAGAGGGGGGGTGAATAGGGCGAAATTGAAATTTACAAAGTTAATCACAACTACAAGCCGGGTTAGCGTTAGAAATATAATCGAGTCTGGAGAGAGGATGTAAAACAAATCGCAAGCGAATAAAGAGTATGACACGCGGATTTGTTTTACCGAGGTTCGGTTCTTGCAAACCTACTCCCCGTTGAGGTGGTCACAAAGATCAGGTCTCTTTCAACCCTTTCCCTCTCTCAAACGGTCCCTCGGACCGAGTGAGCTTCTTCTTCTCGATCACACGGGACACAAAGTCCCCGCAAGGACCACCACACAATTGGTGTCTCTTGCTTCGGTTACAAGTGAATGAATCTCAAGAAAGAATGAGAAAGAAAGAAGCAATCCAAGCGCAAGAGCTCAAAAGAACACAACAAATCTCTCTCACTAATCACTAAAGCCTTGTGTGGAGTTGGGAGATGATTTGATCACTTGGGTGTGTCTAGAATTGAATGCTAGAGCTCTTGTAAGTAGTTAGAAGGTGGAAAACTTGGATGACTTGAATGTGGGGTGGTTGGGGGTATTTATAGCCCCAACCACCAAACTAGTCGTTTGGTGAAGGCTGCTGTCGACGGGCGCACCGGACAGTGTCCGGTGCGCCAGCCACGTCACCCGGCCGTTAGGGTTCGACCGTTGGAGCTCTGACGTGTGGGCCCGCCTGGCTGTTCGGTGGTGCACCGGACATGCCCTGTAGGCTGTCCGGTGTGCCACCCGCGCGTGCACTGCTCCTCTGCGCGCTCTGGCGCGCATTAAATGCTTCTGCAGGTGACCGTTGGCGCGAAGTAGCCGTTGCTCCGCCGTTACACCGGACAGTCCTGTGTGCACCGGATATGTCCGGTGAATTATAGCGGAGCGGATTCCCGAAGCTAGCAAGTTCAGAGTCGCTCTCCTCTGGAGCACCGGACACTGTCCGGTGGTGCACCGGACAGTCCGGTGAATTATAGTGAAGCTCCTCTAAAAATTCCCGAAGGTGTGAAGTTCAGCTTGAAGTCCCCTGGTGCACCGGACACTGTCCGGTGGCACACCGGACAGTCCGGTGTGCCAGACCAGGGTGCCTTCGGTTGTCCCTTTGCTCTTTTGATTGAACCCTTTTTCTTGGTCTTTTATTGGCTTATTGTGAACCTTTGGCACCTGTAGAACTTATAAATTAGAGCAAACTAGTTAGTCCAATTATTTGTGTTGGGCAATTTAACCACCAAAATCAATTAGGAAATAGGTGTAAGCCTAATTCCCTTTCAATCTCCCCCTTTTTGGTGATTGATGCCAACACAAACCAAAGCAAATATAAAAGTGCATAATTGAACTAGTTTTCATAATTGTAAGTGCAAAGATTGCTTAGAATTGAGCCAATAAATATTACTTACTAGATATGCATGGATTGTTTCTTTATTTTTAACATTTTGGACCACGCTTGCACCACATGTTTTGTTTTTGCAAATTCTTTTTGTAAATCCTTTTCAAAGTCCTTTTGCAAATAGTCAAAGGTAAATGAATAAGATTTTGTGAAGCATTTTTAAGATTTGAAATTTTCTCCCCTTGTCTTGTTTCAAATGCTTTTTCTTTGACTAAACAAAACTTCCCCTCAATAAATTCTCCTCTTAGTGTTCAAGAGGGTTTTAAGATATCAATTTTGAAAATACTACTTTCTCCCCCTTTTGAACACAATAAGATACCAATTTGAAATTTACCAATTGAATATCATTAGTTTTAAAAATAGGGTGGTGGTGCGGTCCTTTTGCTTTGGGCTTAATACTTTCTCCCCCTTTGGCATGAATCGCCAAAAACGGATACTTAGAGTGAAATATAAGCCCTTTGCTACTTTCTCCTCTTTGGCAAATAAAACATATGAGTGAAGATTATACCAAAGTCGAAGAATTGGTTGGAGCGACGGCAAAGGATGAGTTATGGAGTGGAGTGGAAGCCTTTGTCTTCGCTGAAGACTCCAATTCCCTTTCAATATACCTATGACTTGGTTTGAAATTCACTTGAAAACACATTAGTCATAGAATATATAAAAGAGACATGATCAAAGGTATATTTATGAGCTATGTGTGCAAGATATCAAAAGAAATTCCTAGAATCAAGAATATTTAACTCATGCCTAAGTTTGGTAAAAGTTTGTTCATCTAGTGGCTTGGTAAAGATATCGGCTAATTGATCTTTAGTGTTAATATATGCAATCTCAATATCCCCCTTTTGTTGGTGATCCCTAAGAAAATGATACCGAATGGCTATGTGTTTAGTGCGGCTATGCTCAACGGGATTATCTGCCATGCGGATCGCACTCTCATTGTCACATAGAAGAGGAACTTTGGTTAATTTGTAACCATAGTCCCGCAGGGTTTGCCTCATCCAAAGCAATTGTGCGTAACAGTGGCCTGCGGCAATGTACTCGGCTTCGGCGGTAGAAAGAGCGACCGAATTTTGCTTCTTTGAAGCCCAAGACACCAAAGATCTTCCTAAGAACTGGCAAGTCCCCGATGTGCTCTTTCTATTAATTTTACACCCCGCCCAATCGGCATCCGAATAACCAATTAAATCAAATGTGGATCCCCGAGGGTACCAAAGACCAAACTTAGGAGTATAAGCCAAATATCTCAAGATTTGTTTTATGGCCGTAAGGTGAGATTCCTTAGGGTCGGCTTGGAATCTTGCACACATGCATACGGAAAGTATAATGTCCGGTCGAGATGCACATAAATAGAGGAGTGAACCTATCATCGACCGGTATACCTTTTGATCTACGGATTTACCTTCCGTGTCGAGGTCAAGATGCCCATTGGTTCCCATGGTTGTCTTGATGGGCTTGGCATCCTTCATCCCAAACTTGTTTAGAATGTCCTAAGTATACTTCGTTTGGCTAATGAAGGTGCCCTCCTGGAGTTGCTTTACTTGAAATCCTAAGAAATACTTCAACTCCCCCATCATTGACATCTCGAATTTCTGTGTCATGATCCTACTAAATTCTTCACATGTAGATTCGTTAGTGGACCCAAATATAATATCATCAACATAAATTTGGCATACAAACAAATCATTGTCAAGAGTTTTAGTAAATAAACTAGGATCGGCCTTGCCGACTTTGAAGCCATTAGCAATAAGGAAATCACTTAGGCATTCATACCATGCTCTTGGGGCTTGCTTGAGCCCATAAAGCGCCTTAGAGAGCCTATAGACATGGTTAGGGTACTCACTGTCTTCAAAGCCGGGAGGTTGCTCAACATAGACCTCTTCCTTGATTGGTCCATTGAGGAAGGCACTCTTCACATCCATTTGGTAAAGCTTGAAGCCATGGTAAGTAGCATAGGCTAATAATATACGAATTGACTCAAGCCTAGCTACGGGTGCATAGGTTTCACCGAAATCCAAACCTTCGACTTGTGAATACCCCTTGGCCACGAGTCGAGCTTTGTTCCTTGTCACCACACCATGCTCATCTTGCTTGTTGCGGAAGACCCATTTGGTTCCTACAACATTTTGATTAGGACGTGGAACTAAATGCCATATCTCGTTCCTAGTGAAATTGTTGAGCTCCTCTTTCATCGCCATCACCCAATCCGAATCTTGGAGTGCTTCCTCTACCCTGTGTGGCTCAATAGAGGAAACGAAAGAATAATGCTCACAAAAATGTGCAACACGAGATCTAGTGGTTACCCCCTTATGAATGTCACCGAGGATGGTGTCGACGGGGTGATCTCGTTGGATTGCTTGGTGGACTCTTGGGTGTGGCGGCCTTGCAACTTCCTCATCCTCCTTGTCTTGATCAATTGCATCTCCCCCTTGATTGTTGCCGCCATCTTGAGGTGGCTCATCATTTTGATTTTCTCCTTCATCAACTTGAGCCTCGTCCTCATTTTGAGTTGGTGGAGATGCTTGCGTGGAGGAGGATGGTTGATCTTGTGCTTGAGTGGACTCTTCGGATTCCTTAGGACACACATCCCCAATGGACATGTTCCTTAGCGCGATGCACGGAGCCTCTTCATTACCTATCTCATCAAGATCAACTTGCTCTACTTGAGAGCCGTTAGTCTTATCAAACACAACGTCACAAGAAACTTCAACTAGTCCTGAGGACTTGTTAAAGACTCTATATGCCCTTGTGTTTGAATCATATCCTAGTAAAAAGCCTTCTACAGTCTTAGGAGCAAATTTAGATTTTCTACCTCTTTTAACAAGAATAAAACATTTGCTACCAAAGACTTTAAAATATGAAATGTTGGGCTTTTTACCGGTTAGGAGTTCGTATGATGTCTTCTTGAGGATTCGGTGTAGATATAACTGGTTGATGGTGTAGCAAGCGGTGTTAACCGCTTCGGCCCAAAACCGATCCGGCGTCTTGTACTCATCAAGCATGGTTCTTGCTATGTCCAATAGAGTTCGATTCTTCCTCTCCACTAAACCATTTTGTTGTGGGGTGTAAAGAGAAGAGAACTCATGCTTGATGCCCTCCTCCTCAAGGAATCCTTCAATTTGGGAATTCTTGAACTCCGTCCTGTTGTCGCTTCTTATTTTCTTAATCCTTAAGCCGAACTCATTTTGAGCCCGTCTCAAGAATCCCTTTAAGGTCTGTTGGGTTTGTGATTTTTCCTGCAAGAAGAACACCCAAGTGAAGCGAGAATAATCATCCACAATAACTAGACAGTACTTACTCCCGCCTATGCTTATGTAAGCTATCGGGCCGAATAGGTCCATGTGTAGGAGCTCCAGTGGCCTATCAGTCGTCATGATGTTCTTGTGTGGATGATGAACACCAACTTGCTTCCCAGCTTGGCATGCGCTACAAATCCTGTCTTTCTCAAAATGAACATTTGTTAATCCTAAAATATGCTCTCCCTTTAGAAGCTTATGAAGATTCTTCATTCCAACATGGGCTAGTCGGCGGTGCCAGAGCCAACCCTTGTTAGTCTTAGCAATTAAGCAAGTGTCGAGTTCAGCTCTATCAAAATCTACCAAGTATAGCTGACCCTCTAACACTCCATTAAATGCTATTGAATCATCACTTCTTCTAAAGACAGTGACACCTACATCAGTAAATAGATAGTTGTAGCCCATTTGACATAATTGGGAAACAGAAAGCAAGTTGTAATCTAATGAATCAACAAGAAAAACATTGGAAATGGAATGGTCAGGAGATATAGCTATTTTACCCAAACCTTTGACCAAACCTTGGTTTCCATCCCCGAATGTGATAGCTCGTTGGGGATCTTGGTTTTTCTCGTAGGAGGAGAACATCTTCTTCTCCCCTGTCATGTGGTTTGTGCACCCGCTATCGATGATCCAACTTGTGCCCCCGGATGCATAAACCTACAAAACAATTTTAGTTCTTGACTTTAGGTACCCAAACGGTTTTGGGTCCTTTGGCATTAGACACAAGAACTTTGGGTACCCAAACACAAGTCTTGGAGCCCTTGTGTTTGCCCCCGACAAACTTGGCAACTATCTTGCCGGATTTGTTAGTTAAAACATAAGATGCATCAAAAGTTTTAAATGAAATGCTATGATCATTTGATGCACTAGGAATTTTCTTCTTAGGAAACTTAGCACGGGTTGGTTGACTAGAGCTAGATGTCTCACCCTTATACATAAAAGCATGATTAGGGCCAGAGTGAGACTTCCTAGAGTGAATTCTCCTAATTTTGCTCTCAGGATAACCGGCAGGGTACAAAATGTAACCCTCGTTATCCTGGGGCATGGGAGCCTTGCCCTTAACAAAGTTGGACAATTTCTTAGGAGGGGCATTAAGTTTGACATTGTCCCCCTTTTGGAAGCCAATGCTATCCTTGATGCCAGGGCGTCTCCCACTATAGAGCATACTACGAGCAAATTTAAATTTCTCATTTTCAAGTTCATGCTCTGCAATTTTAGCATCTAATTTTTCTATATGATCATTTTGTTGTTTAATTAAAGCCATATGATCATGAATAGCATCAATATCAATATCTCTACATCTAGTGCAAATAGAGACATGCTCAACAGTAGATGTAGAGGGTTTGCAAGATTTTAATTCTACAACCTTAGCATGTAATATATCATTTTCACTTCTAAGGTTAGAAATAGTAACATTGCAAACATCACAATCTTTAGCCTTAGCAATTAATTTCTCATTTTCAATCCTAAGGCTAGCAAGAGAGATGTTTAATTCTTCAATCTTAGCAAGCAAATCAACATGATCATTTCTAGGATTGGGAATTGAAACATCACAAACATTTGAATCAACCTTAGCTAATAAATTAGCATTCTCATTTCTAAGGTTGTCAATAGTCTCATGGCAAGTGCTTAGCTCCTTAGATAATTTTTCACATTTCTCTACTTCTAGAGCATAAGCATTTTTAACCTTAACATGCTTTTTGTTTTCTTTAATAAGGAGGTCCTCTTGAGAGTCCAAGAGATCATCCTTCTCATGAATAGCACTAAGTAATTCATTTAACTTTTCTTTTTGTTGCATGTTTAGGTTGGCAAAAAGAATGCGCAAGTTATCCTCCTCATTACTAGCATTATCCTCATCACTAGAGGTTTCATATTTAGTGGAGGATCTTGATTTTACCTTCTTCCTTTTGCCGTCCTTTGCCATGAGGCACTTGTGGCCGACGTTGGGGAAGAGAAGTCCCTTGGTGACGGCGATGTTTGCAGCGTCCTCGTTGGAGGAGGAGTCGGTGGAGCTCTCGTCGGAGTCCCATTCCCGGCAAACATGGGCATCGCCGCCCTTCTTCTTGTAGTACTTCTTTTTCTCCTTTCTTCTCCCCTTCTTGTCGTTGCCCCTGTCACTGTCACTTGAAATAGGACATTTTTCTATAAAGTGACCGGGCTTACCACATTTGTAGCAAACTCTCTTAGAGCGGGGCTTGTAATCTTTCCCCCTCCTTTGTTTGAGGATTTGACGGAAGCTCTTGATGATGAGCGTCATCTTCTCGTTGTCGAGCTTGGAGGCGTCGATGGGTGTTCGACTTGGAGTAGATTCCTGCTTCTTTTCTTCCGTCGCCTTGAATGCGACCGGTTGTGCTTCGGACGTGGAGGGGCCATCAAGCTCGTTGATCTTCTTTGAGCCTTTGATCATCAACTCAAAGCTCACAAAATTACCTATAACTTCCTCGGGGGTCATTTGTGTATATCTAGGATTACCACGAATTAATTGAACTTGAGTAGGGTTAAGGAAAACAAGTGATCTAAGAATAACCTTAACCACTTCATGGTCATCCCATTTTTTACTCCCGAGGTTGCGCACTTGATTCACCAAGGTTTTGAGCCGGTTGTACATGTCTTGTGGCTCCTCCCCTTGGCGAAGACGGAAGCGACCGAGCTCCCCCTCGATCATTTCCCGCTTGGTGATCTTGGTCACCTCATCTCCTTCGTGCGCGGTCTTTAGCACGTCCCAAATTTCCTTAGCACTCTTCAACCCTTGCACCTTATTATACTCCTCTCGACTTAGAGAGGCGAGGAGTATAGTTGTGGCTTGGGAGTTGAAGTGTTGAATTTGGGCCACTTCGTCCTCATCATAATCTTCATCCCCTACGGATGATACCTGTACACCAAACTCAACAATATCCCATATACTTTTGTGGAGTGAGGTTAGGTGATATCGCATCATATCACTCCACCTAGCATAATCTTCACCATCAAATGTTAGTGGTTTGCCTAATGGGACGGAAAGTAAAGGTGTATGTTTAGAAATGCGAGGATAGCGTAGGGGGATCTTACTAAACTTCTTGCGCTCATGGCGCTTAGAAGTTACGGACGGCGCATCGGAGCCGAAGGTGAAAGGTGATGAAGTGTCGGTCTCGTAGTAGACCACTTTCCTCATCTTCTTGTGCTTGCCGCCACTCCGATGCGACTTATGGGAAGAGGATTTCTTCTCCTTCCCCTTCCCCTTGTTGCGGGACTCTTCCGATGAAGTCTTCCTGTGGCTTGTAGTGGGCTTGTCGCCGGTCTCCATCTCCCTCTTGGTGTGATCTCCCGACATCACTTTGAGCGGTTAGGCTCTAATGAAGCACCGAGCTTTGATACCAATTGAAAGTCGCCTAGAGGGGGGGTGAATAGGGCGAAACTGAAATTTACAAAGTTAATCACAACTACAAGCCAGGTTAGCGTTAGAAATATAATCGAGTCAGGAGAGATGATGTAAAACAAATCGCAAGCGAATAAAGAGTATGACACGCAGATTTGTTTTACCGAGGTTCGGTTCTTGAAAACCTACTCCCCGTTGAGGTGGTCACAAAGATAGGGTCTCTTTCAACCCTTTCCCTCTCTCAAACGGTCCCTCGGACCAAGTGAGCTTCTTCTTCTCGATCACACGGGACACAAAGTCCCCGCAAGGACCACCACACAATTGGTGTCTCTTGCTTCGGTTACAAGTGAATGAATCTCAAGAAATAATGAGAAAGAAAGAAGCAATCCAAGTGCAAGAGCTCAAAAGAACACAACAAATCTCTCTCACTAATCACTAAAGCCATGTGTGGAGTTGGGAGAGGATTTGATCACTTGGGTGTGTCTAGAATTGAATGCTAGAGCTCTTGTAAGTAGTTGGAAGGTGGAAAACTTGGATGACTTGAATGCGGGGTGGTTGGGGGTATTTATAGCCCCAACCACCAAACTAGCCGTTTGGTGAAGGCTGTTGTCGACGTGTGCACCGGACAGTCCAGTGCACCACCAGACAGTGTCCGGTGCGCCAGCCACGTCACCCGGCCGTTAGGGTTCGACCGTTGGAGCTCTGACGTGTGGGCCCGCCTGGCTGTCCGGTGGTGCACCGGACATGCCCTGTAGGCTGTCCGGTGTGCCACCCGCGCGTGCACTGCTCCTCTGCGCGCTCTGGCGCGCATTAAATGCTTCTGCAGGTGACCGTTGGCGCGAAGTAGCCGTTGCTCCGCCGTTACACCGGACATGTCCGGTGAATTATAGCGGAGCGGATTCCCGAAGCTGGCGAGTTCAGAGTCGCTCTCCTCTGGAGCACCGGACACTGTCCGGTGGTGCACCGGACAGTCCGGTGAATTATAGTGAAGCTCCTCTGAAAATTCCTGAAGGTGCAAAGTTCAGCTTGAAGTCCCCTGGTGCACCGGACACTGTCCGGTGGCACACCGGACAGTCCGGTGTGCCAGACCAGGGTGCCTTCGGTTGTCCCTTTGCTCTTTTGATTGAACCCTTTTTCTTGGTCTTTTATTGGCTTATTGTGAACCTTTGGCACCTGTAGAACTTATAAACTAGAGCAAACTAGTTAGTCCAATTATTTGTGTTGGGCAATTTAACCACCAAAATCAATTAGGAAATAAGTGTAAGCCTAATTCCCTTTCAGGGGGCTGCAGAGGTTCATTCGATTTGGTTTTGTTAGTCACCCACCTTGGGGAGGTATACTGCGTTTGTACGACTGGCGAAACCTAACAAGCAGCTATGCACCAGGGGAGTCTTTGTGAAGGGTACATAGTGATACCCTGCCAGGCCACCTTGGTAGTGGTCAATGGGGAGTAGCTCTCTCCGGGCAGAAAGGGAATCACGACTCGTGGGTAAAGTGTGCGACCTCTATAGAGGGAATGAAACTGATATATCAGCCGTGCTCACGGTTAAGAGTGGCCTTGTGGTCCTCTTTGATTAGATGTAGATGATCTGAGATACAATGGTTCTATTTATGGTTTTGGTTCGATGATGATAATGATATTCCTCGATGAGGAAAGGGTTCATGGGTTGGCTATTACTAAAACTTTTCTTCCACTAATAATAAATACCTGACCAACTAAAAGCAACTACTTAAGCTTAACCCCACATAAAACTAGTCCACCTCAGCCAAATGGGACATTTGCTGAGTACGTTGATGTGTACTCACCCTTGCTTTCACAAAACACCAGGTTGCCTTTGGTGCAATCTATGCTCAAGTAAAGAAGAAGGCATCGAGGCAGATCTCTAGGAGTTCCAGGACTTCGACGAGTTCGAGGATTAGGCTAGCGACCTCCCCAAGTCAGCTGCCTGTGGCGGGTTTGTTTACGTTGGCTACATTTCTATTCTGTGTACTTTGATTTATATTATGTAAATGGCTCTAGTCTTTAATATTATTACTTACTCTTTATTGTTATTCGAAGCATTGTGCTATGATGAGTCATTTATGTAATCATCGTGTACGTGAATTTCTGATCCTGGCACGTACATAGTTCGCATTCGGTTTACCTTCCAAAACCAGCTGTGACAATGTTGGTCAGTGGCTGCGGCCACGGCCCCCCTCACTTTGGCACCAGCGATAAGAAGGTTGTAGTTGAGCGGCATGGAGTGGGTGTCGTTCCGTGTAGGGAGGACATGCTAGTCTGTGGCAGCGGCCACGGGCCCCCTCGCCGTGGCACCGACGACGAGGAGGCTGTAGTCGAGCGACATGGAGCGGGTGCCGTTCCGGGTAGGGAGGCGCTATCCGCTCTACACCGCGCCCCATCGTTCCATGACAGTTAAGGTTCCCGTACCACCAACTCTCTAACTCTGACAATCAATCGACCTGCTTAGGCTGAGGAGGTCTCGATTGGTAGCTGCAGGTGGAGTGCTAGTGGTACTGATGCGAACAGAGCTCGGGAGTCAAATTGGTGCGTATGGGGGTGAGCGATTGGTTGTTTGCTTTCTCGTTTCTAAATTGATAGAGCGGGGAATTGTGTTGTCTGTGTTTATGGGGGCGACGACGGCCATAAGGATGCATGTCATGTATTTGTGGAATTACGGCAACCTTAGCTGAGTCTTGGAGAGCTACTTCTGCGACCGTGATCTAAAGAAGGTTCTCAAAGCATGGACATCTCTTAGCTTTGTCAGATGATTCTAATTTACATATGTTTCCATTTTAATATTAATCTTATTTTGTTAACAACATATTTTCTTAAGTAACATCATGTTTAGCTTCACAAATATGCTTAGTGTTTTTTTATATACATATATTTTTTCAGTCAGTAGTTATGCCAAACTTGCAAATTAAGGAATGTTAAAGGAAGATACATCATGAAAAATAGAATAATTAAAAATTCCAAACACCATGGCTTTTGAGCGTTTAACTTCTCTATACTTCATAGCCCATCGCATAAGCCTTGTTGGATTGTTGTGGCCTCCATCCTCTTATAGTCGTTGTCATGGGCAAGCTCTGACGAAGGAAATCAGAGTGGAAAAATGGGAGAAAACTATATCCAACCTCCCAACATATGCAACTTGTGCACCTGGTCCAGTTTCATATGTCAACGAGAAACATGTAGATGTACCATGAGAACAAAAGAAATGATGTTACTCGTGCTCTATTATCTACATGTACCATGAGAACAAAAGAAATGATGTTACTCGTGCTCTATTATCTGATTTGATTTCATATTATGCGACATTTGTAGCTCCTTTGCCTTTTGTTTTTTTGGCAAAGTGTACGAAAAGACCAACTGAATGGAAGATGGGATCATTCTTTTCTCTACTAGAATTCATGGACATGGACATTGACATTTAATTGGCAAACACAACTCAAGCTCTCATGGCATGCATATCCCTATCAGAATTTGAGGCAAGAAGAATTGGGTTCAGCAAAATACTTGTCCCTCGAATAGCAGAGATAATTTTCATAGGATCACCAGATCTTATTTTTACATTCACTACCGCAATTGCAATTTTATTTGTTCCAGCAGACTACATAAATATTGCTTGTTCTTTTAAAATAGTAGGTTCCATAGATAGATTAATTGATCTTCTTGGTGCCTGTGAAGATACTTCAACTCTAGCCAACTTCTCTTCTGTTCTGGCCAAGATATCTGAGCACGTTGATGGCGCAATTGCTGATGAAATTTGGCAAGAATTCCCATGGATCAAATTGCAGATCTCTTATTTGCAGAAAATGACCAATGTATGAAAATGTGTTTGCAAGACTTGCATCTTTGATAAAGGTTGGAAAGTTGAAGGCTGTTGAGACTATGATTGAATCAGAAATTAACAAGAAACTTCTTGTGCTTCTAGGTAATGGTTCTAAGATCTCATAGCACCACGTGTTTACCACGCTAAAAACATTCAGTGAACTTGGTGCTCCACTTCAAGGGTGCATGGGTCCTGCAGTGTTGCTTCATTTGCATTGGCATGCTCGGATCAGTTTAGAAAGATTTGTTTTATTTGACAGAAATGTATTGCAACTGTCGGTGTTCGGACTAAGGGTTGTAGCCAACTAGTAAATAATGTCACGTGCCTAGAATCGAGATGGTGTGCGAGTTGACACAAGCAGTTTATCCTAGTTCGGGCAATGCAAAGCCCTACTTCCAGCAGAGGAGGATGATGATTATATTACTCGCACCGGGGTGCTCGCATTAGGGATTACAAGCACACCGAGAGAGGGAAAATCCCCAAGTCCCTAGAACTGATTGAGGCAAGTGCTAATATCGAAAGACTTGGTGGAAAGCTACAGAGTGTTCGCCTGCCCCTTGGAAGAACTACACTGCCCTATTTATACACCTAGAAGATGCATGCTGTGAAGCCTGGGTCGTCGTATTCCAACAGGAGATGTCTTGGCATCCTGTGACTGACATGATGATGTGGTGCATTGTTGACTTGTGCTTGCTGATTTCCTGCTGAGAGCCGAGGCCGAGGGTTTGGCCGTACGCCCGAGCCTCTAGGGGAAGGGGTGCCCATACTGTAGTTGTTGTAACAGGGCTTTGGTATGGGTAAAAGCCTGCTTACGGGGTGCGTCAGTGTCCCTTTACCGGATGATGTTGTGTTTCCTTTTCTGTGATTATCGAGGTCAAAGCCCAGCTTGGGCGAGGTGGAAGTCTTCCTGAGGCGCTGATTGAGCCATCCCTGACGTGTGCCACAGTTGGCGGTGGAGCAGGTAGCCGAAGCTGAGCTCTGGCGAGGCGGAGAAATCACCTGAGGACCGATCTGCTTCTCCTGTCGTAATAGATGTCCCATCGGTGGGATGGCGAGGCCGAACTCAGCGTCGGGCGAGACAGAGATTGCACCTAAGGCCAAACCCAGCGTCGGGCAAGGCGGAGATTTGCGCCCGAGGACCGATCTGCTTCTCCTGTCGTATTAGATGTCCCATCGGTGGGATGGCAGGCGGCGTGCGTGTACAGTAGCGGGAGCGTAATCTTGTTGTTGCGCTTAGACATGACCATTGTCTCGTTAGCCATTGTGCTTCTATGCCGCTGTGTGGGGTAGGTGTGCGCATTGAATGCGAGTGTTCCCCGCCAGCCTTTGAGTGCCTTTGTCCTATATACGTGGGATCGACTTGGGCGAGACGGACGGAGTGGTGGTGACTTCGGGTGAGGCGAAGATTTGCCTGAGGTGGGAGACCTTCGGGGAGAGGCCTCGGGTTATTAGGAGGTGTCTCAGCTGTTTCCTTTTGGGGGTTATGTCTTAATTTCTCCTAAGTGCGTTTTCGAGAGGGATAATTCGGGTAACCCTAATTATCACCCTCGACAGCAACCACCAAAGCCCCAACAATCATTTGAGGTGATTCTTCATAATATCCTTCAGAGAGACAACAAAAATATCATTAACACCATCCAATGTTTATTATCTTTTACTGAAAGGGCAAATGATACAAGGGTGCAAGATTTCCTTTTGGGAAGCCTTATATTTGCGCTTTATGTAAAAAATATGGTGAAATTACGTATAAGTGAGTGTTTGAACATTGGTTGTTGGCTCCACATTCACACCCACCCCAATCAATAGAAAACATATATTTTGTGCTATATTAAAACATAATTTATCCATGTCATATATAAAAACCGTAGCAATGCATAAATATATTACTAGTATTGAACGTTAGTGTAAATGCGAACATAAATACTACTCCCTGTGTTCCAAAATGCAGTTAGTTTTATCCTCCCACGTTTTCCCACAATATAATTTGTCGTGGTCTTGACCCTAGTGGTGCCTATACCTAGTTTCCTAAAATGACCCCATCCTCTTAGGGGTGTAATCGGATCGAATACTGACGGATATCAATGAAATCATATTTATTTTCATATTTTTATTCGGATTCAAATTTGAATTCGAATATGGATAATTTTGAATACGAATACAAAAATGGTTGTTCTCCAATACAAATATGATAGTCGTGGGTCGAATACGGAACTAGTCGGACATGGATAGCGTCGGTAACGAATATTTTTGTCGGATATCGTGTAAGGCACCATTCCACACATATCATAGTTATAATCATTTAGCCCCTTCTTTTGTCTAAACATTTTTTAGGATTATATGTGGACATATGCTACGCCTCCATAAAATTCCATGAATTTCTAAGGCTATTTTGAGTATTATTAATTTATTTATGTAGAAAATCGTTAAAATGCAATTAAATTCATAAAATATTCTAGCGTCGACCAGAAATTGCAAATAAGTTATCAAGACTAATAAATATTCTACAAGAATATAACATCAAGTACCCACATGAAAATGATAAAAGTGAAGTATTGTTTATGTTGAAACTTAGATGTTTATGATGGTTTGACATGTAACTCACATAAATAAGTGGAAATAAAATGAAATAATTGCTGACATCTTGTGGATTTTATGGTTCAAACATTTTTGAGTGTGCTATATAGACATATGTTGCCCCTACACCAAATTCATGAGTTTCTGAGACTATTTGTGTATTATTAATTTCTTTCTAAAAAATCATCAAAATACATTTAAATCCATAAAATATTCTAGTATCGACCAAAAATTGCAAATAGGTTACCAAGACTAATAAACATTCCATAAGAAGATAACCTCAAGTCCCTACATTAAAATGATAAAGTGAAGGTAAAGGTTATATTGAAACTTGGATACTTAAGCTGATATCACGTGTAACTCACACAACAAGTGAAAGTGAAATAAAAAGAATCACTGACATCTTATGGACTTTATGGCCCAAACATTTTTTAGAATTCTATGTGTATAAATGTTAACCTTCTGTCTATTTTTATGATTTTTTGAGGATATTTGTATATTATTAATTTCTTTCTACAGAAAATCATCAAAATGCAATTAAATTTATAAAAATAATTTAGTGTCTACCGAAAATTGCAAATAAGTTATCAGGACCAATAAACATTCTATTAAATATAATATTAAGTCCCTATGTAAAAATAATAAAGTGAAGTATTGATTATGTTGAAACTTGGATACTTATGGTGATTTCACATGTAACTCACGCCATAAGTGAAAGTGAAATAAAAGAATCCCTGGCACATTATGAAATTTATGGTCCAAATATTTTTAGAATTCTATGTAGACATATGTTACCTCTCCGTCAAATTTCATAAATTTTTTAGGCTATTTGTGTATTATTATTTTCTTTCTGTAGAAAATCATCAAAATACAATTAAATCCATAAAATATTCTAATATCGACCGAAAATGGCAAATAAGTTACCAAAACTAATAAACATCATATAAGAAGCTAACCTCAAGTCCCTATGTGAAAACGATAAAGTGAAGTATTGATTATGTTAAAATTTAGATACTTAAGATCATTTCACATGTAAGTGAGGCAACAAGTGAAAGAGAATTAAAAGATACGCTGGCAATCTTTGGATTTTATGGCCCAAACATTTTTGAGGATGCTATATGAGCATATATTGTCCCTTTGTCAAATTTCATAAATTTATGAGACTATTTATATATTATTATTATTTTTTCTACAGAAAATTATCAGAATGCAATTAAATTCATAAAATATTCCAGTATCCACCGAAAATTGCAAATAGGTTACTAGGGCCAATAAACATTATATAAGAACATAACCTCAAACCCCATATGAAAATGATAAAATGAAGTATTAATTATGTTGAAACCTAGATATTTAGGGCGATTCCATATGTAACTATCCGAATATTCGAAATCTAAAATCTAGTAAGATGTCCAGATATCCGAAATCTGAAATTCGGAAAGGTATCAGGAAAGATATCTGGATTTCCGAAATCCGACGGATATCACTCATCTCATATCCATATCCGATTTCCGAACTGTACTATCCAAATTCAAAATTCGAAAAATCTTGAGGATATCCAAAAAAATATACATCCAACTAATTAGACAGTCAGATGGTCGAATAATATCCATACCATTTACACCTTTATATTTTCTCCACCCAGCGCCGCCGGCTCGCTGGTCCACCAACCGCAGCAATCACGTTCATAGAGGAAAAGGAGATGGCGCTCCACCTCAGTACCTCACCAAGCCACGTTCAACAGCAAGTGCAGTGGATGAGTTGAAAACTCGAGCGACGAAGAGCTAGAATAACCGGATCTGCCCAAGATGCTTGTCGAAAGTAGCTTCAGCCTCAAGGTTTACAAGATGGAGCTCGGCATGACGGAGATTAGCGGCGCGTTCACTAGCAACATGCCGAGAACTACCACCGCATGCGCCTCCGCTCCATCGCACTCAAGGTCAGCAACCTAAGGGACAAAAATCTCTCATTTTTTATCGCTCTTTGTCACCAACCAAATCATATGTACTCCCAAGTCCAAGTTCCAATCCCATTCCGTCCATCCGCCACCGCTCTCAAAACTAGTGGGATTTTGACGATGAGCACTAGCGTGTGGTGTTATCTCGGGCGGCAGTCTCCGCCACGGTCGTCGTTTCTCTCAAATGGGCAGAAGCCTCCGGGAGGCGTGCGGGTCGGCGAGGGGGTGGCCCCCTACTGGACTGGGCCGGTGGGGAGGGAGATCTTTACAATTTCTTGGCGATTGCTGCACTGCTATCGGAGGTCAAGTCTTGGCAGGGGCAAGCTCTGGTAGGAGTACGCTATGGAGGAGTAGACACTACAGTACACACTCCGGTGGCTTGCGTGTCTCTGTTTCCCAATCTCCCGCCATGCAAGCTACTGATGTTTTTGCCTGCTACTACTTGTGTGTAAGTTTGTATTGCAGTAAATTTTAGGTTTAAGTTAATTTCAGGTTTTAGTTAGCTTCAAAGTTTCAGGTTTCAGTTTGCTAGTATGAGCTCATTTAATAAACTGGATTTTATTTAGTGTATGAGCTCATTCAAAGTTTCAAACTGAATTTTATTGCAGTTTGAAAGCTTCAAAGTGAAGTACATTATTTAGGTTTTAGTTAGCTTCAAACTGAATTTTATTTATGTTTAAGTTTGCTAGTGTGAGCTCATTCGAAGTTTCAGGTTTTAGTTACTCCAAAGTTTGCATAATAATTTTGCCCAGACTTGCAATAATTCAAATTTTAGGTTTCAGGTTTCAAGTCTTCTCGCACTGGATTTTAGTTACTCCAAAGTTAGCTTCACGCACTGGAGTAGCTTCAAAGTTTCAGGTTTTAGTTAGCTTCAACGTTTCATGCTTCTGTATGAGCTCATTTAATAAACTGAATTTTATTGCAGGTTGATGCAGAGACTAATGGAGAAAATAAGCTTTTGTATGAGCTCATTCAATAAACTAAATTTTATTGCAGGTTGATGATAAGACTAATGGAAAAAATAAGCTTTTGTATGAGCTCATTTAATAAACTAAATTTTATTGCAGGTGATGCAAAGACTAATGGACAAGCTTGTTCCTTTGCTATGGGTGAGGCAGCCTAGAACCAGGAGCTATCAGTCATGACAGGACCATATGTGATATGTCAAGCGCCTTAATGGAATAATGTAATCTCTCACCCAGACCTTTCAATGATTTTTTCTTGCTCTGTAAGTGTTCAATA
The DNA here is from genome assembly GCA_029449295.1 of Zea luxurians. NCBI lineage: Eukaryota > Viridiplantae > Streptophyta > Magnoliopsida > Poales > Poaceae > Zea > Zea luxurians. The sequence goes on along the minus strand of JAOPSE010000009.1, from coordinate 142,054,807 downwards.
GTAGGCAACAATCATATTATTCATAATCAATTAAATTTCAGTGTACTTGATATGAATATTACGTAAATAAAAAAAGTGAGAACACATTCATTCTCTGAAATTCATGTGCTATACATTTCTTGGAATAAACTGAATGGATATAAATTTACTTTCATGCTTTGACATAGCTTCCTGTGATTGCGAACTCACTCAACCACTAGCTAAGGGTCGTGATGACTAGCAGAAGTGGGTTAAACGTTTTGGCAAGTCTATCAAAAGAAAGGTATATTCTGATCTTGTATGTCTTCCTTTTTGTTCCGTCGTGCTTCTGACTTTGTTATCACTGGATTCATGTCGTCATTTGTAAGCGACCAAATCCTAATGCCTACAAGCCGACCAACTGATAAGGCTTAAAGGAGCTACAACTAGAGTATCTGTAATTCTGCATATGAGTCTTAAATCTGCATACAACTAAAGTCTTGTCCTATAAGCCTTGTGATAGACTAGCCAGAGCACTGTCATAGAGACTCTTATCACAGGATAACTGGTAAGGTAGCCTCCCTTCCCTTTCTAGCCTTTGCTTACTCATATGTGGGATCTTATATCCATTGCCTCCTCCAATCTTCATCACTTCTTTCATACACATCTGTAGACTTAGGTACACTTTATTTAGATTTGCTGCCTCATATTGCTCAAATTCTTCCTCCACAACATGAATTAAACCCTCAATAGTTTTAGGACTTGCACAATCGGTTAAGGATTTAATAGAACTAACGAAACCAAGGTCTAGGACATTCATGTCAGGAGAGTTTGGTGGCTGTTGCATCAGCTGAATATGTAGCCCAAAGTAGCCACTGCTCGAAGGAAGGCTGGGTCATTTGGACTTGTGTGTGTTTTAGCATATCTTGTTGGATGAAAATGGTCCTAGAAACATCATCTTGTGGCTACACAGATTGGATGGCCAGGACAACTTTCTCAATCAAATATTGCCTCATGATGTCCCTGTTTACGAGTATAGATTTAGTTTCCATAGTCCCTTTAGCCCTGTTCTTGCTTTTTCTGGCTGTTGGCACAACTTTGACAAATGGCCACACACCAATTTTTCCAGAAAATGTCATGTTTCCTTGAGCATCATATCTGGACCGAGCAACTCCTATTAGGATAATGACTTTACCAATGTAATTTGTGTTCTGAACATTGCGTACGGGATCATGCTCTTCTGGTAGCAAGTAGTACTTCTTTGTCTTTTTTGTCATATAATACCATTTCTCATCAATGTGCACTATATTGTCCATCCCAACAAATCTAGGTTGAGCACCCCCTATAGTTGTCTGATCTAACATTGAAATGCAAAACTCAAGTCTCTTTCTCTTGTTCTCTGTCAACAGTGGCTTCAATGTATTGGAGTGTCGTCTTATCAGACCTAACTTGAACTTTCTGTGCAATTTCGAAGTACTAACATCTAAGGACTTAGCTAGTGACCTTAAAGTGGATCTTCTATTCAGTGGAATTGTGGAGATTCGAGAGAGATCAAGGTAAACCTTCTTGCGCCCACATTGGCCAGCTTTTCTACTACAAACATCAACTTCTAGCCCATGGGCAATCTGATCCCTTGCACCCTTCCATATCTTTTCAACAACTCGAATATGTGCATGAAAAATTGCAGCCACCTCCCTTGTCGCCTTCTTCGGTAATGTTCCATCTTCTTTTCTTTTTGATTGCAATGATGTGTAAATGGCATATCTTTCAGTGTTTGTTAACCATGTCCTTAACCTCACTCGTGGTTGTTGCACACCTGCAATGCAATTATATATGAGTCCAAGTTCCTGTTTCATGCTACTGAAATGAACAACTAAAATACTTCTAGGAACATGTTTATCACAGACTAAGGTAAAGCTTATAGGAACATGCTTTGTGACACCTATAATGCATTGCTAGGCTAAGTTTTTGTTTCATGCACACCTATAATGCATTGCTAGGCTAAGGTAAAGTTTATAGGAACATGATTTGTCATAGACTAAAGTAAAGTTTATTGTACCTGTAGTTTATGCGAGAGGATTTCCTTGCTCATCATCGGCCCAGACATTGCCTTCATCATCAGCTTGAGCCTCACCTCCACCAGGTATGATTCCACAATTCAAATTCATCATCAGCTTGTTACCATGTCAGGATCTGTGTCTAACTTTGCATTTCAAACAACTTCACTCTTGCAGATATTGTTATAGTGTGGGAGAGCTAGAGGGAGCTATACTGGTGGAGGCCAAGGACGTGATCCCGAGCAGCTGGCCAACCGCGATGCAGTAGAGGAGCAAGTCTTTCTGGAGGAACTACAGCACCAAGCCACCAACGAGTTGTTCTCATGGAGGAACACCAGTTGAATTAGGTGGTCAAGCTTGATGCAGCGGATCATGATGGGGAGTTGAACTAGGTGGTCAAGCTTGATGCAGCGGATCATGATGGGGGACGTATCATGGCGGAGGCGGTGCTACTTGCTATTGGAATTTGAATTTTGGCTGCTAGTGTTCGGAAGAAGATGAGTTGCTGGGTTGATAGCTAGCTAGTCAGGGGTAAACATGACCATTTTTCCATTTCTTAATTTGCATAGAATTGGTTCTATTGGCTAGAACGAATTTTACTTTGGGGCGAAGGGAGTACACATTTACTTATGTTTTATTATTTCTATAAAAAACTAAAGGCTATCATTTATTAATAATGTCCATGACATGACATCTATATATAGTACTCTATCAAAAATCAACTCTCACTTTGTAAAGAGCCAAACAATTTCAAATTTAACTAAACCTATTATAAACATTGACGATACTAAATAAGTAGTATTAAATTAATTATAAAAACAATTTTTAATAAACTTATTTTAAGACAAACAATAACACTATTTTCTATAAACTAATTAAATACCAGAAAATTTGACCTATTAAAACCCTATAATTACATTATTTTAGAACAATAGTAGAAGAAAAAATATCGACAATAATATGACAATGTCATTAAATTTTACTAAACTAAGATACGATCTTGATAGTTTTATTTCTTCAACACAAATCATGAAAAATATTTACTTATAAATATATGATAAGTTTCATTTTCATATTATCAGTTTGTTACTAAAAAATATCAAATTATTTACTTTCATAACTTATTTTGAGGACCTATAAAAATTTGTAATTCTAATAACTTAATTTAACATTTGTCATGGGCCTTTGGACCCTCTCTCAGGAGAAAAAAGCCTTAATGACAGCTCCTGTATTGTCCCTCCCAAGTTTTACAAAGCCATTTGAATTAGAAACTGATGCATGTGACTTGGGGATCGTCGGTGTTTTATAGCAAGCTGGCCATCCTATAGCTTTCATCAGTAAAGCATTAGGACCCAGACATCAAGGATTATCCACCTATCAAAAAGAATGTCTAGCCATTTTGATGGTGGTTGATCACTGTCGTTCCTATTTGATCAGTGGTGAGTTTCTTATTCACATAGACTAGCGTAGTCTCATTCATTTGGATGATCAACGTTTAACCACTCCATGGCAACAAAAAGAGTTGACTAAACTGCTAGGCCATCGATACAAAATCTGCTATAAACATGGCAAGGCTAATCGAGTTGCTGATGCCCTATCTCGACTGCCCACTGAAAATGTGTTCGCTCTATCTATGGTGCATCGTATCTGGATTCGAAATGTTGTAATTACCTACTGTTAGGGGCCTTCGTCCTTCGAAGATCCTCAAAAACACAACTAACATGTTTTTCAAGTATAATACAGCCATAGGGACCTTCGGCCTCGGAATGAAGCTGTATACGATATGAAAAGCATGTTCGGAAAGAAGATTGAACCAGTTCCGAAGCTACGCGTAAGGAAGCTTCGGCTTAGCGGCGAAAAATGGAACCGACTTAAAGAGGAAAAGACTATGTAGTCCTCAATAGATTGTCCTTAAGTCAATAGTAAACATAAAGGGCATGGATGTAATTTTATACAGGCTGCGTCTTGTGCCTATAAATAGATGAACAGTAACACCGTACTGTTCACGCTGACTTGTATTCACTCGTGCGTCACGCTTGGATCTTTGCCTTCTGTCAAGCCGAAGGTATAAATGTAATTCGATACTGTTCATGTCTATTCATAATGAGATAATAAAAATGTTCCGATGATGTTATATAATTATTCATGTTATTTCCCATGTTTCATATGCTTCTACTTACTTTATTGTATATTGAGATGATGAAGGTACGCCCTTCATAACCTTCGTCTGGAGACCATTATATCCTAAGGGAGATAATGCTTCGAAAAGCGAAGGTCTTTAACCATTAACATTTTGTGTTGCCTTGTTCTTAATTCATAGCATTTGAGAACAAGTCACAAACATTGTCGCCCACCTCCGGTGAACTCATTTGACCACCTTCGGCATGCTGTGACCTTCGTCATGCCGCCGAAAAAAGCTTCAGGGCTAGGGGCTGCACTGCAGCCACTGGACGTCAATCAGGAAACGCTACGTGAAGCCAGGAATCAAAAGAGGAAGGCTACAAGTCCAACGCCTCAGGAGGAGGAGCTGGACCAAGAAATTAGGGACCTCGAAGTAATCAACCAACAGGTCCAAAGGAAGAAGATCGACGAAGTCGCTGAGGAAATGCGTCATCTCACCCAAGATGACCAGGACCGACGACCTCAACGCAGAGAGCTTCGCCAGGACAATTCCTATGATGATGACGAGTGGTATGATGATTTCCATCATGGAAATTTTGCTTTTGATGATGCTTCTCCTCTGTCAGTAGAACTGCAGGCTACACCATTGCCTCCATCATACAAGTAGGCCTAAGCAATCGGTGTAATCGGTTTTTTTCGGTTCGGTTTTTTCGGTGTTGTAGAAGTTCAGTTTACAGACAGAGCAGACCGATCTACGTGTCTCATAAAAGAAAACCGAGAAATTCGGTTTTCGGTTTTTCGGTTCGGTGTTCAGTTTAAACTGAACATCCGAACTACAACAGCACACTGCTCGAAGAACTTGGCGCCGATGGCTCTCTGCCCCTCTTTCCTCGTAGGAGTACAGAGTACTTCGGCACTTCGCTCTGTGGCTCTGCTCGAGTGCTCTGCGGCTCGGCCCTCTGCGGCTCTGCTCCTCCGAGGCTCCACTATGATGCTAAGCACTGCCGCCGCTGAGCTACCGGCCTGCCCCTCTTTCCTGTGCTGCTGGCCTGCCACCGCCGCTGAGCACTACTGTGATGCTGTCAGGTGTGGCCACGTGCACGTGGCGGCGTGGGGAGCGGGCGAGGCGGCGAGCGGCCGAGCGAGGAACTGGCTGCCGTGTCTGTCTGTCTGATTAGGGATTTACTGATTTAGGGTTGCCGACTTGTCGTCTTGCCGAGTTGTCTTGCCGAGTTGGGCCGTTGGGGCGTTGGGCTTGGGCGGCTGCAAGCACAGAGAATGAGAGGTCGAGAGGATCAGAGAAGTGGGCTATTCAGTTTCATGTGTGGTGTTTCGGTTCGGTGTACGCCAAAAACCGAGGCCGACACCGAGCACTGAAGTTCTCAGGAATTGAACCCGAAACTAAAACCGAACCCCGAAAAACCGAAACTTCGGGCCGGTTTTTAAAAAATCGGTTCGGTAATTCGGTTTCGGTTTAAAAGTGCCCAGGCCTACATACAAGCCACCCCAGCTTTCCATGTATGATGGGCACTCTGATCCGAAGCAGTTCCTGATGAGCTACAAAGCAATCATATCTTCATATGGGGGCAATAATGCAGTCATGGCGAAATCCTTCGTCATGGCAGTAAAGAATGTTGCACAAACCAGGTACTCCTCTCTTCGGCCAGGAACAATCACATCATGGCAGAAGCTGAAGAACATGCTGATCACAAGTTTTCAAGGGTTTCAGACGAAGCCGGTTATCGCTCAAGCTTTGTTCCAGTGCACGCAAGACCACGAAGAATACCTCCAGGCGTATGTCCGAAGGTTCTTGCGTCTGAGAGCACAAGCACCCACATTGCCCAATGAAATCGTCATTGAGGCCATGATCAAGGGTCTTCGGCCAGGACCTACAGCTCAATACTTCGCCAGGAAACCCCCTCAGACTCTGGAGAAGATGCTTCAGAAAATGGATGAGTACATCCAGGCCGACAATGATTTTCGCCAAAGAAGGGAGGAAGCTTATAGGTTTTCTGAGATGACTAGGGGCTTCGGAGGAAGAATCCATCCTAGGCATGTCAGATCAATCCACAGCTCCAGTCAGAGTGATGACAGAGGAAGCCAGTTTTAGAAGTCACAACACGGCTCACAGTCTTTAGGGCAGCAGCAAAGCTCCTTCAGGCCACCAGCTCCAAGGGGTAGAGGCGGCAGGGGCTTCGGAGGAAGATATGGGGATCAGCCTAGAAAAATTTATTGCTTATTCTATGGTGAAGACAAGGGTCACACTAAAAGAACGTGTCAGGTTACCATTCAGAAGCAAAAAGAGATTGCCGAAGCAGAAGCCCGGTAGAATCAGCCGAAGCAGGTTTTACACACTGCTTCGTGCTTCTCTCCCTACATACCAGAATATGTGGGAAATCAACCTGCAACTTCTGTTGCTTCGGCAAGCCATTCACAAGCTTCCTGGCCTCAGCTCCCACCGCCACCACCATTGCAACCTACTCATACCCGAAGCCAGCAGCCAGAAGGGCGCCAGCACCCCCAACAGCAACGTGACTTCAGGGAGGAGTCCGAAGCTCGTACAGTCAACAGCACTGTACCAGAGTCAAAGCACATATATTGAGGAATATGCTACTTTTGAAGCACTTTTATATTTTATGCCATTTTATTTTCTGTGTAAGAAACAAATAATGAAGAACTTAATTTCAATTTTTTGTAATAATTGTGCTTGCACCAGATTGAAATATATCTTCTTCATGGGTTTACGAAGCTCAAATGATGTGTCTAAGAAAGTGGAGTAAATTTCCGAAGATCGAAAGTTTTTCCTAAGGGAATACAAAGCCAAAATTGACGAAATTACAAAAGCCGTTCCTAAGGGAGCGTAGCGTAAGTTTTTTGCTCAAAAGTCGTTCCTAAGGGAATGCAGAGCCAAAATTGACGAAGCTACAAAAAGTCGCTCCTAAGGGAGCACAGCGTAAGTTTTCTGCTCAAAAGTCGTTCCAAAGGGAATGCAGAGGCAAATACCACCGAAATATAAGGCGAAGAAGTTCAAAAGTCGTTCCTGAGGGGATGCAGAACTTATACCACCGAAATAGAAGGTGAAGAAGCTCAAAAGTCGTTCCTAAGGGGATGCAGAGCTTAGACTCAAAAGACGTTCCTAAGGGGATGCAGAGTCTTTCGTGTACCAGTGTGGGCGTAAGTGTGGGTGTTAAAGCATCATCATATTGCATCATATCATCACATCATTTAGCATAGCATCACATCATACATCATATCGCATCAACAGAAAGATTGAATACGAAGCAAATCTTCGGAAATACTTTATTGAATGAAAATGTGCTAAGGCACGAAGCAAGCTTCGGGTAACAATTTTATCAAGTCTGCCCTAGAAGGGGCTTCCTTCTTTACGAAGCATGAAAAGAAGGGAAGGTGTTTTTTTGCCGAAGGCTCAAAAAGAGGTATGTGTGTATGTTTCATGCATCGCAAAGAAATAAATTACAACAGCTTACATATTCGATTCAATGTTACATACATCAAATATTACATAATTTTGTTACAATAGAAGTCTAAACTTCCTTCAACTGTTCCATACATCAAGCATTTCAAAATATTATTACAATAAAATCTATTCTTCTCTAAGGACTTTTTCTGCGACTTTGTTCAATAGTTTATCAATGACTTCGTCAATAATGGAGTTTGCCATGCTTATAATATCCAGTGCTTCCTTCATCTCTGGATCAGCTAGGGGATTGTACGGCTTCGGTGGCGGGGATAATTCAGCTGTAGTAGTTAAACTGTTAGTTCAAAGCCACAAAGCAAGTACTGAAACCAAAAAATCAAAAACAATACCTATGCACCTTTCGCGTTCAGCAGCCTCTTCAGCTCGCTTTGCTTCTTCTCGGGCGTCATGGGTGTTTTTTCATTCTTTCTTATAATTTTGTTGGCCAGCTCTCAGCCACCGTTCACCCAGACATCGGAATAAAACTTCCCGCCCACTAAAGTTGCTTCGGCTGAAGGATCCTTCGTGTCGTCTATGGAGAAGGCAGCCTCAGCCCGGGCTATAGCCTTAACGTGATCACATCCGACCTTCTCCAGAATAGCTGCGATTCCCCGAGCGCCGGAGAAAGCACAAATATCCCGTGATCATTCAATATTTCCTCCAAAGCTTCGGCTTCCCCACTTATCCATTCAATAACGCCCTCGGGATCACCTCGGATAAAATTTTCTTTAGAAGAATAGGCGCCCACTTTAGAGAAGCTAGTTTTTAATTTCTTCACGCAATCCAAGGATTTTTCAAAACACTTTTCCTTGGATCCACAAAGTTCTTCATCATTTTTCTCTAGTTTATTCTTCCAATATTCACTAATCTCTTGGTTAGCCTGTGCGAGCGCGCAGTTCTCCTTAGCTTCGGCTAGTTGTCTCTGAAGGTCTTTAACCTCGGCTTATTGGGCTTCAGCCTGAGCAGTGTACTTAGCTTTGTCTTCTTTTATTTTACTCACCAATGAAATCAAAATCTTGTCTTTTTCCAAACCTTCATTTCTTAGCTCAATTACCTATGAGCGAAGGTTGCTGAGAGCTATTGTACAACCTTCGTCTTCGGCGCTCTTTTGTGCCCTCAAGGCATTACTAAGAATTAAGCCCTGCAAGAAAAAGAAATAATTAAATATAGCAATGAAATTCATCATGTTCAACTTTAAATGTTAACTTTTTTACCTTTCTACTGTTATACGCAAGGCTATCAGCAAGATCATCCTTCGACATGGCCGAAAGGCCTTCTTCAAGCTTTGAAATCCCATACTTTTAGCTATCTCCCGGCAAACGGATATTTCTTTGTTGTCCGGGAGACAGTACAAGAAATCATCTTCGTTAGTGCCGTTAAACACTAAGGCTCCCTTCGGATATTTTAATTTTTGGGCATAGTGTCTGGCTTCAAGGATTTCTTCTTCGGATAATTTTTTCCACGAAGCATGTCGATAAATGTAATCAATATCTTCGAGTGGAGCTTCGGGGGCAGGATATTTTGCTTTTTCTGCCATACCTTGCCCTGCTGTCATACCGGTATCTGAAGTTTGCTGATCAGCCTTGTCCTCAAGCGCGACAGCCTTCATCTCAATGGGCACTGTAGGCTCAGCTTCGGCTTCGGCCTGACCCTTAGCAACTTTGGCAACTTTCTTAATAGGAGCAGGGGTCAAGGCCTTTGTAGTCTCCATAACAGCGTCTAGTACGCTGGCCATCCTCCTCCTCTTGGGAGTTGCGGCAGGAGCTTTTTGCATCTTCGGCAAATTTGCCTCTACCGGTGGGCTCAGGATTTCTGGCATTTTTACTGTTTCTCCAACCATTGGCTCTTCGACCATATCATCCTTAGCTTCAGCTAGCCCGGCTGTAAGCACCTTCGGCATTCCAATATACTCTTCAGCGCTCTACACGATGGAAGCAGCTTGTTTTGCTTTGGCGGTTGAAGAGGTCCCTTCGCCAAATTCAGGCACAATGGCCGGTTCAATATATCACGGCCGGTGGGTCAAAACCTTCATTTTCTTGTCTTTCGGCATAGCAGTGGTGGCCGAAGCGACAGTTTTTCTCTTCTTCCCTTGCCTTCGCAGCGTGTAGTGATAGTTAGGGTATACGAAGCCGATTGCATCAAATACCCTGTTCAATCTTTTCTTCCCCTGGCCCCTGAAGGCTGCGGACAAGGCATCATCTTCGGCCTTGGAATATGTCCCAAGCAGCTCATCACTGGTAGCTTCAATACATTTCAACCAGTCATCATTTGGTTCGTCAAACTTCTCTCTAAACCTGAAGGTATATTTCAATCGAACCAGGCTGCCTTCACTGGATTCTACAGTAGTTTCCTTCGGTATATCCTAGCTCTCCACAAGTGGCCACACCCTGAAGGATATGTGCTCTTGAATTAAATCCCTCGTGTCAATGAAGGCGCAAACAGTACCAAAGGCCTTCTGGCATGCTTCAACATCGCTATCAATATCCACCTTTGACCTTCGGAGGCCGAAGCGAGACCAGATAGGGCGCTGGATAATTTCCTTGATGTCTTCCCTTTTAATCAGATCATTTTTAACATAAAACCACTCCTCCATCCAGGCCCCGGGCCATCTTTTATGGTATGTTGGCACTGGGTAACTTGCATTAGAGCGAGCAATGAACCCGTAGTAGCCGAAGTTGTTGTGGTATTGTTCTTTGCCAATAGCCTTCGTCTCGTATAAAAGCTCGTGCATACTACAGAAGCACTTCGCGCTCGGCTCCAGCCCCTGGCTCCTTACAGCCCAGAGAAACATCCCCATCCTGATTATAGCTTCGGGGGGTAATCTGATGAAGAAAGATTTGGAATATCTTTAATACCTCGACCACAAATTTACTCAGTGGGAATCGAAGGCCTGCCTTCAAGAAGCTTCGGTAAATAACAAATTCGTTTTCCTCAGGAGCAGGGGCAGTGCTGTCTCCTCCAATTCTGATAATAAACATGTCGCGAAAATATCTCCCTCTCATGGTGTCAATATGACTTTGTTTGATAGTCGATTTTCCGAAGATAGTATGACTTGGCCACCAGGGCCGATCCTCAGAATCTTCATGCCCACTTTCCACGTCATAACTATCATTGTCATCAGAATCTTCGGACAAACCCTCCATGATCTCCTTAGTAATTTTCTCTGTATTCGTTTTTGCCATAGACTCATAAAACCAAGTGATGAAAGGATCCACAACTTTCTTCTCTTCATACAACTTCTTCTCCTCGGTTATTTTCTTCTCTTCAGTCATCTTCTTCTCCCCAACTCATCTTCTTCTCCTCAAATTTGGAGCAAGCACGCCTTTAAACCGAAGCTCTAAAAGCTAAAAAATCAGGCGAGAGCTATTGAGCAAGAGCTAGAAATTTGAGAAAATAACGCAAATAGCAGAAATAGCGTATCAAATGCTGCCGCTGTGGGTTCATATTTATACGCCTAGTGTTGTGCAACTTGGCGGGCCCCGTCTGTCATTGACTGTTGCTATTCTAGCGAAGGGAAGGTGTTTTTTCGGACCTTCGGCTTAAGGCCTACATTCACGTCGCAGTCTGAATTTATTGTTATAATAAATTAATACTGCGAGGGGCTACTGTTGGAGGCCTTCGTCCTCCGAAGGTCCTCAAAAACACAACTAACATGTTTTCCAAGTATAATATAGTCACAGGGACCTTCGACCTCGGAATGAAGCTGTATACGATATGAAAAGCATGTTCGGGAAGAAGATTGAACCAGTTCCGAAGCTACACGTAAGGAAGCTTTGGCTTAGCGGCGGAAAATGGAACTGACTTAAAGAGGAAAAGGCTATGTAGTCCTCAATAAATTGTCCTTAAGTCAATAGTAAACATAAAGGGCATGGATATAATGTTACACAGGCTGTGTCCTGTGCCTATAAATAGATGAACAGTAACACCGTACTGTTCATGATGACTTGTATTCACTCGTGCGTCACGCTTGGATCTTTGCCTTCTGTCAAGCCGAAGGTATAAATGTAATTAGATACTGTTCATGTCTATTCATAATGAGATAATAAAAGTGTTTCGATGATGTCATATAATTATTCATGTTATTTCCCATGTTTCATATGCTTCTACTTACTTTATTGTATATTGAGATGATGAAGGTACGCCCTTCATAACCTTCGTCTAGAGACCATTATATCCTAAGGGAGATAATGCTTCGAAGGACGAAGGTCTTTAACCATTAACATTTTGTGTTGCCTTGTTCTTAATTCATAGCATTTGAGAACAAGTCACCAACACCTACAGTCAGTACGCAGACACAACTCCTTTACTCCAGACCCTAGCAGTTCAGTCTTCTTCAGGTGCATATACTTTGAAGAATGGCATCATACGATACAAAAATCTTATTCTCCTTCCTGCAGCTTCTGAGTTTCCTCTAAAAGTTTTTATAGCCCTTGATGCTAGATTTATAAGAGACTAAGTATGAAAACCAACTGCATAACAGTGATTTAGCACACTTGGACCCACATAAACCTAGGGGTATGAGGAAATCGGGAAGGATCTCAAACTTTTCCTTCACAACCAAGAGCGTAATAAATTAGCATCCACTACATCGTGTGATACAACAATTCACAGAAAATAAAGTAGATTGGAGTAAGATAGAGTTATTACAACTTAGTCGTATTAAGTTTTAGCGGAAAATAAAGTAGATGTGACATAACAAGTAGCATCACCATTGGGATAAGTTTTAGCGGAAGCATTTGTTCAAGTAGCACCCACAACACGTGTGGGGTTTTCAAAATAACGTGCCAACAATAGGGTTGTCAACCCACCAAAAGCATGAGAGAAGAACGAAAAAGCCATGCTCATGGCCTAGTCATCTCCCATAGCCGGGTATAAGCAGTGCTCACAATATTCATAGAACATCTGGCCATCTACAACAACATTAGGAATAGAACCTTGATTAATGGAATGTACTCAGCTAGACTTACCCGTCCAAAACCAGGAAATAAGAAAGTAAAAGACACCAAGAATCATGCAAAACTTTATCTGGAGCTGGCTCTTTATTTTAAAAGAGTGGATGAATTAATGTAATTATTAACAGCTTAAAGGGGTATCAAACTTATTAACCAACTTTTAGCAGTTCAATGTTACCTATTCTATTGCAAATCTAGTTTAGCACCTAATTATCTAAATGACCGTTGCCAGTTCACTATAAGTCTAAATATGACATTTGTTGGTCACTTGTTCTCAAAAGCTTCAAATCAAGAACAAGGCAACACAAATGTTAATAGTTAAAGACCTTCGACCTTTGTAACATTATCTCCTTTAGGATATAATGATCTCCGGACGAAGGTCACCAAGGACATACCTTCGTCATTTCAATATATATAAAGATATAAAGAGGTTCGTATGAAATACGAAAAGAGTATGAACAATCAACTTGAATCATTAGATTACCCATATTCTTATTATATAATCATAAACAAATATCAGTGATGTATAGATTACAATTGTACCTTCGGCTTGACAGAATGTAAAAGTCCGAGTGACGTGCGAGTGATTACAAGTCAACATGAACAGTACAGTGTTACTGTTCATCTATTTATAGGCACATGACACAACTGGGTAAAATTACATTCATGTCCCTGACATTTACTATTAGCTAAAAGGTAATCTGTCGAGGACTGGACAGTCTTTTCCTTTTAAGTCGGTTTCATCCTCCATCATCATCCTTATGCTAAGCCGAAGCTTCTACAGTCACAGCTTCAGAGTCGGTCTATCCTTCTTCCAGATCAGGCTTTTTCACACCATGCATGCCTTCGTCTTAAACCTGAAGCTTCCTGTGACAGTATACTATACTGGAAAACATGTTAGTCGTGTTTTTGAGGACCTTCGGAAAATGAAGGCCCCCAACAGTAGCCCCTCGCAGTGTTAATATGTTGTTTAACAAATTTAGACTACGACATGAACGAAGGCCTTTAGCCGAAGGTCCGAAAAAACACCTTCCCTTCACTAGAATAGCGAAAGACAATGACAAATGGGGCCTGCCAAGTTGCAATGCACTAGGCATATAAATATAAACCCACAGCGACAGCATCTGCTGCGCCATTTCAATTGCTTGTGCTGTTTTCTCTTGTTTTAAATTTCTTGCTGTCAGATTTCACTTGTTTTGTGAGCTTCGACATTTGTTCGATTTTCCACCAAATGGCTGACGAGAAGAAGGTTGCTGATCCTGCCCTGGCTGGTTTTTACGAGGCCATGGAAAAAACAAACACAGAGAAGATTACAAACGAAATACTAGCTAATTTATCTGAAGATTCTGATGATAGTGATGACTTTGATGTGGAAAGTGGGAATGAAGATGCCAAAGACCGGCCCTGGCGGCCAAGTCATACCATCTTTGGAGAGTTGTCCATTAAACATGGTCAGATTGATGCCATGCAGGGAAGATACTTTTGTGACATGTCTATTGTGAGGGTTGGGGGAGACAGCGCCGCCCCCGCACCCGAAGAAGATGAAGTTGTTGTTTACAGAAGCTTTATGAAGGCAGGTCTTCGATTCCCCTTGAGCAGATTTTTGGTTGAAGTTTTGAAGACATTTGAAATCTTCCTTCATCAAATCAGTCCCGAAGCTATAATCAGAATGAGTATTTTTGTTTGGGCTGTGAGAAGCCAAGGGCTGGAGCCGAGCGCGTAGTGCTTCTTCAACATGCACGAATTACTGTACGAGACGAAGGCCACTGGTAAAGAGCAATATCACAACAACTTCGGTTGTTATGGCTTCGTTCCTCGCTCCGATGTAAGTTATCCCGTTCCAACATTTCGAAAAAGGTGGCCCGGGGCCTGGATGGAGGAATGGTTTTATGTCAAGAATAATCTGATTGAAAGGGAGGACATAAAGGGGATTATCCAACGCCCCATCTGGTCTCGCTTTGGCCTCTGAAGGCCGGCTACTTCGCTTGATAATGATACCGAAGCATGTCAGAAGGCTTTCAATAATGTTTGTGCCTTCATTGGCACGAGAGACCTGGTTCAATAGCACATAGCCTACAGAGTATGGCCACTTGTGGATAAGTGGGAGATGCCGAAGGAGACTGCTGCTGGGTCCAGTCAAGGTGGATTCATTTACTTGAAATACACCTTTAGATACAGAGACCAGTATGACGAACCAAACGACGACTGGTTGAAATGTGTTGAGGCGACTAGCGATGAGTTACTTGGAGCGTACACAAGAGCCGAAGATGATGCCTTGACCTTAGCTTTCGGAGGGCGAGGCAAGAAAATGTTGAACAGAGTTTTTGACGTTATCGACTTCGTATATCCAGACTACATTTACCCCTCGCGAAAGTAGGGGAAGAAAAGGAAAACTGCTGCCTCGGCCATCTCTGTTGCGCCGAAGGGCAAGAAGATCAAGGTTTTCACCCACCGGCCAAGATACATTGAAATGACCATAGTGCCGAAATTTGGTGAAGGAACATCTTCCACTGTCGAAGCAGAACAAGCTGCTCCTGCCGATCGGAACACCGAAGAATCAGCTACAGTACCGAAGGTTTCTACAACCGGATCGGTCGGGGTGCTGATACAAACTGCTGAAGCTAAAGGAAAAATGGCCGAGAAACCATACTGAGAGGAAACGGCACGACGTCGGAGCCAGAATTGCCGAAGGTGGCAAAAACTCCTGTAATAACTCCCAAGAGGAGAAGAATGGCAAGCGTGCTGGACGCTGTCATGGAGACAACATGGGAGTTGACTCCTGCTCCTGCAAAAAAGGTTGTGGAAGCTGTGGCGGCTCGTGCTGAAACCGAAGCTGAGCCCTCAGCGCCGACGGAGGCAGAGCCTACTGCAACTGAGAGAGCTGAGCAGAAATCTCTAGATACCGGCATGGCTCTGGAGAAGGATGCGCTCGAAAAAGCTAAAACTCCTATTCCCGAAGCCCCATCCGAAGATTTTGACTTTATTATTCGACATGCTTCGGGGAAAAGACTATCTGGAGAAGAAATTGCAGAAGCCAGACACTATGCCCGAGAACTAAAATACCCGAAGGGGGCCTCGGTGTACAATGGCACAGACGAAGATGACTTCCTATACTGTCTCCCAGACAATAAGGAAATATCCGTCTGTCGGGAGATGGACAAAAATATGGGATTTTCGAAGCTTGAAGCTGGCCTCTCCGCCATGTCGAAAGATGACCTCGCAGACAGCCTTGCATATAACAGTCTGAAGGTAGAGATGCTACGGATTTATGAATTCATTTCGTCTTTTATTGTCGCGCTGATCCTTCATCTCCCACTTCTTGCAGGGCTTAATTCTTAGCAACGCTTTGAGGGCGTAGAAAAATGCCGAAGATGAAAGTTGTCAGATAGCGCTCAGTAACCTTCGGTCAGAAGTTATCAGACTAAGGAACGAGGCTGCAGAAAAAGACAAAATTTTGCTTTCCTTAGTGGACAGAGCGAAGAAAGATGAGGCAAAATCCAATGCTCAATCCAAAGCGTACGAGGCCAAAATCGAAAACCTTCAGAAATAACTTGCCGAAGCTCATGAGAATTTTGAAGTTGCAAAAGCGAGCCAAGAAATAAGTGAATGGAAAAACACTAGACTGGAGAAAAATGTTGAGGAGCTTCATGAATCCAAGGAGAGATGCTTTGAGAAGTCCTTAGATTGCGTAAGAAAATTGAAACCAGCTTTGCTAAGGTAGGTGCATATTCTTCCAAAGAGAATTTCATTCGAGGTGACCCCGAGGGTGTTATTGATTGGATAAGCGGAGAAGCCGAAGCTTTTGAAGAGATCCTCAATGATCGCGGGGACATCTGCGCCTTCACCGGCGCTCGAGGGATTGCAGTAGTTCTGGAGAAGGATTGTTGTGACCATGTTAAAGCTACAGCCCAGGCTAAAGCCACCTTCTCCACAGACGACATGAGAGATCCCTCGGCCGAAGCTACTCTAGTGGGCGGGAAATTTTATTTCGATGTGTAGGTAAATGGTGGATGAGAAATGACCAATGAAATTATAAAGAAGAATGAAAAGGAAACCCACAGTGCTCGAGAAGAAACGAAACGAGCCAAAGAAGCTGCCGAGCGCGCAAGGCGCATAGGTATTATTCTTTGAATTTTAGCTTCGGCGCTTACTTGCTATCCTTGGACTAACAATTTATCTACTACAGCTGAACTCTCGCCGCTGCCTAAGCAATATGACCCCCAAGCCGATCCTGTTATGAAAGAGGTGCTTGATGTGATGAGTGTTGCTAATTCCACCATTGACGAAGTTGTCGATAAACTGCTGAATGAGGCTGCTGAGAAAATTCTCAGAGAAGACTAAGCTCTTGTTGTGATGATACAATGTAATATTTTACGTATGCAACAATTGTGAAACAATGTAACATTTGTGTATGAAAAATTGTGGAACAATGTAACATTTGTATATGTTGATGTAATATATTTCTTTGAGATGCATGAAATTTACACACATACCATTTTTTGAGCCTTCGGCGAAAAAACACCTTCCCTTCTTTTCATGCTTCGTAAAGAAAGAAACCTCTTTTTTATGGCGAATCTGTTGTGTGATACTGTTAACAGATTTCCCTGATAGAATCAAATCGGTCGAAGGTTTGATTTGTGCCTCAACACATTTTCATTTAGCAAATCGTTGTCGAAGGTCTGCTTCGTGCTCGACCTTTTGCTGTTGATGCAATGTGATGTATGATGTAATGCTATGTGGAATGATGCGATGATATGATGCAACGTGATGTTTATGCTGAAGATATATGCCCACACTGAAACACCCAGGACTCTGCATCCCCTTGGGGACGACTTTGGAGTCTTTAAGCTCTACATCCCCATAGGAACGATTTTGGAGCTTCTTTGGCTTATATTTCGGCGGTATCTAAGCTCTGCATCCCTTTAGGAATGACTTTGGAGCTTCTTCGCCTTCTATTTCAGTGGTATCTAAGCTTTGCATCCCCTTAGGAACGACTTTGGAGCTTCTTCACCTTCTACTTTGGTGGAATTTTGGCTCTACATTCCCTTAGGAACGACTTTCGAGCTTCGAAACTTACTCTGCGCTCCCTTAGGAATGGCTTTTGTAGCTTCAAAATGTACTCTGCACTCCCTTAGGAACGACTTTTGTAGCTTCGGAATTTACTCTTCGCTCCCTTAGGAATGACTTTTGTAGCTTTGAAACTTTGTTAAAAGAAAGCATTCTACTCGACGGTATGAGCACTGTTATTACATATCAGAATTTAGTCCTTCATGAAATGTTTTCCATGCAAGAAAAAATAAGATTGCAAAAAAGGGTACACCAGATGTAGGATATTCTTCAGTAAATGTGCTTGGATTCAGGCACAGTGCTATTGACTGTGCAAGCTTCGGACTCCTCCCAAAAGTCGTGCTGTTGTTGAGCCTGCTGGTGCCCTTCTGGCTATTGGCTTCGGGTTAGAGCAGGTGGTAGCAGTGGTGGTGGTGGAAGCTAGGCCCAGGAAGCTTGAGAGTGACTTGCCGAAGCGACAGAGGCCGTAGGCTGTTGATTAGCTACGTACTCTGGGACATAAGGAGAGTAGCATGAGGTAGCATGTAGGACCTGCTTCGACTTTTTCTACCGTGCCTCAGCTTCAGCAATCTCCTTTTGCTTCTGAATTGTGACTTAGCATGTTCTTGTAGTGTGGCCCTTGCCTTCACCACAAAATAAGCAATATAGTCTTCTGGGTTGATCTCCATACCTTCCTCCGAAGCCCCTGCCGCCTCTGCCCTTTGGGACTGGTGGCCTAAAGGAGCTTTGTTGTGACCCTGAAGACTGGGAGCTGTGTTGCTGCCTTTGAGGTTGACTTCCTCTATCATCACTTGGGTTGGAATTATGGATCGATCTGACGTGTCTGGGGTGAATTCTTCCTCCGAAGCCCCTGGTCATCTCAGAAAACCTATATGCTTCTTCCCTTCTTTGACGGAAATCATTGTCAGCCCGAATATACTCATCCATCTTCTAAAGAAGCTTCTCCAGGGTTTGTGGCGGTTTTCTAGCAAAATATTGAGCCGTAGGTCCTGGCCGAAGGCCCTTGATCATGGCCTCAATGATAATTTCATTGGGCACTATAGGCGCTTGTGCTCTTAGACGCAGGAACCTTCTGGCGTACGCCTGAAGGTACTCCTTATGGTCTTGCATGCACTGAAACAAAGCCTGAGCAGTGACAGGCTTTGTCTTAAAGCCATGGAAACTAGTGATTAGCATATCCTTGAGCTTCTGCCATGATGTGATTGTCCCTAGTCAGAGAGAAGAGTACCAAGTCTGGGCCACACTTCAGGCTACCATGATGAAGGATTTCACCATGACTGTAGTATTGCCCCCATATGAAGATATGGTTGCTTCATAGCTCATCAGAAACTGCTTAGGATCTGAGTGTCCATCATACATAGGAAGCTGAGGTGGCTTGTATGATGGAGGCCATAGAGTAGCCTACAATGCTGGTGCCGAAGGAGAAGCATCATCAAAAGCAAAATTGCCATGATGAAAGTCATCGT
Organism: Zea luxurians; assembly: GCA_029449295.1. NCBI lineage: Eukaryota > Viridiplantae > Streptophyta > Magnoliopsida > Poales > Poaceae > Zea > Zea luxurians. Next base: position 142,035,708 of record JAOPSE010000009.1, on the reverse strand, counting down.
ACCATTCATCGTCGTTGAGTGAAGTCTCTTGACAAAGCTCCCTGTGCTGGGTCCTTTGGTCTTGGTCATCTTGAGCAAGATGTCGCATTTCCTCAGCAGCTTCATCAATCTTCTTTTGTAAATTGGCCAGACGGGCCATCTTCTCCTTCTTCCTTTGTACTTTTTGGTGAATGATTTCCAGGTCCCTGATCTACTGGTCTAGCTCCTCCTCCTAAAGTGTTGGGCTAGTACCTTCTTCTTCTGGCTCCTAGCTTCACGCAACGTCTCCTGATTAATGTCCAGTGGCTGCAATGCAGCCCCTAGCGATGCTGTCTTCTTCGACGGCATGACGAAGGTCGATGCTTGTCGAAGGTGGTCAAATGAGTTCACCGGAGGTGGGCGCCAATGTTGGTCACTTGTTCTCAAAGGCTTCGAATCAAGAACAAGGCAACACAAATGTTAATTGTTAAAGACCTTTGGCCTTTGTAACATTATCTCCTTTAGGATATAATGATCTCCGAACGAAGGTCATGAAGGACATACCTTCGTCATTTCAATATATATAAATATATAAAGAGGTTCGTATGAAATACGAAAAGAGTATGAACAATCAACTTGAATCATTAGATTACCCATATTCTTATTATATAATCAAAAACAAATATCAGTGATGTATAGATTACAATTGTACCTTCGACTTGATAGAAGGTAAAAGTCCGAGTGACGTGCGAGTGATTACAAGTCAAAGTGAACATTACGGTGTTACTGTTCATCTATTTATAGGCACAGGACGCAACTGGGTAAAATTACATTCATGCCCCTAACAATTACTATTAGCTAAAAGGTAATCTGTCGAGGACTGGACAGTCTTTTCCTTTTAAGTCGGTTTCATCCTCCATCATCATCCTTATGCTAAGCCGAAGCTTCTACAGTCACAGCTTCGGAGTCGGTCTATCCTTCTTCTAGATCACGCATTTTCACACCATGCATGCCTTCGTCTTAAACCCGAAGCTTCCTGTGATAGTATACTATACTGGAAAACATGTTAGTCGTGTTTTTGAGGACCTTCAGAAAATGAAGGCCCCCAATAGTAGCCCCTCGCAGTGTTAATTTGTTGTTTAACAAATTTAGAATGCGACGTGAACGAAGGCCTTTAGCCGAAGGTCCGAAAAAACACCTTCCCTTCGCTAGAATAGCGAAAGACAATGACAAATGGGGCCCGCCAAGTTGCAATGCATTAGGCATATAAATATAAACCCACAGCGACAGCATCTGCTGCGCCATTTCAATTGCTTGTGCTGTTTTCTCAAGTTTTAAATTTCTTGCTGTCAGATTTCACTTGTTTTGTGAGCTTCGGCATTTGTTCAATTTTCCTTCAAATGGCTGACGAGAAGAAGGTTGCTGATCCTGCCCTGGCTGGTTTTTATGAGGCCATGTAAAAAACAATCATAGAGAAGATTACAAACAAAATACTAGCTGATTTATCTGAAGATTTTGATAATAGTGGGAATGAAGATGCCAAAGACCGGCCATTGCGTCCAAGTCATACCATCTTTGGAGAGTCGTCCATTAAACAAGGTCAGATTGATGCCATGAAGGGAAGATACTTTCGTGACATGTCTATTGTGAGGGTTGGGGGAGATAGCGCCGCCCCCACACCCGAAGAAGATGAAGTTGTTGTTTACAGCAGCTTTATGAAGGCAGGTCTTCGATTCCCCTTGAGCAGATTTTTGGTTGAAGTTTTGAAGACATTTGAAATCTTCCTTCATCAAATCACCCCCGAAGCTATAATCAGAATGAGTATTTTTATTTGGGCCATGAGAAGCCAAGGGCTGGAGCCGAGCGCAAAGTGCTTCTGCAACATGCACGAATTACTGTACGAGACGAAGGCCACTGGTAAAGAGCAATATCACAACATCTTTGGTTGTTATGGCTTCGTTCCTCGCTCCGATGTAAGTTATCCCGTTCCAACATTTCGAAAAAGGTGGCCCGGGGCCTGGATGGAGGAATGGTTTTATGTCAAGAATAATCTGATTGAAAGGGAGGACATAAAGGGGATTGTCCAATGCCCCATCTGGTCTCGCTTCGGCCTTCGAAGGCCGGCTACTTCGCTTGATAATGATATTGAAGCATGTCAGAAGGCTTTCAATAATGTTTGTGCCTTCATTGGCACGAGAGACCTAGTTCAAGAGCACATAGCCTACAAAGTATGGCCACTTGTGGATAAGTGGGAGATGCCGGAGGAGACTGCTGCTGGGTCCAGTCAAGGTGGATTGATTTACTTGAAATACACCTTTAGATACAGAGACCAGTTTGACGAACCAAACGATGACTGGTTGAAATGTGTTGAGGCGACTAGCGATGAGTTACTTGGAGCGTACACAAGAGCCGAAGATGGTGCCTTGACCTTAGCTTTCGGAGGGCGAGGCAAGAAAAGGTAGAACATAGTTTTTGACGTTATCGGCTTTGTATATCCAGACTACATTTTCCCCTCGCGAAAGCAGGGGAAGAAAAGGAAAACTGCTGCCTCGGCCATCTCTGTTGCGCCGAAGGGCAAGAAGATCAAGGTTTTGACCCACCAGCCAAGATACATTGAAACGACCACAGTGCCGAAATTTGGTGAAGGAACATCTTCAACTGTCGAAGCGGAACAAGATGCTCCTACCGGTCGGAATGCCGAAGAATCGGCTACAGTACCGAATGTTTCTACAACCAGATCGGTCGGGGTGCTAATACAAACTGCTGAAGCTAAAGGAAAAACAGCCGAGAAACCAGACCAAGAGGAAACGGCAGGTCGTCGGAGCTAGAATTGTCGAAGGTGGCAAAAACTCCTGTAATAACTCCCAAGAGGAGAAGAATGACAAGCGTGCTGGACGCTATCGTGGAGACAACAAGGGCGTTGACTCCTGCTCCTGTAAAAAAGGTTGCGGAAGCTGTGGCGGCTCGTGCTAAAACCGAAGCTGAGCCCTCAGCACCGATGGAGGCAGAGCCTGCTGCAACTGAGAGAGCTGAGCAGAAATCTCCAGATACCGACATGGCTCTAGAGAAGGATGCGCTCGAAAAAGCTAAAACTCCTATTCCTGAAGCCCCATCCGAAGATTTTGACTTTATTATTCGACATGCTTCAGGGAAAAGACTATCTGAAGAAGAAATTGCAGAAGCCAGACACTATGCCCGGGAACTGAAATACCCAAAGGGGGCCTTGGTGTACAATGGCACAAACGAAGATGACTTCCTATACTGTCTCCCAGACAATAAGGAAATATCCGTCTGTCGGGAGATGGCCAAAAATATGGGATTTCTGAAGCTTGAAGCTGGCCTCTCCGCCTTGTCGAAAGATGACCTCGCAGACAGCCTTGCATATAACAGTCTGAAGGTAGAGAAGCTACAGATTTATGGATTCATTTCGTCTTTTATTGTCGCGCTGATCCTTCACCTCCCACTTTTTGTAGGGCTTAATTCTTAGCAACGCAGCCTGGGTAAAATTACATTCATGTCCCTGACATTTACTATTAGCTAAAAGCTAATCTGTCAAGGACTGGGCAGTCTTTTCCTTTTAAGTTGGTTTCATCCTCCATCATCATCCTTGTGCTAAGCCGAAGCTTCTCCAGTCACAGCTTTGGAGTCGGTCTATCCTTCTTCTAGATCACGTTTTTTCACACCATGCATGCCTTTGTCTTAAACCCGAAGCTTCCTGTGACAGTATACTTGTCACACCCGGTTTTGGAATGTAAACCGAATGCGAACCATGTACGTGCCAAGATCAGAACTCATGTACACAGCGATTACATAATTGGACATCATCACACAGTGCTTGAATTAAATAGCGGAAAGGTACTTAGTTACATCAAGATGTCTGAGACATCCATAGATTCTAATACATATCTATAGGGTTCGACAATAATATCAAAGTGCGGAGTAACGAAACGTAGAAGATAAGCCTACACAGGCAACTGACTAGGGGTTTGCCACTAAAGTAAACTAGAACTCGTCGTAGTCCTAGAACTCCTTAAAGTCCTCCATGTTACCAACTTCACCTCCTGAGCACTGAGTACAATTGGGACAACCTGGGGTGGGGTGGTTTGTAAAGCAAGGGTGAGTATACATCAACGTACTCAGCAAATGTCCTGTTTGGCTAAAGTGGACTAGTTGTATGTGGAGTTATGGTTAAGCAGTTGCTTTTAGTTGATCAGGTTTCATTATATAAGTATAACCAAATTTTAGTAATAACCCAGTTATTACCCAGAAGTACTCCCTCCAAGAGGAAATACTAGAGATCAGAATTATAATCATCATTGCTAATGATCATCATAAAAGTAACCAAAGTTCTTCTAATTGAAGAGGATCCCAAGGCTGCTCATAACCGTGAGCACGACTGATATACCAGTTTCTAACACTCTGCAGAGGTTGCACACTTTACCCACAAGCCGTGATTCCCTTTCTGCCCTGGGTTCTAGCCTCCCCATTGATCACTACCAAGGTGACCTAGCAGGGTCTCACTACGTAGCCTTTACAAAGATTTCCTAGAGGTCGTAGCCGCCCGTTAGGTTTCTCCAGTTTGATAAACACAGTACATCTCCCCAAAGGAAGGGTGACTAACAAAACCAAATCAAAGAACCTCTGCAACCAGCCTCGGCAGAGCAAGTACTATGCCCAGACCCCATTAACGGCCCTACGGCGAAGCCAACTACTCCTCTGGTTCCTCTAATTAATCAGCTAAGGGCGTCCCATTCCACCCTCATGGTTGCACTGTTATCCCGGGTTGTCACTCCCCAAACAGGTCCTTATGGAGAGGTACTCAGGAAACAACCTGAGCCCCCTAAAGTAATCACAAGAACCTCATTGGGATAACATCATCGTATCATAAAAGATCACATCATGTTCATTGATTAAGTTTAAGCAATAACATAAGCTAACCATGATTAACCCAAAAAGGTAAACAAGGGTAAGGTAAATACAGTCTAGCCAATCCTTAAGTTTCAATAATGTAATGCGGGACAATGAATTATAAAGTAAAGTAGGACATGATAGGTTTGAGGACACTTGCGTTCACCTCGAGTAGAAGCGCTGGCGTCGCGAAGCAACGGCGGAGGCGCAGGGGTTCGACGGTGCGACGGTGCGGACTCCGGCTGCGCAAGAAAATGCTCCGGTGAGTGTGGACCGGACGAGACAGAGAGGGAGAGGGCACACCGAAGGGTGTCCCTAGTAGCTGACGGCAAGGCAAAGCTCACCATGGCACTGGACGGGCACGGGCGCAACGGCGGCCATGGAACAGGCGGTGGGCGTTAGCGGGCGGTGGCGGAGCTCTCGGTTCGCGCGAGCAGAGTGAGAGAGAGGGCAAGGGAGCTGGGCAGAGGACGCAAATGAGAGAGGGGAGATGGGCGAGCAGGGCGCAGGGCTCAAAAGGGGTGCGGGGGCTCGGACGTGGCCGGAGAATGCGCGGTCGTGGGCGCGTCCACGGCGGGGAGATCGTGGGCGAGAGGTTAGAGACGGGCTGACAGGTGGGGACGGCGGGACAGAGAGAGGGAGAGCGGGTGCGCGCGTGAGAACTAGCGCCGATAGGTCTGGCCCACGGGACAGAGAGAGGGGGAGAGAGGTCGCTTAGGTTTGCACCGACAGGCGGGGCCCACCTGTCAGACACCGGGGGCGCGCGGGCTCGGGCGCGCGCGGGGGCAGGGCTAAATGGGCTGACTTGGGCTGAATTGGTCTTTTCTATTTTCCTTAAATTTCTATTGCCTTTTCTATTTATTTTCTCTAGGGTTTTCAATTCAAATTCAATTCAAGTTTCAAATTCAAACCAAATCAAATATGTGCATCAATTCAAAGAATATTTAGGCTCAATATGATGCAACATTCCATGACTCATATGTTTTGGACAAGATAAAATAAATAATCCTTCATTAATACAACTAACTCTAATTAAAAGAGGAAGAGAGAGAGAGAGTAAACTAGAGAGAGAGATATATATAGAAGAGTAACACCTGAATTTGGATGATCATACGAAAGAAATTTTATACCCCCAAATTCAGGGTGTTACAGACCTATCCCCCTTAAAAGAATCTCGCCCTTGAGATTCAGGGCTGGCTAGCAAAGAGTTCAGGGTACTTGGCTCTCAGATCATCTTCTCTTTCCCAGGTTGCTTCTTCCTCTGGGTGATGGCCCCATTTGACTTTGCACATCCTTATGGTGTTCCTCCAGGTGACCCGATCTACTGTCTCTAGAATCTGCGTTGGCTTCTCAATGTATGTCAGATCCTCTTGAACTTCAAGGTCCTCTGCTGGCAACTACTCTTCTGGCACTCTCAAGCATTTCTTCAATTGAGACACATGAAACACATCATGCACTATGGACAGGTTCTCTGGTAAGCTGAGTTGATAAGCCACTTCTCCATGTCTTGCCTAAATCTGATACGACCCGATATAGCGAGGGGCTAGCTTACCCTTCACTCCAAACCTTTTGGTTCCTCTGATGGGTGACACTTTTAAATAGACGTAGTCTCCCACTTCAAAACTGAGTTCCCTCCTCCTGGTGTCAGCATAGCTTCGCTGCCTAGACTGTGCTGCCTTCAGATTTTCCCGGACCATCCTGATATTCTCTTCAGCTTCAAGCAAAATCTCTGGACCGAACACCTGCCTTTCGCCGGGTTGGTCCCAATGCAATGGAGTTCTGCAATCCCTCCCATAGAGTGCTTCAAATGGTGACATCTTCAGACTGGCCTGATAGCTGTTGTTGTAGGAGAATTCTGCATATGGTATCCTCTTGTCCCAACCTAAATGGTCTTGCAAAGCATAAGCTCTCAACATATCCTCAAGAATCTGGTTGGTTCTCTCAGTCTGGCCATCTGTCTGCGGGTGATAAGCTGAACTGAATTTCAAGTGAGTACCCAAAGCTTCATGTAGCTGCTGCCAAAAATGAGAAGTAAACAGGGTGCCTCTATCCGATATTATCTTCTTTGGAATACCATGCAAGCACACAATCCGAGACATGTATAACTCTGCCAACACTGCACTGCTATAGGTGGTCTTGACTGGTATGAAATGGGATGTTTTTGTTAAATGGTCCACTACTACCCAGATGGAGTCATAACCAGCTCGAGTGCGGGGCAGACCAACTATAAAGTACATCCCAATCTCATCCCATTTCCACTACGGAATCTACAACGGCTGCAACAATCCTGTAGGTCTCTGATGTTCTGCCTTGATCCTCTGACAACTGTCACATCTGGCCACATACTCTGCTATCTCTCTTCTCATACTGTACCACCAGAATCTCTTCTTCAAGTCTTGGTACATTTTCTGGCTACCAGGGTGTATAGAATATGTTATCTCATGAGCTTCCTTGAGAATCAGTTCTCGAATCGATGTGATGTTTGGAACGCACAGCCTATCTTTGAACCATACCACTCCTTCTGCATCTTCATGGAAATCTGGACCTTTCCCATCTATGATAAGTTGTCGGCTCTCGTTGATCTTTTTGTCATCCTTCTAACCTTTTCTGATGTCTTGCTCCAAAGTGGGTTCAGGTCAATTGTCACTCCTTAAGTGTTGTTCAGAAATCCGAGACTTAGCCTGTCGAATTCCTTTGCTAGCTCGAATAGCATCGGGTGAGCGGCCAACATATTGACTTGACTTTTCCTGCTAAGAGCATCTGCAACCACATTTGCTTTGCTTGGGCGATAATGAATCTCTAGCTCATAGTTTTTGATCAATTCCAGCCATCTTCGCTGCCTCATGTTTAACTCTGACTGAGTAAATATGTACTTGAGGCTCTTGTGGTCCGTGTAGATATCATACTTCTGCCCGTAAAGATAATGTCTCCAGGTCTTCAGTGCATGAACCACTGCTGCTAGCTCCAAATCATGAGTGGGGTAATTCTTCTCATGAACTTTCAATTGTCGGGACGAGTATGCCACTACTTTCCCTTCCTGCATAAACACACATCCCAGTCCGGTGTACGAAGCATCACAATATACTGAGAATGACTTGTGAACATCTGGTAAAACCAACACCGGTGCTGTTGTCAGCTTCTGCTTCAATCTTTCAAATGATTCTTGGCACGCTGGGGTCCACTTGAAATCAACCTTCTTTGCTAGCAAGTGATGTGGACATGGATGTGTTTCCCTTTGAGATACCCCCTGGATTACCACCTGAGTTGCCTCCAAATTTTTGGGGTAGTCCCACTTTTAACATTTCAGATTTGAAGCCATATATGGGTGACGAAGATGAGATCGAGTCAAGGATGACTCCAATTCAAGAGGAGGAGGATGATGAGGACATCACTTCTATACATACAATGAATGGACCGATAACACGATCGCGTGCACGACAGCTAAATCTCCAGGTACGTTCTACCCTAGTCAATTGTGTTTTAGAGCTTACGCTTGGGGCCATGGATGTTTTGATGATTAGGAACCTTGGAGAGGACCAGCAAGGACTTGGGAAAGGCCTAGGTGTTGAGGAGGAGCAGCAAGGGCGCCACAACAGGAAAAAGATCAAGTCCGACTCGGCTGCGACTCCATCTCGGGTTCCAGGACCAGTCTGCACTAAAATGGATGCCCAAGATGCATCCGGACTCCGATTGCGACGGACTTGATATGGTTGGAAAGATAAGGAGATTATCTAACCAACCTAACTGGTTCCACCCCAAAATTCGTTTGGAGTCAACGGGAATCGTCGAAACAAGTCAGCATTCAGATTCTGTTTTGGTGCTGTGACACCGTCTGTTGGGCCGTTGGGCCGTGTATCGCGTCGGAGCCATTAGGGGCGAGTCCAGGGGTCATGCACGCCCTAATACTCTATTTATTCAGCAGCCACCGCCACATTAGGGTTGGGTTTTGCTTTAGTTAATCTGTTGAGAACAGTTCGCCGTTTAGATCGGTTTGTGAGACCCCAACTCGAGAGCGTAATTCATACATTAGCAATTTTCAGATTGTGTTCTTTCTCGTTCTTGCTTGTGTCTTCGATTCGTAGGAAAGGATTAGCCCTCATGGCAAGGTCAATCGAGCAGCGCACAGTTGATAACCAGAGGAGAAGTGGTGCTGCGATTGCGAGGTTCTAGTCTTGTTGATTGGAAGCTGGATCGCCTGTGTGACATCTCAACCAAATCGATAGTTACCTACACCTGACGGAAGATTGGGCACCCCGTTCCTATCAGCAAGGCTGTCATTGGTCTGGCAATCTTGGAGAAACCTTCAATGAAATGCCGATAATAACCGGCCATTCCAATGAAACTCTTGATTTCGCGGACATCTTTTGGTGCTTTCCAGTCCAGAATCGCTGCTACCTTCTTTGGGTCTACAACTAGTCCATCTCGGTTTATAATATGACCCAAGAATAAAACTTCGCTGATCCAGAACTCACACTTGCTGTCACACCTGGGTTTAAGGAACAAAGTCGGGTGCATCTCATACATGCACCAAATAAGACAACATATATAATAACAGAGTGTATAGAGATAATTGTCACAATATAATTAGAGTATTTATTACATAGCGGAAGTCTTACAAAATAAAAGATAAATATAACAAGACCTAAAATCTATCCTTGGCACCAGAAAGTCAACTGGGAGACGCCACCTAGATCAAGTCGAAAGCCTCAGTGTTAGGCGGCTCCTCTTCAACCACCTGTTCTTCTCCTGTGGGGGGATGTGAGATAGCAAGGGTGAGCTCACACATGTTTATCGCTCAACAAGTTGTGGGGAATAATGTGACATGAACTCACAAAAGGTGGGAGTTCATGTGAAGTGTAAGGCTGATCAACAAATAAAGGTGGAAGCTGAGCATTGCTTTTATAAGTTGGTCAAAATTTTATTAGCAGTTACTAAGTATAAGTAAATATCAAACCATAATAAATAATAGAACAAAATTAATAACAAATCCCATGCAATGCAAATGACAAATTGAATTTAAGTTCCGTAGTTTAATCATGTGAGGGTCCGAGCTGCTCATGACTGTGAGCACGTCTAGTATACCAGTTTTACACTCTACAGAAGTTACGCATCTTTACCCACAAGCCGTGTTACCCATCTGCCAAGGGGTCATGAATCCCATACACCTCTACTAAGGAAGCGAGGCAAGGTAACACTACGAGGCCTTTACAAAGTTCCACTACCTTCCGAAAAACCCGCTACAGTTTATAGGAAGCTACAGTGCAGGAATCCCTCGCCTGACCGCCATCGTAGCAAAATCAACCCAAGGACCTACCTACACTAACCACTCCCCTACTGCCCTTGCCCCTTCCAGGTAAGGTAGTTATCCACTAGCTTTCCTAATTAATCAGCTAAGGGCGTCCCATTAAACACTTGTGGTAGCACTGTTTTCCCGGGTGGTCGCTCCATGTTCTAATTAACATAATGATCTTATCATGAACATAAATAACATAACATAATAATTAGAACATGGATATAATAAAATATTATCCCAAAACCATATAAAGCAATAGCATAACTACCCAAATGATTCAGGGATAAACAAGGTAAAAGGATAAACAGACTAGGGTGACCTATTGGGTCCCATCAAAATTAAACCTATGCATTGAATAGTGATAATAAAGAATATTATTGGGTAACAAAAGTGGATCAAGGGCACAACTTGCCTGGCACTTGAGATTCCAGTTACTAGGGTGATTCTTCTTATCCTCGTGACCACACTACTAGTCGTAGCAATACAAACAGACATGGTATAGACAAAATTAACATCACACCAAACATAAGAACATACTGCATAATAATGATCTACACGTTGCTACGAGATCGTGGGAACGAGAACCACTAAGATCGGAGTTACGAGTAGGGAGTTATGATTTTATAGAAGATCTATGTGATTAAAATAACAAAATATATTATAAATTTGTTAGGACATCCCATATGGGAGAATATTCTATAAATAATTATCTCAGCATTAATCTAAGTTACAAATTGACCACATATCTTATTCTAGTAGGTTATAATGGTAAGCAATTTAACAAAACTAACCAACACACGTTAAATAAAGATCTAGTTATAAAAGAATGAAACATGGTACAATAAATGTTGTTATTGTATAGTAAATGTTTATACGAGACTAACGCAACTTGAATGGACCAAATCGGGGTTACGGATTGTGAGTTATGAATTTCTGAACATTTTATGTGTCTTATATAAGAATAATTAAGAGATTAATTTTAATACAGTTTTCATGTCAAACCAGAGGTACTATGTGATAATCAATAATATTATAAAATTATAGGAACTAGAATAGATTAAAAAGGAGTTAGTATGAATTTTCTATGAATAAAATGAGTTTCTGGAATTATTTACATACTAAAAATCATTTGCTAATTGAATTTCTGAATTTCCCTATGATTTTGGACTGCACGCCAATTCCTAGAGAAGATAGGGGCCACGGTGTAAAAGTTTCCAAGACACAGGGCACAGTAAGGCTGGTGTAATACCCGGTTTGCAAAGAAGAGAAGTTGGGGGTTGTTCCTTTTGTTTTTTTTTTTCCTTCACCCGGTTGTTGTTTTGGGGATTTGGGATTTTGTGGGAAACATTCACAACTAGGGCAGTAGAATTTATTTGGTTTGGCGCTTGCGTTGCGGTCGGGAGCTGTCGCGTGTGTTAGTTGGGCCGCAATTGGTGTTTCGGCCCATTAACCCTCCCAAACCCTAGCCGCCTCCCTCTTAACCCCTCCCCCCCATGTGCAGCCGCCCCCCCCACTTCTCTCCCTCCCTTGGCCGCCGCCCCCCCTGCCCATCTCCCTCTCTCTCAAATTTTGCAGCCACCTAAACCCTAGCCCCCCCCCCCCCAATCCCCTCCTCCCAAGGTGCCAATCCTCGCCGCTCGGATCTTTGTCGTCGTGGTGCGAGGCTTCAATCGATTTGGTGGAGGGAAGAAAGGGGGAGAATCCAAGGTGATTTTTGGTGTTCATCTCTTGTTCATTTGCGCTGCAATTTAATTGATTAGAAGTTGCGTTTGCAATTGGGTAGAGGGGGCTGTCCAGAAATTTTAGGTGGTGGAATGAACAGCAGTAGTTCTAGCAGTTTTTATGTTTTTTTCGTGAGGAATCAGGGGGAATCAGTTTGGGGATCATGTAGAGCTTTACCTAACCTTTCCAACGTGTATTTATGCGCTCAATTTGGAGTTATAAATTGAAAGTTATCACCGTTTGAATCCGGGTATGTGGCTGTCCAGAAATTTTAGGTGGTGGAATGAACAGCAGTAGTTCTAGCAGTTTTTATGTTTTTTTCGTGAGGAATTAGGGGGAATCAGTTTGGGGATCATGTAGAGCTTTACCTAACCTTTCCAACGTGTATTTATGCGCTCAATTTGGAGTTATAAATTGAAAGTTATCACCATTTGAATCCGGGTATGTGGCTGTCCAAAAAAAACAGATTTTTAGGTGGGATGAACAGCAGAAGTATTAGCAGTTTCTGGGGATTTTTCGGGAGTAATTAGGGTTAATCAGTATAAGAATCATGAAGGGCCCTTTCTTATCTTTCCAACAAGTACTTATGCGCTTGATTCGGAATTATATTTTAAAAGTTATCGCTGTTTGAATCCGAGTGTGTCGCTGCCCAAAACAGAAAAAAACAGATTGCAGGGGTTATGTTGTGGACTGTTTAGGAGTAATTAGATGTTAGAATTTAACCGTAAATTGTATACAAAACTTGTGGGGAATTTTATGTAGTTGCCTCTGGAGTTTTGTTTGACACCATGGCTGTCTTAATTTTAAAAGTTATGGAATTGCTAAGCAGCGCCGCTGCAGTTTGGTTGGTGTGGAGAAAATTGTTATCCACGGCGGGGGGGGTTGAGATTGCGCGTAGGTGCGGTGTTGTCTTTGAGTTTTTTTATATGAATTTGGTGCACTAAGTTGGGTGTCAAAAACAGGTGGTGGACTTCCGGATCGTTCTTAGAGATTTTTGCCCAAACTCCGGTGAAGGCAAGTAAACTTGTGATGGTTATTCCGTCTGGCTAATGAGGAGTCTTGTTCTTGAATATGTTGTGCTATTATGTTCATATTCATATGTTGTTTGTTATTTGAGTACTATCATTTGAGAATGTTCATGTTTCATGGATTTCATATGTTAAGTTTGAGGGTTTGATCATGTTACTCAAGTGGTTATTTTGTGGAATGAGTGGAAGTATATGACTAGCACATTTTCTTACTTGGGAAGAACTTATGATGTTGTCATGCATATTGCACTCATCATCCATTGCATTGAAGTTTCGTCGCGATCTTATGGTCCGACCGTACCGGTACATTGAGCATCATATGTTGCCCGAGAAGGGGTATGGTGCAGCTTCATATCCTTAGAGATATGGAGGCAGAAGTCATAATTGCATTTGTAGCCATGTGCATTCATGGAAGAGGTGTTGAATCTATTATGTGGATGTGGATACTTTGGACTTGTGCATGGTGATCCTACTTGGCGATGAGTTTGTAGCTACTTATTTTCTTGCTGCAATTTATTGTTCAAAAGAAGAGAAATAAGTCCGGAATACGTGGTTGTGTAAGCAGTTGATTTACAATACCCTATTTGTTGTGGTTATGTTTACTTGCTGAGATGTGTTATCTCACATCTTGCATTGTTTGATGCAGGCACCTAATTTCTGCTTGGGGAAATAGAGGGATGTAGCAGCACGGCCACTTCACCTTTAATTAAAGGAATTCTCACTTAATAATGTTGTTATTCTGAGTTGGTCAAGACTAGTGAAATACCTTGTTCTTGGTTGAGTGTTTGATTTGGGTGGGCTGAGTACCTTATTTCATCTATTTTACTTCAGTTGGGTCATAATTAAGTTTTACCACTTTTGCATTTTAGTTTCTACTACATGGTTTATATGTCTTTATACCTTGTATACACTTCATGTTTTCCCCTCCTCGTTATGCCAGTTTTCAAATGAGGTGCTGCCGAATTTTCTTGCTTCATATCATTTCTTTATTTCATCTCTTGTGTTGAGTAAGTCTGGAGGGTGGGGTTTGTGGTATTATTCATTCTGTGCGACCAGTGGGGTGTTACAGTTGGTATCAGAGGATAGGCTGTAGGTCCTAGCAAGTGGAGTAGTAATAAATTGACACACTGCACATGTAGGATGGGTTTTCTGTCTTGCTATTGATATGATTATGTTATTGTCTGTGCTAGTTTTGACATTATCTAGAGAGATGCTATGCTTATCTCATTACTTATTATTCTCGTCTCTGTGGCTGCAGCTATGCCGCCTCGTAGAGCTCGGGGTAGTCCGCAAGCTCCTAGTGGGGACTCGATGAGTCCAGCGGCAATGTTAGCCGCAATGCAGGCCATGCAGCAGGAGTTGGCCCTTCTGAGGCAAGCCATTCCTGTCGCCCCTGCGGGTGGTGCTCAGGGTGCTGGAGGTGGAGAAGTGCCCGGGGGCGCTGTCCCTGCGGGTGCTGTTCCAGGTGGCGGGGCCGAGGTGCCCCTTCCAGTCAGTGGTCTTACTCTGATGCAGTGGATGGGCATGAAGTTGGATTCTTTTGATGGCAGTGGTACTCCGGTCGAGGCGGCAGATTGGTTGACTTATGTGGAGGATAAGATGAATGTCTTCGAGATTGCGTATGGAGATCGGGTTCGCTTTGGCACTCAGTTGCTGAAGGGAGAGGCACAAATTTGGTGGAGAGGCGTGCAGGCAGCGCACTCCTCCTCACCAGGAGTCCTATCATGGGATGTTTTTATCAGGCAGTTCGAAAGGAGATTCTACCCGGTCACCTTTCTGGAGAAGATGAAGATTGACTTGCAGTCCTACAAGCAGGAGAAGAAGTCTGTCACGGAGTATGAGGTGGGCTTCAACAAGATGGTCCGCTTTGTCCCTCATGTGGCTTATAATGAGATGGAGAAGGCGAGCCAGTTCCGTCAGGGTCTGAAGCCTTCTATCAGGCATGCACTGGGGGCCTTTCCGTTGGTGGACTTCCGTACCACGGTGGAGCAGGCGCTGGGTGTGGAAATGCAACACCAGTACACCATGGAGTCGCAGAAGTCTGCGGCTGTTGATCAGCCTCGTAGCCAGGACACGAGGAGGGGCAGCACTGGAGGTCCAGCTCACAAGAGGGGCAAGTCTCAGCATCAGCGCCACCATCCTTACCGTGGCAAATCTTCTGACTCGGGTACTTCGGGAGGAAGTACTCAGAGGTTTCGGGCCGTTCCTAAGCCCGGGTTGGGGCTGGTGTGCTTCCGCTGTGGAGATGCGCATCGCCGTGCAGAGTGCCAGTGGAGTGGCAGGTGTTCGATCTGCAGTCAGGACCACAAGGATGTGGTGTGTAGGAGGAATCCCAATGGGAAGCTCAGATGGGAGCCGGTGACTTCCTCCTCTTCTCAGGGCACTATCAACATGATGTCAAGTGCTGAGCAGCAGTTTTCAGTTCCTCTTCCTCCACAGCAGCTTTATGTGCCTGGGACTTCTCAGTTTGTGCCGATGCAGGGTTTTCCCCAGTATCAGGTCGCGCCTACTCCTGCACCGTCTGCCCCTATGCTGACTCAGATTGGAGCTCCGCGCCAGCCTCCTCCGGTGGCTCAGTGGGGTTCTTCTGTTAATTTTACTCCGGGAGCTTCCTCTTCTGCGGGTATTTCTGGAGCTTATGTGCTACCCGCTGCGGATGGCAGGGAGCAAGGAGACGTGGTGACAGGTACGATTTCAGTTGATTCATTTGCAGCCCATGCTCTTTTTGACTCTGGCGCTAGCTATTCGTTTGTTTCGGAGGATTTTGTGTCGCGGGCTGGTCTTTCGGTGCAGAGGTTGGGTCACCCAATTTTGGTTAGTTCTGCTAATGGCTCCATTAGTAGCTGTTCAGTTTGTCAGGGGTGTTCCATCATTCTTGCTGATGAGGTTTTTTCGGCCAATTTGGTGGTGATTTCCTTGGGGGCATTTGATGTTATCTTGGGTATGGATTGGTTATCCCAGTATCGCGCGGTTATATCCTGCTTCTGGAAGACAGTATTATTGCAGGCGCCGTCGGGTAAGGAGGTGGTATTCTTGGGAAGTTCCCCGAAGTTCACATTATCCTTGTTGGCGCAATTGATTCCTGATCGCCGGTCAAGGAAGTCGGGGATCTTTTTCTCTATGGTGGTGGAGGGTGAGGCTGCCTTGCGGGTGCAGGACATCCGGGTGGTGTGTGACTTTGCTGACGTGTTTCCGGCTGAGCTTCCAGGCATTCCTCCGGAGCGCGATGCAGCTTTTGAGATTAAGCTGATCCCGGGTACGCAGCCTATTCATAAGGCCCCGTATCGAATGGCTCCAAAGGAGCAGATTGAATTAAAGCGGCAACTAGATGACCTGCTGGCTAAAGGCTTCATTAGGCCTAGCAGGTCTCCATGGGCTTCCCCAGTATTGTTTGTTGAGAAGAAAGATAAAAGCAAGCGGCTGTGTGTGGATTATCGCGCTTTGAATCAAGTGACAATCAAGAATAAATATCCGCTTCCCCGAATTGAGGTCCTCTTTGAGCAGTTGAGGGGTGCCCAGGTGTTCTCCAAAATTGATTTGAACTCTGGTTATCATCAATTGAGGATTCGTGAGGAGGATATTGAGAAGACTGCCTTCTGTACCAGGTATGGGCATTATGAGTTCATAGTCATGTCTTTTGGCTTAACTAATGCCCCTGCTGCCTTTATGGAAGCAATGAATAGGATGCTGCATGAATTCCTGGACGACTTTGTGGTCGTGTTCCTAGATGATATTCTGATTTATTCAAAGACCGAGGCCGAGCATGAGCAGCATCTTCGTCTCGTTCTGGGTGCCCTAAGGAAGAATCAATTCTATGGCAAGCTGAAGAAGTGCGCCTTTTGGCTATCCGAAGTGGCTTTCCTGGGGCACGTGATTAATCAGCAGGGTATTGCGGTTGATCCCAAAAATGTTGCGGCTGTGGTGGAGTGGAAGAGACCCTCTAGTGTCTCTGAAATTCGAAGTTTTTTGGGGCTTGCTGGGTATTATCGGCGCTTCGTACCAAATTTCTCCAGCATTGCTAAGCCTTTGACTAGGCTCTTGGAGAAGGGTGTTCCCTTCGTCTGGTCCAGCGATTGTGAGGTCAGTTATCAGTCATTGAAGAGCAAGTTGGTGGACGCCCCTATCCTAGCTTTGCCTGAGAGTGGTAAGCATTTCACAGTTTATACGGATGCTTCGCGTATTGGTCTTGGCTGTGTGCTGATGCAGGAAGGCAAAGTGATTGCTTACGGCTCAAGGCAGTTGAGGAAGCATGAGGGGAATTATCCGACTCATGATCTGGAATTGGCCGCCGTGGTTTTTGCTCTAAAGTCGTGGAGGCATTATCTTTATGGCGAGGCTTGTGACATTTTCACTGATCACAAAAGTCTCAAATATATTTTCACTCAGAAGGAGCTGAATTTGAGGCAGCGGCGGTGGCTGGAATTGATTAAAGATTATGATTTGTCCATTCATTATCACCCGGGGAAGGCTAATGTGGTGGCGGATGCCCTTAGCAGGTCCGGGTTTCCAAAGGTGGCCTTGCCATTGATCGCTGATCTGGACCGTTTGGGGATCGCTTTGTGTTATGTTGGCACCGCTAGCGAGGAGACTCAGATGCTTATTCAATCCTCTCTTATGGAGAGAGTGCGTGTGGCTCAGCAGCAGGATCGTCTTTTGCAGGAAGCTCGAAAGAGGGTTGGTGATGTTAAACCGCGGGAGTTTACCATTGATGAGAATGATTTGGTTCGTTTCAGGGGCCGTCTTTGTGTGCCTCAGAAATCAGAGGTGAAGCTGGATATCCTGCGAGAAGCTCATAAAACGCCGTACACCGTCCATCCTGGCGAAACCAAAATGTACCGGGATTTGAAACAAAATTTCTGGTGGAAGCGGATGAAGGTTGACATTTCTAAATATGTGGCCGCCTGTGAAGTATGTCAGCGCGTGAAGGCCGAACATAAGCGGCCTGCAGGTTTGCTGAAGCCATTAGAAATTCCAGAGTGGAAATGGGAGCATATCACCATGGATTTTGTGGTGGGTCTACCTCGTTCCCCTCGTGGCAGGGATGCTATTTGGGTGGTAGTGGATCGCTTGACTAAGTCTTCGCATTTTATTCCCATGAAGACCACAAATTCAGCTTCAGATTTGGTTCCCTTATATATGAAGGAGGTAGTCAGGCTTCATGGGGTACCTAAGTCTATTGTTTCTGATCGAGACTCCAAATTTGTATCCAAATTCTGGGAGAGTCTCCATAGTGCTTTGGGCACCAAGCTTTCGCTTAGTGTCGCTTTTCACCCTCAGACGGATGGTCAGTCCGAGCGAACAATCCAAACCTTGGAAGACATGTTGCGTGCTTGTGTTCTGTCTTGGAAGGGTAGCTGGGAAGATCATCTTGCTCTGGCAGAATTTGCTTATAACAACAGCTACCAGGCTAGCATCAAGATGGCGCCATTTGAGGCTTTGTATGGCAGGCAGTGTATCTCTCCTCTGTGCTGGGAGACTTTGGGAGAGAGATCCCTGGTTGGTCCTGATTGGGTTCAGCAAACTTCTGAAAAGGTTCGGGAAATTTGTCAGAATATTTTGGCAGCTCAGAGTCGTCAGAAGAGTTATGCTGATGTGAGGAGGCGGGATCTGGAATTTGCTGTGGGTGACCAAGTCCTTCTCAGGGTATCACCCACTAAGGGAGTGGTTCGATTCGGTGTCTCTGGGAAGCTCAGCCCGAGATACATTGGACCGTTCACTATCTTGGCTCGAGTGGGCAGCCTGGCTTATCGCTTGCTGTTGCCGGATTCTATGGCAGGGGTACACCCGGTTTTTCATGTCTCTATGTTGAGGAAGTTCTTGCGGGATCCGGACCATCAGATTGAGATGGAACCAATTGCGGTGCAGCAGGATCTGACACTGGAGTGTCGTCCGGTGCGTATATTGGAATTCTCGGAGCGTGTGTTGAGGAAGAGATCAATTAAGTATGTCAAGGTCTTATGGTCTAATCAGTCGGAGCGCGAGGCTACGTGGGAACTAGAGGAGCTGATGCGGCAGAAGTACCCGGAACTTTTCGTTGTGGGTAAGTGTGGTTGATTCATTAATCTTTTCTTTTGTCATTCCGATAGAAACGTCAGAATTCGAGGTCGAATTCTTTTTAAGAGGGGTAGAGTGTAATACCCGGTTTGCAAAGAAGAGAAGTTGGGGGTTGTTCCTTTTGTTTTTTTTCCTTCACCCGGTTGTTGTTTTGGGGATTTGGGATTTTGTGGGAAACATTCACAACTAGGGCAGTAGAATTTATTTGGTTTGGCGCTTGCGTTGCGGTCGGGAGCTGTCGCGTGTGTTAGTTGGGCCGCAATTGGTGTTTCGGCCCATTAACCCTCCCAAACCCTAGCCGCCTCCCTCTTAACCCCTCCCCCCCATGTGCAGCCGCCCCCCCCCCCACTTCTCTCCCTCCCTTGGCCGCCGCCCCCCCCCTGCCCATCTCCCTCTCTCTCAAATTTTGCAGCCACCTAAACCCTAGCCGCCCCCCCCCCCCCAATCCCCTCCTCCCAAGGTGCCAATCCTCGCCGCTCGGATCTTTGTCGTCGTGGTGCGAGGCTTCAATCGATTTGGTGGAGGGAAGAAAGGGGGAGAATCCAAGGTGATTTTTGGTGTTCATCTCTTGTTCATTTGCGCTGCAATTTAATTGATTAGAAGTTGCGTTTGCAATTGGGTAGAGGGGGCTGTCCAGAAATTTTAGGTGGTGGAATGAACAGCAGTAGTTCTAGCAGTTTTTATGTTTTTTTCGTGAGGAATCAGGGGGAATCAGTTTGGGGATCATGTAGAGCTTTACCTAACCTTTCCAACGTGTATTTATGCGCTCAATTTGGAGTTATAAATTGAAAGTTATCACCGTTTGAATCCGGGTATGTGGCTGTCCAGAAATTTTAGGTGGTGGAATGAACAGCAGTAGTTCTAGCAGTTTTTATGTTTTTTTCGTGAGGAATTAGGGGGAATCAGTTTGGGGATCATGTAGAGCTTTACCTAACCTTTCCAACGTGTATTTATGCGCTCAATTTGGAGTTATAAATTGAAAGTTATCACCATTTGAATCCGGGTATGTGGCTGTCCAAAAAAAAACAGATTTTTAGGTGGGATGAACAGCAGAAGTATTAGCAGTTTCTGGGGATTTTTCGGGAGTAATTAGGGTTAATCAGTATAAGAATCATGAAGGGCCCTTTCTTATCTTTCCAACAAGTACTTATGCGCTTGATTCGGAATTATATTTTAAAAGTTATCGCTGTTTGAATCCGAGTGTGTCGCTGCCCAAAACAGAAAAAAACAGATTGCAGGGGTTATGTTGTGGACTGTTTAGGAGTAATTAGATGTTAGAATTTAACCGTAAATTGTATACAAAACTTGTGGGGAATTTTATGTAGTTGCCTCTGGAGTTTTGTTTGACACCATGGCTGTCTTAATTTTAAAAGTTATGGAATTGCTAAGCAGCGCCGCTGCAGTTTGGTTGGTGTGGAGAAAATTGTTATCCACGGCGGGGGGGTTGAGATTGCGCGTAGGTGCGGTGTTGTCTTTGAGTTTTTTTATATGAATTTGGTGCACTAAGTTGGGTGTCAAAAACAGGTGGTGGACTTCCGGATCGTTCTTAGAGATTTTTGCCCAAACTCCGGTGAAGGCAAGTAAACTTGTGATGGTTATTCCGTCTGGCTAATGAGGAGTCTTGTTCTTGAATATGTTGTGCTATTATGTTCATATTCATATGTTGTTTGTTATTTGAGTACTATCATTTGAGAATGTTCATGTTTCATGGATTTCATATGTTAAGTTTGAGGGTTTGATCATGTTACTCAAGTGGTTATTTTGTGGAATGAGTGGAAGTATATGACTAGCACATTTTCTTACTTGGGAAGAACTTATGATGTTGTCATGCATATTGCACTCATCATCCATTGCATTGAAGTTTCGTCGCGATCTTATGGTCCGACCGTACCGGTACATTGAGCATCATATGTTGCCCGAGAAGGGGTATGGTGCAGCTTCATATCCTTAGAGATATGGAGGCAGAAGTCATAATTGCATTTGTAGCCATGTGCATTCATGGAAGAGGTGTTGAATCTATTATGTGGATGTGGATACTTTGGACTTGTGCATGGTGATCCTACTTGGCGATGAGTTTGTAGCTACTTATTTTCTTGCTGCAATTTATTGTTCAAAAGAAGAGAAATAAGTCCGGAATACGTGGTTGTGTAAGCAGTTGATTTACAATACCCTATTTGTTGTGGTTATGTTTACTTGCTGAGATGTGTTATCTCACATCTTGCATTGTTTGATGCAGGCACCTAATTTCTGCTTGGGGAAATAGAGGGATGTAGCAGCACGGCCACTTCACCTTTAATTAAAGGAATTCTCACTTAATAATGTTGTTATTCTGAGTTGGTCAAGACTAGTGAAATACCTTGTTCTTGGTTGAGTGTTTGATTTGGGTGGGCTGAGTACCTTATTTCATCTATTTTACTTCAGTTGGGTCATAATTAAGTTTTACCACTTTTGCATTTTAGTTTCTACTACATGGTTTATATGTCTTTATACCTTATATACACTTCATGTTTTCCCCTCCTCGTTATGCCAGTTTTCAAATGAGGTGCTGCCGGATTTTCTTGCTTCATATCATTTCTTTATTTCATCTCTTGTGTTGAGTAAGTCTGGAGGGTGGGGTTTGTGGTATTATTCATTCTGTGCGACCAGTGGGGTGTTACAGCTGGACTACGGGTTGAGTACCCAGAAAGGCAGGGGCTCATATGAAAGACCCCCCACTCGAAGGGGTATCCTTTGATATGGACCAGTGGATCCAAATCCAACGACTCTGATTAGAGACACACCACACTGAAACCTACATGCTACTAGGACCACACTATTCAACATCTACGGCTCAAATTTTATTAAAGCACGCTCTGATCACGACCACCCGATCCAGAATCTGAGGCCCGGATTTAATTCCCACGAAAGGGTACGCTCTACCTAATCGCAACTGTTCAACCATGATCTAACGGTTCGCATCACCCCTGACCCTGATCAAATCCTAGCCCCCCATTTCGGATCCGAGGACTCCCACATGGCTTCTTCCTCCGACCGAGCTGGGCGGCGAGATCCTGCCCCATCCGCGGCGACGCACAAAAACCGGCGACCAGATCGACGCCCAAGAGCCCCAACAGCTACCCCGGATGGCGCTACGCGTATTCGAGACAAAGACGAAATGGTGGAAGCAGTTCTTACCAAGCTTGGTGGCGCAGAATTCCCTAGCCACGGAGAAGGCAGATCTGCGGCGGAGTTACAGCTCCGGCGAGCGATTCACAAGCTCTGAAGAGGTTATGCGCCTGCCCCTGCCCACAAGCAAGCTCCACCAGTTCACGCGGTGATTTCTGAGCAGTTGCCAAGGTCAGAAACAACCCACATCCAAGATGGTCAACGACGGCGGCAACCTCTATTCACTTTTCATTGAACTCTTCTTTTGCCGGTGGGTGAGGTTCAAGCGTGTGGGTCAGGGTTCAATGTGATGGTCCGTGACCCGGCCTTAAATAGTTGAAGGTGGGAGCAAAGTCCGCGTGTTTGTTACACCGACCTCCGTGGATTTCGTGGTGGTTGGTTCCATCGTTGCCGCGCGAGGTGGAGGACGGTTCTGGCCTCCCTGGCCCACCAGTAAGAGACTAAGGTGGGCGTGGCATGAAACCGTGACTCTGATCAGAGGAGCCCACCAGTCAGCGAAACGAGAAGGAAGGAGCGCGCGCGGAATTGGCTGCACGCGGGCCCCACCTGTCGGTTACATGACGCAGCGCACGCCCAACGCTGGCGAGATGGGCTGACGGGGGAAAGAGAAGAAGTGGTCAGGTGGGCCGAATTGTGCAGGAGCGGCCCAGGTTAGTGTTTTTTCCTTTATTCTTTTTCTTGCTTTCTTATTCCAAATTTCTATTTCTACTTCCAAATTCAACTCAGATTTTAGGTTTAAAATTCAAAATAAATGTAAAGTCAAAACTCCAATATGAATGTGACAATATCTTATTAATTAATTAATTAATTTCCCTATTTAGACAAATGCTTTCAAATATAAAGCTCATACACACTAAAATAGAGAATAGGTATTTTAAAAATATAATTTCTAGTTTGTACTATTCTTTAGTGAATAATTAAAAATATATTTTAATAAAGAAGTAACAAATTTATATGGAGATTATTTTAAATCTTTATTGGAAACATAATTATGTTATGTGGTGTTGTCCCACATGTAAGAAAATTTTTATTGGAGGATTTTCTAGCACCAGAAACCTTGGAGGGTTTATTTACTATTATTTTTATTTATTTATTTATTTATTTATTTATTTTCTTCAAATTTTCAAAATGAGATTTTAGGTGCTACACTTGCTAAGCTTGGCATACAACTGGCAATCTCGTAGCCTCTGAAGTACCTTCCTCAAATGTTCCTCATGCTCTTGCTCATTCTGGGAATATACAAGAATATCGTCAATGAACACTACTACGAACTTTTCGAGGTAGTCCATGAACACACTGTTCACCAGGTACATGAAGTAAGCTGGCGCATTCATCAATACGAATGACATAACCATGAACTCATATAATCCATACTTGGTGATGAATGCTGTTTTCGGTATGTCTGAGGGTCGGTGTGGGGGATAGATATCCCTCGGGTCCACCGGAAGGATAAAATACCTCATGAAAGGCCCAAGGGCCCCATAATTCATAAGGTCATCCCCTCGTGGGCATGGGGAGGAACGACCAGTGAAGCGGATTGACGCAAGGCCAGGTTGGCGCAAGCCCAGACGGCCCAACGAATTTGAGCGGTGACCACAACAGTGACCCGACCTTCCCGCATAGGAGCCCCGTGCAACGGAACCAAGCGAGGATGGGTCGGCTGAATTATAGGATGATAAACTCAGTTGGTTCGCTATTTCTTAGGCATACGTTGTAATCATATCTGCATGTAACGCCCCACGGTCGAATATATAAGGCCTAGGGGGCACCCCTTCAGAGCGATGACCCATGACTTAGCTACCAACACCGGCTCTCTACATTTCCAACACTAGAGAACCTCCTTGTAACCCACTGCATAGAGTACTCACGCCAGGACGTAGGGTATTACGCATCTCAAAGCGGCCCGAACCTGTACACAACTATCCACTATCTCTCGTGCATTTAGCACGAACCATCGAGCTACAGTCGATAACACCTTCCTACTCCAAAAAACACCTTGAGGGGCAACCCCGGGTGTGCGGTCGGACCTAAAACACCGACAGCTGGCGCGCCAGGTAGGGGGTGTGTCATCGATCCAAGCTAGCTCAATGGCTGTCACCTTCCAGCACAAGATTATCCTCCGCCCCGAATCCATGTTCTGCTTCGGAACTATCTCATTTGTAGCAGATGAGGAAGGAACTCTACATCGCATCATGGATACTTCGAAGAGAAAGTCTTCCCCAAAGATCTCCGAGAAAATTGGGGCAAAGCAGGGAAAAGTGCAACCTCCGGTGCTCCGAGAAAAGATCACCTTCAACAAGCTAGGAGCTGAGGGTCCGTCAGCCCGGAGGACTCCGCTGTCCACCTCTCCAATGAAAGAATGGACACGGATTACATGGAAAAAGGAAGCAAATTAGACAAAGGATCGTCAATCTGGTCTCTCTGTGCCTTCGTCCTCAAAGGAGGGCAGAAAGAAGATCGCCATGACAACTGTTCCATTCTACCCCGACGTCCTCTTCATTGGAAGGGTAGAATCGCCCCCCATCTCCAACGACGAACCGACCGCACCTGGAGAGGAACCTCCTCAGCGGGAATCCCGCTAACGAAGGAACCGACACCGAAATATCCGGCGACATCACGAGGCCGGAGAACGAGACCCGGTGCAACCCGTATCGCGAGACAAGGTCTCGGAGATGGGAGAAACTCCGGAAGAACGTGTCTTCAGGGAAAGAAGGAATTCCTGATGACGCGATCTTCGACGGGCTCAAGAATAGGCCGAGCAGGAAACAAGGCAACGCTGGGAAAATCCACTCTTCGGACGCAACCTAAACCCCGATTTCGCCCGAGCTATGAACACGCCGAGTGAAGTCGGTGGAGTATTGGCTCGGATAGCTGATGGCCTCCCCCGGACTCCCGACGCCGAGGGCTACCGGCGGTTGTTCACTCAAGCAGCCAATCATCTTCTACCCCTCGCTCACCCACTGAACGATCTACGACACGCAATCAATAGTTAGCGGGACGCACGGAGCTCCATCAACGCCTCGGGCGAACGACGACACAAGAACGAAATCCATCGCCAAGAAGAGTACGACCGGGATCACGGCATCCCAGCATGGAGTCAGGCTACCAGGACCGAGTCGGCCACGGCTTCAACTGGTGGCACCACCCGGGGACGGTCGAGGCACCACGACAATCGCTCCCCTCCCTAGGACAGACAACATCATCGACGACAGGAGGACACGTGTGGAGTATCGGCACTTACACCGCACCTCAGGGCCATTCAATGGCCCCCTAACTTCAAGGTATCCAACGTCGACAAATATGAACCTAAGCAGGATCTAGGAGGCTGGCTGGCCGTCTACACCACGCTGCCCGAGCTGCTGGGGCGATTGAGGACGTAATGACCGCATACTTGCCTATCGTCCTCGGATAAGACGCGCTTCAATGGCTGCGACACCTACGCCGACAATGCATCGACGACTGGAGCGACTTCAGTCGGCGCTTCACCGCCAACTTTGAGTCTCTCTCCGACAAACCGGCGCAGCCATGGGACCTCAAATCCATCAAGCGCCGGGGGGACGAAACTCTTCGGTCATACCTCAAAAGGATCCAGACCATGAGAAATCGTATCCCCGAGGTCGCGGAGACAGTAGTGATCGAGGATTTCTACAGGGGATCCAACGACTCGGCCTTCGTCCGAACCATACTACAAAAGGCGCTGACTACCTCCGAGCAGCTGTTTCGGGAGGCCGACCTCTACATCACCACCGACGAATGAGCTCAGGACCTCATCGGAAAAACGAAGCCTGCGCCAACGGCGCCGCGACGCGACACGAACCAGCAACCCGACAAGCGCTGGGAGAAGAGGCCTCGTGAAGAGGTCCATGCCGCCAGACCACCCGCCTCTCGCGCCCGAGGAGGTCCTCGCGAAGGCGAGCGCACGCTGGACGACATCCTCGATGCCCAGTGCCCGTACCACAAGGACATGCGCCACACCCTCCGGAACTGCAGGGATTTCAAGCACTCCGTCGGGCACGACCGACCCTTCCAACCTCTACCTCCTCCCCCGCCGCGAGGAGGACCGGGAGAACCGCAACAACCCCAGCAACAGGAGGAAGGAAGAGGAGGAGCCTTCCCACGCGTTAACAGAGAAGTCAACGTCATCTTCGGTGGACACGGATCACAAGAAAGCAAGAGACAACAAAAGCTCAACAATCGTTAGATACTGGTGGCGGCCACCGGTCCTCCTGCCCCGTACTGATGGTCTGAGCACCCGATCACCTTCACTCGGGTAGATTAGTGGCTCAACTTCGATCACCCAGGCAAATACCCGCTCCTCGTCGATCCGGTGATCCGAGAGAGCAGGGTAAAGAAGGTACTAGTGGATGGGGGAAGCAGCATCAACGTCACCTTGCCCCGGACGCTCCAAGGCCTAGGAGTTCCCCTCAAAGAGCTCCACGAGTCGAAGACACCCTTCTTCGGCATCATGCCGACTGAAGGAGAGTACCCGCTAGGCCACATCTACATCCCGGTCACCTTCGGAACTCTGGAAAACTACAGAACCGAGTTCCTGAGGTTCGAGGTGGCAAACTTCGACTGCGGATACAACGCCATCATCGGGAGGCCCGGATTGGCGAAGTTCATGGCTATTCCAGATTATACATACATGATATTGAAGATGCCAGGACCACAAGGGATCATAACTATGCGCGCTGACTTCCAAGGCGCCGCAGAATGTTTCCGAGTCGCCATTCAGGCGGCCCTCACCACCAAACCATCGGCGACTTCTTCGGCACAGGCGAACTCAAAGCCTGAGGAAGACCTCGCGGTATGTCACACCCGGCTTTAAGGAACAAAGCCAAGTGCATCTCATACATGCGCCAAGAAGACAACATATATAATAACAGAGTGTATAGAGATAAATGTCATAAAACATTAGAGTATTTATTACATAGCGGAAGACTTATTACAAAATAAAGTAATAAAGATAAAACGAACTAAGGATCGTCGACGCCAATGTCAACTGAGAAACGCCTCCTAGATCAGATCATACTCCTCGCCTTGTGGCTCCTCCTAAACCACCTGCTCTTCTCCTATTGGGGGGGTGTGAGACAGCAAGGGTGAGCTCACACATGATCATAGCTCAACAAGTTGTGGGGAACCAGTGGACATAAACTCACAAAGGTGTGAGTTCATGTGATGTGTAAGGCTAATCAATGATAGGGGTTAAAGCTGAGCATTGCTTTTAAGTAGTTGGTCAAAATTTTATTAGCAGTTACTAAGTGTAAGTAAATACCAAACCATAAATAAAGTAATAGAACAAAATTAATAACAAACCCATGCAATGCAAATGACAAAATTGAATTTAAGTTCCATAATTTAAACATCAGAGAGTCCTGAGCCGCTCATGACCGTGAGCTCGGCTAGTATACTAGTTTTACACTCTGCAGAGGTTGTACCCTTTACCCACAAGTCATGTTACCTATCTGCCATGGGGTCGTGAATCCCATACACCTCTACCTAGGAAGCGCGGCAGGGCAACACTACGAGGCCTTTACAAAGTTCCACTAGCTTCCGAAAACCCGCTACAGTTTATAGGATGTTCCAATGCAGGGTTCTTGGCTGACCGCCATCACAGCAAAATCAACCAAGGACCTCCCTACACTGACCACTCCCCTACTGCCCTTGCCCCTTTCGGGTAAGGTAGTCTTCCACTAGCTTTCCTAATTAGTCAGCCAAGGGCGTCCCATTAAACCCTTGTGGTGGCACGTGTTACTCAAGTTAAGCTCTATGTTCCAATTAACATTAATGATCTCAACATGAACATAAATAGAATAACAAAAAGAATTGGAACATAGAGGTAATAAATGATTATCCCAAAACCATGTAAAGCAATAGCAAACTACCCAAGTGATTCAGGGGTAAACAAGGTAATGAGATAAACAATCTAGGGTGACCTATTGGGTCCCATCAAAATTAACCTATGCATGGATAAGTGATATTAAAGAACATTATTGGTAAAAAGTGGTCAAGGGCACAACTTGCCTTCAATGAGCTCCTGCTCAGCTACTTCAACCTGCTGCTCACCAGGATCCTCAGCAACGGGCTCTTCTACTCGCCACAATACAAACAAGCACAGTGTATATAGAGAAATTAACATTACACCAAACATATAAATAAAATACACAGTAATAATCTACATATTAAAATAAAATCCTAGGAACAGGAATCATAATTTTTGGAGTTATAGAAATTAAGTTATGAATTTTCAAAGGTTTTATGTGCTTTAAGTAAGATTAAGTGTGAGGTTAATTTTCTTATTGTTGTCATGATAAAACAGAGGCTCTAGGTGATAGAGAATAAAATTACAAAATTTTAGGAACTGGAATGGATTAATTTGGAGTTAGTATGAATTTTCTATGAATTTATAAAGTTTTAGCACATATTTTTGTATTAAAAACATGTTTTCCAATTCAATTATTCCCTTTTAAACAGTTCTGGACTGGGCGCACCAATACTGAGAAAGGCAGGGACCCCGGCGCAATTAATCCCAAGACCCAGAACACTATACACTGGACAACGGGTTGTTTTTAAGTAAATCGAGGGGCTCTTACGTAAAAGTGTCCCAGCGAAAGGGTATTCATCGCCGAGAGCAGCACGATCACAAATGAACGGCCCGGATTAGACTTGGGGGCAATCCGAACCGGTACGCTATATGGACTATTGGATCAAGATCCAACGGCCCACGATTGATCCGCAATCCTAACGCGAGGGCACGATCTCACCCGTTCACGCACCGATCAACGGCTCCGGTTAACCAGCGCAAAAAGGGGTATACGCAGAGCCATCCTAGCCGTACATCGCCCGATCTATGGTCCGGATCAATCCTTGAACCGGTATGGGCTGATCTAATCGCAATCATCCGTCGTGGATCCGACGGCTGCCACACCATCTTCCTCCCCGAGGCCGGACGCGGCGGCGAAACGCACGGCACGCGGCGACACCCCACCAGAGACGCGCAGCCACAAGCCCGATGATCCATCCACCCCCGCGAACATGCGCAAAATGAAATTCCTATACTCGCGAATTTGATAGAGGGTGCCTTACCACCGATGGAGATGGCGAAGGTGCGTGGCCACGGCGATGGGCGGAAGTTCGACGGTGGCGGGAAATTGGGCGCGCACCGGTCCCCCTCCAGTCCCGCAATCGCCACTGACGCGAACCAGAGCCCCGGGCGAAGCCTCCTGGCCACCCGCAAGGTTCCAATTTAGCGCCGAGCTCTACGTACGACGGTGGCTCACGAATTTGGTGCCGCGGCGGGTTACGACATCCTCGGTTCGCGGCGACTGTGCTCAACGGGGTAGGGGAAAGGCGGAATAGTGGATAGGCGAATGAGTCCACGGCCACCTGGGCTTTATACTCGCGAAGGCGGTCAACCGAGCTCGCGACAATGGCGGTGCGCTCCGCCAAGCGCGGAGGTTCGTTCGGGTTGTGCCACGGTGACTGCACGCATGGGCCCACGCGTCAGCGCGCGTGAAGAAGCTGAGGCGCGAATGAGGAACTGACGACCGGGACCCAGGTGTCAGCGTCACAGGGATCCGAGCGCGCGCCAGGGAAACTGACGAAGCTGGCCCACATGTCGGCGCACGCCCGCGCGCGAGGTATGGGCCGCGCGGCGCATTCTGGTTGCTGGGCCGAATTCTGCTTCTGAGGCCCATCCGAGTTTAGTTCTTTTTTTCTTTTTCTTTTCTTTTATATTTTCTTCTTTCTCCATTATTTCACAAATTCAAATTTAAATACTAATTTAAATTCAAACTTGTGACTAGTTCATTCTCAAACCCTATTTGTGCAATCAAAAGTATTAGGTTTGAGGATTTTTATTCAAATATATTATTCATGTTTTCATGTTCCTTCTCTTTTCTAGATTCAAGAATTTCTTTTAGGATTTAATTTCCCTTTTTTGGTCTTTAATATTTTCTTGTTACAAAATGCACACAAAAATAAAATATTCAGCATGATGCAATGATTTAGTAGCATATCTTTTTATTAATTGTTCTTGGACAAGGTGTTCACATATGATGATGCATGAAGGTCAAACTCACATAATGAGGAATTGTTTCTCTATTGGATTTATTTCTAGCAATTTACAAAGTGGGTGTTACACGGTACCCGTGAATGAAGCTCAAGCCGTGACCTCTATGCGGCCGACTGAAGAAACCAAAAGGATCAACCTCGGGTTCGCTGATGAACGCAAAACCGCCATCATCAGCTATAGCCTGGATGACAAATAGGAAGGCGCACTCGTCCAGTTTCTACAAGATAACCGAGACATATTCGCGTGGCAACCTGCGGATATGCCGGGAGTCCCAAGAGAGCTGGCCGAGCACAAATTGAAGGTCTACCCACAGGCGAGGCTAATACGACAAAAATTATGTCGCTTTACGCCCGACAAGAGAGAAGCCATCCATGCTGAGCTGAATCGCTTGGTCGCGGCCGGATTCATTAGGGAGGTTTACATCCTTAGTGGTTAGCCAACCCTGTTCTTGTACTAAAAAATAATAAAGTGGATTGGCGCATGTGCGTTGACTATACGGATCTCAACAAACACTGTCCGAAAGATCCCTTCGGGCTTCCTAGAATCGACCAGGTGGTGGACTCGACCGCCGGATGCTCTATGCTGTCTTTCTTGGATTGCTAGTCTAGGTATCATCAGATTAGCTTGGCAAAGGAAGACGAGGAAAAAAACAACATTTATCACCCCGTTTGGAGCCTTCTGCTAAACCTCCATGCCGTTCGGCCTCAAAAACGCTGGAGCAACTTATCAGAGGGCTATTCAGACATGCTTAGCCGACCACTAGGGCAAGCGTGTGGAAGCTTATGTAGATGACATGGTGATCAAGACAGAGGATTCAGAAAATTTCATTGAAGATTTATAGCTGGTCTTCAACAGTCTACGATGATACAGATGGAAGCTTAATCCCGAAAAGTGCATTTTTGGAGTGCCAGCAGGAAAGTTGCTCGGGTTTTTTGTCAGCCACCAAGGAATTGAAGCCAATCCAGAAAAGATCGAGGCTATCATGAGAATGGAAGCACCACGATCACAGAAGAAAGTTCAAAGACTCACCGGGTGTATGGCAGCCCTAAGCAGGTTCATATCAAGGCTGGGAGAAAAAGGCTTACCATTCTATAAGTTACTCAAGAAGGTGGATAAATTCCAGTGGACTTTAGAAGCATAGGAAGCATTAGATGCGTTGAAAAAGTTCTTGACAACACCACCGGTGCTGAAACCGCCGCACCGAGCCACGCCGACTCAACCGACTGAAGATTTGCTATTATACATCTCTTGCACGACTCACGTGGTGAGCACCGTGTTGGTAGTCGAGCGGGCAGAAGAGGGACATGCATACCCAGTACATCATCCTGTCTATTTCATCAGTGAAGTTTTGGGGTCCTCGAAGAAGAAATACCCTCAAGTCCAGAAGCTATTATATGCAGTACTTCTAACTGCACGCAAGCTCCGTCACTACTTCGACGACCACAAAGTCATAGTAGTCACTGGGTTTCCGATAGGAGATATTCTTCACAACAAAGAAGCTATCGGGAGAATAGCCAAGTAGGCCTGCGAGCTGGGATCTCATGACATTGAATTCTGACCTCGCACTGCTATCAAAACTCAAGCACTGGTTGACTTCGTATCAGAGTGGACTGAGCAGCAGGTACCGGATAACCCGGAAATCGTAGAAGTGTGGCGAATGTATTTCGACGGCTCGTTGAAGCTGTAGGGAGCAGGTGCAGGGATCCTATTTATTGCACCTGGAGGTGAACAACTCAAATATGCTCTTCAATTGTTATTCCCGGCATCCAACAATGTGGCCGAATACGAAGCTCTGATTCATGGACCGAACATTGCCATGTCACTGAGCATCAAGAGACTGATGGTGTATGGAGATTCACTGGTGGTCATAAGTCAGATTAACAAAGAATGGGACTGCTCGAATGACTCCATGGGAAAATACTGCACTGCTGTCCAGAAACTAGAAGACAAATTTGAAGGTTTGGAATTTCATCATGTGGAGAGAGACCGCAATGCAGTAGCTGATGCATTGTCTAAACTAGGATCCAGTTAGAGTCAGGTCCCGCCTGGAGTTTTCGTCCAAGAAGTATCGTGCCCGAGCATTTCAATGGATCAGGTGGAAGAATGCAACGCTCTGAGCCAACCAGAGTCAGATTCTGATGACTGGAGGGAGCCAATCATCAAGTACATAAAAAATGAGGAGGAACCAGACGACAAAAATACAGCAGAACGGATTGCAAGACAATCAGCTCATTATACTCTCATCGGAGAAACGCTATACAGAAGGGGCGCATCAGGAGTCTTCATGAAATGCATTCTCTCGACCACCGGAAAGCAACTGCTAGAAGAGGTTCATGCTGGGCAATGTGGGGTACATGCAGCCTCCAGGACCCTGGTTGGGAAGGTCTTCAGATCAGGTTTCTGCTGGCCAACAGCAAAAAGTGATGCGGCCGAGTTAGTTCAGAGGTGTGAAGCCTGCCAGTACTTGTCAAAACAGCAGCATCTACCGGCACAGCAACTACAAACCATACCCGTAACTTGGCCATTCGCATGCTGGGGATTGGATATGATTGGACCTTTCAAAAAAGCTCAAGGAGGATACACTCATGTATTGGTTGCTATCGACAAATTCACTAAGTGGATAGAGTCCAAACCCATTGCTTCTCTAACTTCAGCTAAGGCAGTGGAATTCATACAAGATATAATATTCAGGTTTGAAATACCAAATAACATCATAACCGACCTAGGATCCAACTTCACAAGCTCAGAGTTCTTCGATTTCTGCGAGCAAAAGAGCATTCAGATCAAATATGCCTCGGTGGCGCACCCAAGAGCCAACGGGCAGGTAGAAAGAGCCAACGAGATGATATTGGAGGCGCTCAGAAAGAAAGTCTTCGACAAGAATGAAAAGTTCGCAGGAAAGTGGATCAGAGAGCTGCCGTACATTGTTTGGAGCCTGAGAACTCAACCTAGTCAAGCCTTGCATGGAAACACTCCTTTCTTCATGGTCTACGGTTCGGAGGCGGTGCTACCTGCTGATCTCAAGTTTGGGGCACCAAGGTTGATTTTTGAAAACATAGCAGAAGATGAAGCCACTAGACTGGAGGATGTTGACGTACTCGAGGAAGAGTGACTGAACACAGTGATTCAATCAGCACGGTATCAGCAGACTCTGAGGCGCTATCACGATAAGGCCATACGGCATCGATCCTTCGCAGTGGGAGATCACGTCCTCCGCCGAATTCTAACGGGGGAGGGACGGCACAAGCTATCGCCTCTATGGGAAGGACCATTCATGGTAGCGGAAGTTACTCGGCCTGGATCATGTCGTCTCACATAGATGGATGGCACAGAAGTTGGGAACTCATGGAACATAGAACATCTCAGGAAGTTTTACCCCTAGCTATATCTCAAAAGCTATTGGGACGGCGATGTATTCTATAAACTGGGAAATATATCATCAATAAAAAGACTTCAAGAGCACTCAAGTTGTTCACTATCAACCTACATTCTTACTTAACTCAGGGTGGCCACTATACCCTGCTAACGGAGCAATCGGCTTAAGTCGGCAATGATTAAGGCGGTGCGACATGCTCACGCTTACTTAACTCAGGGTGACCACTATACCCTGCTAACGGGGCAATCGGCTTAAGTCGGCGATGACTTAAGACGGTGCGACATGCTCACTCTTACTTAACTCGGGGTGACCACTATACCCCGCTAACGGAGCAATCGGCTTAAGTCGGCGATGACTTAAGGCGGTATGACATGCTCACGCTTACTTAACTCGGGGTGACCACTATACCCTGCTAACGGAGCAATCGGCTTAAGTCGGCGATGACTTAAGACGGTGCAACATGCTCACGCTTACTTAACTCGGGGTGACCACTATACCCTGCTAACGGAGCAATCGACTTAAGTCGGCAATGACTTAAGGCAATGCGACATGCTCACGTCTACTTGACTCGGGGTGATCACTATACCCCTAATAACAGAGCGATCGATTTAAGTTGGCAACGACTTAAATTGGCGCGGCACATTCGGCGCGTTCGCGATTATTCATCCCAGGGCGATCTCTATGCCCCACGAAAAAATTTCAAAACCATCATAATGCACTTACTTTTACGACTGTAGATACCGTTGAATTCTAACAACGGGAAAACAATAACAGCATTCAGTACCGAAAAGTGTTTTCTAACGAAACATCCGAGCACACTAACCATATACTCAAGGCATTCAGTGTTTTCTATTTAGATGTATTCTCAGGGGCAACCGACGAAGAGGGATGACTCGAGGAATCAGGAGCTGCATTCACGTCCGCAACTATGTCACCAGGAACAACCACACTGGGTCTTCTCATCAGGATCCGCCCCGCGCGGATGGCTTTGTCCATAGCTCTGTCGCGCTGAGCCCTCAAAGTAGCAGAAGCGTCTTCAGCAGCCTTGACAGCCAACCGAGCGGCCTCTAGCTCCTGGGCGACCGACTTCTTGGAAGCACGTAGATCCTTGATGACAGTATCCTTGCTCGACACCAATTTCCTGAGGCGAATCATATCATCCAGGGACTCTTGCAACTTGTAACGATGGTTATCCAAGTCTTCCTTGGTGAAACGATGGCTCCTCTCTAAGACGGTCAACGAGTTGCTGGCGTTGCGATATAACTTGTCTAGGTTGTCGTGAGAAGTAGCAAGAGCACACTTCTCCTTCTGCAGACAAGGGCCAATTTCTCCAACGTCAAGCAAGCACTAAAAACATGACAGATGAGGGCAAGTGAAAGTTCAAATCTGTGGCCACCTTTTCAGAATCAAGCTGAGCATGGAGAGTGGAGTTCAGCGTGTTAGCATCATTCAGAGAAGCAGAAACCCAGGCCAGTTCAGCCTGACTAAGAGAATACTTTTCTTCCAGATCCGAATATTGCCGGGCTAGTTCAGCCTGGCCTTGGGAATACTTTTCCTCGAGATCAGAATATCGCCGGGCCATATCTGTCAGGAAACAGTCAAGCAAGGATGTCCAGCCATAAAGCAGAATAGTCAAATAGCCAAAGAAGAAATGAAGGGCACTAACCAGCATTTGACATCTCCAAATCAGATACATGCCGCTGAAGCAGCACCGGATTCCAATGCGTCAGACACAAAGCTCCTTCTAGGACAGAGGCACCCCACAATTTCAGCAGGCCAGCCATCCAGTCCACTAATGCCTAACATTAAGAACAGATGAGTATATTAACAATAGTCTACCTAAAATAAAAGTCAGACCAGAAGAAACCAAATTACCTGGAGGTTGGAGAAAAACGAGGGAACTCCCAAGTCGTGGGAAATCAACTGATGGCTCGTTGGAGGGTCACCAACTGGAACAACCCGCAATGCATCATTGGGAACCAAGTCAGTGTCATCAGCAGAAGTTAGAACTCTGTCATCAGGTACGCTGGCCTCTAAAGCGACCTCCTGACATGAAACTCGTGCTGCTATCATACAATCAGAGTGCAGAGGAGAAGATCCTACATGAACATCCATGGAAGTGTGAGAAGGAGAACCAACCCGGACACCCTCGGGGGCTGGGTCATAGCTCGCGCTACCTATCCGAGCTGGATCATCTCCGGTAACACCCTCGGGTGCTGGGTAAGCGCTAGCGCCATCCTTAAGGGCCAAGCCTTCCGTAACAGCCACCTCTAAGGCCGAAGGACCTTCAACCACTTCCATGGGAGCGGTATAATCCAGATCAGTCTCCCGACCCTTAAGACTGCGCTCTAAGGTCGATGAGGTACGAGACGCTGCTCGGGATAACCCCAACCCAGCATCAGGCATATCAGCACAAGAATCCATTATGCCACCATCTGCCAGCTCTGACAACAGATCTTCTGGGACCATATCTTCAAGAGTCTGATCAAAGTTGGCCAGAGATAGTTCTTGCAGACCAACAAGAGTAGACAGGGCTGGAGAAGGAACGCCACTACTTTCACCACTGGCAATATAGCGTCGGTTGTTCTTCCGAGTTAGAGGGATTTCATCCTCCTCTTCCTCATCTTCATCAACAACGCGGACAGTACACCCATTGGGATCAGCTTTGGCCAGATCACACCCATTGGGGTCAACATCATCTAGATCACACCCATTGGGTTCTGTTGGGGACTTGTTCTCAAATGCTAAGAATTAAGAACAAGGCAACATAGAAAGTGTTAAATGTTAAGCTCCTTCGCCCTTAAAAACATTATATCCCTTCAGATATAATGAATCTTGGACGAAGGTTACAAAGGAAAAGATTTTCATAAGATTGATTAACGGTAAAAAAGAACACATATATAAAATACAAATAATGGTTTGAGTATTATCATCAACTTATCTTTATTGCCAAATTCATGAAAACAAATTACAAGTGTACCTTCGGATTGATGGAAAGTAAGGATGCAGACGTGATGTGAAAAAGCGTATGCCAGGTCAGCGTGAACAGTACGGGAGTACTGTTCATCTATTTATAGGCACGGGACGCAGCCCGTGTAAAATTACATTGATGCCCTTTACATTTGACAATAACTTTATAGTAATCCTTCGGGGTTTAACTTGACTTTTCATCTTTAAGTCGGTTCCTCTTTTTTGCCGTCATGCCAAAGCTTTTCTGCACGTAGCTTCGTGATCATCTTATCCTTCGTTGTGGTCGCTTTCCGCCCCAGTCAAGCTTCGTCTTGACCATGCTTTTGTACACCCGCAAACTGACTCCGAAGGTACCTATTCACATGTTTCACTCGGAAAATATTGTCAAATCATGTTTTTGAGGACCTTCGGAAGCCGAAGGCCCCCAACAGTAGCCCCTCGCAATATTAATTTACTGTAATGATAAATTCATATTGCGACATGGACGAAGGCTTTAAGCCGAAGGTCCGAAAAAACACCTTCCTTTTGCTAGAATAGCAACAGCCATTGACAAACGGGGCCCTCCAGTTTTCGATGCACTGGATGTATAAATAAGAGCTCACCACAAGTTTATTTGGCACGCTCTTTTGCCATCTGCTTTTTACTCACCCAGCTTTTCAGCCTGCGCGCGACAGCACTTGCTTGGTTTTAAATTTTTAAGCTTCGGTTTCGAGTGTGGTTTGTCAGCATTTGCGAAGATGCCTGAGGATAAGAAAGTTGTTGGTGCTTCGAAGCTAAGCCTTTCTGAGGAAATGCACCTGGGTTTTCTTGAATCAATGTCGAAGACTAATACGGAGAAAATTACCAGAGAGATCTTGGAGGGTTTATCTAAAGATACTGGCGACAGTGATAGTTACGATGTGGATAGTGGTGGTGAAGATTCCGAAGATTGACCCTGGCGACCAAGCTATGCAGTTTTTGGTAAGTCCAGCATTAAGGAAAACCATCTTGTCAATATGAGAGGGAGATACTTTCGGGACTTGTCTATTGTGAGGGCTGACGAAGGAGAGAAGACTTGTCCGACTCCCGAAGAAAATGAGGTCATGATATTCCGAAGCTTCTTGAAAGCTGGATTACGATTTCCCTTGAGTAGTTTTGTCGTGGAAGTATTGAAGACATTCGAAATCTACCTTCACCAACTTATCCCCGAAGCAATCATAAGGATGAACATCTTTGCGTGGGCCATGAGAAGCCAAGGTTTGGAACCTAACGCAAAAAGCTTCTGTAACATACACGAGCTATTGTATGAGACAAAACCCTGGGGCAAAGAGCAGTATCACAACAACTTTGGCTGCTACAGCTTCGGCGCTCGGTCGGGGTCAAGCTGCCCTGTGCCAACCTTTCGAAAGAGGTGGCCCGGCGACTGGATGACAGAATGGTTTTACATGAAAAATGACCTGAAATCACGTGAAGATATCAAGGGTATCATTATGTGCCCTATCTGGCAACGCTTCGGCCTCCGAAAGCCGAAGGTGGAGATGGATGAAGCAGCCGAAGAATGCCAGAGAGCCTTCGGCGTAGTCTGCTCTTTTATTGGTACAAGGGATTTGGTCCAAGAGCATATTGCCTTCAGTGTTTGGCCACTTGTAGAA
The DNA here is from genome assembly GCA_029449295.1 of Zea luxurians. NCBI lineage: Eukaryota > Viridiplantae > Streptophyta > Magnoliopsida > Poales > Poaceae > Zea > Zea luxurians. The sequence goes on along the minus strand of JAOPSE010000009.1, from coordinate 141,997,529 downwards.
AAGTGGGAAATGCCGAAGGAGACCGTCAAGGAACCTGACAAAGGCGGGCTAGTTAGGCTAAAATACACATTCAAATACGGAGATAAGTTTGTTGAACCAGATGATGACTGGTTGAAAAGTATTGAGGCCATAAGTGACAAATTGCTTGGGGTATACTCGAAAGCCGAAGATACTGCACTATCAGCGGCCTTCGGAGGCCAAAAGAAGAAGAGGCTTAACCGAGTATTTGATGCAATTGGGTTTATCTACCCCGACTACCATTACCCGATGCGAGGCCAAAAAAGGAAAAATACTTCTCCTGCAAAGGAAATTGCTTCAGCTGCTCCTAGCGAGCCGGTGCCGAAGAGGAAAAAGGTAAAGGTACTCACACACCCTCCACGTTATATTGAGCCGGCCACAGTGCCTGAGTTTATTGGTGAGGCCTCTTCGGCCACCGAAGCCAGAGAACCAACTCCAGTGGCAAAAATCGAGGAAATGGCCGAAGTACCAGCAACAGAGAAAACAGAAGAACCAAGGACTGAAGAAGCAAAAACATTAGAAATTTTAAGTCCAACAACAAAAATCCAAAAGGGGCCAGCAGCGACCCCGAAAAGAAAAAGGATGGTTAATGTGCTGGATGTTTTGGAAACAATTAAATCTTCGAGCATAACTCCGAAGAAAACTGTTGAAGCTTCTGAAATGTCTACTGAAGCCTTTGTTGCTGAAGCTTTGAAGCAACAATTTCAAACTGAAGCTGGGCCTTCAGAGCCCACCAAGGTAAAACATTTGAAAGCTGAAGAAACAAAATTGACAGAAGCAACTTTGGAAACCGAAAAAACAAAAATGACAGAGCCGATTTTGATTGAGGAAATTGACACTGCCGTCCCCGAAGCATCTTCCAAAATACGTGATTATATTGTGCGACATGCTTCGGGAAAGAAATTATCTGAAGAAGAGATTTTTGAAGCTAATCACTATGCCCGAGAACTGAAGTATCCGAAGGGGGCCATAGTGTTCAATGGAACAGATGAAGATGACTTCCTATACTGTCTCCCAGACAATAAAGAATTATCCGTCTGCCGAGAGATGGCTAGGAGTTTGGGTTTCCCGAAGCTTGAAGCTGGCCTTTGCGCCATGACGAAGGAGGATCTTACAGATAGCCTTGCATATAATAGTCTGAAGGTACAAAAATTGTAAATTTTGAAATTTATGAATTTTGAATTAGTCTTTTGCTGTTATGTTGATCCATTCATTCTTTTGAATAGGGCTTAATACTCAGCAATGCCTTAAGGGCACAAAAGAATGCTGAAGACGAGAGCTGCACTATTGCTCTTAATAACCTTCGAACAGAGGTTATCAGGCTAAGAAACGAAGCCTTGGAAAAGGACAAAATTCTGCTTACATTGGTGGATAAAATGAAGGAAGACGAAGCTAGCTCTAAAACTCAAGCCGAAGCTCAGAAGCACGAAATCGAAGATCTTCGGAAACAATTAGCCCGAGCTAAAGAAGAACGCATTCTTGAAGAAACAAAACGAGAACTAAGTGATCAATGGGCAAATCATTTGGAAATAAATGTTGAAGAGCTTCGTGCTTCGATGAAAAGGTGCTATGATAAATCCATAGAGTGTTAAAAAGATAAAATCCAGCTTCGCCAGCGTCGGCGCATTTTCTAGTGAAGAAAATTTCCCAAGAGGGAATCCAGAAGGCCTGATTGAATGGATCAGTCACGAAGCTGAGGCCTTCGAGGAAATCTTGAATAGTCGCGGGGATATTTGTGCTTTTTCGGGCGCCAGAGGAATTGTTACTATTTTGGAGAAGAAAGGGTGCGAGCATGTGAAATCTTTAGCACAATCTGAAGCTGCTTTATCCTCTGAAGATATTAAAGACCCTTTAGCCGAAGCAAGCCAGGTCGGTGGAAAATTTTTCACCGACATTTGGGACAATGGCGGCCGAGAAATGGCTCAAGAAATCATTCAGAGAAGTGAAAAAGGCATCCATGACGCTAGGAAGGTAGCGGAGGCTGCTGAAAAAAGCATAGGGTCCGAAGGGCAAATAGGTATTAATTAGTGGTTTTTATTCTGTTGTGATTTTTGATTTTGAACTTTGTTCGCAGTTTGTAATAGTAATATAGCCGTGTCCTCTCCTCCCTTAGAACCTGCTGAGGCAGCCCCGGACCCCTCCCCCCCGAAGGGGGACGACGAAATTAGACAAATGGCCGAAGCCATCATGGACAAAGTTGTCAATCAGCTACTAAACGAAGCTGCAGAAGTAGTTCTTAAGGAAGATTAAGTGCGATTGTAAAAAATACTTGGAACATGACATGTGTAAAACTTTGTAACTTTGAATGTAATATATAATCTATTTATGGTTCGATTCTTTACGATGCATGAAATTTTGCATACATACCGCTTTTTGAGCCTTCGGCGAAAAAACACCTTCCCTTCTTTTCATGCTTCGTGAAGAAAATCTTTTATGTATCACAAGAATTTCCATACTTCTCTGATGAAGAATATCCAAGCTTCGTGAAAACATTCTTCGAAGCTATAAAAAGTTTTATATTGCCTCTCTGACGAAGCTATACTTCTTCTCAATTTATCTTGCGCTTTAGCACGATTTTCTCTTTTTCCAAAACATTCTTCGAAGATCAATACTGTGTCCCCTTCTTGTTCTACATGCGATATGATGTATGATGCTTATGTTATGCAAAATGATGTGATGATGTTATGCTATGCAAAATGATATTTATGCTGAAGATACATACATCTCTGCAATAGAGCACACAATCTTTTTATCTCAGCGCTGACTTTTCGCTGTAAGCCTCCCTTAGGAGCTTCTTCGCCTTTTACTTTCAGCGGAATCAGCGTTTATTTTTCGATGTAAGCCTCCCTTAGGAGCTTCTTCGCCTTTTGCTTTCAGCGGAATCAGCGTTTATTTTTCGCTGTAAGCTCTGCATTCCCTTCGGAACGACTTTTGAGCAGAAAACTTACCCTGCGCTCCTTTAGGAACGACTTTTTACTACTTCGAAGAAGTTACAGTGTGTTCCTTAGAACAAGTTTTTGATAATTCGAAGGTTCTCCATGCCACCATAAATTCTTGTGCTTTGGTAACTCAAGCCTATGGAGAAGATATATTTTCATTGTGATGATAAGCTAAACTGTTACAAGAATTTGAAAAAACGATAAAAGACACTTAAACTTCCCATAATTGTTCTTTACTACAAAGAAAGTAAAACTGAATGCGAAAATGCGAAAAACTGCTGTCGAGGTAGGATATTTTGTCAGTAAATATGCTTCGACTCTGGCACAGTGCTATTGACTGTGCGAGCTTCGGACTCCTCCCTGAGGTCCCTCTGGGGGTGAGAGTGCTGGCTCCCTTCTAGCTGCGGACCACGTTGTATTGGTGGTGGTGGTGGAAGCTGTTGCCAGGAAGCTTGGGGTTGGCTTGCCGAAGCAACAGAGGCTGCAGGGTGATTGCCTACATATTCTGGAATGTAAGGCGAATGATACGAAGCAGTATGCATGACCTGCTTCGACTGGTTCTGTTGCGCTGCAGCCTCTGCTAGCTCCTTTTGCTTCTGGATGGTAACATGGCACATCCTGGTGGTATGGCACTTGCCTTCACCACAGAATAGGCAGTAATTTTTTCTTGGTTGATCTCCAAATCTTCCCCCAAAGCCCATGTTGCCTCTGCCCCTTGGCGCTGGCGGCCGGAAGGGCTTTGCTGTTGCCCCGAAGCTTGCGAGGAGCACTGTGGCCTTTGTTGTTGACTCCCTTTGTCATCACTTTGGGTAGAATTGTGAATTGACCTGACGTGCCTTGGATAAAATCTTCCTCCGAAGCCCCTGCCATTTCAGAGAACCTGAAAGCTTCCTCCATTCTTTGGCGAAAATCATTGTCAGCTCGAATATACTCGTCCATCTTCTAGAGCAGCTTCTCCAAAGTTTGAGGAGGCTTCCTGGCAAAGTACTGAGCTGCAGGTCCTGGCCGAAGCCCCTTGATCATGGCCTCAATGACAATTTCATTGGGCACTGTTGGTGCCTGTGCCCTCAGACGTAGGAACCTTCGGACATATGCCTGAAGGTATTCTTCGTGATCCTGGGTGCACTGGAATAAAGCTTGAGAAGTGACTGGCTTCGTCTGAAACCCTTGGAAGCTGGTTATCAACATATCCTTCAGCTTTTGCCATGAGTTGATTGTCCCTGGCCTAAGGGAGGAGTACCAGGTTTGTGCAACGCTCCTGACAGCCATGACGAAGGACTTTGCCATGACCGCCGTGTTGCCACCGTACGAAGATATAGTTGCCTCATAGCTCATCAAGAATTGTTTCGGGTCTGAATGACCGTCGTACATGGGGAGCTAGGGTGGTTTGTAAGACTGTGGCCAAGGAAAAGCCTGCAGTTCTGTTGACAAGGGAGAAGCATCATCAAAAGCAAAATTTCCGTGATGGAAATCTTCATACCAATCGCCCTCGTTGTAGAAGCCCTCTTGATGAAGCTCTCTGCGCGGGGGCCTTTGGTTCTGGTCATCTTGAGCGAGATGTCGAAGCTCTTCAGAGGCTTCGTCTATCTGCCTTTGAAGATCAGCTAGACGAGCCATCTTCTCCTTCTTCCGTTGGACCTGTTGATTGATCATCTCTAAATTTTGGATTTCTTGGTCCAAGTCGTCCTCCGGAGGCGTTGGACTGGTGACCTTCCTCTTCTAGCTTCGGGCCTCCCTAAGAGAAACGACATCTTGATTGGGGTCCAGCGGCTGCAGAGTGGCAGCCCCTGTCGTGGAAGCTTTTTTCGGTGGCATGACGAAGGTGACGCTTGCCGAAGGTGTTCAAAACTCAAAAAGTGGAAGTGAGTTCACCAGAGGTGGGCGCCAATGTTGGGGACTTGTTCTCAAATGCTAAGAATTAAGAACAAGGCAACATAGAAAGTGTTAAATGTTAAGCTCCTTCGCCCTTAAAAACATTATATCCCTTCGGATATAATGAATCTTGGACGAAGGTTACAAAGGAAAAGGTTTTCATAAGATTGATTAACAGTAAAAAAGAACACATATATAAAATACAAATAATGGTTTGAGTATTATCATCAACTTATCTTTATTGCCAAATTCATGAAAACAAATTACAAGTGTACCTTCGGATTGATGGAAAGTAAGGATGCAGACGTGACGTGAAAAAGCGTATGCCAGGTCAGCGTGAACAGTACGGGAGTACTGTTCATCTATTTATAGGCACGGGACGCTGCCCGTGTAAAATTACATTGATGCCCTTTACATTTGACAATAACTTTATAGTAATCCTTCGGGGTTTAACTTGACTTTTCATCTTTAAGTCGGTTCCTCTTTTTTGCCGTCATGTCGAAGCTTTTCTGCACGTAGCTTCGTGATCATCTTATCCTTCGTTGTGGTCGCTTTCTGCCCCAGTCAAGCTTCGTCTTGACCATGCTTTTGTACACCCGCAACCTGACTCCGAAGGTACCTGTTCACATGTTTCACTCAGAAAATATTGTCAAATCATGTTTTTGAGGACCTTCGGAAGCCAAAGGCCCCCAACAGGTTCCACAGCAGTCGGGTCACACCCATTGGGGTCAGCTTCAGCAAGTACAGGCACCGGCATTTCCTCAGTAGCAGGAACAGAAGGAACATCATCCTGATCCAAGCTAGACACTCGACGAAGACGTCTCTTCTTCTGTTTCTTCCCCTCAGCAGGAGAAGCAGGTTGATTGGCTCGGTGAGAACGCTTTGGGCGAACACTGTCAGACTTCTGAATATCCAAAGCTTTGCTAGCCTCTGGGATGGGCTCTACCACCAGTGTTTCAGCAGGGATTGCATCAGAAGAATCTTCAGCTAACATATCTAACATGACACTTATCTTTGCATCACTCGGATCAAAGGCACCTCAAAATGAACCTGCCTCTCGTCGTTAGGAATTTCCTTAAGTGAGGCAACCAAAGCACTAACTTCTTCGGGAGAGGGTCGCACTCTAAGGCCCAAACCGCTATCACCAGCAGGAGGATTTGACACAAAACTGGTAAAGGCCTTGGAAGGAGGTAGATTCCAGGCTAAATATGCGACATGAGCGCCGATGTTCGACACCTTACCCCTGAGTATCATCTCGAGCCGGCTCACTAAGTCCGTAGCAGGAATTCTTCTGTTGATTACCCGGGTTGAATCAGCCAGGCCTCAATACAGATATGCGGGGTATGCTCTATCTTTCAGTGGCTGAATGTTCTTGAAAATAAAGTCGGCAACCACAGCCTCTGCAGTCAAACCCCTCTCTTTCAGCAGCCCAACCTCAGCAAGCAGAGCCCCTGCCTCAGCCACCTCCTGGTCCATAGGGGATTTGGTCCAGCTCGAGGTGCGAACATCTGGCTGCCTCCCTGACCGTGGGGGGAGAGAATTCCCATGATTCTTCACGATGAACCATTCTAGGCGCCATCCCTTGATGCTGTCCTTAAGTGGGATGTCGAGTTAGTCAGATTTTCTCCCACGACGCATCTCCAAGCTCACGCCCCCCACCAGCTGGTGCTGCCCTCCGTCCATCCTAGGCCGACAGTGGTACAAATACTTCCAAAGGCCAAAGTGAGGCAAAACACCAAGGAAGGCTTCACATAAATGAACAAAAACAGAGACTTGCAGAATGGAATTGAGATTCAGATGGGTCAGATTCAAGTGATAGAAATCAAGGAGTTCGCGGAAGAAAGGAGAAATGGGAAGAGCAAGACCGCGGATAAGAAAAGAAACGTAAATGACGGATTCGTGGGTGTCTTCTGTCAGAACGACGACCCCACGGCAGATCCGCCAGGAATAGAGCTCCTTCGGAGGAAGAACTCCGATGGAAACGAGATGAAGAAGGTCGGATTCAGAGACAACAGACATATGGTTACCTGCGGAGGGAACTGACTGTTGGGATCGATGGGGGGAATGACTGCGACGGACAAACTCGAAGCTTTCCGCTTGGGCGCCATCTCAAGCTTGATGACGAGTGGAGCGGAAGCAGTATTGCAGGAAAACAGAGAAGGCCTGGATGCGGAAAAGCAAAAACTACGGCACGGAATGCGGAGACGTGCGACAGTGCAGTACATATGGGGTTTTCCGAAGCCAGATGCCAAATCTAAAAAGCGTCCAGTCATCACCCAGCTGTTATTTCTAAAACGCTGGCGTGCCACGTCATCACCCGACCATTATTTCTAAAGCGCGGGCATGCCACATCATCACTCGGTCATTATTTCCAAAGCGGCCGACGCGGTCCATTTTAACTCAGCGGTTATTTCTGAAAACGCTGACGTTACCAGACTCCACTCGGCCATTGTCTCCAAAGCGGTCGGCGTGGCCCGTTATCACTCGGTTGTTACCTCTAAAAACGCCGACGTTGTCATCGATCACTCGGCTGCTACCTCTAAAACACCGACGTGGCCACTATCGCTCAGCCATTACTTCAAAAAGCGCCAACATCGCCAATAAGAACTCGGCTGCTACCAGCAAAGCACTGACGTCGCAAATAAAACAGTCTGAAGCGTGACCCAACAACTCCAAGTTGCGACTCAAGCGTTGCAGACAGAAAACATCATTGGCGGTAAATATAAAAACGATTGACGACTGACCAAAAAGCAAAACAATGCACACAGAAGTGGAGCGAAATCATTCTTCATAAGGGAAGCACTACTGAACTTGCAAATCAACTCATTATGAGCTGATGCCTTCCCTACTACTACATTACATTTCATTAACTATACTACTAGCTACTACTACATTATTCCGCTAATACTACTTCTACTACTAATTTATACTAATAATTAAAACCAGTGGCATCTAGCCACTGGCCTTGTTGCTGCCCCTACTGCTGCTGCCCTTGCTGCCATCGCCGCTGTCACCCTTGCCGCCGCCGTCACCGTTGCCGTCACCGTCGCCTCCGTCGCTGTCGCCGTCACGGCCATCGCCGTCGCCGCCGCCCTCCTCGGACGAGTCCGAGGAGTTCTCCTCGTCCGAGGAGTACTCCGACTCATCCGAGGCCTCGAGCCCGGCACGCTCGACGGCCCGGATGTAGGTCCATACCTCCGTGGCGATTCCCTGGGAGTCATCTGAATCATCAGACGACGCCGGGGGAGAGGTAGGAGCCGGAGAGCCCTCGGACTTGGAGGAAAACTCCTCCTCCGAGTACTCCGAGTCGCCGAAGTCCTCCGAGTGAGGAGTCGGCTCGCGCTTGCGTTTGTCGCCAGAGTGATGCGAAGAACTACCACCTTTCTTACTCTTGCCCATGGTGGAGGAAAAAGGAAAGAGAAGAGAGCGAACGACAATAGCAGTAAGAGATGTGAAAATGCCGGAGAAGCAAGAACACTATTTATAGAAGAAGAAGGCAACCGCTCACCTCCTACCACGGCCACTGAACAGTCGCAAAAATTCAATATGCAATTCAAGCCGTCTGGAGACACATCAGGCGGCTGACGCTGTTTCACGTAACACGACACCCATTGGGACTCCAGTTAACTGCGCGGGCGATATGATTACGCCCACAGTCACATCAAGTTACTACTCAGAAGCAGTTTGCTAAACGCTCAGCGTACCAAGCCGTCCCTTGCCTACACCCATTGGGGGGGACGCCTAGGAATTATCAGTATATTTTCAAAACTGTCACATCCGAACAGTATATGCAATGAATACTTCAAGACAGAAGAAAGATATCAGCAAGGATCAAAGGAAAGCCAAATATAGCTTATGAGGTACATGTCTAATCGACAGAAGCATCAAAGCGCGAAGTGACATGAAGACTAGTCAGAGGCCATCTATCGAACGTCCAATCAGTAGCAGATCAAATAAATTGCAAGATACAGCAAAATACGGGTAGATCGCATACTCAGCCTCAAAGACAAGAACGTATGCTGACCTCTAAAGCATAGTGTTAATAACATGCTGATCTCTAAAGACATTCGACAGAAGGAAAGGATGATTCCCGGAAAATGGCATGAAATGAAGACCTTCGAGTGGATTATTTTCAAAAATCCACTCGAAGCTTAGGGGCTACACCCATTGGGTGCACCTTCGGTGCACCCAATAAATCATCATCCTCGATAAAACAAAATGCTGACCTCTAAAGCATAAGACAAGATCAAGACAAGGCTGACCTCTGAAAAAGCACAAGCGGAAGATAACAATGATTTCTGATAATACTTGAAATGAAGACCTTCGAGTGAATTGTCTGCGAAAATCCACTCGAAGCTCGGGGGCTACACCCATTGGGTGTGGTGCACCCAATGAAGTTTGAAGTCCTATAGTGCGAAATGCTGACCTCTAATGCATAAACCTGAGACGGGACACCAAAAATCGAGGAATAATATTAGAAGGAGACAGTAAAAAATGTGTTTTTTACCAGATCACTCGGAGTTCAGAAGTAGTGGCCTGGCAGGCTTATTTCCAAAGCATTCCTTGTTAAAATTAAAGACTACAAGCTGGACCTAGGATCTTTGGGCCGTTTACCTCAAAATCAACCCAAAGATCGGGGGCTTGTGGGGGACAGATATCCCCTGGGTCCACCGGAAGGATAAAGGACATCATGAAAGGCCCAAGGGCCCCATAATTCATAAGGTCATCCCCTCATGGGCCTGGGGAGGAACGACCAGTGAAGCGGATTGACGCAAGGCCAGATTGGCGCAAGCCCAGATGGCCCAATGAATTTGAGCGGTAACCACAACAGTGACCCGACCTTCCCGCGCAGGAGCCCCGTGCGACGGAACCAAGCGAGGATGGGTCGGCTGAATTATAGGATGATAAACTCAGTTGGTTCGCTATTTCTTAGGCATACGTTGTAATCATATCTGCATGTAACGCCCCACGGTCGAATATATAAGGCCTAGGGGGCACCCCTTCAGTGCGATGACCCATGACTTAGCTACCAACACTGGCTCTCTACGTTTCCAACACTAGAGAACCTCCTTGTAACCCACTGCATAGAGTACTCACGTCAGGACATAGGGTATTACGCATCTCAAAGCGACCCGAACCTGTACACAACTGTCCACTATCTCTCGTGCATTTAGCACGAACCATCGAGCTATAGTCGATAACACCTTCCTACTCCAAAAAGCACCTTGAGGGGCAACCCTGGGTGCGCGGTCGGACCCAAAACACTGACAGTCGGATTCTAAGCTGATGATAGCTGACCTCAGATCTATCTTTGAGAACACACTGGCTCATCTCAACTGATCAAATATGTCCTCAATTCGCGGCAGGGGGTACTTGTTCTTGATAGTGACTTCATTCAAAGCTCTGTAATCAATGCACATCCTCTTCGTACCATCCTTCTTCTCCACAAATAATACTGGGGCTGCCCAAGGTGAAGTACTTGGTCTGATGTAGCCTTTCTCCAACCACTCATCAATTTGCTTCTTGAGTTCCACCAACTCTGGTCCAGCCACTCGATAAGCTCTCTTGGAAATAGGGGCGGTGCCTGGGATAAGCTCTATGGCAAATTCAACTTTCCTTTCAGGTGGCTTGCCTGGTAACTCCTCAGGGAATACATTGGGAATTCTGACACAATCCTAATTGTCGGGGACCATAATTAGGGGTACCCTCAAGACTCCTAATTCTCAGCTGGTAACCCCCATCAGCATAAAGCTGCTAAGGCCTGATGGGCGCGATTAAGTCAGGGATCAGTCCATTCGAGCGACTCGATCACGCCTCGCCCGAGCCTAGCCTCGGACAAGGGCAGCCGACCCCGGAGGATTTCCGTCTCGCCCGAGGCCCCCCTCCAACGGCGGACATATTTCCGGCTCGCCCGAGGCCCTGCCTTCGCTAAGAAGCAACCCTGACTAAATCGCCGCACCAACCGACCAAGTCGCAGGAGCATTTAATGCAAAGGTGACCTGACACCTTTGTCCTGACGCGCGCCCCCCGACAGAGCCGAAGTGACCACCGTCACTCCACCTGACCGGCCTGGCAGAAGGACAGCGCCGCCTGCGCCACTTCGACCGCAGTGCCACTTGACAGAGTGAGACTGACAGGCAGTCAGGCCCTGCCAAAGGCACCATAGGAAGCTCCGCCCGACCCAGGGCTCGGACTCGGGCTAAGTCCCGGAAGACGGCGAACTCCGCTCCGCCCGACCCAGGGCTCGGACTCGGGCTAAGTCCCGGAAGACGGCGAACTCCGCTCCGCCCGACCCAAGGCTCGGACTCGGGCTAAGTCCCGGAAGACGGCGAACTCCGCTCCGCCCGACCCAGGGCTCGGACTCGGGCTAAGTCCCAGAAGACGACGAACTCCGCTTCGCCCGACCCCAGGGCTCGGACTCGGGCTCAGCCCCAGAAGACGACGAACTCCGCTTCGCCCGACCCCAGGGCTCGGACTCGGGCTCAGCCCCGGAAGATGACGAACTCCGCTTCGCCCGACCCCAGGGCTCGGACTCCGCCCTGGCCTCTGCCGAACGACCTCCGCCTCGCCCGACCCAGGGGCTCGGACTCGGCCTCGGCCATGGAAAACAGACTCGACCTCGGCTTCGGAGGAGCCTCTCTTCGCCCAACCTAGGGAGCAGGCCAGCCACGTCAACAGGAAGCGCCATCATCACCCTACCCCGAGCTGACTCGGGCCGCAGAGAACAAGATCGGTGTCCCATCTGGCTAGCTCCGCCGGATAGGCAATGATGGCTCCCCGCATGCTCTGTGACGACGACGGCTCTCAGCTCTCTTACGGAAGCAGGAGGACGTCAGCAAGGACTCAACCGCTCCGACAGCTGTCCCTCCGCCAGGCTCCGTCGCTCCTCCGACGGCCACGACATCACACCAGCTGGGTGCCAAAATCTCTCCGGCTGCCACATCGGCATGTACTTAGGGCGCTAGCTCTCCCCCGCTAGACACGTAGCACTCTGCTACACCCCCATTGTACACCTGGATCCTCTCCTTACGCCTATAAAAGGAAGGACCAGGGCCCTCTTAGAGAGGGTTGGCCACGCGGGGACGAGGACGGGACAGGCGCTCTCTTGGGGCCGCTCGCTTCCCCCTCCCGCATGGACGCTTGTAACCCCCTACTGCAAGCGCACCCGACCTGGGCGCGGGACGAACACGAAGGCCGCGGGATTTCCATCTCTCTCACGCCCATCTCCGGCCACCTCACTTCCCCCCTTCGCGCTCGGCCTCGCGTCGATCCATCTGGGCTGGGGCACGCGGCGACATTCACTCGTCGGCTTAGGGACCCCCCGGTCTCGAAACGCCGACAGTTGGCGCGCCAGGTAGGGGCCTGCTGCGTGTTGACGAACAGCTTCCCGTCAAGCTCCAGATGGGCAGTCTCCAGCAACCTCTCCAACCCGGGACGGTGCTCCGTTTCGGGAGTCTTGAGTTCATGTGCTTCGACGGCAGCTACGACATGATACTCCTTCCACCGCCGCGCGACGACGACAATGGCGGCCGACAGCCCGCTCGCCGGCGGCGGAATCGACGACGTCTTCCCCGCGTGGTGGAAGAACAACATTCGAGCTCGCCCCGTTCTCTCCCCCGCCAACGGAGGAGGAGGCGGGGCAACCAAGGCCAAGCGGGAGGCCGCGCCTCGTCGGCTGTCGAGCGAATCGACGTCCCTAGCGCCCCAACGGGGGGCGCGTCGGGCGACGATCTCGCGTTTGAGACAAAGGCGAGCGCCGTCTCCCCGCGACACGCCAATCCCGAGCAAGCGGACGACGCCAGCACGCTCGCGGAAGGTTTGCTGGGCGTCACTCTCGTACCTGAGATGATGGTGCAGTCAGTCCCCGACGTGACTTCATCGCCGTTCGTCGACCAAAAGGTACCGACCGATTCCCATCCTACGTCATTTAGATTCAGCCTCAACCCGCCTAGCGACCTTGCTTTGGCGGGCACTCTCGTAGAGGCGAATTCAAACCCTCTGGGGTTCCGCACGCGGTCGCCTTGGGACCGGCTGACGGATGTCTCGACCTATGGGCCCTCCGGGTCCGAGGAAGACGACGACCCCACCATCTGTTGGGATTTCTCTGGACTTGGCAACCCTAGTGCCATGCGGGACTTCATGACCGCATGTGACTACTGCCTCTCCGACTGTTCCGACGGTAGCCGCAGCCTCGACGACGAGGACTGCGGCCCAAGCCGCGAATGTTTCCACGTCGATCTAGGGGGTCCCTCCGAAGGCAATCATCTCGGCGTGCCGGAGGACGGTGATCTCCCTAGGCCGGTGCCCCGCGCTGACATCCCGCGGGAGCTAGCTGTGGTCCCCGTTCCGGCGGGGGGTCACGACCCACAGCTCGAGCAAGTCCGCGGGGCGCAGGCCAGGCTCGACGAGGGAGCAGGAGCGCTTGAGCCGATCCGCCGGGACGTCGGGCAGGCATGGGCGGGCCAACCCCCGGCCGGAGAAATACGTCACCTGCCCCAGGGTCTCCCGCTCCGCGTCGCCAACGACGTCAGGGTCAGGCCGCCACCCGCATCCAGTGGGGTCGGCCAGAACCTGCTGCAGCAGCGATGCTTCTCCGCGCAATGCCGGAGCCATCAACCGCCGAGGGTCGGCGAATCCAAGGAGAGCTCAAGAATCTCCTGGAAGGTGCTGCGGTCCGACGGGCCGAGAGCTCTGCCTCCCGAAGGCAAGGATACCCCTCAGAACCTCATGCCGCGACTTCCCGATTCATGCGGGAAGCCTCGGTCTAGACCGGGCGCACACGCAACACCGCGCCTGCGGCCCCGGGCCACCTCGGCAACGAGCACCATAATCGCGACCGTCGGGCCCACCTCGATGAGAGGGTGCGCCGAGGCTATCACCCCAGGCGTGGGGGACGCTACGACAGCGGGGAGGATCGGAGTCCCTCGCCCGAACCACCCGGTCCGCAGGCCTTCAGCCGGGCCATCCGGCGGGCACCGTTCCCGACCCGGTTCCGACCCCCGACTACTATCACAAAGTACTCGGGGGAAACGAGACCGGAATTGTGGCTCGCGGACTACCGCCTGGCCTGCCAGCTGGGTGGAACGGATGACGACAACCTCATCATCCGCAACCTCCCCCTATTCCTCTCCGACACCGCTCGCGCCTGGTTGGAGCACCTGCCTCCGGGGCAGATCTCCAACTGGGATGACCTGGTCCAAGCCTTCGCCGGCAATTTCCAGGGCACGTATGTGCGCCCCAGGAATTCCTGGGACCTCCGAAGCTACCGACAGTAGCCGGGAGAGTCTCTACATCCGACGATTCTCGAAGCAGCGCACCGAGCTGCCCAACATCACCGAATCGGATGTCATCGGCGCGTTCCTTGCCGGCACCACCTGCCGCGACCTGGTGAGAAAGTTGGGTCGCAAGACCCCCACCAGGGCGAGCGAGCTGATGGACATCGCCACCAAGTTTGCCTCTGGCCAGGAGGCGGTCGAGGCTATCTTCCGAAAGGACAAGCAGCCCCAGGGCCGCCCACCGGAAGATGCTCCCGAGGCGTCTACTCAGCGCGGCGCCAAGAAGAAAGGCAAGAAGAAGTCGCAAGCGAAACGCGACGCCGCCGACGCGGACCTTGTCGCCGCCACCGAGCACAAGAACCCTCGAAAGCCCCCCGGAGGTGCCAACCTCTTCGACAAGATGCTCAAGGAGCCGTGCCCCTATCATCAGGGGCCCGTCAAGCACACACTTGAGGAGTGCGTCATGCTTCGGAGCCACTTCCACAGGGCCGGGCCACCCGCGGAGGGTGGCAGGGCCCACGACGATGACAAGAAGGAATATCACCAAGCAGGAGAGTTCCCCGAGGTCCACGACTGCTTCATGATCTACGGTGGGCAAGCGGCGAATGCCTCGACTCGGCACCGCAAGCAAGAGCGCCGGGAGGTCTGCTCGGTCAAGGTGGCGGCGCCGGTCTATCTAGACTGGTCCGACAAGCCCATCACCTTCGACCAAGATGATCACCCTGACCACGTGCCAAGCCCGGGGAAATACCCGCTCGTCGTCGACCCCGTCATCGGCGACGTCAGGCTCACCAAGGTCCTTATGGACGGGGGCAGCACCTCAACATCATCTACGCCGAGACCCTCAGGCTCCTGCGCGTCGATCTGTCCTACGTCCGAGCAGGCGCTGCGCCCTTCCACGGGATCATTCCCGGGAAGCGCGTCCAGCCCCTCGGACGACTCGACCTTCCTGTCTGCTTCGGAACGCCCTCCAACTTCCGAAGGGAGACTCTGACGTTCGAGGTGGTCGGGTTCCGAGGAACCTACCACGCGGTACTGGGGAGGCCATGCTACGCGAACTTCATGGCCGTCCCCAACTACACCTACCTGAAGCTCAAGATGTCGGGCCCCAACAGGGTCATCACCGTCGGCCCCACGTACAAACACGCGTTCGAATGCGACGTGGAGTGCGTGGAGTACGCCAAGGCCCTCGCCGAATCCGAGGCCCTCATCGCCGACCTGGAAAGCCTCTCCAAAGAGGTGCCAGACGTGAAGCGTCATGCCGGCAACTTCGAGCCAGTGGAGACGGTTAAGGCCGTCCCCCTCGACCCCAGTGGCGACGCCTCCAAGCAGGTCCGGATCGGTTCCGGGCTCGACCCCAAATAGGAAACAGTGCTCGTCGACTTTCTCCGCACGAACGCCGACGTCTTCGTGTGGAGTCCCTCGGACATGCCCGGCATACCGAGGGATGTCGCCGAGCACTCACTGGATATTCAGGCCGGAGCCCGACCCGTCAAGCAGCCTCTGCGCCAATTCGACGAGGAGAAGCGCAGAGCGATAGGCGAGGAGATCCACAAGCTAATGGCAGCCGGGTTCATCAAAGAGGTACTCCATCCCGAATGGCTTGCCAACCCTGTGCTTGTGAGAAAGAAAGGGGGGAAATGGCGGATGTGTGTAGACTACACTGGTCTCAACAAAGCATGTCCGAAGGTTCCCTACCCTCTGCCTCGCATCGATCAAATCGTGGATTCCACTGCTGGGTGCGAAGCCCTGTCTTTCCTCGACGCCTACTCAGGGTATCACCAAATCAGGATGAAAGAGTCCGACCAGCTCGCGACTTCTTTCATCACGCCCTTCGGCATGTACTGCTATGTCACCATGCCGTTCGGTTTGAGGAATGCGGGCGCGACGTACCAGCGATGCATGAACCATGTGTTCGGCGAACACATCGGTCGCACAGTCGAAGCCTACGTCGATGACATCGTAGTCAAGACGAGGAAAGCTTCCGACCTCCTCTCCGACCTTGAAGTGACATTCCGATGTCTCAAGGCGAAAGGCGTCAAGCTCAATCCCGAGAAGTGTGTCTTCGGGGTGCCCCGGGGCATGCTCTTGGGGTTCATCGTCTCTAAGCGGGGCATCGAAGCCAACCCCGAGAAGATCGCAGCCATCACCAGCATGGGTCCCATCAAGGACTTAAAGGGCGTACAGAGGGTCATGGGATGTCTCGCGGCTCTGAGCCGCTTCATCTCACGCCTCGGCAAAAGAGGCCTGCCTCTATACCGCCTCTTAAGGAAGGTCGAGCGCTTCACTTGGACCCCTGAGGCCGAGGAAGCTCTCGAGAACCTGAAGGCGCTCCTCACAAAGGCGCCTATCTTGGTGCCCCCAGCTACCGGAGAAGCCCTCTTGGTCTACGTCGCCGCGACCACCCAGGTGGTTAGCGCCGCGATTGTGGTCGAGAGGCAAGAAGAGGGGCATGCATTGCCCGTTCAGAGGCCAGTTTACTTCGTCAGCGAGGTACTGTCCGAAACCAAGATCCGCTACCCACAAGTTCAGAAGCTGCTGTATGCAGTGATCCTGACGCGGCGGAAGTTGCGACACTACTTCGAGTCTCATCCGGTAACTGTGGTGTCATCCTTCCCCTGGGGGAGATCATCCAGTGCCGAGAGGCCTCGGGCAGGATTGCAAAGTGGGCAGTGGAAATCATGGGCGAGACAATCTCGTTCGCCCCTCGGAAGGCCATCAAGTCCCAGGTCTTGGCGGACTTCGTAGCCGAATGGGTCGACACCCAGCTACCGACGGCTCCGATCCAACCAGAGCTCTGGACCGTGTTTTTCGACGGGTCGCTGATGAAGACGGGAGCCGGCGCGGGCCTACTCTTCATCTCGCCCCTCGGGAAACACCTACGCTATGTGCTACGCCTCCACTTCCCGGCGTCCAACAATGTGGCTGAGTACGAGGCTCTGGTCAACGGGTTGCGGATCGCCATCGAGCTAGGGGTCAGGCGCCTCGACGCTCGCGGTGACTCGCAGCTCATCATCAACCAAGTCATGAAGAACTCCCACTGCCGCGACCCGAAGATGGAGGCCTACTGCGATGAGGTTCGGCGCCTGGAAGACAAGTTCTACGGGCTCGAGCTTAACCACATCGCTCGGCGCTACAACGAGACTGCGGACGAGCTGGCAAAAATAGCCTCGGGGCGAACAACGGTTCCCCCAGACGTCTTCTCCTGGGATCTGCATCAACCCTCCATCAAGATCGACGACGCGCCTGAGCCTGAGGCACCCTCGTCTAGCCCAAGGTGCCCTCGGCACAGCCGGAGGCACCCTCAGCTCGGCCCGAGGCGGCCTCGGTTCGTCCCGAGGTACCCTCGGCCTCCGAGGGTGAGGCACTGCGCATCGAGGAGGAGTGGAGCGGGGCCACGCCTGATCGAAATTGGCAGACCCCGTACCTGCAATATCTCTGCCAAGGAGAGCTACCTCTCGACCGAGCCGAGGCTCGGCGGGTAGCGCGACGCGCCAAGTCGTTCGTCTTGCTGGGCGATGAGAAGGAGCTCTACCACCGCAGCCCCTCGGGCATCCTCCAGCGATGCATCTCCGTCGCCGAAGGTCAGGAACTCCTGCAATACACTCGGGGGCTTGCGGCCATCACGCAGCGCCTCGAGCCCTTGTCGGGAATGCTTTCCGGCAAGGCTTCTACTGGCCAACGGCGGTGGCTGACGCCACTAGAATTGTCCGCACTTGTGAAGGGTGTCAATTCTATGCGAAGCAAACCCACCTGCCCGCTCAGGCTCTGCAGACGATACCCATCACCTGGCTCTTTGCTGTGTGGGGGCTGGACCTCGTCGGCCCCTTGCAGAAGGCCCCCGGGGGCTACACGCACCTGCTGGTCGCCATCGACCAATTCTCCAAGTGGGTCGAGGTCCGACCTCTGAACTGCATCAGGTCTGAGCAGGCGGTGACGTTCTTCACCAACATCATCCATCGCTTCGGGGTCCCGAACTCCATCATCACCGACAATGGTACCCAGTTCACCGGCAGAAAATTCTTGGACTTCTGCGAGGATCACCACATCCGGGTGGACTAGGCCGCCGTGGCTCATCCCATGTCGAATAGGCAAGTAGAGCGTGCCAACGGCATGATTCTACAAGGGCTCAAGCCTCAGATCTACAATGACCTCAACAAGTTTGGCAAGCGATGGATTAAGGAACTCCCCTCAGTGGTCTAGAGCCTGAGGACAACGCCGAGCCGGGCCACGGGTTTCACGCCGTTCTTTCTGGTCTACGGGGCCGAGGCCGTCTTGCCCACTGACCTGGAGTACGGCTCCCCGAGGACGAGGGCCTACAGCTATCAAAGCAACTAAGCTAGCCGAGAAGACTCGCTGGACCAGCTGGAAGAGGCTCGGGACAAGGCCTTGCTACACTCGGCGCGGTACCAGCAGTCCCTGCAACGCTACCACGCCCGAGGGGTCCGGCCCCGAGACCTCCAAGTGGGCGACCTGGTGCTTCGGCTGCGGCAAGACGCCCGAGGGAGGCACAAGCTCACGCCCCCCTGGGAGGGGCCATTCGTCATTGCCAAAGTTCTGAAGCCCGGAACGTACAAGCTGGCCAACAGTCAAGGCGAGGTCTACGGCAACGCCTGGAACATCCAACAGCTACGTCGCTTCTACCCTTAAGATGTTTTCAAGTTGTTCATATACCTCGCACCCGCGCAAAGTTTAGTCATCAAGGAAGGGTCGGCCTTGCCTCGACAAAGCCCGACCCTCCCTCGGGGGCTAAAAGGGGGGAACCCCCTCTGCGTTGAAATTTTCCTCGAAAAAAAAGAAAAAAGAGAGATCTCTTCTGCCAGAATATCTTTTGTGCTTTCTGACTACTTCGAAAAGTGGATCCTGAAAACGACGGAGTACACGTAAGCAGCCAAGGCTGACCGAGCCGAGGGACTCCTACGCCTCCGAGATATGGATACCTCACTCATCACCTTCTGTGATAAGTAACTCGCGTTCGGATAAAGTGATTCCGCGGACCGAACAAGTCTTCACGTTCGGAAGCTCTTCTGCCGAAGCGATCCTTCGAGCCTTCTCGACTGAGTCGGTGACAGGGCCTCATGGACGGGTGAAAGTGCGCGTAAGCGGCAAGGCCGACCGAGCCGAGGGACTCCCACGCCTCCGGGATACGGATACCTCACTCATCACCTTCCGCGAGAAGCAACTCTCGCTCGCACAAACATCCCTGTTACCGACAAAAAAGTCCAGATACTCGAAACAAGAGGAAAGGAGACGTAGCTTTACAACACAGCGAGGGTGTGTATATTCTGGCCTCAGCGGCCGCAGAAGGCACACGCTACAAGACACTCTGATCCTGCAGGCTCGGGTCTTGACGCTGGAAGGGGGCAGTAGCACCCTCGGCATCGACGACACCTTTAGCGAGGTCCGACCTAGCCTCGGACGGCGACGCGGTCCAGGGATCCCCACTCTGGAGAACGACGTCATCGCCACGACCGGACAATCGCTGCCAGGGACTTCTCCGGGAATCCGGCCCGAGCAGGCGGCTCGGCCGGGTACCCCTGGGGCCTCGACCAACCATCTCCCAAGGGCACCAGCCCAACCCAAGGCCTCGGCTGATCAACTCCGGCGTCGGTCCCACTAACGGACAACCCGGCTAGGCTCCGGCCGACCAGGTTTCATTTTCGAGCCAACTCTGCCTCTGTTCATGCTGATATCGCTACCCCTGGCCTCGGCTCTTCGAAGAACGGCCAAGGGGTCCCTTTAACTGAGCTAGAGGAGCCTCAGACAACAAGGCCGACCGAGCCGAGGGACTCCTACGCCTCCGGGATACGGATACCTCACTCGTCACCTTGACACAGGGCGACCCACGGTTGGTGAAGCGGTTCAGACGACCAACAGGCGAGTCTTAGTGCCCGAAAATGAGGAAAAAACACGGCTCCGTGCCAAAATTACATACATGTTCAGGCCTCGACAGCCGCAATGAACAAAAAACCCTAGCATTCGAAGTGCCATTACAAACGGAACTCCGGTTCCCCCTCCGCAGGCACGAACAACCCCACTCGATAGGGGTGGGCCTGCGGAGCAACAGAAGACTGACGAGCGGCTCGCGGCCGCCCGCTCTGACTACGACGACAACGACCCTCGCTCCGGGTGGCCGAACTGCAGCAGCGCAGGCCTCAGGGTAGGCACTGCCGCAATCTTGCCCTCGCCCACGCCGACGCTCGAGGGGCGAGGACAAGTACAAAGAGCCAGAGGCCCGAGGCGCGGATGGTGGCGGTGATCCCGTCGGCGACGGGGACTTCTCGAACCGCCTCCGCCTCGGCACCGACGGCAGGGGCCATCAGCCCTCCGGCAAATCCCCACTCAAATCCTCCCAGACAAGTGGGGCACCGGCCTCCGCGTGAAGATGCCACGCCGATGCAAAGACAGGACCATCCCAGAACACGAAACGCTGCCCTAGCAGCGCGCGGCATCTAGGGTGGTCCTCCCGTGCACACGGCGCGGCAGCCGCCCTCCGGCAGAAGGGGCCGCCGGGAGCCAAGCCGACAAACCCGACACGCTGGAGGTGACGACGCCTGCCGTCGACCAGCCCCGCGTTGTCGAAGTCCGGGCCGCCCGTAGGGCCAGTGAGCGCCCTCTCCCTCGAACGCCGCGGGAGAGGGTGACCCACGAACCCGCCCGGGAGGTAGAGCGCCGGCTCAGCCCGGCCCCCACCCCAGCGAGGATGATGAACATCCTTGAGGCTGAGGGTGGGACCAAGATCACAGCCCGGCTTGCTTCTCCCCACCCAGGAACTGGTGGTCACCGTCTTGGGTGACCACCGGCAGGGGGGTACAGCCGGGCTGGCTGATGAAAATCCTTGAAGCCGAACGATGGCTGAAAGGTACCAACTCCTACGGAGTTGCGTTCCTACAACGATGAGGCGAAAAGACGGCGGGTATCCCCCATCCGGGGGCTTGGAAGGTGGAAAGACGCAATGCATAAGGGAGCGAGAGGACATGGTCGCCTTCCGAAGGGGGTCACCCTCCTTTTAAAGGCAACTCTCCCTACATGTGCCCCCAACCGTCACGGGCTGAGTCTTCTCCAACACGCTCCAAGGCCCTCCCCTGCGGCGCGGGGGCTGGGTCCCGCATGCCATGCAAACTGGCTCAGAGCAGAAGAAGCCAAACCGCCGCGCGTGGTGCACACAACCGCCCAGCGGTTACAAGTGACCCTCCACTTTTGCCCAGACCGACGGGCGAAAGAGGCGGGCAGCCATGCAGGCGGCATGCAACCGCGCCAAGTGGACGCGCTTCTCCGACTCCCGACACGCCGGCATGGAGGCCCAGGCCCATGCGTCACGCAACCGGCGCGCCGGATGCTGCATGCAAGTAACTGCACCGCCACTTGCGCCACCACCGCGCCTCCTCGATTGCGGAACCAATACCGCGACTCGAGGCGACCAGGCGCACGACCCAGCAGTGCCAGCCGGACGCGGCGGTCAATGCGGCCAAAAGTGGGCCGGTAGTGATGACGGTGGCAGGCGGGCAGGAGCAGCGGTCACGTCGTCAGCCAAGCTCACGTCCCATTCGGGGGCAGCAAGAGAACCCCCTCTCACGGCGTGAAGACAACGCGCCCGTGATCCGTTCCTCGAACGGCTCGCGCACGCGCAACGGCCGCCCCGCCAACCGCTCGCCCCGTCGCATTAACTCCGCGGCAGGACAGGCGGCGCTTCCAGCGGGAGCAGCGGGCGACGCTTCGCCTTCGCCGTAAAAACCGCGCCAAAAAAGGTACGCCACGTCGTTTGATTTCGTATCCTTTTCCTTTTTTCCTCTTTCTCTATCTCTTGCAACAGGGACCGGGAAAGGGGGATACCCCGAAAAGGATCCTTCCCCGTGAAGGAACCAGGCTCCGAGCCTCCCTACTGATTAGAGGTTCGAAGGCTGGCCCCCCGAGGGTTTCAACAGCCGCCTCAGATCGCGTGGGCCCTACACCCACTACTGGTCAGAGGTTCAAAGGCTGGCCCCCCGAAGGGTTCCACGGCCGCCTCATGCTACTCAGGCTCCGCGCCCATTACTGATTAGGGGTTCGAAGGCTGGCCCCCGAAGGGTTCACAGTCGCCTCAGACGCCGAGCGAGGGATGACCAGGGGTACGTTCGATACATAACCAAGGCTCGGGCTGTGCTCCCGAGGTACCCTAGGACATTTCCGAGACCAGCGGGAGCGATCTTGTAACGGAATCCCATCAGAGGGAGGCATCGAGCCCTCGGACCCTGTCGCCAGGGGACCGGGTCCGGCAGATCACCCGCAGGTACTTTTGGGCGTGCCTCTGGGCCCCTAGCCGACCCCTAACGAACGGGGCATGGACATCCACTCGGATTACCCGCTTGCAGCTCGCCGGAGACACCATGTTCGGCGCCCATCGAGGGTAACATGGCGCTTTCCCCCCCTCCTCCTTGCGGAAAGGCGACGCAGGGGCATATGTAAAAAAGCCGAGTCTGTCCCTGATCGTCCTCTCGCCATGTGCGGAGGCTCGAGGGCTGCTCTCGCAAACCCGGCTCCGGCCGAACCGTTGACAGCGTCAACATACCAGCCCGAGAGCTTGGGCCCCGACCGTACACCCGGGCTACGACCAGTTCGCATGAGGGAACAACCAGACCAGCCGAAGCATTACGCGAGGCATTAAGACCTCGAAGGAGTGAAACCACTCCTCCGAGGCCTCGGGGGCTACACCCGGCGGGTGCGCTCGCGCGCACCCACCGGAACAAAATGCAACTGAGAAAGGCTGGTCCCCTTGCAAAAAAGTGAGACAAAAGCCTCCAAGTGAGTGCTAACACTCCCTTCGAGGCTCGGGGGCTACTGTCGGGGACCATAATTAGGGGTACCCTCAAGACTCCTAATTCTCAGCTGGTAACCCCCATCAGCATAAAGCTGCTAAGGCCTGATGGGTGCGATTAAGTCAGGGATCAGTCCATTCGAGCGACTCGATCACGCCTCGCCCGAGCCTAGCCTCGGACAAGGGCAGCCGACCCCGGAAGATTTCCGTCTCGCCCGAGGCCCCCCTCCAACGGCGGACATATTTCCGGCTCGCCCGAGGCCCTGCCTTCGCTAAGAAGAAATCCTGACTAAATCGCCGCACCAACCGACCAAGTCGCAGGAGCATTTAATGCAAAGGTGACCTGACACCTTTGTCCTGACGCGCGCCCCCCGGCAGAGCCGAAGTGACCGCCGTCACTCCACCTGACCGGCCTGGCAGAAGGACAGCGCCGCCTGCGCCACTCCGACCGCAGTGCCACTTGACAGAGTGAGACTGACAGGCAGTCAGGCCCTGCCAAAGGCACCATAGGAAGCTCCGCCCGACCCAGGGCTCGGACTCGGGCTAAGTCCCGGAAGACGGCGAACTCCGCTCCGCCCGACCCAGGGCTCGGACTCGGGCTAAGTCCCGGAAGACGGCGAACTCCGCTCCGCCTGACCCAGGGCTCGGACTCGGGCTAAGTCCCGGAAGACGGCGAACTCCGCTCCGCCCGACCCAGGGCTCAGACTCGGGCTAAGTCCCGGAAGACGGCGAACTCCGCTCCGCCCGACCCAGGGCTCGGACTCGGGCTAAGTCCTGGAAGACGACGAACTCCGCTTTGCCCGACCCCAGGGCTCGGACTCGGGCTCAGCCCCAGAAGACGACGAACTCCGCTTCGCCCGACCCCAGGGCTCGGACTCGGGCTCAGCCCCGGAAGACGACGAACTCCGCTTCGCCCGACCCCAGGGCTCGGACTCCGCCCTGGCCTCTGCCGAACGACCTCCGCCTCGCCCGATCCAGGGGCTCAGACTCGGCCTCGGCCATGGAAAACAGACTCGACCTCGGCTTCGGAGGAGCCTCCATGTCGCCCAACCTAGGGCGCAGGCCAGCCACGTCAACAGGAAGCGCCAACATCACCCTACCCCGAGCTGACTCGGGCCGCAGAGAACAAGACCGGTGTCCCATCTGGCTAGCTCCGCCGGATAGGCAATGATGGCGCCCCGCATGCTCTGTGACGACGACGACTCTCAGCTCTCTTACGGAAGCAGGAGGACGTCAGCAAGGACTCAACCGCTCCGACAGCTGTCCCTCCGCCAGGCTCCATCGCTCCTCCGATGGCCACGACATCACACCAGCTGGGTGCCAAAATCTCTCCGGCTGCCACATCGGCATGTACTTAGGGCGCTAGCTCTCCCCCGCTAGACACGTAGCACTCTGCTACACCCCCATTGTACACCTGGATCCTCTCCTTACACCTATAAAAGGAAGGACCAGGGCCCTCTTAGAGAGGGTTGGCCGCGCGGGGATGAGGATGGGACAGGCGCTCTCTTGGGGCCGCTCGCTTCCCCCTCCCGCGTGGACGCTTGTAACCCCCTACTGCAAGCGCACCCGACCTGGGCGCGGGACGAACACGAAGGCCGCAGGATTTCCACCTCTCTCACGCCCATCTCCGGCTACCTCACTTCCCCCCTTCGCGCTCGGCCTCGCGTCGACCCATCTGGGCTGGGGCACGCGGCGACATTCACTCGTCGGCTTAGGGACCCCCGGTCTCGAAACGCCGACACTAATTGCCTCAATCGGATTGGACTCCTTGCCATCTACTAATAAATGGTGACAGGCACCTTCTTCTAGTTCAGGTAAGTACAGCTTGGTTACTACTTCCTTTCCGGATGGGGACACCAACTTAACTGTTCTCTTGTCACACCTGATAGTGGCTTGATTTCTATGTAGCCAATTCATCCCTAGGATGACATCTAACCCTTGAGTTCCCATTACTACAAGGTTAGCGGGGAAATCTATCGCCCTTATTTCAATCCTTAGATTCGGACAAATCCTATCGGACTAAACTTTTCCCCCAACTGAATTAACTCTTAGAGGTGGGATAATTGGTTCTATGGGGACGTTATGTGATTCTACCCAAGATGCAGAAACAAAAGAATGGGTGGCACCAGTATCAAATAGTACTTTTGCTGGGTAGGATTCGACTGGAAACATACCTAATGCCACGTCCTGAGCATCCTGGATTGCTTCGGCCTCCAGGTGATTCACCTTTCCACGGTTGTAAGCCTAACCATGGACTCCTGGTGCTTGCTGTGGCGCTCCTTGTCTTGCTGGGGCATTTACTGCTGGCGGCTGCTGGGCTGCTTTCCTTAGACAATTCTTCACCCACTAATTTTACTCTCCACAGTAGAAGCATGCATAACCTCCTGCTTGTGCTGGGGCTTCTTGGCCATTCTGGTTAGCTGCTAGGGCAGGAAGGCAAGCTGCCTGGTTGTTCTGACATTGGAACTGATTTCCTCCAGATTGGGTGTTCTGATGGTACTGTTGCTGCTGCTGCTGCTGAGGAAACTGCCTCTGGTACTAGTGCTGGTGCTGATGCTGCCGCTGATGTTGGTGCTGATGACCTTGCTTGAATTGCTAGGGCGAGTTTCCTGAGTAGCGGGGACGGCTGCTACTCCCGGCCTGAGGTCCACCAATCTTGCGCTTCCTATCCTCCATCTCCGGATGCTTCCTTTCAGTCATGATTGCTCTGTCTATCAAATGCTGGAAGGTGGGGAAAGTGTGATTCATTAGCTGATAATGGAGGGGATCCACTAATCCTCTCAGAAAGAGGTACTGCCTCTTTGCATCCGTGTTGACGTCTTCTGGGGCATAGTGTGACAACTTCAGAAATTTATCCATGTACTCACTGACGGACAGGGGACCTTGCTTCAGGGCGAGAAACTCCTCCTTCCTCACTATCATTAGTCCCTCAGGCACATGGTAGCGACGAATGTTGTCCCTGAACTCCTCCCAAGTAATGGCTTCAGGGTTGGCATGGGTGGCGAGGTAGGACTCCCACCAAGACTATGCTGCTCCCCTCAGCTGTTAGGGACCATACAACACCTTCTCACGGTTGTTGAACTGAGCAGTGTGCAACTCACGCTCCACGGTACGCAGCCAATCTTCTGCATCCATGGGATCAGCAGAGTGGGCAAAGACAGGGGGATGACCCCTCATGAACTCTGCCCGCTTGTCTCTAGGCACTTGGGGCATCTAAACTTGCACTGGAGGCTATGGTGGTGGTCGCTGCTGCTGCACCTGCTGCATCGCTACTAAGGTCTGATCAATTGCCTGAACTGCCTGAGTCTGCATTAAGAACATCTGCTCAATGGTCATCGGGGGTGGGGGTGGCAAATGCTAATGCGGAGCTGCCTCTTCCTAGGGTGCCTGCTGCTCTGGTTGAGCACGCCTCTCACCTCTACGCCTGTTCTTAGACATCTGTAGAAACCATACACATATCAGATCTGACTCTGCAATCTTCTAGCATAAGAAAAGATATACGGAAATCTTCACAGCACTGAACAATTGATCATCTTCACTGACAACTTCTCAGATAAAGAGGAAAGTGGAAATGAATGGATTACCCAACAAAATAACTGACTTTATCTACACCAAGTTGCAGGGGATGCCCACACCTTGGTGACAATCATTACAAAGATTCTACTTCATTACATGTTCATCATGACAAGCATCCAACAAAAGATAACCAAACTAACTTTAACTAAGACTGACTAGACTAAGACACTGAATTAATCATTATTACAGACTCCGACTCCATCGATCTATGGATCTAAATCTATGCGGGTCCTACAGTCTGGGGTACCATAGTCGAAGCGACCATGGGGCGGTGAACGGTAAGGGTGCTGAATCCCAACAGGGGTGAGAGAACCACCATCCAGATAGTGGTGTGCCGCACATTCAGCATGCAATTCCGCAACCTCCACCCGAACCTTGCCCAACTCGTCAAGGGCGTGGTCCAACTCTGTGTTGAGCATGGTGGCCAGGTTAACCATGCTGCTTAGCCTGGGATTGCCCTCACCATCTGGCGATACAATCACACATCCAGCACTACCGGTTGAACGGCGAGGGTAGTACTTCAGGTCAAGGCTGTCAGCTACCCCGCTGAACAACAAGCAATACTGAGAAAGTGCCCGTCGTGCTGCATCTTGCATGGCTGCCTCGACAGTATCCCTCTCAGTGATAGAGTAGTGGTCTGAGAAGGCCTCTGCACCCCGGAGATCATCGTCCGGATGGCGCATGTCACACCTGGTTTTAGAAGGTAAACCGAATGCGAACCATGTACGTGCCAGGATCAGAACTCACGTACACAACGATTACATAATTGGACATCATCACACAGTGCTTGAATTAAATAGCGGAAAGGTACTTTATTACATCAAGATGTCCAAGACATCCATAGAGTCTAATACATAACCATTGTTCAACATAATTATCAAAGTGCGGAATTACGAAACGTAGATGCTAAGCCTACACAGGCAGCTGACTCGGGATTTTGCCACTAAGAAAGAACTAGAACTCGTCGTAGTCCTGGAACTCCTCAAAGTCCTCCATGTTACCAGCTTCACCTCCTGACCACTGAGAACAGTGGGGACAACCTAGGGTGGGGTGTTTTGTAAAGCAAGGGTGAGTACACATCAACATACTCAGCAAATGTCCCGTTTGGCTAAAGTGGACTAGCTGTATGTGGAGTTAAGGTTAAGCCGTTGCTTTTAGTTGGCCAAGTTTTATTACTATAAGTAGAGCCAAATTTTAGTAATAACCTAGTTATTACCCAGAGGCACTCCCCAAGAGAAAATACTAGAGATCAGGATTTTAATCACCATTGTTAATCATCATCATAAAAGTAACCATTGTTCTTCTAATCGAAGAGGATCCCAAGGCTGCTCATAACCGTGAGCACGACTGATATACTAGTTTCTAACACTCTGCAGAGGTTGCACACTTTACCCACAAGCTGTGATTCCTATTCTGCCCAGGGTTCTAGCCTCCCCATTGATCACTACCAAGGTGACCTAGCAGGGTCTCACTATGTACCCTTTACAAAGATTTCCCAGAGGTCATAGCCACCCGTTAGGTTTCTCCAGTTTGATAAACACAGTACACCTCCCCAAAGGAAGGGTGACTAACAAAAACCAAATCAAAGAACCTCTGCAACCAGCCTCGGCAGAGCAAGTACTGTGCCCGGACCCCATTGACGGCCCTATGGCGAAGCCAACTACTGTAATACCCACTTTGTAAGAAAAGTCTGAAAAGAGAAATTATATTCCCTTATACATGTATGTGTCATCTATATTTATCATTCCATGTGAACACCACAATTAAACAAATAAATAAATGACAAGAGACGCCCAAAAACAATACATGCATCATGCTGGTGTTTTATTTGGTGTGCATTTTGCGACAACATAAAATGACAAGAAATATTAAAGCTCAAAGTAGAATTTGAATTCTAAAGGAAGAAGTCAAGAATTTAGAAAAGAGAGAAAGAAATATTATCCAATATAAAATAATATTATTAAATAACTTCACCACATGATGGGGTGACCAAATTGCATAGTCAACGTGAACTTGAATTTACACTTAGATTGAGTTCAAAATTTAAAATTCAAATGAATTAGGAATAAAAGAAAAAAAAATAGTAAAAACAAAAGAAAAAGAGAAGAAAACCAAAGTGGGCTCCGAACCACGCTTTTGGCCCAGTTTGGAATTATCCCTGCGCGGCCCGTTTAGTCTCCCCTCCCACGCGCGCGGCTGAAGTTGGGCGTGGGCACTTGGCCGGCTTGAGGGGCCCACCGGGCGGTCTCTCTTGCGCGCTCACCATCTCTCTGCGCGTGGACCCGGGACCTCGTGTTCTCTTATCTATCGCTGACGTTTGGGCCCTAGGCGTCAGCTCCATCCTCAACGAACAGACCGCTTCTTCCGCCATTGCCGTCGACTCACCGTTGCAACCTCCGCGTGGAATTCGGGTCCGGGGGTCCACGGGCGCTGGGGATAAAGACCTGTCCGCGCCGCAACGACCTCCCTCTCGAGCTCTCCCCTCTTGTTTCCCCCTTCCAGCCGCCATCCGCGGAGAGGTGTGAGGTCGGTCGCCGGTCAAATTCACCGTGTCGCCGTCACCATTGTCGTGTGGCTAGCTCCAGAAGCTCCGCCGGATCATCCTGATCACGCTTGCGGTGGAATCGAGGTGGGCGTGCAGTCGGGCACCTCCAATTCGGCATCGCCTCGGCATGTTCACCGCAGCGCCGTGTTGAAATCCGCCACCGCCATCGATTCGTGCTGCATTCGTTGGCTTGGGTCGTGCCCTCGGAGTCCGGTAGAGCAAGGGAGAACCTCGCCTTGGGCGAATTGTACTTCGGGACTCCGGAATTCCTCACCGTGTCCGCTGCACCGCCGTGAACCCGCGCCGCGCCGTGGGCGGGCGTTCCCGTGACTCCATCGTTGGTAAGAAGCCTACCTTCATGTTCTCCATCATCTCGGCTTTGCGTAGAACGTCTCGGATGGGAGCATTAGTGCTCGGTGGCGTGGATTGCATGCGCCGGCGATGGCGCCGCCGTGAGTCGGGCGTGCCGCGGCTCGGTCGGGATGCAGCCTGGGTGGCCGTCGTAAGGAAGAATGGTCGGGGGCCGTCGATCTCACGGGGAACGGTTAGGATTACACATGCGTACCGATTCGCTCCCTGTGCACCTCGGCCGTCGGATTTCTGATGGACGATCTAGATTAGAACAACGAATACCCCTTCGTTTCATTAAAACTGTGCCGTCCGATATTAATCCGATGGCCTGGGTCACTCGCGGGGTTCTGGGGCGTCGGATCTAATCTGAGCCATCCAAATCGGATCCAACGGCTCATCTCCACTGATACCCCTTCGGCCTGGGTATTTTTCTTAAGAGCCCTCGGGTTTTAATGAAATCAACCCGCCGTCCACAAATCCTGTGCTCTGTGTCTCTGGAATATTAGTAGATTAGCCCCTGGGTTTTCCAGGAATTGACGCCCAGTCCAGAGCCTAATTAAATCGAATAAAGGATTTAGAAAATGAATTTTTAATATGAAAATAATTGCTAGAACTTTATAAATTCATAGAAAATTCATACTAACTCCAAATTAATCCATTCCAGTTCCTAAAATTTTGTAATTTTATTCTCTAGCACTTAGTGTCTCTGTTTTGGCATAAAAACAGTAAGAAACTTATTTATCACTTAATCTTAATTAAAGCACATAAAACCTTTGAAAATGCATAACTTAAATTCTATAACTCCAAAAATTATGATTCCTGTTCCTAGAATTTTACTTTAAGGTGTAGATTATTACTGTGTATTTTGTATATATGTTTGGTGTAATGTTAATTTCTCTATATGTACTGTGCTTGTTTGTATTGTGACGAGTAGAAGAGCCCGTTGCTGAGGATCCTGGTGAGCAGCAGGTTGAGATAGCTGAGCAGGAGCTCATTGGAGGCAAGTTGCGCCCTTGACCACTTTTTACCCAATAATGTTCTTTAATATCACTTATCCATGCATAGGTTAATTTTGATGGGACCCAATAGGTTACCCTAGATTGTTTATCTCATTACCTTGATTACCCCTGAATCACTTGGGTAGTTTGCTATTGCTTTATATGGTTTTGGGATAATCATTTATTACCTCTATGTTCCAATTCTTGTTGTTATTCTGTTTATGTTCATGATGATATCATTAATGTTAATTGGGACATAGAGCTTAACTTGAGAACCACGTGCCACCACAAGGGAGGAATGGGACCCCTTGGCTGACTAATTAGGAAAGCTAGTGGAAGACTACCTTACCCGAAAGGGGCAAGGGCAGTAGGGGAGAGGTCAGTGCAGGGAGGTCCCTGGTTGATTTTGCTGCGATGGCGGTCAGCCAGGAACCCTGTACTGGATCTTCCTATAAACTGTAGCGGGTTTTCGGAAGCTAGTGGAACTTTGTAAAGGCCTCGTAGTGTTGCCCTGCCGCGCTTCCTAGGTAGAGGTGTATGGGACTCGCGACCCCTTGGCAGATGGGTAACATGACTTGTGGGTAAAGGGTACAACCTCTGCAGAGTGTAAAACGGGTATACTAGCCGAGCTCACGGTCACGAGCAGCTCAGGACTCTCTGATGTTTAAATTATGGAACTTAAATTCAATTTTGTCATCTGCATTGCATGGGTTTATTATTAATTTTGTTCTATTACTCTACTTATGGTTTGGTATTTACTTACACTTAGTAATTGCTAATAAAATTTTGACCAACTACTTAAAAGCAATGCTCAGCTTTAACCCCTGTCATTGATTAAGCCTTACACATCACATGAACTCACACCTTTATGAGTTTGTGTCCACTGGTTCCCCACAACTTGTTGAGCTATGATCATGTGTGAGCTCACCCTTGCTGTCTCACAACCCCCCCCCACAGGAGATGACCAGGTGGTTCAGGAGGAGCCGCCTAACACTGAGGAGTTTGATCTGATCTAGGTGGCGTTTCCAGTCGACATTTGCGCCGACGATCCTTAGTTCATTATATCTTTATTATTTCATTTTGTAATAAGTCTTCCGCTATGTAATAAATACTCTGATGATTTATGACATTTATCTCTATACACTCTGTTATTATATATGTTGTCTTCTTGGCGCATGTATGAGATGCACCTGGCTTTGTTCCTTAAAGCCGGGTGTTACAGAAGTGGTATCAGAGGAAATGTTGACTGTAGGACGAAACCTGGATAGAAATGGACAACCCTTACCTACTTATCTCATTCTAATTCATTCTACACTCACCTTACTCTGATTCTTTCTATACTTATCTTGATCATGTCTCACCTTCTACTGTTCTACTCTGATCATTCTTACCTTTCTAATCTAAGACAAGATGGATTTCACACCTTGGAATCCCTACCCCTATGACAATTTAAGAGATAGGAGGCCTAAGACCAAATCAAAACTATTTTCTCTATTAAAAATGTTGGTTGATTGTTCTGATGACCAGTGCCTGATTTGCTTCTTTGATTGATTGAAATAGTATAGATGGGCATTTTAGCATGTACCACTATAAGGTATTGTATTAGCTTTAGTAGGTGACACACTAATCTACTTAGCTAATAAGTCCCCCAAAATAACATGATTGTAATTACTGCCTTGGCTACTGCTCTTTCTTACCTTATGTATCTAACTCAGATGGTCAATACCAGGAAAGGAAAGATTATCACGCAACAACAAACAGAAATGAATCCTCCAAATCCCCCACCTGTTGAAACCGAGCAAGTGATCGCAACCCAAAGGCTGGTAATACAGCAATTGACAGACATGATGACCGAAATGCAAAGCCAGATAAGACAAGAACGCGAGGAAATACGTCAAGCCCGTCTGGAGATACAGCAAGAAATAAGGCAATCACGGTTGGAGAGACAACAACAAGAGCAACCACCATCTCCACCACCACCGGCTCCACCAAGCTACATAAACATATATGTAAATTACTACTATTTGTAGGATCTACATGTTTCTTTAGTTAGTATTCGATATGATACCATTTTAGGAGGAATAAAAAAAAGTTTATTTGACCCCATGAGTTGCTAATAAAATTATGCGTCATGCTGAGATTTTGGTTTGGGCATATGTGTTGGACAATATGAGAAAACCCATGAGAGTAATTACACCTAAAGGGACTGAAGAATCAGTGAACGGAATTACAAGAGGCTGGGTACATTCGTCCAAGTTCTTCACCTTGTGAAGCGCCAGTTCAATTCGTACAGAAGAAAGATGGATTGCAAGGGATGTGCGTGGATTAAAGGTTCCTTAATAATGTCACTGTGAAGAACAAGTTTCTGTTACCCCGCATTAAGGATTTATTTAATCGGATGAGAGGAGCCAGGGTATTCTCGAAGATTGACCTCCGATCGGGGTACCATCAGAAGAAGATTAGACCATCAGATATTCCTAAGACGGCTTTCTCGACTCGATATGGATTATATGAGTTCATCGTTATGTCGTTTGGATTAACTAATGCACCAGCTTATTTTATGGATTTGATGAATAAGATGTTTTTGGAGTATTTGGACAGATTCGTCGTGGTGTTCATCGACGATATTCTTATCTAATCTAAGAATGAGAGTGACCATAAAGAACATCTAAGGTTGGTGCTACAGAAGCTTTAAGATAATCAACTCTACGCCAAGTACGGTAAATGCGAGTTTTGGATTGGCGAGGTGCCATTTCTTGGACATATCATTTCTAATGGAGGAATAGCAGTGGATCCTGCAAAAGTGAAGGAGATAATGGAGTGGAGAGTGCCCACTACGGTTACGGAGGACCGAAGTTTCGTGGGACTTGCAGGATATTATTGGAGATTTATCGAAGGGTTTCCTAAGATTGCTAAGCTTATGACCTCGCTTTTGGTGAAGGAAAGAGAATTCAAGTGGGACGAGAAGTGCCAAGTATACACGGACCATAAGAGCTTGAAGTATATATATTCACTCAAAAGGATCTCAACCTTAGGCAACGCCGTTGGATGGAGCTTATTAAGGATTATGATTTGGAAATTCACTATCACCCGGGCAAGGCAAATTTGGTTACAGATGCCTTGAGTCGAAAGGAGCATGTTCATTTAGCTGTTGTTGCCCAGCTACTCGATGAGATTGTTGAGAATTTCAGGAGACTTAACCTGGGGATAGTTACTCACACTAAAGGAGTTACTATTGATGTGGAACCTACTTTGGAGCAAGAGATCCGCAAAGGACAAATTGGTGATGCTAAGATACAAGAGATTAAGGATCTGATCACTGAAGGTCGAGTTCCGGAATTTACGGAAGATGAGTAAGGTGCCATATGGTTCAAGGACAAGATAGGTGTCCCCATGACTTGGATTATTCTATTCATCCTGGTAGTACCAAGATGTATCGGGATTTGAAGCAGAAATACTGGTGGTATGGATTGAAGAGAAATGTGGCTGCACGTGTGGCTATGTGTGATGTGTGCCAAAGAGTTAAGGCCGAACACCAAAGACCAGTTGGATTATTGCACCCTTTGAAGATACCCGAGTGAAAATGAGAAGAGATTGATATGGATTTCATCATTGGATTGCCTCGCACCCCGAAAGGATATGATTCTATATGGGTGATTGTGGATAGACTGACCGAAGTGGCCCACTTCATTCCTGTCAAGACTACTTATAAAGGCTCACAACAGGAAGAGTTATATATTGCTCGGATGGTGTGTTTACATGGTGTACTGAAGAAGATCATTTTGGATTGAGGATCACAATTTACCTCCAGATTTTGGAAAAGTTTTCATGAGAATATGGATACGAAGTTGAATTTTAGTTCGGACTACCTTAGACTGATGGACAGACTGAAAGGACTAATCAAGTATTGGGATACATGTTGAGAGCTTGTACCCTTCAGCATGGTAGTAGTTGAGACAAGAGTCTACCTTATGCTGAGTTCTCATGTAATAATAGTTACCAGGCCAGTCTGAAGATGTCACTATTCGAGGCTCTATATGGCAGGAAATGCAGGACTCCTCTATTTTGGACCAGATTAGAGGAAGACAGATCTTTGGACCTGAACTTATTCAAGAGGCAGAAGAACAAGTCCATATAATTCGGGAGAATTTGAGGATAGCACAGACCAGACAAAGGAGCTATGCTGATAATAGAGGGAGACCACTGGAATTTGAGGAATGTGATCATGTGTACCTCAAAGTGTCACCACTTCGTGGAATGAGGAGATTCAAAGTTAAGGGTAAATTGTCCCCTCGCTACATTGGACCATTCTTGATCTTTAGAAGAGTTGGGGAGATGGCATACCAACTCAAGTTACCGGATAGTCTATCAGATGTGCATAACGTGTTCCACGTATCTCAACTAAAGAAGTGTCTCTGTGTCCCCGAGGAACAGTTACCAATGGAAGAGCTCAGTGTTCAGGGTGATTTGACTTACACGGAGTACCCGATCAAGATTTTAGATGCTTTGACTCGAGTTACAAGAAATAAGGTGATAAAGATGTGTAAAGTACAGTGGAGTCACCACGGTGAAGATGAAGCGACATTGGGAAAGAGAAGTAGAGCTTCGCATAGATTTTCCCCGCCTTTTCCCTAGATCTTCTTAAATCTCGAGGACGAGATTATTTTTAAGGGGGGTAGGATTTGTAATACCCACTTTGTAAGAAAAGTCTGAAAAGAGAAATTATATTCCCTTATACATGTATGTGTCATCTATATTTATCATTCCATGTGAACACCACAATTAAACAAATAAATAAATGACAAGAGACGCCCAAAAACAATACATGCATCATGCTGGTGTTTTATTTGGTGTGCATTTTGCGACAACATAAAATGACAAGAAATATTAAAGCTCAAAGTAGAATTTGAATTCTAAAGGAAGAAGTCAAGAATTTAGAAAAGAGAGAAAGAAATATTATCCAATATAAAATAATATTATTAAATAACTTCACCACATGATGGGGTGACCAAATTGCATAGTCAACGTGAACTTGAATTTACACTTAGATTGAGTTCAAAATTTAAAATTCAAATGAATTAGGAATAAAAGAAAAAAAAATAGTAAAAACAAAAGAAAAAGAGAAGAAAACCGAAGTGGGCTCCGAACCACGCTTTTGGCCCAGTTTGGAATTATCCCTGCGCGGCCCGTTTAGTCTCCCCTCCCACGCGCGCGGCTGAAGTTGGGCGTGGGCACTTGGCCGGCTTGAGGGGCCCACCGGGCGGTCTCTCTTGCGCGCTCACCATCTCTCTACGCGTGGACCCGGGACCTCGTGTTCTCTTATCTGTCGCTGACGTATGGGCCCTAGGCGTCAGCTCCATCCTCAACGAACAGACCGCTTCTTCCGCCATTGCCGTCGACTCACCGTTGCAACCTCCGCGTGGAATTCGGGTCCGGGGGTCCACGGGCGCTGGGGATAAAGACCTGTCCGCGCCGCAACGACCTCCCTCTCGAGCTCTCCCCTCTTGTTTCCCCCTTCCAGCCGCCATCCGCGGAGAGGTGTGAGGTCGGTCGCCGGTCAAATTCACCGTGTCACCGTCACCATTGTCGTGTGGCTAGCTCCAGAAGCTCCGCCGGATCATCCTGATCACGCTTGCGGTGGAATCGAGGTGGGCGTGCAGTCGGGCACCTCCAATTCGGCATCGCCTCGGCATGTTCACCGCAGCGCCGTGTTGAAATCCGCCACCGCCATCGATTCGTGCTGCATTCGTTGGCTTGGGTCGTGCCCTCGGAGTCCGGTAGAGCAAGGGAGAACCTCGCCTTGGGCGAATTGTACTTCGGGACTCCGGAATTCCTCACCGTGTCCGCTGCACCGCCGTGAACCCGCGCCGCGCCGTGGGCGGGCGTTCCCGTGACTCCATCGTTGGTAAGAAGCCTACCTTCATGTTCTCCATCATCTCGGCTTTGCGTAGAACGTCTCGGATGGGAGCATTAGTGCTCGGTGGCGTGGATTGCATGCGCCGGCGATGGCGCCGCCGTGAGTCGGGCGTGCCGCGGCTCGGTCGGGATGCAGCCTGGGTGGCCGTCGTAAGGAAGAATGGTCGGGGGCCGTCGATCTCACGGGGAACGGTTAGGATTACACATGCGTACCGATTCGCTCCCTGTGCACCTCGGCCGTCGGATTTCTGATGGACGATCTAGATTAGAACAACGAATACCCCTTCGTTTCATTAAAACTGTGCCGTCCGATATTAATCCGATGGCCTGGGTCACTCGCGGGGTTCTGGGGCGTCGGATCTAATCTGAGCCATCCAAATCGGATCCAACGGCTCATCTCCACTGATACCCCTTCGGCCTGGGTATTTTTCTTAAGAGCCCTCGGGTTTTAATGAAATCAACCCGCCGTCCACAAATCCTGTGCTCTGTGTCTCTGGAATATTAGTAGATTAGCCCCTAGGTTTTCCAGGAATTGACGCCCAGTCCAGAGCCTAATTAAATCGAATAAAGGATTTAGAAAATGAATTTTTAATATGAAAATAATTGCTAGAACTTTATAAATTCATAGAAAATTCATACTAACTCCAAATTAATCCATTCCAGTTCCTAAAATTTTGTAATTTTATTCTCTAGCACTTAGTGTCTCTGTTTTGGCATAAAAACAGTAAGAAACTTATTTATCACTTAATCTTAATTAAAGCACATAAAACCTTTGAAAATGCATAACTTAAATTCTATAACTCCAAAAATTATGATTCCTGTTCCTAGAATTTTACTTTAAGGTGTAGATTATTACTGTGTATTTTGTATATATGTTTGGTGTAATGTTAATTTCTCTATATGTACTGTGCTTGTTTGTATTGTGACGAGTAGAAGAGCCCGTTGCTGAGGATCCTGGTGAGCAGCAGGTTGAGATAGCTGAGCAGGAGCTCATTGGAGGCAAGTTGCGCCCTTGACCACTTTTTACCCAATAATGTTCTTTAATATCACTTATCCATGCATAGGTTAATTTTGATGGGACCCAATAGGTTACCCTAGATTGTTTATCTCATTACCTTGATTACCCCTGAATCACTTGGGTAGTTTGCTATTGCTTTATATGGTTTTGGGATAATCATTTATTACCTCTATGTTCCAATTCTTGTTGTTATTCTGTTTATGTTCATGATGATATCATTAATGTTAATTGGGACATAGAGCTTAACTTGAGAACCACGTGCCACCACAAGGGAGGAATGGGACCCCTTGACTGACTAATTAGGAAAGCTAGTGGAAGACTACCTTACCCGAAAGGGGCAAGGGCAGTAGGGGAGAGGTCAGTGCAGGGAGGTCCCTGGTTGATTTTGCTGCGATGGCGGTCAGCCAGGAACCCTGTACTGGATCTTCCTATAAACTGTAGCGGGTTTTCGGAAGCTAGTGGAACTTTGTAAAGGCCTCGTAGTGTTGCCCTGCCGCGCTTCCTAGGTAGAGGTGTATGGGACTCGCGACCCCTTGGCAGATGGGTAACATGACTTGTGGGTAAAGGGTACAACCTCTGCAGAGTGTAAAACGGGTATACTAGCCGAGCTCACGGTCACGAGCAGCTCAGGACTCTCTGATGTTTAAATTATGGAACTTAAATTCAATTTTGTCATCTGCATTGCATGGGTTTATTATTAATTTTGTTCTATTACTCTACTTATGGTTTGGTATTTACTTACACTTAGTAATTGCTAATAAAATTTTGACCAACTACTTAAAAGCAATGCTCAGCTTTAACCCCTGTCATTGATTAAGCCTTACACATCACATGAACTCACACCTTTATGAGTTTGTGTCCACTGGTTCCCCACAACTTGTTGAGCTATGATCATGTGTGAGCTCACCCTTGCTGTCTCACAACCCCCCCCCCCCACAGGAGATGACCAGGTGGTTCAGGAGGAGCCGCCTAACACTGAGGAGTTTGATCTGATCTAGGTGGCGTTTCCAGTCGACATTTGCGCCGACGATCCTTAGTTCATTATATCTTTATTATTTCATTTTGTAATAAGTCTTCCGCTATGTAATAAATACTCTGATGATTTATGACATTTATCTCTATACACTCTGTTATTATATATGTTGTCTTCTTGGCGCATGTATGAGATGCACCTGGCTTTGTTCCTTAAAGCCGGGTGTTACAACTACTCCTCTGGTTTCTCTAATTAATCAGCTAAGGGCGTCCCATTCCACCCTCATGGTTGCACCTTTATCCTAGGTTGTCACTCCCTAAATAGGTCCTTACGGAGAGGTACTCAGGAAATAGCCTGAGCCCCATAAAGTAATCACAAGGACCCCATCGGGATAACATCATTGTATCATAAAAGATCACATCATGTTCATTGATTAAGTTTAAGCAATAGCATAAGCTAACAATGATTAACCCAAAAAGGTAAACAAGGGTAAGGGAAATACAAACTAGTCAATCCTTAGGTTTCAACAAATTAATGCGGGACAGTGAATTATAAAGTAAAGTAGGACATGATAGGTCTGAGGACACTTGCCTTCACCAGGTTGTTGCTCAGGGAGGTCTCCAACAACACACTCAGGAACCTCGAACTGCTTGTTGTCTAAATAAAGCGAACATGCATTCAATACATTTGGAAAGTAGAAATGAACATCACACCAAACATGTACATACATTAGAACACATCTTAAAAAGACACAATACTACATAAGGGATAATGAGTCCAAAGTATAACATGAACTATAACATAAATTAACTTTATTTGAAAATAGATTGTTATTTCCCTAAATGTT
Organism: Zea luxurians; assembly: GCA_029449295.1. Lineage (NCBI taxonomy): Eukaryota > Viridiplantae > Streptophyta > Magnoliopsida > Poales > Poaceae > Zea > Zea luxurians. Next base: position 141,958,407 of record JAOPSE010000009.1, on the reverse strand, counting down.
ATTTACCAGTACATAATCATAGATCAATTTATTTTATTGTGACCTATAATTTAGAACAGAGATGAATTCATGCAATACGTATCATTAATCTCACAAGTTTAAACATGATTAAATCTCTAAGGTTCTCCTTTTATTTATTTTATTAAATAAATAAAACTACATCTATATTAGTTCATATTCAATCATAAAAATTAGAATGTGCAGACAGTAAGTGAAACCATTTTATTTAAATAGAGAATAATTCTATGAACATTTTGCAATTTGAATCAATAAATTTAGAGTTCATATGCAAAAGTTATGAAATGAACAAGTTTGGGAATTCAAAATATGAAATTAGGGCTATTTCTGTGAATATTTAAAAGTCCAGGGCTAAATCTGCAAGAATACAGGGGCCTGAGTGCGAAAACCAAGGACGACGGGTTTATTTCTAACAAACCGAGGGTTTCTTACGCAAAACAACCATGCGAAGGGGTATCGGGTGAATCTAACCGTCGGATCTAAAATCAACGGCTGAGATTAGATCTGCAGCAGAGGGCGCGCGCACGGGGGCGGGCGAGCACTGATAGGCGGCCCAGGGAGTGTCAGCGACAGAGGGGGAGACCGCGTTGACCGAGCGGGCCCAGCGCCAGGGGGTTTGGGTGCTGATAGGCGGGCCAGGGCGCTAGGGCGCGCGTGCGCGCGTGCGCGAAGCTGTATCCCGCGGTCCGGGCCGTTCGATCTGAATCGGACGGAGGGGACCAGACCAGGGGAATGAGCAGTCCGGGCCGTGCGATCAAGATCGGACGGGGGAAATCAGAGTGGGAAGGAAGAGCGGTCCAGGCGGCGCTGACAGGCGGGCCAGGGCGCTAGGGCGCGCGTGCGCGAAGCGGTATCCCGTGGTCCGGGCCGTTCGATCTGAATCGGACGGAGGGGACCAGACCAAGGGGAAACAGACGGCTGTGGGCAGCGCTGCTCCTCTCCACAGCGGTGAGGTCGCCGATGTTGAGGCAGGCGTGAGCTAGGGGGGTCCAGTATCGCTGGAGTTGGGTAGAGGGGAATAAGGCGCCACGACGAACTCAATGGCGGGGAAGAGGCCATGAATCCACGGGCAGAGAGGGGAGAACGGCGGTGAGAAAGCCTCGTGCGGGCCGGAGAAACTCTGGTGAGCCATTCCGGCCACGGGGAGGGGACTTAAGGCGCGCTAAGGCCTTGGCTAACTTTAGCAGAGGCAGGGGTGACACAGGGACATACTCCACTGAACTAGACCGGGCTAAATCGGCCGGCCACCGCACGAGCACGGTGGACCGCCGCGGCCGAGCACCGGCGAAGGTGTAATTGACCAAACACAGGGCGCAATAGGGGAAATTGGGCACAGACAAAGGTGTCTCACCTCGGGGCGGAGCTCGGGGAGGCTTCGAGCGGTCTCCGGCGAGCTGGATGGCCGGGAACGTGGGCGCGGGTCTCCGGCGGTGGCTGGCGGCGTGGGCAGAGCGTGAGAGAGGGTGAAGCTGGCGAAATTAGGTGAGGGGAGTGCGCGGGGCACTGGCGGGGCTCTATGAAGGGAGCTAGGCGCGTGGGCGGGCATTGTGGCCATGAAATCTGGCGACGTGCGCGAGTGCGCACGCGCCGGTCCAGGGCGAGCGCGTAGGGGGCGGAACTGACAAGGTAGGCCCACGGCGCAGAGAGAGAAAAAAGGGCACACGGGGCAACGGCTCGACGACTAGCGGACTGGGCCCGCGAGACAGAGAGAGAGAGGGAGCGCGCGGGGAAGAAAACTGGCGCCGACAGGCTGGCCCCACTGGGCAGCGAGCGAGGGAGGGAGGGCACGAGCGAGGGGAACAGCCGCTGACAAGCGGGGTCCGCTTGTCAGGCGACGGGCGCGCGACCTGGCTAGGCTTAGTGGGCCGACTGGGCTGCTTTCTCTTTTCCTTTTTCTCTGGATTTTCAAATTCCTTTTCTATTTCTTTTCTCTAGGGTTTTCAAACCCAAATTCAAATCAAGTTTCAAATTCAAACCAAATCAAATATGTGCAACAATTCAAAGGATATTTAGGGTCAATATGATGCAACATTTCATGACTCATATGTTTTGGGCAAAATAAAATAAATAATCCCTCACTAATACAACTAGCTCTAATTAAAAGAGAAAGAGATAGAGAGAGACAACTAGAGGGAGAGAGAAACTAGAGTGAGATAGAGAAGAATAACACATGAATTTGGGTGATCATTAGAAAGAAATTTTATACCCCCAAATTCAGGGTGTTACAGCGCACCAAGCAAGTAGCCTCCCACTGGTCCGGTTATAACCCGCGATGATGCTGGTAGACTACACAACGGTACTCGAATGACCAAGTGTGTCGGTCAAAGGCCCGACACAACAGGGTATCGAGAGCGTCGTGGAAGTGTCACCCACGAGCGGCGTCGTGATTGATGGGTCTAGCGGTCCACCCCTCCAGCTCCTCCAAGCGCTCCGTGCCATGGCTCGAACTACCACCAGCATCGGCGTCGTCTCCATCTCCATCAGGGTCTCCTCCAGCAGTCGGGATGCCCTGAGGTGGTGCAGGGGCATCTCTGGCTGAGGTGCAGGGGAAGGCGGCCTCTCAAACTCCACCTCCCGCTGAGGCGAGGGGGAAGAGTCCTGCTGCTCCTTCTCCTGCTCCTGGCGTCGGCACTCCTTCTCCGCGTGCAGGCGATGATGCAGTCTCTCCATGTGACTGGACTGACCTGACATCGTGCGACACAGGGGACGCTCCACCAGACGAGAAGGCAAAAAGGGAATCACAGACTTACGTGTAGTGCACCTGGTACGGGCCATCTACAAAAGACATCGTAAGCACAAGAGTAAGAGTGGAACTATGAGACCAGAAAGTAAACAGAAAGAAAAGTGAGACAAAACCTTTTAAGATAAGTAAATAACATAGAGTTGGTCAAGATAACCAACTTTTGAAAAGACACTAAGGTCAAGGTAAGAGTAGGGGTCTATAGTCCTTAGGGCGACCATTCTAGTCTAGGTTAGCGGTCCTACAGCCATCAAGGGTTTGATACCACTTATGTCACACCCGGTTTTGGAAGGTAAACCGAATGCGAACCATATATGTGCCAGGATCAGAACTCACGTACACAACGATTACATAATTGGACATCATCACACAGTGCTTGAGTTAAATAGTGAAAAGGTACTTAGTTACATCAAGATGTCTGAGACATCCATAGAGTCTAATACATATCTACAGGGTTCGACAATAATATCAAAGTGTGGAGTAACGAAATGTAGAAGATAAGCCTACACAGGCAACTGACTAGGGGTTTGCCACTAAAGTAAACTAGAACTCATCGTAGTCCTAGAACTCCTCAAAGTCCTCCATGTTACCAGCTTCACCTCCTGAGCACTGAGTACAATGGGGACAACCTGGGGTGGGGTGGTTTGTAAAGCAAGGGTGAGTACACATCAACGTACTCAGCAAATGTCCCGTTTGGCTAAAGTGGACTAGCTGTATGTGGAGTTATGGTTAAGCAGTTGCTTTTAGTTGATCAGGTTTTATATATAAGTATAGCCAAATTTTAGTAATAACCCAGTTATTACCCAGAAGTACTCCCTCCAAGGGGAAATACCAGAGATCAGAATTATAATCATCATTGCTAATCATCATCATCAAAGTAACCAAAGTTCTTCTAATCGAAGAGGATCCCAAGGCTGCTCATAACCGTGAGCATGGCTGATATACTAGTTTCTAACACTCTGTAGAGGTTGCACACTTTACCCACAAGCCGTGATTCCCTTTCTGCCCGGGGTTCTAGCCGCCCCATTGATCACTACCAAGGTGACCTAGCAGGGTCTCACTACGTAGCCTTTATGTAACACCCACTTTGTAAATTGCTAGAAATAATGCCAATAGAGAAACAATTTCTCCTTATGTGGGTTTAACCTTTATGCATCATCCCAGGTGAACACCATATTCAAAAGCAAATAATTAATAAAAAGAATATATGCCATTAAAATTATGCATCATGCTGGGATTTTCTTTTGTGTGCACATGGTGACAAAATAAAATAATAAATGTGACAAGAAAAATATTAAAGTCCAAAGTGGAATTTAAGATCTAAAGGAAAATTCTAGAATGTAGAAGAGAGAGGAAAGCAAATATTATGTGGATAAAAAAAATGAGTAAATAAAAAAATATATTATTCCTACAATAAGGTGAATTTATATAATGGACTCATAGGTGAATCTCATAACCAAATTCAAATTCAACTTTGAATTCTAAAAAAACAAAAGAAAAAGAAAGAAAAACAAAAGAAAAGTGAGAGGATGGCGTATTGGGCTCGAGATACCTATTCCGGCCCACCAGAAGCAAACCCTGCGCAACCCATTTCCGAGTTTTTCTCCCGCAATAAGCCACTCACCACCTACACACTGATCGGTGGGCCATGTTTGTCGGCCAAACCTGGGTGTGCATCCCCGTGGGTGTCGCTGCCATGTGGGACATACGTCTAGGGCCTCACCCGCGCGCGCTCCACCGACCCTCACGCAGTGTACCGCTGACCTGTGGGCCCCGGTGTCGGCGTTTTCTTCTCCGCAGCAACGCTCTCGCGCGAAACCTCCGCCATGGCGTTGGATCGTTGCAGCTTATCCTCCCCTTGTTGGCCTCGGACTATAAGAGTCAAGCGCCGCAAACCCTAAATGGCTCCTCGTCCACCACCGTGATAACCACTGATGATAGCACTGTGTGCGAGAGAGCGGCGCGGAGAGCGTGAAGTGGGTCTCGCCATTGGTGAATCATGGCCCGGGGAAATTTTGGCCGCAATTGTGGCCGGGACGAAGACCACGGAACACGGCGGGTGCATACGTGAGGCAATTTGGGGCCGACCATCTGCGCTGCGCGGCGGATTGCTCGCCGGCGAGCAATTTGCATCACTGGACTGCTAGACCTCGTCGACAGGGCGCGATTCTTCGACAGCGGAGGTATGATGGTGGAATTCGTGTTGGGGATGTGCACCGCATCGCGTAGCAAGGAGTAGATTGAGCTGCAAGGCATCAAGGGTCGGGGAATCGAACTCACCGGCGGGACTCAGTCGCGTCTGGGGTACAGCGCCGTCGTGGTCAGCTCTGTAGAGGAAGATGAGCGGTAACCGTGGGATGCTAGATGAACGCCCAGGATTAGGTCATCAAATAACGTTTGCTTGAATTCTATCGTCACCATTTGTTGGCGATCGGACCACTCCTAGGCAGTTTTGGGTAAGAAGGATTTATGGCCGTCAGATCATGGTTGCGCAGTTGTAGGATGGCGCTTCAGTCATGGCTCATCGTGGCCGTCCATCGATGAATGGAGGGGCGAGGGGTGACCCTGGCGTTTTAAATCCAGAGCATTGATATCAAATCCTAGGGCTCTGGATGCATACCTCTTCATTTTCTAATCTGGGCTCTTGATCTTTGATCAAGCGGCCAGGGCGCATCCAGGATACACAGCCTTGGTGTTTTTACAAAAGGGCCCTCGGGGAAAAGGCAAATCAACCCGTCGTCCAGTGTGTGTTGTGCGCTGTGTCTTGGGAAAGTTCCTCTGAGCCCCCTGCGTTTCACAAAAAATGAAGCCCACTCCAGAACATAATAAAATCAGAGAAAATAATTTATAAATGGATTTTCCATGGGAAAATAATTGCTAGAACTTTGATAATTCATAGAAAATGTATATGAAGTCCAAATTAATCCATTATTCCAGTTCCTAAAATTTTGTAATTTTATTCTCTATCACCTAGAGCCTCTGTTATGTCATGAAAACAGTAAGAAAATTTATTTCACACTTAATCCTATTTTAAACACATGAAACCTTTAAAAATCCATAACTTAAAATCTATAACTCCAAAATTATGATTTCTGTTCCTAGAATTTTATTTTAATGTGTAGATTATTACTGTGTATTTTATTTATATGTTTGGTGTAATGTTAATTTCTCTATATGCACTGTGCTTGTTTGTATTGTGGCGAGTAGAAGAGCCCGTGACCGAGGATCCTGGTCAGCAGCAGGTTGAAGTAGCTGAGCAGGAGCTCATTGAAGGCAAGTTGTGCCCTTGACCACTTTTTACCTAATAATGTTCTTTAATATCACTTATCCATGCATAGGTTAATTTTGATGGGACCCAATAGGTCACCCTAGATTGTTTATCTCATTACCTTGTTTACCCCTGACTCACTTGGGTAGTTTGCTATTGCTTTACCTGGTTTTGGGATAATCATTTATTACCTCTATGTTCCAATTCTTTTGTTATTCTATTTATGTTCATGTTGAGTTCATTAATGTTAATTGGAACATAGAGCTTAACTTGAGTAACACGTGCCACAACAAGGGTTTAATGGGACGCCCTTGGCTGACTAATTAGGAAAGCTAGTGGAAGACTACCTTACCCGAAAGGGGCAAGGGCAGTAGGGGAGTGGTCAGTGTAGGGAGGTCCTTGGTTGATTTTGCTGCGATGGCGGTCAGCCAAGAACCCTGCATTGGAACTTCCTATAAACTGTGGCGGGTTTTCGGAAGCTAGTGGAACTTTGTAAAGGCCTCGTAGTGTTGCCCTGCCGCGCTTCCTAGGTAGAGGTGTATGGGATTCGCGACCCCTTGGCAGATGGGTAACATGACTTGTGGGTAAAGGGTACAACATCTGCAGAGTGTAAAACTGGTATACTAGCCGAGCTCACGGTCATGAGCAGCTTAGGACTCTCTGATGTTTAAATTATGGAACCTAAATTCAATTTGGTCATTTGCATCGCATGGGTTTATTATTAATTTTGTTCTATTACTTTATTTATGGATTAGTATTTACTTACACTTAGTAACTGCTAATAAAAGTTTGACCAACTACTTAAAAGCAATGCTCAGCTTTAACCCCTATCATTGATTAGCCTTACACATCACATGAACTCGCACCTTTGTGAGTTTATGTCCACTGGTTACCCACAACTTGTTGAGCTATGATCATGTGTGAGCTCACCCTTGCTGTCTCACACCCCCCCACAGGAGAAGAACAGGTGGTTCAGGAGGAGCCACAAGGCGAGGAGTATGATCTGATCTAGGTGGCGTTTCTCAGTTGACATTGGCGCCGACGATCCTTAGTTCGTTTTATCTTTATTATTTTATTTTGTAATAAGTCTTCCGCTATGTAATAAATACTCTGATGTTATTGACATTTATCTCTATACAATCTGTTATTATATATGTTGTCTTCTTGGCGCATGTATGAGATGCACCTGACTTTGTTCCTTAAAGCCGGGTGTGACAGAAGTGGTATCAGAGGAAATGTTGACTGTAGGACGCAACCTAGATAGAAATGGACAAACCCTTACCTACTTACTTTACTCTGATTCATTCCATATTTACCTTATCTTGATCTTGTCTCACCTTTTGCTATTCTACTCTGATTACTCTTACCTTTTCTACTCTAAGACAAGATGGATTTCACACCTTGGAATCCTACACTATGATCTTTTTAAGAGATAGGGAACCCAAGACAAAATTTAAAACTATTTTCTTTAAAAATGTTGTTTGATTGTTCTGATGATAAATGCTTGATTTGCTTCTTTGATTGATTGAAACATTATAGTTGGGCATCTTAGCATGTACCACCATAAGGTAATGTATTAGCGTTAGTAGGTGACACACTAATCTACTTAGCTAATAAATCCCCCACAGTAACATTCCTCGTAATTACTCGCCTTGTCTAAAATCCTTTCTTTCTTACCCTTTGTTTCTAACCCAGATGGGCTACCCCTATACTGTTAGAAGAGAGCAGTATAGACTTCATCCTTGGTATGTCATGGTTAAGAAAGGCAAAGGCAGTATATACACCGTGCTAAGGGAACTGTAGAACTCACCAGTTCCAAAGGACAAAGATTTGAAGTTGAAGTTGTAGTAACTACCACTACCAGACGTGTGGCATTCTTCATAGATGAGGAGTTTGTTGGAAACAACATCCGTGTGGTTTGAGATTTTTCCGGATATCTTTTTAGAAGAGTTATTAGGGAGCCACCAGATATGGATGTTGAGTTGGTCATTGATTTCTTACCTGTGACTGCATCTATATCTAAACGGCCATGTCCGTAGAGGAGTTAAAGGAACTTAAGAAGCAGTTAACAGAGTTACAAGAGGCTGGGTACATTCGTCCGAGTTCCTCACCTTGGGGAGCACCGGTTCTGTTTGTACAGAAGAAGGATGGATCACAAAGAATGTGTGTGGATTATAGATCTCTTAATGATGTTACTGTAAAGAACAAGTATCCGTTACCCCGTATTGAGGATTTGTTTGATCAGATGAAAGGTGCTAGAGTATTCTCGAAGATTGATCTCCGATCGGGTTACCATCAGATGAGGGTTAGACCATCGGATATTCCCAAGACGGCTTTCTCGACTCGATATGGATTATATGAGTTCACCGTGATGTCGTTTGGATTAACCAATGCACCAGCTTATTTTATGAATTTGATGAACAAGGTGTTTATGGAGTATTTGGACAGATTCGTCGTGGTATTCATCGATGATATTCTTATCTATTCCAAGAGTGATAGTGATCACGAGGAACATCTAAGGTTGGTGCTACAGAAGCTACGAGATAACCAGCTATATGCCAAGTTCAGCAAGTGCGAGTTTTGGATTGGCGAGGTGCCATTTCTTGGTCATATCATTTCTAATGGAGGAATTTCAGTGGATCCTGCTAAGGTTAAGGAGATAATGGAGTGGAGAGTACCCACTACAGTTACTGAGATTCGGAGTTTCTTGGGACTTGCTGGATATTATCGGAGATTTATTGAAGGATTTTCTAAGATTGCTAAGCCTATGACTTCACTTTTGGAGAAAGGAAGAGAATTTAAGTGGGACGAGAAGTGCGAGGATAGTTTTGATCAATTGAAGAAAAGATTGATGTCGCCACCAGTATTGGTTATGCCAGACCTACAGAAAGGATTTGATATTTATTGTGATGCATGTGGCCAAGGCTTAGGATGTGTGCTCATGCAGGAAGGACATGTGATTGCCTATGCGTCTCGTCAGTTACGGAAACATGAATTGAACTACCCCACTCATGACTTGGAATTGGCAGCCGTTGTGCATGCGCTTAAGATTTGGAGACATTATATCATAGGGACCAAGTGCCAAGTGTACACGGATCATAAGAGTTTGAAGTATATATTTACTTAGAAGGATCTCAACCTTAGGCAACGCCGTTGGATGGAGCTTATTAAGGATTATGATTTGGAGATTCACTATCACCCGGGCAAGGCAAATTTGGTTGCAGATGCCTTGAGTCGAAAGGAGCATGTTCATTCAGCTGTTGTTTCCCAGCTACCCGATGAGATTATTTAGGATTTCAGGAGACTTAACCTGGTGATAGTTGCTCACACTGAATGAGTTACTATTGAAGTGGAACCTACTTTGGAGCAAGAGATGCGCAAAGGACAAATTGGTGATGCTAAAATAAAAGAGATTAAGGATCTGATGACTGAAGGTCGAGTTCCGGAATTCACGGAAGATGAGCAAGGCACTGTATGGTTCAAGGACAGGATGTGTGTTCCTGATATTGAAAGCCTTCGAGAGACTATTTTAAAGGAGGCCCATGATTCAGATTATTCTATTCATCCTGGTAGTACTAAGATGTATCAAGATTTGAAGCGGAAATATTGGTGGTATGGATTGAAGAGAGATGTAGCTGCACATGTGGCTATGTGCGATGTATGTCAAAGAGTTAAGGCTGAACACCAGAGGCCAGCTGGACTATTGCATCCACTGAAGATACCCGAGTGGAAGTGGGAAGAGATTGGTATGGATTTTATTACTAGATTGCCTCGCACCCAGAAAGGATATGATGCCATATGGGTGATTGTGGATAGATTGACTAAAGTGGCTCACTTTATTCCGGTGAAGACTACTTATAAAGGTTCTCAGCTAGCAGAGTTATATATGGCTCGGATTGTGTGTTTACATGGAGTACCAAAGAAGATCGTGTCTGATCAAGGTTCACAGTTTACCTCAAGATTTTGAAGAAGCTTTCATGAGAATATGAGTACAAAGTTGAATTTTAGTACGGCTTATCACCCTCAGACCGATGGACAGACTGAAAGGACTAATCAAGTATTGGAAGATATGTTGAGAGCACGTGCCCTTCAGCATGGAGGAAGTTGGGATAAAAGTCTACCATATGCTAAGTTCTCATATAATAATAGTTATCAGGCCAGTCTGAAGATGTCACCTTTTGAAGCTTTGTATGGGAGAAAGTGCAGGACTCCTTTGTATTGGGATCAGACTGGAGAAAGACAATTCTTTGGGCCTGAAGTGATTCAAGAAGCAGAAGAACAAGTCCGTATAATTCGAGAGAATTTGAGGGTGGCTCAAACCAGGCAAAAGAGCTATGCTGATAATAGAAGGAGGCCACTGGAATTTGAAGAAGGAGATTATGTGTACCTCAAGGTGTCACCACTTCGTGGAATGAGGAGATTCAAAGTTAAGGGCAAATTGTCCCCTCGCTACATTGGACCATTCTTGATCTTTAGGAGAGTTGGGGAGATGGCATACCAACTCGAGCTACCTACTAGTCTATCGGATGTGCATAACGTGTTCCACGTGTCTCAACTGAAGAAGTGCCTCCGTGTCCCTGAGGAACAGTTACCAATGGAAGAGCTTAGTGTTCAGGGTGATTTGACTTACACGGAGTACTCGATCAAGATTTTGGATACGTTGACTCGAGTTACAAGGAATAAGGTGATAAAGATGTGCAAAGTCCAATGGAGTCACCACGGAGAAGATGAAGCAACTTGGGAAAGAGAAGAAGAGCTTCGCATAGATTTTCCCCACCTTTTCCCTAGATCTTCTTAAATCTCGAGGACGAGATTATTTTTAAGGGGGCTAGGATTTGTAACACCCACTTTGTAAATTGCTAGAAATAATGCCAATAGAGAAACAATTTCTCCTTATGTGGGTTTAACCTTTATGCATCATCCCAGGTGAACACCATATTCAAAAGCAAATAATTAATAAAAAGAATATATGCCATTAAAATTATGCATCATGCTGGGATTTTCTTTTGTGTGCACATGGTGACAAAATAAAATAATAAATGTGACAAAAAAATATTAAAGTCCAAAGTGGAATTTAAGATCTAAAGGAAAATTCTAGAATGTAGAAGAGAGAGGAAAGCAAATATTATGTGGATAAAAAAATGAGTAAATAAAAAAATATATTATTCCTACAATAAGGTGAATTTATATAATGGACTCATAGGTGAATCTCATAACCAAATTCAAATTCAACTTTGAATTCTAAAAAAAACAAAAGAAAAAGAAAGAAAAACAAAAGAAAAGTGAGAGGATGGCGTATTGGGCTCGAGATACCTATTTCGGCCCACCAGAAGCAAACCCTGCGCGGCCCATTTCCGAGTTTTTCTCCCGCAATAAGCCACTCACCACCTACACACTGATCGGTGGGCCATGTTTCTCGGCCAAACCTGGGTGTGCATCCCCGTGGGTGTCGCTGCCATGTGGGACATACGTCTAGGGCCTCACCCGCGCGCGCTCCACCGACCCTCACGCAGTGTACCGCTGACCTGTGGGCCCCGGTGTCGGCGTTTTCTTCTCCGCAGCAACGCTCTCGCGCGAAACCTCTGCCATGGCGTTGGATCGTTGCGGCTTATCCTCCCCTTGTTGGCCTCGGACTATAAGAGTCAAGCGCCGCAAACCCTAAATGGCTCCTCGTCCACCTCCGCGATAACCACTGACGATAGCACTATGTGCGAGAGAGCGGCGCGGAGAGCGTGAAGTGGGGCTCGCCATTGGTGAATCGTGGCCCGGGGAAGTTTTGGCCGCAATTGTGGCCGGGACGAAGACCACGGAACACGGTGGGTGCATACGTGAGGCAATTTGGGGCCGACCATCTGCTCTGCACGGCGGATTGCTCGCCGGCGAGCAATTTGCATCACTGGACCGCTAGACCTCGTCGACAGGGCGCGATTCTTCGACAGCGGAGGTATGATGGTGGAATTCGTGTTGGGGATGTGCACCGCATCGCGTAGCAAGGAGTAGATTGAGCTGCAAGGCATCAAGGGCCGGGGAATCGAACTCACCGGCGGGACTCAGTCGCGTCCGGGGTACATTGCCGCCGTGGTCAGCTCTGTAGAGGAAGATGAGCGGTAACCGTGGGATGCTAGATGAACGCCCAGGATTAGGTCATCAAATAACGTTTGCTTGAATTCTATCGTCACCGTTTGTTGGCGATCGGACCACTCCTAGGCAGTTTTGGGTAAGAAGGATTTATGGCCGTCAGATCATGGTTGCGCAGTTGTAGGATGGCACTTCAGTCATGGCTCATCGTGGCCGTCCATCGATGAATGGAGGGGCGAGGGGTGACCCTGGCGTTTTAAATCCAGAGCATTGATATCAAATCCTAGGGCTCTGGATGCATACCTCTTCATTTTCTAATCTAGGCTCTTGATCTTTGATCAAGCGGCCAGGGCGCATCCGGGATACACAGCCTTGGTGTTTTTACAAAAGGGCCCTCGGGGAAAAGGCAAATCAACCCGCCGTCCAGTGTGTGCTGTGCGCTGTGTCTTGGGAAAGTTCCTCTGAGCCCCCTGCATTTCACAAAAAATGAAGCCCAGTCCAGAACATAATAAAATCAGAGAAAATAATTTATAAATGGATTTTCCATGGGAAAATAATTGCTAGAACTTTGATAATTCATAGAAAATGTATATGAAGTCCAAATTAATCCATTCCAGTTCCTAAAATTTTGTAATTTTATTCTCTATCACCTAGAGCCTCTGTTATGTCATGAAAACTGTAAGAAAATTTATTTCACACTTAATCCTATTTTAAACACATGAAACCTTTAAAAATCCATAACTTAAAATCTATAACTCCAAAAATTATGATTTCTGTTCCTAGAATTTTATTTTAATGTGTAGATTATTACTGTGTATTTTATTTATATGTTTGGTGTAATGTTAATTTCTCTATATGCACTGTGCTTGTTTGTATTGTGGCGAGTAGAAGAGCCCGTGACCGAGGATCCTGGTGAGCAGCAGGTTGAAGTAGCTGAGCAGGAGCTCATTGAAGGCAAGTTGTGCCCTTGACCACTTTTTACCTAATAATGTTCTTTAATATCACTTATCCATGCATAGGTTAATTTTGATGGGACCCAATAGGTCACCCTAGATTGTTTATCTCATTACGTTGTTTACCCCTGACTCACTTGGGTAGTTTGCTATTGCTTTACCTGGTTTTGGGATAATCATTTATTACCTCTATGTTCCAATTCTTTTGTTATTCTATTTATGTTCATGTTGAGTTCATTAATGTTAATTGGAACATAGAGCTTAACTTGAGTAACACGTGCCACTACAAGGGTTTAATGGGACGCCCTTGGCTGACTAATTAGGAAAGCTAGTGGAAGACTACCTTACCCGAAAGGGGCAAGGGCAGTAGGGGAGTGGTCAGTGTAGGGAGGTCCTTGGTTGATTTTGCTGCGATGGCGGTCAGCCAAGAACCCTGCATTGGAACTTCCTATAAACTGTGGCGGGTTTTCGGAAGCTAGTGGAACTTTGTAAAGGCCTCGTAGTGTTGCCCTGCCGCGCTTCCTAGGTACAGGTGTATGGGATTCGCGACCCCTTGGCAGATGGGTAACATGACTTGTGGGTAAAGGGTACAACCTCTGCAGAGTGTAAAACTAGTATACTAGCCGAGCTCACGGTCATGAGCAGCTCAGGACTCTCTGATGTTTAAATTATGGAACCTAAATTCAATTTGGTCATTTGCGTCGCATGGGTTTATTATTAATTTTGTTCTATTACTTTATTTATGGATTAGTATTTACTTACACTTAGTAACTACTAATAAAAGTTTGACCAACTACTTAAAAGCAATGCTCAGCTTTAACCCCTATCATTGATTAGCCTTACACATCACATGAACTCGCACCTTTGTGAGTTTATGTCCACTGGTTCCCCACAACTTGTTGAGCTATGATCATGTGTGAGCTCACCCTTGCTGTCTCACCCCCCCCCCCCACAGGAGAAGAACAGGTGGTTCAGGAGGAGCCACAAGGCGATGAGTATGATCTGATCTAGGTGGCGTTTCTCAGTTGACATTGGCGCCGACGATCCTTAGTTCGTTTTATCTTTATTATTTTATTTTGTAATAAGTCTTCCGCTATGTAATAAATACTCTGATGTTATTGACATTTATCTCTATACACTCTGTTATTATATATGTTGTCTTCTTGGCGCATGTATGAGATGCACCTGGCTTTGTTCCTTAAAGCCGGGTGTGACACTTTACAAAGATTTCCAGAGGTCATAGCCGCCCGTTAGGTTTCTCCAGTTTGATAAACACAGTTGTTGGGGGCCTTCGTCTTCCGAAGGTCCTCAAAAACATGATTTAACAATGTTTCTGGAGTATAATACATGAACAGGTACCTTCGGACTCGGATCAGAACCACAATGTGAAGAAGTACAAAGAATGCGAAGGTTGGCGCAAAGTCGAAGCTATGCGTAGTGGACCTTCGGCATGATAGCAGAATGGAGAACCGACTTAAAAGGGAAAAGGCTATTTAGACCTCGATGGAGTACTATAGAGTCATTAGCAAATGTAAAGGGCATGAGTGTAATTTTACATGGGCTGCGTCCCGTGCCTATAAATAGATGAACAGTGCTCCCGTACTGTTCACGCTGACTTGGCATTTGCTTTTGCGTCACGCTTGTATTCTCACCTTCTGTCAAGTCGAAGGTATAAATGTAATTCAATATTGTTCATATTCATTCATAATTATATAATAAGAAATATATATATATATATTATGATATCATATAATTATTCATGTTGTTTCTCATGTTTCATATGCTTCGTCTTTTATACAAATATGTTGTGTTGATGAAGGTATGTCTTCATGACCTTTGTCCGAAGATCGTTATATCCTTCGGGAGATAATGCTCCAATGGACGAAGGGCATTAACCATTAACCTATTCTTGTGTTGCCTTGTTCTTAATTCATAGCATTTGAGAACAAGTCTCCAACAACAGTACATCTCCCCAGAGGAAGGGTGACTAACAAAACCAAATCAAAGAACCTCTGCAACTAGCCTCGGCAGAGCAAGTACTGTGCTCGGACCCCATTAATGGCCCTACGGCGAAGCCAACTACTCCTCTGGTTCCTCTAATTAATCAGCTAAGGGCGTCCCATTCCACCCTAATGGTTGCACTGTTATCCCGGTTTGTCACTCCCTAAATAGGTCCTTACGGAGAGGTACTCAGGAAACAGCCTGAGCCCCCTAAAGTAATCACAAGAACCTCATCGGGATAACATCATCGTATCATAAAAGATCACATCATGTTCATTGATTAAGTTTAAGCAATAGCATAAGCTAACCATGATTAACCCAAAAAGGTAAACAAGGGTAAGGTAAATATAGTCTAGTAAAGTAGGACAGTGAATTATAAAGTAAAGTAGGACATGATAGGTCTGAGGACACTTGCCTTCACCTCGACCAGAAGCGCTAGCATCACGAAGCAACGACGGAGGTGTAGGGGTTCGACGGGGCGACGGTGGAGGACTCTGGCTGTGCAAGAAAACGCTCTGGTGAGCATGGACTGGACGAGACAGAGAAGGAGAGGGCACACCGAAGGGTGTCCCGAGTAGCTGACGGCAAGGCGAAGCTCACCGTGGCACTGGACGGGGCATGGGCGCAACAGCGGCCACGGAACAGGCGGTGGGCGTCGGGGGGAGGTGGCGGAGCTCTCGGTTCGTGCGGGCAGAGCGAGAGAGAGGGTGAGGGAGCTGGGCAGAGGGCGCAAATGAGAGAGGGGAGATGGGCGAGCAGGGCACGGGGCTCAAAAGGGGCACGGGGGCTTGGACGTGGCCGGAGAACGCGCGGTCGTTGGCGCGTCCATAGCAGGGAGATCATGGGCGAGAGGTTAGAGATGGGCTGACAGTTGGGGACAACGGGACAGAGAGAGGGAGAGTGAAAGTCGCCTAGAGGGGGGGTGAATAGGGCGAAACTGAAATTTACAAATATAATCACAACTACAAGCCGGGTTAGCGTTAGAAATAATAAAGAGTCCGAGAGAGAGGGCGCAAAACAAATCGCAAGCGAATGAAGAGTGTGACACGCGGATTTGTTTTACCGAGGTTCGGTTCTTGCAAACCTACTCCCCGTTGAGGTGGTCACAAAGACCGGGTCTCTTTCAACCCTTTCCCTCTCTCAAACGGTCCCTCGGACCGAGTGAGCTTCTCTTCTCAAATCAAACCGGGAACAAAACTTCCCCGCAAGGACCACCACACAATTGGTGTCTCTTGCCTCGGTTACAATGGAGTTTTGATCACAAGAACAAGTGAGAAAGAAAGAAGCAATCCAAGCGCAAGAGCTCAAAAGAACACGTCAAATCTCTCTCGCTAATCGCTAAAGCCTTGTGTGGAATTGGAGAGGATATGATCACTTGAGTGTGTCTAGAATTGAATGCCTAGCTCTTGTAAGTGGTTGGAAGGTTGAAAACTTGGATGACTTGAATGCGGGGTGGTTGGGGGTATTTATAGCCCCAACCACCAAACTAGCCGTTTGGGTGGAGGTTGTCTGTCGCATGGTGCACCGGACAGTCCGGTGCACACCGGACATGTCCGGTGCGCCATCCACGTCACCCGAACGTTAGGGTTCCGACCGTTGGAGCTCTGACTGCTGGGCCCGCCTGGATGTCTGGTGGCGCACCGGACATGCACTGTAGAGTGTCCGGTGCGCCACTTCGCGCATGCCTAACTTCTGCGCGTTCTGGCGCGCATTTAATGCGTCGGCAGGTGACCGTTGGCGCCGAAGTAGCCGTTGCTCCGCTGTTACACCGGACAGTCCGATGTACACCGGACATGTCCGATGAATTATAGCGGAGCGAATTCCCGAAGCTGGCGAGTTCAGAGTCGCTTCATTCCTGGAGCACCGGACAGTCCGGTGAATTATAGCGGAGCGACTCTGCGTTTTCCCGAAGGTGAGGAGTTCAGCGCGTGGAGAACCCTGGTGCACCGGACATGTCCGGTGGTGCACCGAACAGTCCGGTGCGCCAGTCCAGGGTCCCTTTGGTTGTCTCTTTGCTCTTTTTGTTGAACCCTTTTCTTGGTCTTTTTATTGGCCTTTTGTGAACCTTTTGGCACCTGTATAACTTATAGACTAGAGCAAACTAGTTAGTCCAATTATTTGTGTTGGGCAATTCAACCACCAAAATTAGTTTAGGAAATAGGTGTAAGCCTAATTCCCTTTTAGAGAGCGGGTGCGCGCGTGAGAACTAGCACCGACAGGTCTGGCCCACGGGACAGAGAGAGAGAGAGGGAGAGAGAGGGCGCTCAGGTTTGCGCCGACAGGCGGGGCCCACCTGTCAGACACCGGGGGCGCGCGGGCGCGGGCCCACGCGTGGGCTGGGCTAAATGGGCCAACTTGGGCTGAATTGGTCTTTTCTATTTTCCTAGAATTTCTATTGCCTTTTCTATTTATTTTCTCTAGGGTTTTCAATTCAAATTCAATTCAAGTTTCAAATTCAAACCAAATCAAATATGTGCAACAATTCAAAGAATATTTAGGCTCAATATGATGCAACATTCCATGACTCATATGTTTTGGACAAGATAAAATAAATAATCCCTCATTAATACAACTAACTCTAATTAAAAGAGGAAGAGAGAGAGTAAACTAGAGAGAGAGAGAAACTAGAGTGAGATATAGAAGAGTAACACCTGAATTTGGATGATCATAAGAAAGAAATTTTATACCCCCAAATTCAGGGTGTTACAATACCGTACTAGAAAACATGTTAGTCGTGTTTTTTAGGACCTTCGAAAAATGAAGGCCCCCAACAACATTAGTGATAAATCAAGTTAAGCAATGTTGTTGATTATTAACCAAGCAATAGTAACCAAACCGTTGATTTTAATCGTTAATGTCATTATCCTTAATCCATATCATCATTCTCATGGTTATCATGGTTCTTACTACGATGAGATAGCTCAAGTCAAGTGCTCACTATTCAGGAGCGATGGAGATTCGAATCGATTGTTGACCAGCTGGCGAGGTATTTCTAACAGAAACCACACCCACAGTACTTCGTGAGATACTGTCACCCCCATACGTATTCCAGAAGCAGCCTGACTGCACTTCACAGGTACAACAAAAGCCACCATATCAAGGGACGTCCCGACTACAAGAGGGTCAGGTCACCGCCATGACCATGGGTTAACTCGTCGTGTCCCCATCGCTCCTCAACCATACCAGTAAGTGCACCCCAAGGTCGAACCCGGCTGGAATAATACTCTGGCTTCGCGGTGGGAACGAGTTATTCAGCCAGCTATGTGATTAGGCATAATTTCCACATGACTCGAGGGACCATAATGGTACGATTTTAATCGACACAGGCAGGATCACTATAGCCTACACTCCCCCATAAGGCTCTGCCTAGTCTCAAAATTAACCTTCATACTATCATGGATATTAACCAATGACTTTATCCGAACCAAGCATAAGGTAACCACATATATCTCACAAGTGACAGTTATCACTGGACTTCTATCGTCTAGGCAGTCCTAAGCATTTTAAGTGTACTTAACTAACCAGTGAACAAAGATAGATAAACAAAGGTAATCAAAGATAAATGAAGCAATTGTTTCCAAATAGCTCCTACAACCTAATGCAACTAACATAGGCAGGTGGTGAATAAATATTGCAAACCGTAGGAATTAGATGCCGGGGCTCGCCTTTCTCGAAGCAACTAGGATGGTGGTCAGGGCACTCCTGGGCTTCTGCTTCAGGCTCAACCTCCTCAGCGCAAACCTCCTACAGCTCCTCGGCTCCCTCTACTGGTACTCCCTCCCGCAATCCTATATGATGCATGTGTGCAAGGATGAGGGTAGGTGATGCATAGTGCAAGAGATGCATGATTCTTATGGGTGCATGCGGTTTGCGACATTCTTTACAGTTTACTTTTTAGAGGTTAGCTATAAACTAGTTCAACAAGATAGTCTACATCGTCCAAGAACATGTAGCCTGTCTTTTTTTTGTTGGTCTTGACTACATTTAAGAAATCATACATCCCATACTTAAGAGTTGTTCATTACTTAGTGAGAAGGACTTACTAAATGAATTGAATTATCATAACAGTAAGTATTTTCCTCATTAAGCATGTATTAAACGTACCTAAGCCAAGAATTACTTATAATCACTTAATTCCTTTCACTCTATTTATTTACTTACATAGCAACTACTATTTTTACTTTCCCAAAAAATACTATAAAAATTACACTGAGTAGTTATCAGCTACTAGAGTTCACCACAAAAATATCAACTCATTTGGACCAATATTGTTCACTGTAAAAAAATAACAAACAATGGCGCATAGAAGCACTTTAAACCACTTTGCACTACCAAACCAACCAAGCATTATATGTTATAATTTTCCCATGAATTACTTAGCACAAGAACATAGTACAAAAATTTCCATAGTCGTGCTCACTAGAATCCTTTTCTATGATTTTCTAAAGAAAAAACCTTTTCTATTTTCAATTCTTAACTCAAAATATTCTTATGCAACTGGTAGCTCATATTTGATTCAAAGGTGATAAAACACATAATTAATGCTCACAAAAAATTTCACACCAATCTCATAGAGTTTGCTATTTATCTACTAATTTCTAAGAAATCAACAACTTCACTTTTTAATTCACAAAAGAGATTTTCTCAACAGAACATACCCATAATATATTTATCACAGAAATACAACCTTATGATAAATCTAACAAAACTAGAATCATATTTTTATCACCATTATTTTAATTAATATGACTTTTAGAAAGAAAACTCGGTTTTTGCTTAAATTAAAACCCTATATAAAAGTACCAGAAACTCGACATGCAATATTTTTAAGCTATAGATCCATTCCGTAGAAACATTACAAAATTTGTTTCACTATTTTTGGAGTTCTAGGACTTATGTTATGAATTTTTAATGATCTCAAGCAGATTAAATAGAGAAAAACGAAAATAACAAAAAGAAAAGCACAAATGCACAAAGACCACTACAATCTAGTCCCTGGCTACTATTCAAATGAGTCTACGGGTGTTCACAAAACCCCCTAGACATAGTCATATTTTACCTGGAGGGGCTTCTCTCACCTGCGAATAGAGAGGGAGACGGGAATAGGAAATGGCGACACTAGGGGCTCGCCGACGACGATGCGGGCTTGGAGAAGGGTTGGTGTCAACAATGAGATTATGGATTCCCCTACACTTAGCCGAGGCGTACCAAACGGCGAACCGGAAGCAGCTCCAGTTGTCCGCACACGCCGTGTCCGTCGCGCCAACGTCCATCAACAAGGACCAGAGTGGGTGTAGTGAGTCGGCGTATTGGTGTTGGGTCTGAGTCTGCGTGCTCCCTTGCACAAGTGGCGCTTGTCTGTCTTAAGTACTAGTGTAGCCGAAAGAGACGGTATGCATTTTGTAAGGAAAACTGAGTATCTTGGAATAGAACTCCTCTGGTTCTCCCTATCCCTTCTCCTCCTTCCAGGTTGCTAACAGAGTGGTATCAATGACACCTTTCCTTGGCCGTCCGCCATGGCTTCTTCGCCCATCGATTCAGCCCTCACGCTCACCCTCGAACACCAAACCTGCTCCCTGTTGTCCGAGTTGGACAAACGGTTGTCTGCCATGGATGTCAATTGGGAATCCCTTGTCGAAGAGCTTGAATCTCAGGTCTCTGCGTCCAGCCGCTGCCTGGTTTCCATCACCATCCATGCGGATGTGGAGTTCCAATTCTCCTCAGCTGCCGATCACCTCCACCAGATCGAAGCTAACGTCAAAACTCGCGTCGCCGCCCTCCAATCGACTATGCACGTCTTCGAGCTATGGCGCCCTCGCGTGGAGGCATCGGTCGAGTCCCTCCACTCCTCCGTCGATTCGATCCGCGCCGAGGTCTCCAAGATGGGGATCCGCTGGTCCACCAATGCCCGTGCGGATGGATCTGGACAACCCGGTCTCCTCGGTGCGCATGGATCTAGATCCGGAAGGGTCCCTGCTCCTGAAGAACCTTCAAATCACCCACGTTTTGGGTCCTACTTCGAGAATTACTACCGGGATAGTGGGCACGTGCACCCGGTGCCGACGCTCACTACCCGGTCACGGGTATGTGGAGTTCCCCTCACTCGCCCTCATTTTCATTCAATGCTCATGGTGGCCATAGTCAGGGTGATTGGGATCAGCGTGGCCCACTTAGCCGTCACTATGGGGGGTTACCTAAATTAAATTTCCCTACATTTGATGGTACCTACCCTAAGCTCTAGCAAAAGCGTTGCGAAGATTACTTTGAGATGTATGCTACTGAGACTTTTGTTTGTGTTAAGGTCTCCACCATGCACTTTATGGGTGCTGCGGCTCGATGGTTACAGTCCATTGAACCGAGTCTTCCGTCCATGTCATGGCGCCAATTTTGTCAAGCTATCCATGATAGGTTCGGCAGGGAGCAACACGAACTTGTTATTCGCAAACTCTTCCACATTAAGCAGACCTCCACAGTCCAAGACTATGTTGATCGTTTTTCAGAGTTAGTTGATTTGTTAGTCACATACGAACACACAACAGACCCGTTACACTATACCATGAAATTCATTGATGGGTTGAGGGATGACATCAAATCTGTGATTCTTGTAAAACGTCCTGGCGATCTCGATACTATCTGCTCCTTGGCTTTATTGTAGGAAGCTGTGGAATCGTCTCGGCATCCGGATCCTGTTCATGGCGATTCATCTTATGCTGGTCGTTCGTCGTGGAAGTCAGCTATTCCACAGTTTGTTCGCTGGGATCAGCCGCGCGGTTTGGCTCTAGAATCCTCCAAAACTCCAACTCAACCAGCGCCAATAATTGATTCTAAAGTGGCTTCTCTTCGTTCATATCGACGTGCTCGTGGATTATGCCAGTATTGTGCTGAAAAGTGGAACAAGGGCCATAAATGTTCTCCAACTATTCAACTACATGCAGTCCAAGAGATGTGGGAACTCTTTGATCATGACCAGTCAGATACTGATCCTGATTTGCAAGATTCATCAGACCAGTTCATAGTAATGTTGTCCCAGGCAGCCGTTTCAACCCTAGCCAAGGCCCAAGCATTCAGACTTCAAGGTTGTTTGCAAGGCGTGGAATTGTTGATGCTTCTTGACTCTGGCAGTTCACATTGTTCTTTGCGGCAATCACTGGCCTCACTCCTGTGTCGGCTCTGCTAATGGCCACCGTAGCCAATGGTGAGGTCCTTACATGCAATTCAGAGCTGGTGGAAGCAGACTGGACTTTACAGGGTGTCCCGTTTCGCACAACATTCAAGTTACTGTCCTTACCTCACTATGACGCAATCCTTGGTATGGATTGGCTACAGCAGTTCAGCCCAATGTTGATAGATTGGAAGAACAAATGGCTGTCTATACCATTTCAAGATCATCTTATTGTCCTGCGTGACTGTCAGTCATTGGTTCCTGCTGGCTCGTTGTTGGAAATCCGTTCCGTGACCTCGGCATCGACACCACAACATTTATTTTCAGCCACGGCTTCTGCTGTTCCTGAACCGGTTCGTTCCTTGCTGCAACAGTTCGATGCCTTGTTTCAACCTCCTACAACATTGTCACCGAGCCATGCATGTGATCACTCCATTCCATTAGTGGATGGTGCTCGCCCGATTAATATACGACCTTATCGGTTGTCCCATGCACTGAAGGACGAAGTGGAATCCCAAGTGGCTGAAATGCTTCAAAATGGCATAATTCAAAACAGTTCCAGTGCCTTTTCCTCTCCTGTCCTCATGGTCAAGGAAAAGGACAATTCATGGAGGTTCTGTGTCGATTACAGGCACTTGAATGCCCTCACAGTGAAATCTAAGTACCCAGTTCCCATCATCGATGAATTATTGGATGAACTAGCTGGCTCCTGTTGGTTCTCTATATTGGATTTGCGAGCTGGATTCCATCAAATATTGCTCAAGCCCGGGGAAGAGTACAAAACAGCATTTCAAACCCACACAAGACACTATGAATTTTGGGTCATGGCATTCGGTCTCACTAGGGCGCCTGGCACATTTCAAAAAGCCATGAATCATACTTTGGCTCCTCTTCTTCGTAAATGCACTATTGTGTTCTTTGATGATATTTTAGTCTACAACCACTCCTTTCAAGACCACTTCACCCACCTACAACAAGTATTCGAGCTGTTGTCGTCTGATCACTGGTAGATTAAAATGTCTAAGTGCAGTTTCACTTAGCCCCAAGTAACTTACTTAGGCCACATTATTAGCTCAGTCGGTGTCACTACCGACCCAGCAAAGGTCTAAGCTATTGTGGCATGGCCTATTCCTAAGTGTGTGAAGGAATTGCGGAGCTTCCTGGGACTCTCTGGATATTACAGGAAATTCATACGGCATTACGGCGTGATCTGCCAACCCCTGACAGCATTGTTAAAAAAGGGCGCTCTGTATGTTTGGACAGCTGAACATGACACTGCATTCTGCACTCTCAAACAAGCGATGTCATCGGCTCTAGTGTTGGCTCTGCCAGATTTTAATGTCACATTTCAGATTGAAACTGATGCCAGCGCCAATGGTGTAGGGGCTGTTCTTTCACAGCAAGGTCACCCTCTGGCATTCCTAAGCAAGGCCCTTGGAGTTAAATCTCGTGGTCTCTCGACTTATGAAAAACAGTATCTAGCTGTCATTCTAGCTGTCCAACAATGCCATGCTTACCTTCAACACCAGGAATTCGTGATTATAACTGACCACAAAAGTCTATCACAATTAAATGAGCAACGTCTCCATACTCCTTGGCAGCACAAAGTGTTCACCAAATTATTGGGCCTTCAATATAGAGTGCAGTATCATCCAGGGAGAGAAAATCGGGCAGCTGACGCTCTCTCGCGCTATGGTCCTGCTGAAATCAATGCGGTTTCTGCTGTTATCCCTCAATGGCTGACTGATATCCAACACACTTACGATTCGGATAGCAAGACTAAAGAGTTAGTGGCTAAACTAGCTATCGATCCAGCAGCTGTTGCCCACTTCTCATTGAAGGATGGTCTGATCCGTTACAAGAACCGTCTTTGGATAGGCAAGGATCCCCACCTTCAGGCTAAGATTGTTTTAGCACTGCATTCCTCTCCGATCGATGGTCACTCCGGTGTGCCGGTTACCTACAGCCGTGTCAAAAGCATTTTGTGTGGAAGAATATGAAGTCGTTCGTCCATTCATTTGTGCAATGTCAAATTTACCTGCAAGCCAAACCTGACACGGCAGCTTATCCTGGTAAGCTCCAACCATTACTTGTTCCACCCTCTGCCTGGCACACCATCTCAATGGATTTTATGGAAGGGTTACCTCGTTCTGGCTCGTGGGACTACATCCTTGTTGTTGTTGACAAGTTCTCCAAGTTTGGCCATTTTGTTCCATTATCTCATCCATATACAACACACTCTGTTGCTCAGCTATTCCTATCTCACATATACAGGCTCCATGGTTTTCCAGCGGCCATTGTATCTGACAGAGACCCCATCTTCACCAGCGCCTTTTGGCGTCAGCTATTCCAACTGGCTGGTACGGAATTACGCCTCAGTTCCTCCTATCACCCAGTCGGATGGTCAGACGGAGCGTCTGACCAATGCTAGGAAACGTTTCTGCGATGCTTTGTCAGCGCGTGTCCTAAAAAGTGGTCCTCTTGGCTTCCAGCAGCTGAATATTGGTATAACACAAGTCTGCATTCAGCTTTGGGTTGTTCTCCGTTTGAAGTGCTTTATGGCCGCAAGCCACGTTCCTTGGGTCTTTCATTTGATGCTGCTGTCCCAGTTGCTCTGTTAGCCTGGTTACAAGAAAGATCTATGATGCAAAATCTCATCCACAAGCACCTTATCCGCGCCCAAACTCGGATGAAAAAATAGGCAGATAAACACTGCTCTGAACGCTCCTTCTCAGTTGGCGATTGGGTTTACATGAAGCTCCAACCCTATGTCCAGTCTTTAGTGCTTCTCTGTGCCCACCAAAAACTCAGTTACAAGTTCTTCAGTCCTTATCAGGTGGCCAGCAGGGTCAACACAGTGGCCTACCGATTGGAACTCCCAAATTCCAGCAGGATTCATCCCGTCGTTCATGTCTCCCAACTGAAGCTGGCAAAAGGTTTCTCGGGCTCTGCTACTTCTTCCTTACTGGATGAATTGCCAGAGTTCAGCATACCACTCCGTATTTTGCAGACTCGTGGCTTTGCCAAAGGTAAACGCTTTGTGAAACAGGTTCTGGTGCAGTGGTCCAACCTTCCTACTGAGTTAGCCACATGGGAAGACCAAGACAACTTGAGGCAATGTTTTCCTTTTGCTCCTGCTTGGGGGCAAGCAGGATTCCAAGGGGGGAAATGTCAACAATGAGAGTATGGATTCCCCTACAGTCAGTCGAGGCATACCAAACAGCAAACTGGAAGAAGCTCCGGTTGTCCGCACACGCCGTGTTCGTCGCACCAACGTCCGTCAGCAAGGACCAGAGTGGGTGCAGTGAGTCGGTGTATTGGTGTTGGGTTTGAGCCTGCGTGCTCCCTTGCACAAGTGGCGCTTGTCTGTCTTAAGTACTAGCGTAGCCGAAAGAGACGGTATGCATTTTGTAAGGAAAACTGAGTATCCTAGAATAGAACTCCTCTGGTTCTCCCTATCCCTTCTCCTCCTCCTTCCATGTTGCTAACAGTCGGGGATGACCTACAGCGGGCGATGAAGCTCGTGTCAATGTCGATTTGCGTGGGGAAGAGTAGCAGCATGCTAGTCACGAGAGCTAGCAGCATGACGCACATGACGTCGACGTCGAGGATTTTTATTGGAGCGGGCCAGCTGCGTGGAACGGTGCACGTGACACAATAAGTTTCGAGGAAGGCAATGGAGCGCTTGGTTGGCGGTGATGAGGACCGGAGGAGGTGCGATCGTGAAGCTTAGCCTGCGCCACCCATGGAGGACGTGCCGCAACGAGGAAGAAGCAGAGCGCACAAGCGAGTGAGGGAGAGCGAGGCGAGTGCGAGAAGGGAGCACTAGCGTGCACCGGCGCAAGAAATAGAGCAGGGCATGGCTGGGAAGCGTGCACGCGAGGGGAAATGCTGCGGGCGCCTATCGCACCGGTTTTAGGTAAAAAACAAATGCAAAGCATACGTGTGAGAAACCATTTTTCATACATATGTTGACGTCGCCATTGTAATATATCAAAAGACAACATAATTAAGATGTAAAAGAGAATATAGTAACTTTGTTACATCATCCAGATATAAGAGTCTCAAAACAGTACATTATCAAAGTATAGCGGAAATATCATATGCAATCTCCCACAGGAAGATGACCGGAGCAGCGCTAGAATTAGTACTCGTCAACATCTTCGTCAAAGCCTTACTCATCAGCTTCTGATAAAAAATTTAGCAAGGGGTGGGCTCACTTACGGTGGGGGCTGAGCAAATGGGAGGAATTATACAAGGTTAACAAGGTAGGCTAAGGTCAAGCGGTAAGTATTTTAGTTGGTCAGTATCAAAAATATTAAGCGAAACCACTTAAGCAAACCATTTAAAAATCACCGGGTCACGATTTAATTCTCCATCTTTAAGTTCAATTATCTTGTGAGGGTCCAGGCTATTCTTAACGGTGAGCACGACTGACAAATCAATTTTACACTCTGCAAAGGTGGTACAACTTTACCCACAAGACGTGTATCCCTTATAACCTGGGTTGTACGAACCCTTAAACACTGCCAAGGTGAATGGCTAGGGATCCACTCTGAGGCTTTCACAAAATATCCCTAGTACAAAGCCACCCGCTATGGTTTCCACGCCAATATTGGTGACCCTTTGGGCGAGGTACCTTAGCCAAGACTACCACCCCATGTTAACATGAGCTAACACCAAATCACTACTGCCCCCACATGACCATCTTTCTAGTAGAGTTGTTAAGCACTAAGTCTATTGTTGGGGACTTGTTCTCAAATGCTATGAATTAAGAACAAGGCAACACAGAGAACGTTAAACGTTAAAGTCCTTCATCCTTCGGAGCATTATTTCCCTTGGGATATAATGATTCTCGGATGAAGGTTATGAAGGACATACCTTCGTAAGTCACAATATATAATACTGAAGAAAGAATCACGTAAAAAACAAAAGATAATATGAACAGTCATATCTTATTATTAACTCATTTCTATTTTATTACTATGGAAAATTAGAAATGATATTAAGTTACAAGTGTACCTTCGGCTTGAATGAAGGTAAAGATACAAGCGTGACGCAAAAGCAAATGCCAAGTCAGCGTGAACAGTACGGGAGTATTGTTCATCTATTTATAGGCACGGGATGCTACCCATGTAAAATTACACCCATGCCCTTTACATTTGTTAATGGCTCTATTGTAACCCAACGAGGTCCGAATAGCCTTTTCCTTTTTAAGTCGGTTTCCTTTTCTGCTATCATGCCGAAGCTCTCCCGCACATAGCTTCGGCTCTGTGCTAACCTTCGTATCCTTTGCGCTTCACATTGTGGTTCTGATCCGAGTCTGAAGGTCCGAGTCTGAAGGTACCTGTTCATGTATTATGCTCCAGAAACATTGTTAAATCATGTTTTTGAGGACCTTTGGAAGCCAAAGGCCCCCAACATCTATAAAGCTATTTACCAAAGCCAGAGCCATGATATCACTCGTGGTTGCACTATTTTCCTGGATGGTCACTCCATGTTCCGTTTAATACAACATCATCTTGTTTAACCATCGAGTTAACATCAATAATACAAATTTGGGTCCAGAACAATAGTATCTTTAAAAGAGTGACATCATAACGATAAAGTTGAGCAGTAGCATAATTACTAAGCATAGTATTTATCCTAGGTTAATCAAGGAATAGGGTTGGCATTTCTAGGTGATCCTATTTTAGGCAAAACCCATCAAGTTTATGCAAATATCCAAAAGTAAATATTATTGTATGCATTATTTGGGTACAATCAGAATTGCAGAGGGGGAATCCACTTGCCTTGATCAAAAGTGGCATGCGGGTTGTCCTCAAACGTATTTGGGTCCTCTACCACGAAATCAGCTTCTAATATAGATTTGTACATCGTACATACAAAAAGAAAGCATACACCAATAAATAAACATACACCATTACATAAATAAACATACACCATTACACAAATAAACATACACCATACAAATTGTACCTATAAAAGGAAAATATCTAGAATAGAACTTGATTTGTAACTATAGTATAAGTCTACTCACATTGACGTCCATCTCATTTGCTATGACACAAAATACTAATTTTGTTTCGAGAATTCACTAGTGAAAACTATATGGCGAATTGACTATGAAAGTACTTTATATAAAATAACTTAGATGTAGTGATTTAACCAACTCTATAGAAATGGATTAATTATTAATTAATTATTTCTACCCTAAACATGGGTCTCATTTTAGTTTTATCTTTTCTTTCTGAAAGGAAATGAGACCATGTTGAGTAGAGGCCAAATAACTTTAATATTAAGAGAACTAAATTAAAATACTATTTAGATTATGGTGGACATGGGTACTACATATATTATCTCAATGTTAATAGAAACTCTGTTATTTGTTTAGTAGATCTAAATTAGGCATACGATCCTATGAGCACATACAACTCAACTAAAACTGTAAAGTTCATCATAAGCAAAGTTAACCATGAAATGACTCATCTAGCATTTTTTCACCAATATGTGGTCTACTATATCCTGTTATTCTTCATTCTAAACACTAATTCTAAAATAATCGTAAACAAATTAACATACACGATGTGACAGATAATAAGACATTAGTCCTTCACATACGCTTGATACGAGTCACTCAACATCCACATGGTCTCAAATTCACAGTATATACAAATTTAATCAACAAATCGTTACAGAAATCTTGAACTAAATCAAACATGATTTTGAAAATAGAACAAAATTTGTGTCATCTTCAACCTTGCTCACTGGTTCTTGTGCAGGGACAAAATCGAAGAAGGGGGGCATCGGCTGGGGAGCAGGGGCGTGGTCGATGACGAGTAGGGGCGTGACTGGGGATGAGCTCCGGCGAGCTCCTAACGGCGGCGATGAAAGGGAAATGGCCTCAATGTTTCCTATAATCGATTTTGGTGTTTGACAACCATCACAAGCCTTATGGACTAACTAGTTTGCCTAGTTGATCATTTCTCAGGTGGATAAGTTCATCTACAACTATTCTAAGTCGACTGTCTAGAATACCGTAGATTATTCCAGACAGGAGAAGCTTTTTGGAAAAACACCTATGCGCGGACCGTCCGGGCCCTTGCGACAGACCGTTCGCGACACCAGGGTGAGCCTCGGACAGGAATATTGCAAAAACATCGTTTACACTGCAGACTATCCGTAGGAGAAGCGAGCATTGTCCGAGATCAAGCGCGGACCATCCGGCCTCAGGCGTAGACCGTCCGGTCATTGAAAAAACAGAAAAACCCAAAGGTGACGAGTTTGGTAAACTGCATTTTTAGCGTCCTCGTGGACAATCCGAGGTGCACGACCGGACCGTCCGCAACTATTTTATCTGACATCTGACAACACATTAAATGCACTATAGCTGTTGATATAACCATTACTGCTGACCGTTGCAATTTTAGCCGTTGATGTGCAGAGGCGGATCGTTCGGACAATGGGGCATGGACCGTCCGCGTTCGACAGAATTAGAGCAACGGCTAGAAAGTGGTTGGAGGCTATAAATACAACCCCAACCACCTCCATTCATATCACCCAAGCCTCTCATTCACTGTCATTCAATACAAGAGCATTCACTTCAACCAAAGACACATTCAAGCTTCCAAATCTCTCCAAGTTCCATAATTGTGACTAGTGATCATTAGTGATTAGTGACTTGAGAGTGTGTGATTTGTATCTTTGCTTATTGCTCGTGTTGCTTGGCTTTTAATCTACTTTCTTCTTCTCAATCTAATCTTTCCAAGTGTTTTGTAAAGCTAGCAAGAGACACCTAATTGTGTGGTGATCCTTGCGGGGACTTAGTGACCCGTGTGATTAAGAAGAAGCAACCGACCAGTCTAAGTGACCGATTTAGAGAGGGAAAGGGTTGAAATAGACCTAGCCTTTGTGGTGTCCTCAATGGGGAGTAGGTTCTTTGGAATCGAACCTCGGGAAACAAATCACTGTGTTCAATTGTGTTGATCTTCACCACGTGATTTGTTTCTTCCCTCTCCTTTCTCTCTAAAGTTCTCTTGCTCACATTGTTTTAAGTTGACTCCCAAAGTATTCGCACTGATTGAGCAACTCATGGCAAGAGGAACTATCTTCTGCACTCTGAATTCACTATTATTTATTTCTAACCCTAACCTTGGGTGAAGTGCGTGTTCAAAGTTTATAATTTTCAGGCTCACCTATTCACCCCCCTCTAGGCGACTTTCAATTGGTATCAGAACCCGATGCTTCATTAGAGTTTAACAACTCAAAGTGATGTCGGGAGAACACGCCAAAAGAGAGATGGTGACCGGGGAAAATCCCAGATCGTCGAGAAAGAAGAATGAAGAAAGGACCCGTCGAAGGAGGCCGATGACAAGAACAAGGAGCACAAGGGGGAATCCACCGGCTCCATCAAGTCACATAGGAAGGGTGACAAGAAGAAAAATAAAATGAAGAAGGTGGTCTACTACGAGACCAATTCTTCATCACCTTCCACCTTCGGTGCTGAGTCCACATCTTCGAAGCACCAAGAGCGTAAGAAATATAGTAAGATGCCTCTTCGTTATCCTCGCATTCCTAAACATGCTCCTTTACTTTTTGTACCCCTAGGTAAACCACCATATTTTGATGGTGAAGATTATTGTATGTGGAGTGATAAAATGAGGCACCATCTAATCTCACTCCACGAAAGTATATGGGATATTATTGAGTTTGGAGCACAGACATCACAGGTGGGTGACGAGGATTACGACTCCGATGAGGCCGCCCAAATAAGGCACTTCAATTCCAAAGCCACCTCAATACTCCTCGCTTCCTTGTGTCGAGAGGAGTACAACAAGGTGCAAGAGTTGAAGAGTGCCAAAGAAATTTGGGACGTCCTCAAAATGGCGCATGAAGGGGACGATGTGTAACACCCCATGTGTTTATATTCAGCTCGACAACGAGTATGGGTTTAAGCACGTGATATCAGTGAATAAGACAGACACTTGGATCTAATTATTTTTATCTATCGTGATTTTTATATCGCATCTGTTTCGTTTGTCGCGAGCGCGACATCGTCTTTATCTATCTGGGCTCTTCCAAAATTTTCGTGATGTTTAGAACATCGTTGTTCCGAAAATCGGTGCGTCCGATGATTATTTAAAATTCATCGCTCGCGCGAATACGAAATTCGGAAAGCCCGACCCACTTGGATGATTTTATCCCGAACAAATTAATTTGAACTCAACGACTAAAATGTTTGGGCAAAATAATCCGAATCGCGCATCGTCCGAGTGAAATCGTGCACGCGAATATGATTCGATTTACCCTTCCGCACGATGTTTTGACGACAAAATCGCGTGTGCATCTGCAGATATGGTTTTGGCTAATATTAGTCGAATCACGCGGATTAAAATACCGAAGCCGAAGTCTGTTTAATCTAGTCCATTGCTTCTCGCTTCGGTATAACTCTTCGAAAGTAAATTAACAGCACGATTTTGTCCGAATTCCGAAGTATTCACCAAATCAAATCGTGTCCCATTTATCGTTATCAATCTCGTTTGATTCAACCCTTGGTTCATTGCTAAAAATCTGAACTCAAAAATATCCGTGATTTTCTCTCTCACTGATTTTTCTCCTCGCGCGTTCTTATCGGTCTGCGCCGCTCAAGTTCCTGGAAGAATATCCCGCCGCCGAGCTCATCCTCTGCTCTCCCTGCTCGCCGGTAGAAGCCCCAGTCGAGTTCTAGCCATCGGTCTCATCCCGTCGTGGGATATTTCCTGCTCCCTCCTCTGCCTTATCTCCCACGCACAGGCTCCTTCTCCACGCGTGCTCTCTCCTCTCTTCTCCCTCGCGATGCTTCGCTGGCTGGCGTTCTTCCTAGCCGTGGAGCTCCATCGCTACCCATCTCTCCTTTTCGCGGTTCCCCGAGCTCGCCCCAAATCAGACAGCGCCTGGACCAAGCCCCATGGCTGGTCGCGCCCAGTCCCGGCGTCGGCCCCAACTCGGGGACTCCAGCTCGGACCGCGCCTGCTGCTCTGCACGGCGTTCTTGCTCCCTGGAGCTCCTCCAACCACGCCCCCTTTTCTCGTGCTCCCTCGCGGTGACCTCCCCTGTCGTGAGCCCGGTGCCTAGCCCCAACTCCCCACCGAGTACTCTCTCTGTGCGCGTCTTGCTCCGACTAGGTCCGGCCATGGAGCTCGCCTGCGCATGTCCTCCCTGCCCCAGCTCGAGCAGCTCCCATGGTGCTCGGCGTCCCTAGTCATGGCCGCGCACCTCCCGTCCTCAACCCCTCCGTTTTCCCTCTCTCTATCCCTCTCGGCTCGCCGGCCGCCCGTCTTCCTCCCTGGCTCACCGGCGTCCATCTCCCTCATCCCAGCCATGCCTAGCTCGTGTCCCTAGCCAGAGCTCTCCTTGCCGAGCGGCTACAGCTCCTACGCCCGGCCGGGTCTCCCAGCGTCGCACCCTTGCCTTCTTCCTCCCCCTGCGTCCCTGCTCGGATTCCTGTCAGCCACTGCCTAGCTCCATCTCACGGCACTCTGTCTGCTCGGTTCCATGGCGCGTCGTGACACCGCCATGGAAGTTTCCTTGCCACGCCAGCTCGATTCCATGGCGCGCCCTCTTCAGTCGGCCTCTGCTCCTCCTCTGCCGGTCGCCCCTCTCTGCTTGCCCTCCAGCCCATCTCTGGTCGTGCACGGACGCAGCCAGGAAGCGCTGGTGGCTGCGGGCGCGATGATCGTGGACGGGCAAGCCGTCTTGTGCCCTTGGTCTCTGCTTTGAATTCCCCGACGCCGTCAGCCTCTCCCGCAGTCGCTGAGCGTTGCTCGCTCGCTGCTGCTGATGCTCCCTATTGCTGCTCCATCAAAGCCGCATCTGGGTTTCTTCCCCATCGATCGAGTTCGGTCTCTCCAACACATGTCGTTCTTCAATCTACCATGTCGCACCCTGCCTCAACCTCGTCGATGTCCTCCCTGCCATGTCTATTGCCGACCATCGACCTCCATCGTGCTGACGCTCGGTCTTCACCTTGACGACGATCTGCATCAAGGATTTGGACTGCGTGTTGAACCTCACCTCCCATCGTCGCAGCAGTAGCCTGACACCATCGACCTTCCAGTTTGTGCCCCTCGACCCGGCTCTGCTCTTTTGTCGTGCGCACGCTTTCTCTAGTTGCACGTCGGGTGTGTACTCATCTTCCATCGTATCCACCTACTCGTCAAATTGGGGAGCCAGCAGCCCCCTTGTTCCTTGTCGTCAATCCACGTCACGTCCACGACGTGCTCGTCGACCCCGACGATCTATCTTCCAATTACGCGCTACTTGTGTTGAGCTCTGAAGCCCCCTGTCGAGCTTTTCCCCTGGAAGTCGCCTTCGTGCACAACCCTAGGCCAAGTGTTCGCTGGGAGGTCTGAACCAATACTCATCGTCGATCTGCGATTATCAAATCATTCTGGTCTCGGTAAGCTGATAATTTATTTAGAATAGTTCGATCGTTGAATAAATTAATGTGTTAGTGCGAGGCTCATTAGGGTGCTCAATAAATTGTGTAAGTCACGAAACTCTCATCGACTTCGCAGTTCTTGCGATTATCGAGCCAAATTCAGTATGGCGAGTTATTTTGCTATTCCGGTTAATTAGCTGAATTAATGTACCGAGTAGAATTTTAGTTGGCCTGTGTGATAAAGAAATGTTTGATTAATTAAGGACATGTAAATTATGTGAGGGGTAAAATAAAATTAAAATAGTTCTTTGTGAATGATGTAGTATCATTTATAAAGCGAGGGATAAGGTTAGCATTTAATTAATTAGCTAATGAGTTGTGTAGGATAATTGTGTTTAATGTGTATAGTTTGTTGTTCGTGATGTTTGCATTAGGTTCGAGAAGTGTAATTATTGCGCTTAGTCATACGTCGATAACTAGTATTTTCGTAGAAAATAGTTCAACGCCTCGCTGCTAGGCATTTAAATCTGCTATCACGTAACACTATTTAGGTTTGTAATATTTCCGTCAATATGCATTCATGTGCATAATGCATTCCATTCAGGTACATTAATTAATCGCGTGTTGCGGAAGACGAGCCAAGTCGACCCCAAGCGCTGGCTAATCCACAGGATAATGCTGATGGATTAACCTAAAGATGGATAATCGGAACAATGCGAAGACAAAAGATGATCGTCAAGTGATCGACGCCTAACAAACACTAACCTAGTGTTACCCAGGCAAGCCCCGGTGCATGCAACCCCTTCCTTGTGTTTTTAAATAATTTTTGCACACTTTAAGTCTAGTGAAATGTGCATTAGGTTTATAGGAGTTGCTTGAAACCCTTTGATGCATTGCCTTCCTTGATATCCATACCTTTATAGATACTTCTGATTAAGTATCAAAAATATGATTTATAAAAATGCTTAGCCCTGCTTCAATCTTGTGGATAGAGGTTGTCTTTTGCAATACTGCCTAGCTCAGGGGTTATCCTGAGGAAGGATGGCTTCTACCTACAAGAATATATTTTCATTCAGAGCATGGTGGGATCTTACCGCAAAGTTCCCTATGATGCTCTTTTCATCCTAAGGAATACAAACAATCCTAAGGGTGGAAGTACTTAAATCGGGACTTGGGCTAGGAACAGGTGATGTTCTACCCAGGCTGATTAAGGATTGGATGCGTATGTAGGATTGCTGATCGAGGACCCTTTAACTGGTCACATGCCTCGTCATGGGTAAGCTTTGCCTTGGGCAGACTAAGGCCAGAATAAGATAACACGCAATGGGAGTGGAGCGGTGGCGAGAGTAGTGTGTACCCTCCGTGGCAAGAGGTTGGACGGTGGTGTATCTTTGCTCTCGGTTGACGTGAACCTGATCTGGTCTTAAGAACCCTGGTGGCGGGTTGACATATGCAAGGGTTAAGTGCTACATATGTCGTGTGATCGGAGATCCTCAGCTGTGTATAATCGATTCGGATCGCCGTACCTTCGCGGTTATAAAGACTTGGTCACTGCCCTACAACCTAAGTCAGGATGTGAACATTATGAATAAAAATGATGTTGTATTGATGAGATGGTGAAATTAGACTAGATGCAAACAGAGTCTATTAATATTTAATATGGCGTTAAAATATTGAAAGTAAGGACTCACTTTAGTAAGCTATTTCTGCAAAAGTATCTAAGTTGATTCTTGCTAAAGCCTCTCCTTGATTCTCAATTCCAGCATACCCTTGAGAGTCTTTTCTTTAGTCGGGTAAGTCTTGCTGAGTAATTCCATACTCAGGGTTTTATTCCCTATTGTTTTTCAGGTTATAGTTTTGTGCTGCTGTTGATGGTGTTAAGTGCCGGTGGGCTCGACCTTCTTATATAAGTATACCCTGTCTTTATCTTCTTATTGAGGATGGTCACTTGAGCTAGCATATATTTCAAACTTATGCTTTTGTAATCACTCCGATAAAATAATGTAAAATTTTTGTAACTTGTAAAATTTGGTAATAAGATTTCCGCTGCAAAAATGTTGATGTGTGTGATTTGTGTTACTTAATCCCGCGGTTCTGGTTGTAAGTGGTTTATCCGAGGTCCTTGGGCACTCGGACGGATCCTGTTAAGTTATTTGGTGCACATGCATGGCCGTCTGAAGTCTTTGAGACAAGGACAGGTGCATGTGGACCTAATAGCTTGGGAGGTTCTGCCACAGCTGGTATCGGAGCAGGATTAAGTATATACGGTCACATACGTATTTTCAAAACAAAAGTTTTGGTTTTGAAAAACCTATTTTCAAATAAACACATTGTTTGGCTTTAAATAATAGTTTTGAAAAACTATAATGCTAGCGACATCCACTGTTAAGCCCTAAATTAAGGACTATCAGGTGGCTTAGTTGAAAACCACAACCGGGTGGGTATTGCATACATGTGTATTGTTATTTTTGAGGTCATTCAGTTCTGAATGGATCGACGCTCAAGGTAAGGTGAGTTGTGAGAGCATGACCGAACAACCGTCGGTCTAGGGAAGTGCTTAATTGTGGCGCTTGATTATATACATGTTCCACATATGTATATATGAAGGCTGCGATATGGAGTATTTACTTTTCCGGGAATTCAGTACCCCATGGATGTGTATGGGTATACAGACATGGGACTACTGAGAAGTGTAATGTACTTGTAACGACGCACCTACGCTCAGGTAAGAAGGTGAGTTACCATAATGAGTTGCCCTATGGTTAAAGTGTGGCAACGACGCCTATGCGTGGCTCGGCGCTTAATGATGAGCTAGCCTCCATATAGCAATATATGGAGTATAAACTGTGATAAACTATCATGTGTGAAATGCATCATTAGGAAAATGCGCTGTAATGAAATTTTCTGCAGGTACACTAACCTCGAAAGTGTATGTGTAGCTGACGACTAGCAAAATACCGTGAGAGTCGTAAGTATGCCACCGAGAAAGAACGCTATTGCCACATTTGGTTGGCAAAATCAGTGAGGACGTATAGGACGAGCATGCATCCTAATTGTTGCATCATGTTTGCCACCTATACACCCAAAATGCTTCTCTCATCTTTATTCCAGTAACCAGTGATTGTAGATAATGTGGTGTAATGCTGTAATATGAACTTCAGTGAAATAGCTGTCCTCCATTCTTTAGATAATCTTTAGGTGTGTATGTGTTTGCCCTTGTACTTGACGTGCCGATAGAAAGTTAGTGACTTGTTTGCCTAAACCCAAAATTTGGCTATATTCGTATTTCGTGAACCCTGACCCGACCCAAAGTTGAATTTTCCGTTATCCCTCCATGACCAAACATATACAAATAAATACTTAGATAATTCCTTTGTTCGACATAAAGTGTACCCGGCTTAAAACAAGAATATCGAGTTATATCTCCTTCCAAAACCATTCCCTTGTCCGGTTGGTGCAAGCTGATGTACCTTATCTAGTTTGCCTATTTTTAAGGATCGCCTAGTTGCTTTATCAACCTAACCTAGGAAAGGCATGTCTGATTATTTTCTTTAGTTTGATGCCTTTGGTTTCTTCATATCTATCAAAGGCATACCAACTTAATCTTATGATTATTTTTCCTCCGTATCTAATCAGATACTAATCTGTGACCGTGAAATTGCTGCGATGGGCATAGAGATATGCTTGGGGCTGAAGTAACAGTCTCCCATCGTACTCCCTCACCACCCAGTTTAGGTTATGGCCATACCTTGTTCATTTCATCGGGCCATGATCTATTTGGCTCTCTACTTGTAACTATTCATACAGGTGGAGTATCTCTTTGTATATTATTACCCTTGCCCAGTCTATTTGTGTTGTGCGAGATTTCTTATTGGTTATGTCTGGTAATGGTGTTATGACTAAAACCGGTGGTGCCGTGACGAAACCAAGGGCCTTCTGTGTGTGCGCACACATGGTCATGCTGCTCGGCACGCGCTGGTATCACTGTTAGTAGTTATAATCCATTATGAGACTATATCAATGTGTTAACTTGGCACAATCTATTTTTGCTATGTGAGATCCTTAATTGGTGCCAGTTCGATGATGGTGTCATGATTAAGGACTTATGGTGCCACAGAAAAAATGAGAGCCCCTTGTGAATGTACACGCAAGGTTGTGCTACTCCTCGGATGCTGGTATCAAGGTCTCTAGTCATGATCCATTGAGTAACTACACTGATATGTGATCCTCCGTAAACTACTTCCTTGAAATAATTTCTATGTTGTTTGTCAAGTGATCAAGCAACATCTATCATCTCTGTTGGATCAAAAGGGCATACCACTTTCATGTGTGGTCTTATTTCTTTTGATCTTGGTAGGGATTACTCATACAAGTTCTTTTTACATCCTTTGTGTAAAGGTGAAGCCTTGGAGCTTTTTAGTGTCGAGAGACAACTGATTAGCTCTTAAATGGAGATTGGCTTTTCCTGCCGCTGAGATGCAGGAGTTTGTTTATTCGCTCTCTTATTTAATCCATGTATTCCCTAACCAAATGGATTTCTACCCAAGTGCATAATCTCCTATTAGCAGATGTGAACTCTCAACCCTTGGCTTCCCGATGGTACTAAGAGGACTTGCTCAATATCGAAAGTAGTTCAACAAGTTGATTTTACTAACTTGTAACTGCTTTGTGAACTAAGGTTGAGTTTAGAGATCATTTTATCGAGTTGTCTGAACTCACTTTGGTTCAACCCATCCTAAGAAAGTTCTTACAAAGATCAAGTTAAAATCGACTGATCACCACCTAATTATCCTCTGGTAAAATCAACTAATAACCACCTAATCATCACTCTAGTCATGCCTCGATCGACTCACATGTGCTTTTCCAGCGTGTATGATCATGTCGAGCCGTGCCTAGTACTTGATAAAATGGATTAGTTGCAAAGTCAACATCAACGGATCTCTTCGTTGATATTTTTCGAGTCTTTATCATTTTTCTTGGACTTGGGTTCTCTGGCTAACACGAGTTAACTGTGATGTTATTTGACATTCACACCCGTCTCGTGTGCTCTGAACTTATCGCGACCACTTGTTGGTAAACCTCCTTCTGTGTGTTTTACCCAAGAGGTTGCATCTGATTCTGTTTGGGGAAAATCACGTATTTACCGCACACCCAATAGACTCAGATAGTACAATGTCATCAGAGAAAGCAAACTGCACACATGGAACCTTATGTGTTCCTCTCGCAGACATCGTCTCTATTGGTGGACATCTCTAAATTGGCTTAAGTCGATATATGTTATATCCGCTAGAGAAACCACATTCTGAGATACTCGTCTTCGCTTGGCACTGCCTTGCGATTACCGTTGATATGGATATGGGGTACATGCTTCTCTACCCTTAGAAGTCTTTCGCTCCGAATCTCAGGACGAGATTCTTTTAAGGGGGGAGGGCTGTAACACCCCAAGTGTTTATATTCTGCTCAACAACGAGTATGGGTTTAAGCACGTGATATCAGTGAATAAGACAGACACTTGGATCTAATTATTTTTATCTATCGTGATTTTTATATCGCATCTGTTTCGTTTGTCGTGAGCGCGACATCGTCTTTATCTATCCGGGCTCTTCCAAAATTTTCGTGATGCTCGGAACATCGTTGTTCCGAAAATCGGTGCGTCCGATGATTATTTAAAATTCATCGCTCGCGCGAATACGAAATTCGGAAAGCCCGACCCACTTGGATGATTTTATCCCGAACAAATTAATTTGAACTCAACGACTAAAATGTTCAGGCAAAATAATCCGAATCGCGCATTGTCCGAGTGAAATCGTGCACGCGAATATGATTCGATTTACCCTTCCGCACGATGTTTTGATGACAAAATCGCGTGTGCATTTGCAAATATGGTTTTGGCTAATATTAGTCGAATCACGCAGATTAAAATACCGAAGATGAAGTCTGTTTAATCCAGTCCATTGCTTCTCGCTTCGGTTTAACTCTTCGAAAGTAAATTAACAGCACGATTTTGTCCGAATTCCGAAATATTCACCAAATCAAATCGTGTCCCATTTATTGTTATCAATCTCGTTTGATTTAACCCTTGGTTCATTGCTAAAAATCTGGACTCAAAAATATCCGTGATTTTCTGCAAAGAAAATGAAGAAAAGAAAATCAAAAACAAAAAAAGAAAGAAATCCAGCCGTCTTCTCTCTCACTGATTTTTCTCCTCGCGCGTTCTTATCGGTCTGCACCGCTCAAGTTCCTGGAAGAATATCCCACCGCCGAGCTCATCCTCTGCTCTCCTTGCTCGCCGGCAGAAGCCCCAACCGAGTTCCAGCCGTCAGTCTCATCCTGTCGTGGGATATTTCCTGCTCCCTCCTATGCCTTATCTCCGACGCGTAGGCTCCTTCTCCACGCGTGCTCTCTCCTCTCTTCTCCCTCGTGGTGCTTCGCTGGCCGGCGTTCTTCCTAGCCGTGGAGCTCCATCGCTACCCATCTCTCCTTCTCGCAGTTCCCCAAGCTCGCCCCAAATCAGACAGCGCCTGGACCAAGCCCCATGGCTGGTCGCGCCCAGCCCCGACGTCGGCCCCAACTCCGGACTCCAGCTCGGACCGCGCCTGCTGCTCTGCATGGCGTTCTTGCTCCCTGGAGCTCCTCCAACCGTGCCCCCTCTTCTCGTGCTCCCTCGCGGCGACCTCCCCTGTCGTGAGCCCGGTGCCCAGCCCCAACTCCCCGCCGAGTTTTCTCTCTGCGCGTCTTGCTCCGACTAGGTCCGGCCATGGAGCTCGCCTACGCGCGTCCTCCCTGCCCCAGCTCGAGCAGCTCCCATGGCGCTCGGTGTCCCCAGTCATGGCCACGCGCCTCCCGTCCTCAGCCCCTCCGTTTTCCCTCTCTATGTCCCTCTCGGCTCGCCGGCCGTCCGTCTTCCTCCCTGGCTCACCGGCGTCCATCTCCCTCAACCCAGCCATGCCGAGCTCACGTCCCTAGCCGGAGCTCTCCTTGCTGAGCGGTTACAGCTCTTGCGCCCGGCCGGGTCTCCCAGCATCGCACCCTTGCCTTCTTCCTCCCCCTAAGTCCCTGCTCGGATTGTTGTCAGCCACTGCCCAGCTCCATCTCACGGCACTCTGTCTGCTCGGTTCCATGGCGCACCACGACCCCGCCGTGGAAGTTTCCTTGTCGCGCCAGCTCGATTCCATGGCGCGCCCTCTTCAGTCGGCCTCTGCTCCTCCTCTGCCGGTCGCACCTCTCTGCTTGCCCTCCAGCCCATCTCTGGTCATGCACGGACGCAGCCGGGAAGCGCTGGTGGCTGCGGGCGCGATGGTCGTGGACGGGCAAGCCGTCGTGTGCCCTTGGTCTCTGCTTTGAATTCCCCGGCGCCGTCAGCCTCTCCCGCAGTCGCTGAGCATCGCTCGCTCGCTGCTACTGATGCTCCCTGCTGCTGCTCCATCCAAACTGCATCTGGGTTTCTTCCCCACCAATCGAGTTTGGTCTCTCCAACACATGTCGGTCTTCAATCTAACATGTCGCGCCCTGACCTCAACCTCGCCGATGTCCTCCCTGCAATGTCTGTTGCCAACCATCGATCTCCATCGTGCTAACGCTCGGTATTCACCTTGACGACGATCTGCATCAAGGATTTGGACTGCGTGTTGGACCTCACCTTCCATCGTTGCAGCAGTAGCCTGACACCATCGACCTTCTAGTTTGTGCCCCTCGACCCGACTCTGCTCTTGTGTCGTGCGCGAGCTTTATCTAGCTGCACGTCGGGTGCGTACTCATCTTCCGTCGTGTCCACCTACTCGTCAAATTGGGGAGCCAGCAGCCCCCTTGTTCCTCGTCGTCAATCCACGTCACGTCCGCGACATGCTCGTCGACCCCGACGATCTATCTTCCAATTACGCGCTACTTGTGTTGAGCTCTGAAGCCCCCTGTCGAGCTCTTCCCCTGGAAGTCGCCTTCGTGCACAACCCCAGGCCAAGTGTTCGCTGGGAGGTCTGAACCAATACTCATCGTCGATCTGCGATTATCAAATCATTCTGGTCTCGGTAAGCTGATAATTTATTTAGAATAGTTCGATCGTTGAATAAATTAATGTGTTAGTGCAAGGCTCATTAGGGTGCTCGATAAATTGTGTAAGTCACGAAACTCTCGTCGACTTCGCAGTTCTTGCGATTATCGAGCCAAATTCAGTATGGTGTGTTATTTCGCTATTTCGGTTAATTAGCTGAATTAATGTACCGAGTAGAATATTAGTAGGCCTGTGTGATAAAGAAATGTTTGATTAATTATGGACATGTAAATTATGTGAGGGGTAAAATAAAATTAAAATAGTTCTTTGTGAACGATGTAGTATTATTTATAAAGCGAGGGATAAGGTTAGCATTTAATTAATTAGCTAATGAGTTGTGTAGGATAATTGTGTTTAATGTGTATAGTTTGTTGTTCGTGATGTTTGCGTTAGGTTCGAGAAGCGTAATTATTGCGCTTAGTCATACGTCGATAACTAGTATTTTTATAGAAAATAGTTCAACGCCTCGCCGCTAGGCATTTAAATCCGCTATCGCGTAACACTATTTAGGTTTGTAATATTTCCGTCGATATGCATTCATGTGCATAATGCATTCCATTCAGGTACGTTAATTAATCGCGTGTTGCGGAAGACGAGCCAAGTCGACCCAAGCGCGGGCTAATCCGTAGGATAATGCTGATGGATTAACCTGAAGATGGATAATCAGAACAATGCAAAGACAAAAGATGATCGTCAAGTGATCGACGCCTAACAAAAACTAACCTAGTGTTACCCAGGCAAGCCCTGGTGCATGCAACCCCTTCCTTGTGTTTTTAAATAATTTTTGCACACTTTAAGTCTAGTGAAATGTGCATTAGGTTTATAGGAGTTGCTTGAAACCCTTGGATGCATTGCCTTCCTTGATATCCATACCTTTATAGATACTTCTGATGAAGTATCAAAAATATGATTTATAAAAATGCTTAGCCCTGCTTCGATCTTGTGGATAGAGGTTGTCTTTTGCAATACTGCCTAGCTCAGGGGTTATCCTGAGGAAGGATGGCTTCTACCTACAAGAATATATTTTCATTGGGAGCATGGTGGGATCTTACCGCAAAGTTCCTTGTGATGCTCTTTTCATCCTAAGGAATACAAACAATCCTAAGGGTGGAAGTACTTAAATCGGGACTTGGGCTAGGAACAGGTGATGTTCTACCTAGGTTGATTAAGGATTGGATGCGTATGTAGGCTTGCTGATCGAGGACCCTTTAACTGGTCACATGCCTCGTCATGGGTAAGCTTTGCCTCGGGTAGACTAAGGCCAGAAT
This sequence comes from Zea luxurians, assembly GCA_029449295.1. Classification (NCBI taxonomy): domain Eukaryota; kingdom Viridiplantae; phylum Streptophyta; class Magnoliopsida; order Poales; family Poaceae; genus Zea; species Zea luxurians. Next base: position 141,915,453 of record JAOPSE010000009.1, on the reverse strand, counting down.
AAGATAACACGCAATGGGAGTGGAGCGGTGGCAAGAGTAGCGTGTACCCTCCGTGGCAAGAGGTTGGACGGTGATGTATCTGTGCTCTCGGTTGAGGTGAACCTGATCTGGTCTTAAGAACCCCGGTGGCGGGTTGACATATGCAAGCGTTAAGTGCTACATATGTCATGTGATCAGAGATCCTCAGCTGAGTATAATCGATTTGGATCATCGTACCTTCGCAGTTATGAAGACTTGGTCACTGCCCTACAACCTAAGTCAGGATGTGAACATTATGAATAAAAATGATGTTGTATTGATGAGATGGTGAAATTAGACTAGATGCAAACAGAGTCTATTAATATTTAATATGGTGTTAAAATATTGAAAGTAAGGACTCACTTTAGTAAGCTATTTCTGCAAAAGTATCTAAGTTGATTCTTGCTAAAACCTCTCCTTGATTCCCAATTCCAGCACACCCTTGAGAGTCTTTTCTTTAGTCGGGTATGTCTTGCTGAGTAATTCCATACTCAGGGTTTTATTCCCTATTGTTTTTCAGGTTATAGTTTTGTGCTGTTGTTGATGGTGTTAAGTGCCGGTGGGCTCGGCCTTCTTATATAAGTATACCCCGTCTTTATCTTCTTATTGAGGATGGTCACTTGAGCTAGCATATATTTCAAACATATGCTTTTGTAATCACTCTCATAAAATAATGTAAAATTGTTGTAACTTGTAAAATTTGGTAATAAGATTTCCGCTGCAAAAATGTTGATGTGTGTGATTTGTGTTACTTAATCCCGCGGTTCTGTTGTAAGTGGTTTATCCGAGGTCCTTGGGCACTCGGACGGATCCTGTTAAGTTATTTGGTGCACATGCATAGCCGTCTGAGGTCTTTGAGACAAGGACAGGTGCATGTGGACCTAATAGCTTGGGAGGTTCTGCCACACGATGTAACACCCCCGGTGTTACTGTCACTAAAACTTGAGCATAACATCATGAGCATTAGCATATCATGTGTTTGTTACACTTAGAGTGCATTCACTAGGCAAAAATTTCAAACAAGTTGTATTGATGTGACTTGTTATGTGTGAAACCCTAGGGTAGGGTACTTAACCCTAAACTAGGTCTATGAGTGAAAAAGAAGCCTAAATAAGTTAAAATCTCAAAACTCATTGGAAATGATCTTAAGATATCATACTTAATGAACTTTGGTAGTACAAGAACCCTAGAATGCTCAGAATCCTGAAAAGACCCCTAGAAAACCCTAACTTGGAACTCCAGGGGGCTAAGTGCAAATTTTATACATTTTTGGACTAAAGTGCAAAAACAAAGATAATATAACACCACAAACTATGTGCTTCTTATATTTAAGGATTTGCAAGCTAAAAGGTGGGATTTGGACCTAATTGCAAAAAGTACTTTTTGAATCCTATATGCTTAAGTCAGAATTCAATGTAATTGGAGCAACTTTGGAGCCTTATTTCTGTTAATCCATGAAGATTCTGTCCTAGATCACTACATCAAGAGGGTAGGGCAATCATAGGAGAAAAATTTGATTAAGTGACTAAGCACTGCTATAGAATAGAAATTGGAGTAAAATGAGCACAAAGTCGGGCTGTCAGTCAGTTTTAAACTGAAACATGGCCACCAGTGGCATTGGCCGAATTTTGGGATCAAGTTTGATTAGGATTCAGTGAGAATTTGACTAGGAATGCTATATCAAAATTAAAGAGGTATTGAAGCTCAACATCTTTGATGCAGACGGGTGATGATGTTGTCACATAAATTTTGGAGAAAATGACCCCTGAATGTGCTCTGTCAGTTGTACTGAAGAACAAAGGTGATGGTATAGTAGCAAAATATCTGCAGGTTCAGGGAACCTCACCACCGGCGACCATGCACTCGGATTCACACCGGACGCTACGATTCGTGCTCAACAAAGTACTGATTGTTGCTCGGAGTAGCAAATATTGCCTTGTGGATGAACTTGAGCCACTATTTCACTCCGGCCGCCGTGTTTGCCTGACTCACGGCTAATTTGGATGAACTCACCGGAGTTAGCCACCTCGCGACCTTGCGCCACATGCTTTGGTGCTTTAACAACGTCGCAGTGGGTCACCTTAGACCACCCGTTTATCGCCGGTGAGCTTGCCACGGTGAACGCCACGAATTGCTTGCGCCAGTAACCTCTTCCCTCTCCGGCCGCCACCGCGCCAACTCCAAATCACAAGCCACCGCCCCTGAATCCTATAAATTGAGCACACTCTTGGCTCTGCTATGTAATTATGCACCCAACACACCCACTCGTGCCTCCAATTACTCAATAGAGAGCCCCAATTTGAAACTTTCCCCAATTCGGTCCAGAGCACCGCGCTGCGTGAGCTCGCCGTGGCCAGCGTGCTACAGGTCCGTTCATGCCCTCTGCTCTCCCGTTTCAGTACCCTTATGTGCTCCTGATGCTCCTCGACCCATTCAATTAAGCTAGACCGCATTAGATCATCGGGAACGCCTTTGTTCATCCGTAGTTCGCGCTGTCACCGTGCACAGTGTGATTAAGAGCTCAGATTGCGCAATTGATCAAGGAGAAATGATTATTAGGTGTTGAATTAGGAGTCAACCAAGTGGATGTAACACTAAGCGTATTCCGGCCAGAACGAGCTCGCCGGAGCTACTACTCCGCCACTCCGCATCGTGGATGTAAAACCCCTAGTGTTACTGTCACTAAAATTTGAGCATAACATCATGAGCATTAGCATATCATGAGTTTGTTACACTTAGAGTGCATTCACTAGGCAAAAAGTTCAAACAAGTTGTATTGATGTGACTTGGTATGTGAGTAACCCTAGGTTAGAGTACTTTACCCTAAACTGGGATTATGAGTGAAAGTGAAGCCCAAATAAGTTAAAATCCCAAAACTGATTAGAAATGATCATAAGATAACATATTTAATGAACTTGGGTAGCACCAAAACCCTAAAGTGTTAAAAACCCTAAAAATACCCCTGGAAAACCCTGAGTTGAAACCCTTGGGGGCTATGTGTAAATTTGTACTCTCCTCTCTCTCCGACCGCCACCGTGCCATCTCAAATTCACGGGCCACCGCTCGGGGATCCTATAAATTGAGCCTACCGTCGGTTCCGTAGGGTAGTCAAGCAACCACTACCCCAACTCGTGCCTCAAATCGTCCACCAGAGCTCGCCAATTCAAGATTTCCCCCAAATCGGTCTTGAGCACTGCGCGAAGTGACCTCGCCATGGTTAGCGTGCTATAGGTCCGTTCATGTCCTCTGCTCTCTCGTTTCAGAACCCTTATGTGCCCTTGATGCTCCTCGACCCGACCGGTTAAGCTAGAACCCATTAGATCACCGGGAACACTTTGAAATGTCCCCGGATTGTGCGGCCACCGTGAAAAGGGAGGTTGGGAGCTCGAACCATGCAATTGATCGAGGGGAAACGTTTGTTAGGTGTTGAATTAGGTGTCAGCCAAGTTAGAGCATCGGCCATTGTGTGTTCTGGCCAGTACAGGTTCGCCGGAGCTCGGCCCGACGCCGTTCATCGTCGAGGACCGCATGCTGTGAAGAAATAGAAGTATGAGGGCCTCGGTGTAATTGTCAGTGACTCATGGAAATAGTGCTGTGAACTCGGTTCAGGTTATTTAAAACAACAGGGGCCTTTGTGTAAAGTTGTCAGCGCGGGGGCGTTCTGCCTGTATTGGGCTGACTTGGGCCAGATTGAGCCCAGTACTGTTGATCCTTTTCCTTTTTCCTTTTCTACCAGACTTTGGAAATCCATAGAAAATCTATAAAAATGCTAAAAATGTGAGACCAATTTTGTTAGGCTCCTAAATTTCTATAGTATTTAATAAAATTAGTTTTATGATTTTTAGTACAAACAAGGAATTATGTAACATTTAAAAGGGCCTAAACCTATACCTCTGGAATTTTAGAAATTTATTAGTAACTCCAAAAATCACTAAACTTTTTGAATAAGCTTAAAATGATATTTATAAGCCTTGGGTAAAGTTTGGCATAGTTTGGACAATGTTTGGTACCTAAACCCCAAAATCCTAATCTTTTAAGTAGTGCCTGCCCTATGAAATCAAATACTGACTTCAAAAACCCTAGTTTCCTGGAGTACCGTGAAGGAAAATTGTATTCAAGACTTAATATGATATACTTTTATTATCATTGCATTTTCATAAGCATTACATGAGCATTCATGGTTATATATGGTTCTATATAGAAAACGAAGAAGAAGTAGAGGTTGAAGAAGGAAGAGCTACACCACCACCTGAAGACCCACCTGGCTGGAACTGCTTTTATTTTGATATTTGTGGAGCAGAGCCCGACTCTCCTATAACACAAGGCAAGCCCCGATGCCTTTGCCACCCCCTTGCTGTTTTAAAATCTTTCTCACTTGCTTGATGCATTAGGTGATAGGAGTTGTGTGCCAAACGATTGATGCATTTCCTTCCTTGAACAATTGATTACTTTTCCTTGATCACCTGTTTTATGAAAAGGTTTTTCTGATGCTTAGTATTGCTCTAGAAAAACAAAATGTTTTGTTTTGACAAAAGATGATGCTTCAAGTGGGATTGGATGATTTTCAAAAATAAAACTTGATGGTGGATCCATCATGGCCGTGATGGGTTCAGCATCAGAAAACATGTACCTCTTCTAGGTACCAAACTTTGGGTTTGAAATGATAAAGCTGAGACTGGGTGGGTGAATTGCATGAAAAGTGAGTCTCAATGTAGTGTCTCCGTCTATGTCGATTAAGGACCTTGTCGATGTAGGCCTGCTGACCGAGGACCCTTTAACTGGTCACATGCCTCATCATGGGTAAGCTTTGCCTCGGGCAGACCAATACCAGAATAAGATAACACGCAATGGGAGTGGAGAGATGGCAAGAGTAGCGTGTACCCTCCATGGCAAGAGGCTGGACGGTGGTGTATCTGTGCTCTCGATTGGCGTGAACTTGATCTGGTCTTAAGAACCCCGGTGGCGAGTTGACATATGCAAGGGTTAAGTGCTACATATGTCGTGTGATTAGAGATCCTCAGCTGAGTATTAATCGATTCGGATCGCCGTTACTTCTCGGACATAAAGACTTGGTCACTGACTTACACGTAGCATTCCAGTGAACAAGAAGGGTTGATAAAAAGATGGCTAGTATAGGCCAAGTGCTTGAACTAGGGTAGAAAGAACTCTAGAATCAGGTAATGACTTAACTTGCTAATAAAACTGGATTTTTAGGGATCCACTATTAGTAAGCCTTTATGCAAACAGAGTTTTGATTCTTGTTCAAAGCCTTACCTTGACTCCCTCAAGCTAGCATATCCTTGAGAGTCTTTTGTTTTGATGGGTAAGACTTGCGAAAGTACACTTCATACTCAGAGTTTTCGAACCATGTTGTTGTAGGTGAGGAAGCAGCAAACTTTTGTTGCTTTTGTTCTAAGGTGGTGCCAAAGGAATAAACTCAGGAATGAAGCCTCGGGAGGATGTTGTCCTCCTTTTAAAAACACTTTACTGTTAAGCGGGAGGGGTTTTTGCCTCCCGGGTTTGTAATAATATTACTTCTGCACTCCTATATATTACTGGTCTGTAATAACAACACTCTTTCTATATTTTAATGTATATTAAGTTACTGTAATTGCTTCCGCTCATTCGTTCCTCCGAGGTGTTGTAATATCTGCGTGACGGGTGAAATGCTCTTGGGAAAGGCAAAGGACACGGATACCAAACTTGCCATGTGATCAGGTGCCTCTACAGGTGTAACACCTCAGGTGTTACCATGGTTAGAACCCACCTTGGCATTAAGGGCTGTGATCATATGTGGTAGAGACTTAAGGAACTACATAAGAACTTTGGAGCTCATGTGTTAATCAAAGTTTGTTAATGACTTAAGAGTTATTACTCAAATCTTTATACCCTTACTACCTTGGAAGGGAGAGGGGGGAAGAACCCTAGACCTCTCTTAAACCCTATCTTCCAAAACCATGGTTAAAAGGGGAAAGAGAGTGAGCAAATGTGCAAAACATGGGTAATTGTTAACCAAACCTTAAGTAACCTTATAACCAGCAATTAGGGGAGGAAATATTGCAAAAAGACCCCTGGAGAAACCCCAAATCCAAACTCCAAGTGGAGAGAGAGCTAGAGCTCTCTATTTCTCTCTAAGTTAAAAACTACACCTACACTAAAGATCAGTCGTGTTCACCTCGAAGCTGGCACCAAATCCACCTATGTTCTATACCAAAAATGTGGCATACCACCTAGGGCACCCACTGGAAAAAGCTGAGCCCGAGACTTGGACGTTTGACATGCCTTGGCATGGTTTTTGTCGCGGGGTGGGCAGTGTGACACACCTGATTTGGCGACCGGAGATCTCCCTCCCTAGGCCGTATCTGCCATGGCGTCTCACAGGTAAGTGATAGCCCTAGGTGCCAGGAGTAGACCCGCGCCGGATTTATGCCAAGATTCGCACGTTTGCGACTTGGGTGAGCTGTGGAGCAAGGGCAGAAGAAAAGCTCCACGTGTTCGACGCGCTCTGCCGCGCCAGAGCACGCCCGCGCCCGACCCCGCGCCGCGCCGAGCCGCGCTCGTGTCCCCTGTGCGCGCCCGCGCCTATAAAGCCCACCCAGGCGTCGACTGCACTCCTCTGCGCACCTTCAAGCCTCACCGGAGCTTAGCTCACCGCCGTTTGCCCGTGCGCGACGTGTTCGCGGCCACCCGACCCACTGCCGCCGTAGACCGGCCAGCCCAGCGTTTCCCAGCCCCGTCCAACCCTTGGAGACGAGTGTGCATGACTCAGTGAAGCTCCCCGAGCGAGGAATCGAAGCCTGCTTCACCGGAGAGGCCAGTCCACGGTCGCCGGAGCTCACACCCTCGCCGGAGTACGTGGACCGGGTAATCCACTCAATCATTTTCCAATTCCTGGTGCACACAGCCACTACGTGACCCCATGAAGCTCACCTTGCCCTCGGATTGAACCAGCTCACCGTGGTTTGGTCGGTACACTCGCCGCCGACGAGAACACCCGCCTGCGCACGTGGACCGAGCAATTCCGGCCATCCCCGCCGTCGAGCCGCACCTCGCCATGACCGCCAGAGCCTCCCCGAGCCAACCCTGCCCTTCACCGGACCTATCTCGCCGCCGGTAAGCCGCGCCACCCTTTTCTTTCCTGCGGGCACTGTTTACATTAGGGGAAGGACTGCGGGTGAGAGGAAGAAAAGGACAGGGGGCTTTTTGAACTGTCAGCGACTCAGGGGAATAGTGGCTCAGGGGTAGTTTTGAGTGGGTTGATTCAGTTTAAACCCAGGGACCTCGGTGCAAATTGTTTTTCCAGGAAACCCTTATTTAAATCTGTTTTTAAATTGAACAGAGACTTTAAAAATTCATAACTTCTGTTTAGTTCATATAAATTTGGTCAAACCAATTTTGTCAGACCCTAAATAATGTAGCCTACTTAAGAAAAATATAAAACCCCCTATGTACTATAGAAAACTTTAAAGCTCTGATTTAATTATAGTTTTGGCCAAAAGCTCAATAATAGAAAGAAAAATAGTTATATTATTTGACTAAGGTTAGGAAAAATTGGAGAAGTTTGTATCTACCTACTAACCTGTTTAAAAATGTTAAACCTCTCTGTCCACTCCATTAAGTTAGTTTTTACTACTTATTTTACAATATACTTAAGGTTAAGAAAAATAGAAAATATAATTTAAATAATGAAACAGAGGGCACCTCTATTTTTATTAGGGTACTTATTCAATGATGTTCACTGGAAAAATCTTTCATACCCTGGTTTAGTATAAAATAAGTAGGATCCCTTTTATTTTTAGAAAACAAGGGAAACTTAGGAAAACCCTACAAAAATAACCCTAAGGCAAAGACACCCCAAACCTTGGGATAACTAATGTTTGGTTATTATGAACAGAGGAAAAATACAAAATCTGTTGTTTGATATTTTTCAAATGACAAGTTAGTTATAAGCACCTTTTTGGCATAAAACTTTAGAAAATCACCACCAAATAATCACCAATTAACTTTCTGTGAATTTTGGAGGTTTAGTATTACTGTTAGATTCCAACAAAAATAACCCTTAGGAAGGAACTTAACTCTAATGGGGAGATGTAGTGTAAAGTGGCCCATTTTACACCACTCTTATTATTTTTGTCTAAAACATAGCCTTTATATTTTAAGCCTCAATTCTTAAAACAAGCTAGAATAGCAAATGGCAACCCACTGTAATTTTTACAGAATTTTTGGAAGTTATTAACCCACTGTCGTAGTTCAAACCTACACTAGAAACCATAAGTAGAAATTAAAGAAAGGAAAATAAATACTGGTAATTAGTGTCATCCTAAAACCCTTGTAACATTGCCCACTAAAATGTGTAAGGATCATGCAAATCCACTATGTTATCCTCAACAAAAACCCAAACCTAAAAGTGATAAGCACAACCCTCTAAAATCCCCGCATGACCAAGAAACCCTAAGTTACTCCTTAACTTAGTCTTCTTCTTAGCATAATGTTATTAAATCCTGCATCATCATGACATTCATGTTCATTGCATTCGATAGACTGTAACCTTGCTGACGGAGAGTACGTCCTCGTGCCAGAGCAAGGAGCTGCTCAGGAGGTAGCCCCGGATCTAGCACCCGAGTCTGCACCAGAGGATCTGCCTGCCACTGCTTTGGAAGGCAAGCCCCGGTTTTATGCATAACCGTTTATATATGCTATTTTACTACACTTAATGTTTGTAGGCTTGTACTGTGCACTTAAGTGTAGGAATTGTTTGGAACCTTAGTTGCATGAACTCAGGATTCCTTTTGAGATGAATACTAGTATGCTAGGTCGAGTAGTTGCTTTATGAAATAGGATCTCGGTAGAAGTCGAGTGATTTTTCTAGCACTCGCGCGAGGTCAGGAATTGATTGTCTCCACTTTATTATCATAATGATGTTGGTCTGTGGACAACAATCCATGGGGATTGGTTGTCTACAAGACGGAAATTGGAATAAGGATTAAGGTGTGGTATCGTCAGTCAAGCGTTTGAACGTACTAAGCACATGCCGAGAAATATGGTAAATCGGTAAGCCTAGTACCTGATTGAACCTGCCAGCGGACATATCCCCTCACGCGACCTGAGACGTGGTCTCCCATTCCGGTTATGGTGGGTACAAGTGCGGTCACTGCACGACGGCCAGTCGGGGTCAGTGAGGCATTGTACGCCAAGGCGGTGAGCCCTGATCTGCTGCTAGGGAATCGATGGGGACGGTTGATGTGTGTGGGGACGGAGTGCCTCGCCACGTCGTGTGTTTAGGTTTACCTTGCAAGGTTTAAAAACTCGATTCGAATCGTCTGCTTCTCGCAGCTAATGAGACTGCTTGATCCATGCTGCTACATTGAGTAATAAGTGAACTTGTGCTGAGATGATACAAGATGTTGATTGCTAAAAATGTTTGCTACTATGTATGAGTAGTTAGTACATGTTTAGCCTTAAGAGAGTCACACTTAATTTGACAAAGTTAAAAACTTGATTAGAAAACTCAGCTAGTGCTTTTGGCAACCAAACCCACAGCCAAACAGCTGCATGTCTAGAGGTAGAGGAGTAGACTCCTCACACCGGGTAAGTCTAGCTGAGTATTAGTATACTCAGCCTTGCTTGTGGCATAATTTTACAGGTTCTCTAGAGGACATGGTTGCTGGAGTGACTTGGCCGTCCGCCTTACCACCAGGTTGGACTGTTGAGTGGGACCCCGCCTCGGCCGAGGAGGAGCATGAGGAGTGATGGGACAGGCTTCCCCATCCCTCCATTTATCTATCGTTAGTTTTATTCCGCTGCACTTCGAACAATGATGGCGACTTTTGCAAAAAAAAACTCCGATGTTGATGTAATAATTTAATACTCCTTAATGTATGGTTTTATGCTTTATTGTATTTGCTCTGTGACTCACCTTCGAGTGAGATTGTGGTACTTGATCCTGTCAGTGGCCTCGTCGGACTAGATCCGAGGAATTGACGGGTTATTCCCATTTAAGTGTGGTCTAGCCTCTAAGGCGGGACTTAGACACTTAAGTCGGAATAATTCGGGCAGTTCCGCCACAGCTGGTATCGGAGCTTGTACCACCATAGAGGAATCAATAAAATATGAATACCATCCCTTTTCAAAATAAAACTTGATAGAAACAATGTTGGATAGATCGTAGGACGAGCAGGATAGACCTAGGACGTGAAGCCTTAGGATGATAGAAGGGTAACTAGGTGGCTAAATAATTAGGTCCTACAGGCCACTTTAAGGGATGGGAGTCCTTCCCGATTCCCTTATGTTGGTGAGGTCATTCAGGACGAGCATGCATGCATTGCTAAAATTAAACAATTGAGTAAAGACTTAAAAAAAATAATAAGGTGATAACCAACTAAGTTCCCAGTACCCTTTTATTTTAACTAAAGAAAGGTTGAGTTGATTTTTCTTGTTCTTTTTATAGTTCTTTTCTTTTACTTACGCTTAACCGTACACAGATGACTTCCCACGGATCCTCAGAGGATGGAAATGCACTAACCCACACTGACGGGCTTGCACGAGAGGGCTTCCCCCGTATTTTGTGGGAGGTACTCAAGGGAGCTGGGTACTTGACACCCCCTCAGTACACGGTGCAGCAGTTCGAGAAGCACCGGGTGCCCCGCTGTAGGGTGAGGATGATCTTGGAGCCTCATCCCCTGCAGCCCGGCTGGCGCTCACTGGACTCCGAGTCTTTCGGATACCGGGCGGAGGACACGATCGAGGCAATCGCTCTGCACGGGTTGACGACTTTTTGTGGGTTCCATCCCTTGGAGCTCTCTACCCACACCATTGGTTTGTTCCCCGCGGAAAAGGAGGACGACCCAATATGGTAAGATCGGGTGGAGCATGCCAAGGACATCTGGGCTCTCTACCCATGTCACACGGCTCACTTGTCGGTACGGTGCATGAACGCCCTGTACCGTCTGCAAGTGATGCGTGGGGAGGCAATGTCTCATCTGATGGCCTTATTGGAGGCAACCAAGATCACTCTGGACAACAGGGAGGAGCTCGTGGTTGACTTGTCCTAGGAACTGGTAGAAAAAGATTTACAAGTGGAGCAGCTGTCTGATGAGATCCATGAGTTGGAGGAATTGGTGGGAACGAGGGAGAACACCATCGAGGTTCTCGAAGATCAGCTTCTCAACACCCAGCAGCAGCTCGCAGAGGCTAATGAGCACCTAGATATGCATCATCAGGAGATCCATGATGGGGAGGCTGACGAGGACGTCGACATTGAGGGAGGGGAGGAGCCTGCTTCCAGCGTAGACACTGCTGGCTCAGGGAGGCCACCTTCCCCCGAGTCGAGTGTCGCCTCTTTCGCTCATTAGTTGCCAGAGTAGGAATAGAGATCGGTAATGTAGGACTCCTCGCAGCTAGCTTAGCTTTTGCACCCTTGGGGTACTAGGCTGGATAGAGTTGAGTCTTTTTGAGACAATGATGTAATCGTGATAAACCCTTTTGGAAGCATGTGGATGGATGCTGTTGTCAGTTTTAAATTTGGAAGGAAAAAGTTATGCCTTTATAAATCCTTTTGTTGAAGTTAGAGTCTATCATTTTGCTGTTGACTCTTTTCGCCACGATTAAATCTTGAACTTGGAGATATGGTGTTAAGTATTTATGTGGATTTTTCAGATGGCCGGGAGGTAGCGTCGTGGTCTGAATGAGCGCGTTCCTCCACCGCCGCCACCGCCTCCCACTCTGCAGGAGCTCATGGCTCAGCAGAACGAGATTTTGAGGCAGTTAGCTCAGCGTCAGCCACCACCTCAGCACTATGGTGGTGGGGACCATCAGCGTCACCCCGCGGCAGCTACCTACCAAGATTTCCTCAGTACCCAGCCCCCATTGTTCACAAGGGCAGAGGATCCCCTTGATGCAGATGTGTGGTTGCGAGTAGTGGAATCCAAATTCCCGCTACTCCATGGAGCTTGTTCGGAGGTCACTAAGGTCTGGTTCGCTACTCAGCAGCTTCGCGGACCCGCGCGGACATGGTGGGACCACTATCTTGCTATGCAACCGGCTGACCATGAAGTGGAATGGAGAGAGTTTAAGGCAGCTTTCAGGGGACATCACATACCCGCAGGCATCATGGACCGAAAGCTCAACGAGTTTCTGGCACTCACTTAGGGCAACAGGACAGTGTTGCAATATGCCCAGGCTTTTAATGACTTGTGCCAGTATGCTGGGTACCATGCAGACACGGACGAGAAGAAGAGGGACAGGTTCAGACGGGGGCTCAGCACTAAGCTCCGTGATCGTCTCAACACCGTCAGGGCCAACAGCTACAATGAGTTGGTCAACATGGCTATCTCCCAGGAGGACTGCATTACAGCTCGACAGGCAGAGAAGAAGAGGAAGACCCCTGTGACAGGACCCTCAGCTCAGCCACAGCGCTTCAGGATTGTGTCCGACACGCAGAACAGGGGACCCAGCAACAGCAAGGGAGATGGGTGATCCGACCACCGCAGCAGCAGCAGCAGGCACCCAACCGCACCCAGTTTCCAGCCCAGAGGAACAATCAGCAGCAGCAGCAGTACCGCCAGGCAAATGACAACAGGTGTTTCACGTGTGGCAGCACCGGACATTATGCCAAGAATTGCCCCAGAAACCAGCAGAGGCAGGGGCAGAATGTCAACCAGAACCAGGGCAAGAGGCAGAAGGTGCAAGTGAGGCAGGGCAGGCTAAATTTCACCACCATGGCTGATATTCCCGAGGGAGCACCCGTCATGACTGGTATCTTTACAGTTTTAAATTATCCTGCTATCACTCTTTTTGATTCTGGTGCATCACATAGCTTTATTAGTGCCAAATTTAGTGCCAAGTGTCAATTGCCTTTTCATCACACCCACGGGGGTATCACAATTTCAATACCAGGAGGCAGGATTGCCACCAATCAAATCAACAAGAATGTGCCTATAAAGTTTGGTAGTTTGATAATTAAAACCAACCTTCTTATCTTGGGACTGGATAGTGTGGATATCATATTGGGAACTGATTGGTTGACCAAACATCAGGCAGTGATTGACATTGCAGCTAGGGCCATCGAAGTGCACTCACCAACCTGTGGTGAAACCACATTATATTTGCCCGATCAGGGTTGTACCCGTTCTTGTGCCTATATCATGACAGAATCCCCAGTAAGAAAGATCCCAGTAGTCTGTGACTACCCCGATGTTTTTCCGGATGAATTGCCAGGAATGCCACCTGACAGAGACATTGAGTTTGCAATTGAATTGCAACCCGGGACTGCTCCTATCTCCAAGAGACCCTATAGGATGCCTCCCGTGGAACTGGTAGAACTGAAGAAGCAACTACAAGAATTGTTGGACAAGGGGTTCATTCGCCCAAGTACTTCACCTTGGGGATGTCCTGCCTTGTTCGTGAAGAAAAAGGATGAGAGTTTGAGAATGTGTGTTGATTACCGCCCTCTCAATGCGGTGACCATCAAGAACAAATACCCACTGCCCCGCATTGATGTTCTGTTTGATCAGTTGGTAGGAGCTAAGGTATTTTCCAAGATAGACCTTCGCTCAGGTTACCATCAGATCAAGATCCATGCCAGCGATATTCCCAAGACGGCCTTCTAAACCAGATATGGGCTTTACGAGTTTTTGGTGATGTCTTTTGGGCTGACCAATGCCCCGGCTTATTTCATGTACTTGATGAACTCGGTATTCATGCCAGAGTTGGACAAGTTCGTGGTCGTTTTCATCGATGATATCCTAGTCTATTCCAAGAATGAAGCCGAACACGCCAAGCATTTGCATACTGTACTTCAGAGGCTACGTGACCATCGGTTGTATGCCAAGTTGTCTAAATGTGAATTTTGGCTGAAGGAGATTAAATTCTTGGGTCACACAATTTCTCAGGAAGGAATATCAGTTGATCCTGAGAAGGTACAAGAGGTGATGGACTGGAAACCCCCGACTACAGTGAGGCAGATTCGGAGTTTTCTGGGATTGGCAGGGTATTATCGACGATTTATTCCGGATTTCTCCAGAATTGCCAAACCAATGACTGAACTGTTGAAGAAGGGAGTCAAGTATGATTGGAACCAAAAGTGTGAAGATGCCTTTCATACTTTGAGGCAGCATTTGACAACAGCCCCAATGCTGGCTCAACCTGACAACACCAAGCCCTTTGAAGTTTATTGTGATGCTTCTGGTACGGGATTGGGGTGTGTCTTGATGCAAGAGAACAGAGTGATTGCTTATGCTTCCCGAGCACTCAGGCCCCATGAGCAGAACTACCCTACGCATGATCTGGAGTTGGCAACTGTGGTTCATGCTCTCAAGATATGGAGACACTACCTGATGGGAGCTCACTGTAACATCTACACGGATCACAAGAGTCTCAAATACATCTTCACTCAGGCAGACCTGAATATGAGGCAAAGGAGATGGTTAGAGTTAATCAAGGATTATGATTTGGAAGTACATTACCATCCGGGCAAGGCTAATGTTGTGGCAGATGCCTTGAGCAGAAAGGCCCAGTGCAATTGTATGAACATGGATGCAAGAGTCACCACCCTGTGCGATGAGTTGTGTAAGCTGAACCTGGAAGTTGTTCCTTCCGGTGAATTAAGTTATATCTCGGTAGAGCCCACATTGCAAGAACAAATAATCCAGGCACAGATTGGGAATAAGGGTGTACAGGTTATCAAAGATATGCTCAAGCAGAAAGCGGAAAAGTACAAGTGTTTCCGTCAGGACAGCAAGGGAATTTTGTGGTTTGGAGATCGATTGGTTGTTCCCAAGGACCCTGAGCTCAGAAAGAAGATACTGGATGAAGCTCACCTTTCCAAATTCTCCATGCACCCTGGTAGCAACAAGATGTACCATGATCTCAGATCTTTATATTGGTGGACCAGAATGAAGAGGGAAATTGCCAAGTATATATCCGAGTGTGACACCTGCCAGAGAATCAAAGCCAGTCATTTGAAGGCAGCAGGCCCTTTGCAACCTCTTCCCATACCATCTTGGAAATGGGAGGACATTTGCATGGACTTTATTGTGGGGTTGCCAAACACCTCCAGGCACCATGATTCAATTTGGGTTATTGTGGACAGATTGACCAAGACCGCTCATTTCTTGCCCGTACATACCACCCACAAGACGGAGAAGTATGCGGAAATCTACATTGACCAGATAGTTCGTTTGCATGGGATACCAAGGACTATAGTGTTAGACAGAGGAGCACCATTTGTGGCACGATTTTGGGAACAATTGCAGGAATCACTTGGGACCCATGTGATACGAAGCTCAGCATACCATCCCCAAACAGATGGCCAGACTGAAAGGGTGAATCAGATTTTGGAAGACATGTTGCGAGCATGTGCACTGCACTACGGAAAGGATTGGGACAAGTGTCTTTCCTTGGCAGAGTTTTCTTATAATAACAGCTATCAGTCCAGTCTGAAGATGGCACCCTTTGAGGCATTATATGGGAGAAGGTGTAGGACCCCACTAAATTGGTCTCAAGCGGGAGAGAGGGAAATTTTTGGGCCAGATTTGGTACTTGAAGCAGAGGCAAGGGTCAGGATTATCAAGAAGAACTTAGAAGCTGCTCAGGCCAGGCAAAAGAGCTATCATGATAAGAGGCGGAAACCTCTCCAGTTTGCAGTGAGAGACCATGTGTATCTTAAGGTGTCACGCACCAAGGGTGTCTAGAGATTCGGGATCAAGGGCAAGTTAGCTCCTCGTTACATTGGACCCTACGAGATCAAGGAGACTTGTGGACCTGTAGCATATCAATTGAAGTTGCCACCCAGCATGTCAGCTATTCATGATGTATTCCATGTATCTTAGCTGCGGAAATGTGTCCGCCTACCCACTGAAATGCTACCGGAACTAGAGATTGAGATAGAACCAGACTTGTCCTATCAAGAGTATCCCGTCAAGATACTGGATCAGAAGGAGAGATCAACATGGGCAAGATCAATTAAAATGTATAAAGTTCAGTGGAGTCTCCATTCAGCAGAGGAAGCTACATGGGAGACTGAGGATTTTCTACGCTCTCGCTTCCCTGACTTTCTGCCCAAAGGAGTCGGTACGTAACCCCAAAACCCCACCCCCACCTGCCCTTTGAAAATAATTTTAAGAAAAACTTAGATAGCAAGGATAGTCTAAGTTGTGGATTTAACTTAAAAAGGACTTCCTTCTGAAGTTGCAAAAAGGATGACATTCGAAGAACAGTTAACCAAGGAAAACTTAAGGGAAAGCAGAAACCACACCCCAGCACATCTTCTTGGCACCCTCCCAAGGACTCTACCTGAAATCTCGGGACGAGATTCCCTTAAGGGGGGAGGGCTGTAACACCTCAGGTGTTACCATGGTTAGAACCCACCTTGGCATTAAGGGCTGTGATCATATGTGGTAGAGACTTAAGGAACTACATAAGAACTTTGGAGCTCATGTGTTAATCAAAGTTTGTTAATGACTTAAGAGTTATTACTCAAATCTTTATACCCTTACTACCTTGGAAGGGAGAGGGGGGAAGAACCCTAGACCTCTCATAAACCCTATCTTCCAAAACCATGGTTAAAAGGGGAAAGAGAGTGAGCAAATGTGCAAAACATGGGTAATTGTTAACCAAACCTTAAGTAACCTTATAACCAGCAATTAGGGGAGGAAATATTGCAAAAAGACCCCTGGAGAAACCCTAAATCCAAACTCCAAGTGGAGAGAGAGCTAGAGCTCTCTATTTCTCTCTAAGTTAAAAACTACACCTACACTAAAGATCAGTCATGTTCACCTTGAAGCTGGCACCAAATCCACCTATGTTCTATACCAAAAATGTGGCATACCACCTAGGGCACCCACTGGAAAAAGCTGAGCCCGAGACTTAGACGTTTGACATGCCTTGGCATGGTTTTTGTCGCGGGGTGGGCAGTGTGACACACCCGATTTGGCGACCGGAGATCTCCCTCCCTAGGCCGTATCTGCCATGACGTCTCACAGGTAAGTGATAGCCCTAGGTGCCAGGAGTAGACCCGCGCCGGATTTATGCCAAGATTCGCACGTTTGCGACTTGGGTGAGCTGTGGAGCAAGGGCAGAAGAAAAGCTCCACGTGTTCGACGCGCTCTGCCGCGCCAGAGCACGCCTGCGCCCGACCCCGCGCCGCGCCGAGCCGCGCCCGTGTCCCCTGTGCGCGCCCGCGCCTATAAAGCCCACCCAGGCGTCGACTGCACTCCTCCGCGCACCCTCAAGCCTCACCGGAGCTTAGCTCACCGCCGTTTGCCCGTGCGCGACGTGTTCGCGGCCACCCGACCCACTGCCGCCGTAGACCGGCCAGCCCAGCGTTTCCCAGCCCCGTCCAACCCTCGGAGACGAGTGTGCACGACTCAGTGAAACTCCCCGAGCGAGGAATCGAAGCCTGCTTCACTGGAGAGGCCAGTCCACGGTGGCCGGAGCTCACACCCTCGCCGGAGTACGTGGACCGGGTAATCCACTCAATCATTTTCCAATTCCTGGTGCACACAGCCACTACGTGACCCCATGAAGCTCACCTTGCCCTCGGATTGAACCAGCTCGCCGTGGTTTGGCCGGTACACTCGCCGCCGACGAGAACACCCGCCTGCGCACGTGGACCGAGCGATTCCGGCCATCCCCGCCGTCGAGCCGCACCTCGCCATGACCGCCAAAGCCTCCCCGAGCCAAACCTGCCCTTCGCCGGACCTATCTCGCCACCGGTAAGCCGCGCCACCCTTTTCTTTCCCGTGGGCACTGTTTACATTGGGGGAAGGACTGCGGGTGAGAGGAAGAAAAGGACAGGGGGCTTTTTGAACTGTCAGCGACTCAGGGGTAGTTTTGAGTGGGTTGATTTAGTTTAAACCCAGGGACCTCGGTGCAAATTGTTTTTCCAGGAAACCCTTATTTAAATCTGTTTTTAAATTGAACAGAGACTTTAAAAATTCATAACTTCTGTTTAGTTCATCCAAATTTGGTCAAACCAATTTTGTCAGACCCTAAATAATGTAGCCTACTTAAGAAAAATATAAAACCCCCTATGTACTATAGAAAACTTTAAAGCTCTGATTTAATTATAGTTTTGGCCAAAAGCTCAATAATAGAAAGAAAAATAGTTATATTATTTGACTAGGGTTAGGAAAAATTGGAGAAGTTTGTATCTACCTACTAACCTGTTTAAAAATGTTAAACCTCTCTGTCCACTCCATTAAGTTAGTTTTTACTACTTATTTTACAATATACTTAAGGTTAAGAAAAATAGAAAATATAATTTAAATAATGAAACAGAGGGCACCTCTATTTTTATTAGGGTACTTATTCAATGAAGTTCACTGGAAAAATCTATCATACCCTGGTTTAGTATAAAATAAGTAGGATCCCTTTTATTTTTAGAAAACAAGGGAAACTTAGGAAAACCCTACAAAAATAACCCTAAGGCAAAGACACCCCAAACCTTGGGATAACTAATGTTTGGTTATTATGAACAGAGGAAAAATACAAAATCTGTTGTTTGATATTTTTCAAATGACAAGTTAGTTATAAGCACCTTTTTGGCATAAAACTTTAGAAAATCACCACCAAATAATCACCAATTAACTTTCTGTGAATCTTGGCACAGAGGTTTAGTATTACTGTTAGATTCCAACAAAAATAACCCTTAGGAAGGAACTTAACTCTAATGGGGAGATGTAGTGTAAAGTGGCCCATTTTACACCACTCTTATTATTTTTGTCTAAAACATAACCTTTATATTTTAAGCCTCAAATTCTTAAAACAAGCTAGAATAGCAAATGGCAACCCACTGTAATTTTTACAGAATTTTTGGAAGTTATTAACCCACTGTCGTAGTTCAAACCTACACTAGAAACCATAAGTAGAAATTAAAGAAAGGAAAATAAATACTGGTAATTAGTGTCATCCTAAAACCCTTGTAACATTGCCCACTAAAATGTGTAAGGATCATGCAAATCCACTATGTTATCCTCAACAAAAACCCAAACCTAAAAGTGATAAGCACAACCCTCTAAAATCCTCGCATGACCAAGAAACCCTAAGTTACTCCTTAACTTAGTCTTCTTCTTAGCATAATGTTATTAAATCCTGCATCATCATGACATTCATGTTCATTGCATTCGATAGACTGTAACCTTGCTAACGGAGAGTACGTCCTCGTGCCGGAGCAAGGAGCTGCTCAGGAGGTAGCCCCGGATCCAGCACCCGAGTCTGCACCAGAGGATCTGCCTGCCACTGCTTTGGAAGGCAAGCCCCGGTTTTATGCATAACCGTTTATATATGCTATTTTACTACACTTAATGTTTGTAGGCTTGTACTGTGCACTTAAGTGTAGGAATTGTTTGGAACCTTAGTTGCATGAACTCAGGATTCCTTTTGAGATGAATACTAGTATGCTAGGTCGAGTAGTTGCTTTATGAAATAGGATCTCGGTAGAAGTTGAGTGATTTTTCTAGCACTCACGCGAGGTCAGGAATTGATTGTCTCCACTTTATTATCATAATGATGTTGGTCTGTCGACAACAATCCATGGGGATTGGTTGTCTACAAGACAGAAATTGGAATAAGGATTAAGGTGTGGTACCGTGAGTCAAGCGTTTGAACGTACTAAGCACATGCCAAGAAATATGGTAAATCGGTAAGCCTAGTACCTGATTGAACCTGCCAGCGGACATATCCCCTCACGCGACCTGAGACGTGGTCTCCCATTCCGGTTATGGTGGGTACAAGTGCGGTCACTGCACGACGGCCAGTCGGGGTCAGTGAGGCATTGTACGCCAAGGCGGTGAGCCCTGATCTGCTGCCAGGGAATCGATGGGGACGGTTGATGTGTGTGGGGACGGAGTGCCTCGCCACGTCGTGTGTTTAGGTTTACCTTGCAAGGTTTAAAAACTCGATTCGAATCGTCTGCTTCTCGCAGCTAATGAGACTGCTTGATCCATGCTGCTACATTGAGTAATAAGTGAACTTGTGCTGAGATGATACAAGATGTTGATTGCTAAAAATGTTTGCTACTATGTATGAGTAGTTAGTACATGTTTGCTTCCCCATCCCTCCATTTATCTATCGTTAGTTTTATTCCGCTGCACTTCGAACAATGATGGCGACTTTTGCAAAAAAAAAGCTCCGATGTTGATGTAATAATTTAATACTCCTTAATGTATGGTTTTATGCTTTATTGTATTTGCTCTGTGACTCACCTTCGAGTGAGATTGTGGTACTTGATCCTGTCAGTGGCCTCGTCGGACTAGATCCGAGGAATTGACGGGTTATTCCCATTTAAGTGTGGTCTAGCCTCTAAGGCGGGACTTAGACACTTAAGTCGGAATAATTCGAGCAGTTCCGCCACAACAGGGTTGTTCGAGGTCCGCTGGACGTGGACAACTATAGGTGGGCCTAATGAATTGGGTGGTTCCGTCATAGCTGGTATCGGAGCGAAGCCCATCTCTTCAGATATTATGATACATTTCAAAAAGAATTTTCAAAGACTTATCTAAAGAAAATTTCTTTCATTCTCATCTTACTACTTTCTGAAGTACTTATCTTATAAGACCAGGTAGCAGAGTGCATTGTATAGAAGGTTGTGAATCAACGAAAGTTGATTCTGTAATTATACATGCATCATTTTTAAAAACTATACTAATAAAGTTTTCCCCCTTATGGAGATATGTCGCCACGCACGAGGAAAACCGCACGTAAGTCCATTGGACCTATTGACTTACCTCGGCATCAGCTGGCTCCAAGACAAGAGGAGAGCAGCACCGACAGTAATGACCCCATCGGAGACTTAGAAGCCCAAGTGGAGCAGCTTCAAATGGAGCTACGTCACCGAAACAGGGTGTGGGTAGAAGATGGTCAGCGTATAAATGAGTTAAGAGATGACGTCAGACATCTGCAAGACGAGCTTGCTGAACGGGATTTGGCAATCGATTGGGCTGTCAATTCACGTTCAATTGCTTGGGACTGGTAAGCTAAAGCTCGAGCCCATGTGGATGAGCTCAGCATGGCCCTTGACAGCTTGTAGGTGTATTGCAATACTTTACATGAGGAAGTCCATGTACTGTATTCGCGACTGCACCCAGACGTACCTGTCGACGCTATTGGAATGGGAGCCGGACCTTCTGAAACAGCAGGTGAAGCACTTGGTGGGGAATTGGACCTTTTCAAGCCGCCTCCTATGAACCTGGCTGACGAATGGTCCCCTACGACGGATAGCAAAGCAACCAAAGATGATAAAAACTAGAGTAGTGTAGTTTAGATATAATCCTAATGTAAAATAGGTAATGAAGTCATGTTGTACGTATGAGTCTGTATCATTACATCTTGGTAATGTAAAATGATGGTATATATCAGCATGTTATATTTTTCCAAATATTTCTTTGCTTCAGATGCCATCGAGGACTCGTGCACATGACAGTGCCGGTACTTCTCGTGGTCGGGAAGACACGCCCAATCCACCGCCTGTACCGCCAACGTTGGCCGAGGCTATCGCTGCCTTGGTCAATGCGACCACCGACAACACCCGCTTTTTGCATGAAATGGCGGGAAATCAATTTCAGTAGCAAGGCGGAAGGGCTTATCCGTAGGGACCCCATGAAACTTTGTACCTAGATTTCTCAGAAACCCATCCCCCCTTTTCGTCAAAGCCGAAGACCCTCTCAAAGCCGACGAATGGGTACGGGTCATTGAACAAAAATTTGAACTCATCTGTTGTACTGACACCCAGAAGCCATTGTTCGTGGCTCAACAGCTAAGGGGCCCTGCCAGTACGTGGTGGGGAAATTATGTGGCCATTCAGCCTACTGGACATCAGGTCACATGGGACGAATTTAAATTGGCGTTTCATGAGCACTATATTCCAGAAGGAGTGCTGCATATGAAACAGGAGGAATTCATGCGACTCAAGCAAGGAGGAGATACTGTCATCCAGTATCTCAACAAGTTCAATCATTTGTCCTAGTATGCAATTGATCAGGTAAATACTAACCTGAAAAAGAAGAATTGCTTTATGAGAGGCCTCAACGATCGACTTCAAAGAAAGATGGCCACCTGTCTTGATCTCTCCTACAGCAGGGCTGTCAGCACAGCGCTGATAGTAGAAGCTAAGCATACAGGCCTAGGAAAATCGAAGGGAATTGGAGGTGACAGGTCTAGTCAGGGGCCTAAAAAGCGACAAAGGTTGGTAATCTGACCTTTCAATCAAAACCGTTCTTCACCTCGTCCACCCTCCTACCCCTTCAAACAACCTGTCTTCATCTGTCCTACCACTACCCCCACTTCAACAAGTTAGCCGAGTGCCCCTGGTACTCATTTCCCCGCCCTCCCTAGCTCCTCAACTGGCTGCTTCAATTGTGGGAAGTCTGGACATTTTATCAAAGGCTGCCCATATCCGAGGCAGAAAAAATCCAACAACCAGCAGAACTCAGGGAGTTCAAATCAAGGCAAGGGAAACACGGCAAATAATTCAGCGGGCAAGAATATAAAGAAGACTGGGCGAATATACTACAACCAAGTGGCCACTACACCGGAGGGAGAGCCGATTATGATGGATACGTTTCTTGTGGCCAATCACCCAGCAGTCATTCTCTTTGATTCTGGTGCTTCTCATACATTCATAAGCAAGAAATTTGTGGAGAAATATTGCATTCCTTGCATAGAATCAAGGGAAGGGTTTATTATTCATTCGCCTGGGGGACAAATATTCATTAAAGAAGTGGCTTTCCATGTGCCCATAACATTGGCTGAATGGGACTTTCCCACAAATATGATTGTTCTGAAAGGCCAAGATATAGATGTAATTCTGGGCATGAATTGGTTAGCCCAGCACAAAGCTATCCTCAACACTGATTTGAGAACCATCAGGTTGAGCTATGGCCACGAAGAGGTTCTTTTGTCCATCCCTGTAGCTATTCCAGCTAAACCATTTGGCAGAGTCTATGAAGCTATCATCCCAAAAATCCAAGATATTCCAGTAGTATGTGAGTTTCCGGACGTCCTTCCAGAAGATCTGCCTGGATTACCTCCAGAAAGAGAGGTAGAGTTTATGATTGAATTGAAGCCCGGTACGGCTCCAATTTCTAGAAGGTCGTACCGAATGCCTCCAAATGAGTTGGCAGAGCTCAAGACTCAATTACAAGATCTAATGGAGAAGGGATTCATCCGGCCTAGTTGATCACCTTGGGGATGTCCAGCAATCTTTGTCAAGAAGAAGGATCAAACGCTTCGAATGCGAGTGGACTACAGACCCCTTAATGAGGTCAGCATCAAGAATAAGTACCCTCTTCCCCGGATTGATATTTTATTTGATCAGCTTACCGGAGCTCGGGTATTTTCCAAAATTGACCTCAGGTCGGGCTATCATCAGATCCGTATCCGACCCAAAGATATACCCAAGACCGCATTGTCACACCCGGCTTTAAGGAACAAAGCTGGGTGCATCTCATACATGCGCCAAGAAGACAACATATATAATAACAGAGTGCATAGAGAAAAATGTCACAAAACATCAAAGTATTTATTACATAGCAGAAGTCTTATTACAAAATAAAAGATAAATATAAAACGAACTAAGGATCGTCGTTGGCGCCAATGTCAATTGAGAAACGCCAGCTAGATCAGATCAAACTCTTCGCCTTGTGGCTCCTCCTGAACCACCTGTTCTTCTCCTATGGGGGGGTGTGAGACAGCAAGGGTGAGCTCACACATGATCATAGCTCAACAAGTTGTGGGGAACCAGTGGGCATGAACTCACAAAGGTGGGAGTTCATGTGATGTGTAAGGCCAATCAATGACAGGGGTTAAAGCAGAGCATTGCTTTTAAGTAGTTGGTCAAAATTTTATTAGCAGTTACTAAATACAAGTAAATACCAAACCTTAAATAAAGTAATTGAACAAATTTAATAATAATCACATGCAATGCAAATGACAAAATTGAATTTAATTTCCATAATTTAATCATCAGAGAGTCTTGAGCTGCTCATGACCATGAGCTCGGCTAGTATACCAGTTTTACACTCTGCAGAGATTGTACCCTTTACCCACAAGTCATGTTACCCATCAGCCAAGGGGTCACGACTCCCATACACCTCTACCTAGGAGGCGAGGCAGGGCAACACTATGAGGCCTTTACAAAGTTCCACTAGCTTCCAAAAACCCGCTACAGTTTATGGGAAGAGCACTTGCAAGAATCCCCCGTCCGACCGCCATCGCAGCTAAATCAACCCGAGAACCTCCTTGCATGCAACTCCCCTACTGCCCTTGCCCCTTTCGGGTAAGGTAGTCTTCCACTAGCTTTCCTAATTAGTCAGCCAAGGGCGTCCCATTAAACCCTTGTGGTGGCACGTGTTTCTCAAGTTAAGCTCTATGTTCCAATTAACATTAATGATCTTGACATGAACATAAATAGAATAACAAAAGAATTGGAACATAGATATAATAAATGATTATCCCAAAACCATGTAAAGCAATAGCAAACTACCCAAATGATTCAGGGGTAAACAAGGCAATGAGATAAACAATCTAGGGTGACCTATTGGGTCCCATCAAAATTAACCTATGCATGAATAAGTGACATTAAAGAACATTATTGGGTAAAAAGTGGTCAAGGGCACAACTTGCCTTCAATGAGCTCCTGCTCAGCTACTTCTATCTGCTGCTCACCAGTCTCCTCAGTCACAGGCTCTTCTACTCGCCACAATACAAACAAGCACAGTGTATAGAGAAAATTGACATCACACCAAACATGTAAACAAAATACACAGTAATAATCTACGCATTAAAGGAACATCCTAGGAACAGAAATCATAATTTTTGGAGTTATGGATATTAAGATATGAATTTCCAAAGGTTTTATGTGTTTAGAATAGGATTAAGTGAGAATTAAATTTTCTTACTGTTTTCATGACAAAACAGAGACTCTAAGTGGTAAAGAATAATATTACAAAAATTTAGAAAGTGGAATGGCTCAATTTGGACCAAGTATGGATTTTCTATGATTTTTACAAGTTCTAGCATTTGTTTTTGTATTAAAAATCAATTTTCCAACCCATTTATTCATTTTAAAACAGCACTGGACTGAGCCTCAATTTCTGGAAAGTCCAGGGATCTCTGTGCAAGATAGCCTAGACATAGTGAATAGTAATGCATGGACGGCGGGTTAAATCTCTAAAAACTAAGGAGGGCATATATAAAACGACCCAGTGAAGGGGTATCGCACGCCTTGGGCTGTTGGATCCTCCCTGAACGTCCCGGATTAGATTCATTCCTGGTGGAGCCAGCGTTAAATCTACGCCGATGAGTCCAAGATCGGCGGTCCCGATTTAATGACCCGAACGGGTACACCCAGGATCGATCTAGGCCACTCCCTACACGATCGACGGTCGAGAGCCAAGTCCCTCTAGATCTAATCCTAGCCCTACAATGGTTGATCAACGGTCTGCTGGCTTTCTTCCACCCTCCGCCTAGGCTTGCGCACGCATAACACCACGGCGGCGGACAGGAAAAAAATGCTCACCACCATAGAAACGAATCGGTCGACGACGCCATAGCGGAGATGGAGCTTACAGAGGCGCGTGATTCCACGCCAAGACGCGGTCACAGGGACTTGACGAGCATGGGTTCGCCGGTCACCACCAGGGGAAAAGATGGCTGCACAGGACACCCGATACCGCGCGACGCTTCGAAATTCGCGACCCTCACCCAGACCTCCAGGAAGATGGACGACGCACAGTGGTTCAGCTGACGCGAGGTATGTATGGGCCAGGGAAGGGTCATTTGACGTCGGTGGTGCGCCACGACCTGAAGGCTAGGTAGGAGCAGGGAGGAGATAAGGGAGGGTTAGCCGCGAGGGAGGATTTTATGCCACCGGAAGACACGTTTGTGGCGAGAACCACGGTCGGTTGCCAAAATCACCAGCCTGGTTTTCATGATTCCGGTGAGCCGTCGTGGGAAGGAAACGGGGCTGGGTCACGTGGGTCCCAAGCGGCAGAGCGCCCATGTCCAATTACAGCCGCGCGAGAGTCAAAAGTGGGCCACGCGTGTGGGAGAAAATAAACGGGCCGCGCGCAGGGAAATCGGCCCACGCCATTCATATTTCTTTTCCTTTTCTATTCCTAATTTATTTTCCTTTTCTCTTCTTCCCCAATTCAAACTTCAATTTGAATTTCAAATTTGAATTATGTGGCAACTTGTCTCTAAATTCACTATCCCACTTGAATATGACATGAGATGAATTGATTTATTTTTAAGAAATTTATTTGGTGGTGGCTAATGCTTTTCCGCCTCGTTTTCTAGTGTTTCCAATTTGATATTTATTTCCAATTTGGCTTTTAATATATTTTTATCAACATTGTTTTATATAGTCACAAAATGCACACAAAAATAAAATCCAGCATGATGCATAGGTTATTTATGAGTGTCTTTTGTCACTTATTTATTTGTTTAATTGTGATGTTCACATGAAATGATAAACATAGATAACTCATATATGTATAATCGAATATAATTTCTCTGTTTAGACTCTGCTTACAAAGTGGGTGTTACAAATCCTACCCCCCTTAAAAATAATCTCGTCCTCGAGATTTTAAGAAGATCTAGGGAAAAGATGGGGAAAATCTATGCGAAGCTCTTCTTCTCTTTCCCAGGTCGATTCATCTTCTCCGTGGTGACTCCATTGCACTTTGCACATCTTTATCACCTTATTTCTTGTAACTCGAGTCAATGTATCAAGAATCTTGACTGGATACTCCGTGTAAGTCAAATCACCCTGAACACTGAGCTCTTCTATTGGTAACTGTTCCTCAGGGACACGGAGACACTTCTTAAGTTGAGGCACATGGAATACATTGTGCACATCCGATAGACTAGCAGGTAGCTCGAGTTGGTATGCCATCTCCCCAACTCGCCTAAAGATCAGGAATGGTCCAATATAGCGAGGGGACAATTTGCCCTTAACTTTGAATCTCCTCATTCCATGAAGTGGTGACACCTTGAGGTACACATAATCTCCTTCTTCAAATTCCAGTGGTCTCCTTCTATTATCAGCTTAGCTCTTTTGCCTGGTTTGAGCTACCCTCAAATTCTCTCGAATCATACGGACTTGTTCTTCTGCTTCTTGAATTAGTTCAGGCCCAAAGAATTGTCTTTCTCCAGTCTGATCCCAATATAGAGGAGTTCTGCACTTCCTACCATATAAAGCTTTAAAAGGTGACATCTTCAGACTGGCCTTGTAACTATTATTATATGAGAACTCAGCATAAGGTAGACTCTCATCCCAACTTCCTCCATGCCGAAGGGCACAAGCTCTCAACATATCTTCCAATACTTGATTAGTCCTTTCAGTCTGTCCATCAGTCTGAGGGTGATAAGCTGTACTAAAATTCAACTTGGTATTCATATTCTCATGAAAGCTTCTCCAAAACCTTGAGGTGAACTGTGAACCTCGATCAGACACGATCTTCTTCGGTACTCCATGTAAACACACAATCTGAGCCATATATAACTCTGCCAGTTGAGAACCTTTATAAGTAGTCTTGACAGGAATGAAATGAGCCACTTTAGTCAATCTATCCACAATCACCCATATCGCATCATATCCTTTCTGGGTGCGAGGCAATCCAGTAATAAAATCCATACCAGTCTCTTCCCACTTCCACTCGGGTATCTTCAGTGGGTGCAACAGTCCAGCTGGCCTCTGGTGTTCAACCTTAACTCTTTGACACACATCGCACATAGCCACATGTGCAGCCACATCTCTCTTCAATCCATACCACCAATATTTTTTCTTCAAATCCTGATACTTCTTGGTACTACCAGGATGAATAGAATAATCCAAGTCATGGGCCTCCTTTAAAATAGTCTCCCGAAGGCTTTCAATATCAGGAACACATATCCTGTCCTTGAACCATACAGTGCCTTGCGCATCTTCCGTGAATTCCAGACCTCGACCATTAGTAATCAGATCCTTAATCTCTTGTATTTTAGCATCACCAATTTGACCTTTGCGGATCTCTTGCTCCAAAGTAGGTTCCACATCAATAGTAACTCCTTCAGTATGAGCAACTATCCCCAGGTTAAGTCTCTTGAAATCCTCAACAATTCATCGAGTAGCTGAGCAACAATAGCTGAATGAACATGCTCCTTGCGACTCAAGGCATCTGCAACCAAATTTGCCTTGCCCGGGTGATAGTGAATCTCCAAATCATAATCCTTAATAAGCTCCAACCAACGGTGTTGCCTAAGGTTGAGATCCTTCTGAGTGAATATATACTTCAAACTCTTATGATCCATATATACTTGACACTTGGTTCCCATGATATAATGTCTCCAAATCTTAAGCGCATGCACAACGGCTGCCAATTCTAAATCATGAGTGGGGTAGTTCAATTCATGTTTCCTTAACTGACGAGACACATAAGCAATCACATGTCCTTCTTGCATGAGCACACACCCTAAGCCTTGGCCACATGCATCACAATAAATGTGAAATCCCTTCTGTAGATCTGGCATAACCAACACTGGTGGTGACATCAATCTCTTCTTCAATTGATCAAAGCTGCCTTGGCACTTCTTGTCCCACTTGAACTCTTTGCCCTTCTCCAAAAGTGAGGTCATAGGTTTAGCAATCTTAGAAAATCCTTCGATAAGTCTCCGATAATATCCTGCTAATCCCAAGAAACTCCGAATCTCAGTAACTGTAGTGGGTACTCTCCACTCCATTATCTCCTTAACTTTAGCAGGATCCACTGAAATTCCTCCATTAGAAATAATATGACCAAGAAATGGCACCTCGCCAATCCAAAACTCACACTTGCTAAACTTAGCGTAGAGTTGATTATCTCGTAGCTTCTGTAGCACCAATCTCAGATTTTCCTCATGATCGCTATCACTCTTGGAATAAATAAGAATATCATCGATGAATACCACGACGAATCTGTCCAAATACTCCATAAACACCTTATTCATCAAATTCATAAAATAAGCTGGTGCATTGGTTAATCCAAACGACATAATAGTGAACTCATATAATCCATATCGAGTCGAGAATGTTGTCTTAGGAATATCTGATGGTCTAATCCTCATCTAATGGTAACCGGATCAGAGATCAATCTTTGAAAATACTTTAGCACCTCTCATCTGATCAAATAAATCCTCAATACGGGGCAATGGATACTTGTTCTTCACAGTAACATCATTAAGAGATCTATAATCCACACACATTCTTTGTGATCCATCCTTCTTCTATACAAACAGAACCGGCGCTCCCCAAGGTGAGGAACTTGGACGAATGTACCCAGCCTCTTGTAACTCGGTTAACTGCTTCTTAAGTTCCTTTAACTCCTCTACGGACATCCTGTATGGCCGTTTAGAAATAGGGGCAGTCCCAGGTAAGAGATCAATAACAAACTCAACTTCCCTATCTGGTGGCATCCCAGGTAACTCCTCTCGAAAGACATCCGAAAAATCTCTAACCACACGGATGTTATCACCAACAAACTCCTCAGCTATAAAGAACATCGCACGTTTGGATGAGGTGGTTACTGCAATTTGAACTCGAAACCTTTCTCCTTTAGGGCTGGTGAGTTCTACCGTACCTCTACCACATGCTATAATGGCCTTTGCCTTTCTTAACCATGACATACCAAGGATCAGATCTATACTGCTTGCCTCTAATATTATAGCAGTAGCTCCAAATTCTCTACCCATGATTGTTAATGTCAATCTACGTGTCATTTGATTTGCCTCAACAGGCCCTTTAGGTGTAATTACTATCATTGGTTTTCTCATACTTAGCAGGGGTATCTCATTTGTGTTAGCATAATGAGCAGACATGAATGAATGTGTAGCACCAGAATCAAATAGTATTGTTGCAGGAATTGCATTAATATAAAACATACCAAGTGCAATGTCAGCTCCTTCAGTAGTAGCATCGGCGGTGACTTGATTAACCCTGGCAATAGAATATCCCTTGCCAGATGCTGGAGTCTGCTGCTTATTCTGAACTGGAGTAGTAGCAATCCTCTGTGGGTAGACATTTGCATAATGTCCAGTCTTCCCACACTTGAAACAAGTAGTGCCTGCACTCTGTCCTAAAAACTTCGTCGGGGTGCCAGTGGGGGTAGCTTGACGAGGAGGCGGAGTCCTCTGAGGTGATTGCTGAACTGGGCGCTGGCCTTCGCCAGTGCGAACTGGTGTACCCGGGGTGAACTGTAGCGAGGACGAACTCTGCTGCTTCCTTGTCCTTGAGATATAGCTTTCCTCTTCAAATCTCCCAGCTGAACACGCTTGTGTTCAATAGCCAGGGCCTTATCAAGCAGCCTCTGAAATGATGGAAATGTATGCGCCACCAGAGCATACTGCAGGGGTCCATTAAGTCCTTCAATAAAATGTTCTTGTTTCCTCTCATCCTTAGCAACTTCATCTGGAGCATATCTGGAGAGCTGAATGAACTTATCACGATACTCACTAACTGACATGCTTCCTTGCTTCAGCGATAGAAATTCCTTCTTCTTAATCTTCATTAATCCAGCTGGTATATGATAGTTCCTGAACTGCGTACTAAACTCTGCCCAAGTAATAGTATCAGCAGCATCGTGGGCAGCAGTATATGAATCCCACCAGTCAGCAACAGGACCCGTCAGACGACCAGAAGCATATAAAACCTTCTCCCGGTCAGTGCACTGTGCAATATTCAACATCTTTTCCACAGATTTCAGCCAATCATCCGTGTCCAGTGGATCAGGAGAGCTTGCAAACGTGGGTGGCTTATGGCTCATGAACTCCCAGTGCTTATCACGAGGTGGAACTGGTGGTGGAGGTGGAGGTGGAGGCAGTGGTACTTGTTGTTGTTGATGATGTTGCTGTTGTTGTTGAAATTGCTGTTGCAGCTGCTGTTGCGCCATCCTTTCCTGGTGTATCTCTTCTTGTTCCTGGCGCAACTCCTGGCGTATCTCTTCTCGTTCCTGACGCATCTCTTGGCGTTCTTGCTGCATCTGAGCACGCATATCCGCCATAGTATCCGCCATTTGTTGCATCATCCTCATCTGAGCTACAATCAGTGGGTCAACTCCGCCTGGTGGAGGATTAGGAGGATTCATCTCGGCTGGTTGTGACTGATGTCGTCTATATATCCACCGAGTGTGTCGATTAAGAGGCAAATCAATTCCACCACCCCGCCTGGTATTGACCATCTGAGTTAGATACATATGGTAAGAGAATAGTAGACAAGGCAGGTATTTACAATTCAGGTTACTTTGGGGGATTTATTAGCTAAGCAGATTAATATTTTACCTACCATAGCTAATTCATTACCTTATGGTGGTACATGCTAAGATGTCCATATATAATGTTTCAATCAATCAAAGGAGCAAATCAGACATTTATCATCAGAACAATCAACCAACATTTTTAAATAGAGAAAATAGTTTTATTTTTTTGTCTTTGGTTCCCTATCTCTTAAAAAGATCATAGTCATAGGATTCCAAGGTATGAAATCCATCTTGTCTTAGAGTTGAAAAGATAAGGGTAATCAGAGTATGGCAGCAAAAGGTGAGACAGGATCAAGATAAGATAAGTATAGAATGAATCAGAGTAAGGTATGTAGGTAAGGATTTGTCCATTTCTATCTAGGTTTTGTCCTACAGTCAACATTTCCTCTGATACCACTTATGTCACACCCGGCTTTAAGGAACAAAGCCAGGTGCATCTCATACATGCGCCAAGAAGACAACGTATATAATAACAGAGTGCATAGAGAAAAATGTCACAAAACATCCGAGTATTTATTACATAGCAGAAGTCTTATTACAAAATAAAAGATAAATATAAAACGAACTTAGGATCGTCGTTGGCGCCAATGTCAACTGAGAAACGCCACCTAGATCAGATCAAACTCCTTGCCTTGTGGCTCCTCCTGAACCACCTGTTCTTCTCCTGTGGGGGGTGTGAGACAGCAAGGGTGAGCTCACACATGATCATAGCTCAACAAGTTGTGGGGAACCAGTGGGCATGAACTCACAAAGGTGGGAGTTCATGTGATGTGTAAGGCTAATCAATGATAGGGGTTAAAGCTGAGCATTGCTTTTAAGTAGTTGGTCAAAATTTTATTAGCAGTTACTAAATGTAAGTAAATACCAAACCTTAAATAAAGTAATTGAACAAAGTTAATAATAATCACATGCAATGCAAATGACAAAATTGAATTTCATTTCCATAATTTAATCATCAGAGAGTCCTGAGCTGCTCATGACTGTGAGCTCGGCTAGTATACCAGTTTTACACTCTGCAGAGGTGTACCCTTTACCCACAAGTCATGTTACCCATCTGCCAAGGGGTCGCGACTCCCATACACCTCTACCTAGGAGGCGAGGCAGGGCAACACTACGAGGCCTTTACAAAGTTCCACTAGCTTCCGAAAACCCGCTACAGTTTATGGGAAGAGCACTTGCAAGAATCCCCCGTCCGACCGCCATCGCAGCTAAATCAACCCGAGAACCTCCTTGCATGCAACTCCCCTACTGCCCTTGCCCCTTTCAGGTAAGATAGTCTTCCACTAGCTTTCCTAATTAGTCAGCCAAGGGCGTCCCATTAAACCCTTGTGGTGGCACGTGTTTCTAAAGTTAAGCTCTATGTTCAAATTAACATTAATGATCTTGACATGAACATAAATAGAATAACAAAAGAATTGGAACATAGATATAATAAATGATTATCCCCAAACCATGTAAAGCAATAGCAAACTACCCAAATGATTCAGGGGAAACAAGGCAATGAGATAAACAATCTAGGGTGACCTATTGGGTCCCATCAAAATTAACCAATGCATGAATAAGTGACATTAAAGAACATTATTGGGTAAAAAGTGGTCAAGGGCACAACTTGCCTTCAATGAGCTCCTGCTCAGCTACTTCTATCTGCTGCTCACCAGTCTCCTTAGTCACGGGCTCTTCTACTCGCCACAATACAAACAAGCATAGTGTATAGAGCAAATTAACATCACACCAAACATGTAAACAAAATACACAGTAATAATCTACGCATTAAAATAACATCCTAGGAATAGAAATCATAGTTTTTTGGAGTTATGGATATTAAGATATGAATTTCCAAAGGTTTTATGTGTTTAGAATAGGATTAAGTGAGAATTAAATTTTCTTACTGTTTTCATGACAAAACAGAGACTCTAAGTGATAAAGAATAATATTACAAAAATTTAGAAAGTGGAATGGCTCAATTTGGACCAAGTATGGATTTTCTATGATTTTTACAAGTTCTAGCATTTGTTTTTGTATTAAAAATCAATTTTCCAACCCATTTATTCATTTTAAAACAGCACTGGACTGGGCCTCAATTTCTTGAAAGTCCAGGGGTCTCTGCGCAAGATAGCCTAGATAAAGTGAATAGTAATGCATGGACGGCGGGTTAAATCTCTAAAAACTGAGCAGCGCATATATAAAACGACCCAGCGAAGGGGTATCGCACGCCCTGGGCTGTTGGATCCTCCCTGAATGGCCCGGATTAGATTCATTCCTGGTGGAGCCAGCGTTAAATCTATGCCGATGAGTCCAAGATCGGCGGCCCCGATTTTATGATCCGAACGTGTATGCCCAGGATCGATCTAGGCCACTCCCTACACGATCGACGGTCGAGAGCCAAGTCCCTCTAGATCTAATCCTAGCCCTACAATGGTTGATCAACGGTCTGTTGGCTTTCTACCACCCTCCGCCCAGGCTTGCGCGCGCACAACACCACGACGGCGTACAGGACACTCCACCGCCAACTCATGACTAGAAATACGTCAAGGCACATAGGAAAAAAATGCTCACCACCATAGAAACGAATCGGTCGACGATGCCACAGCGGAGATGGAGCTTACAGAGGCGCGTGATTCCATGCCAAGACGCGGTCACAGGGACTTGACGAGCATGGGTTCGCCGGTCACCACCAGGGGAAAAGATGGCTACACAGGACACCCGATACCGTGCGACGCTTCGAAATTCACGACCCTCACCCAGACCTCTAGGAAGATGACGACGCGCAGTGGTTCAGCTGACGCGAGGTAGGTATCGGCCAGGGAAGGGTTGTTTGACGTCGGCGGTGCGCCACGACCTGAAGGCTAGGTAGGAGCAGGGAGGAGATAAGGGAGGGTTAGCCGCGAGGGAGGATTTTATGCCACCGGAAGACGCGTTCGTGGCGAGAACCACGGTCGGTTGCCGAAATCACTGGCCTGGTTTTCGTGATTCCGGTGAGCCTTCGTGGGAAGGAAACGGGGCTGGGTCAGGTGGGTCCCAAGCGGTAGAGCGCCCGCGTCCAATTACAGCCGTGCGAGAGTCAGAAGTGGGCCGCGCGCGTGGGAGAAAATAAACGGGCCACGAGCAGGGAAATCGGCCCACGCCATTCATATTTCTTTTCCTTTTCTATTCCTAATTTATTTTCCTTTTCTCTTCTTCCCCAATTCAAACTTCAATTTGAATTTCAAATTCGAATTATGTGGCAACTTGTCTCTAAATTCACTATCCCACTTGAATATGACATGAGATGAATTGATTTATTTTTAAGAAATTTATTTGGTGGTGGCTAATGCTTTTCCGCCTTGTTTTCTAGTGTTTCCAATTTGATATTTATTTCCAATTTGGCTTTTAATATATTTTATCAACATTATTTTATATAGTCACAAAATACACACAAAAATAAAATCCAGCATGATGCATAGGTTATTTATGAGTGTCTTTTGTCACTTATTTATTTGTTTAATTGTGATGTTCACATAAAATGATAAACATAGATAACTCATATATGTATAATGGAATATAATTTCTCTATTTAGACTCTGCTTACAAAGTGGGTGTTACACGCATTTACTACGCGGTACGGATTATTCGGATTAACGAATGCTCCTGCCCACTTCACATATCTGATGAACTCGGTATTCATGCCCGAGTTGGACAAATTTGTGGTGGACTTCATTGATGATATCTTGATTTATTCCAAGAATGAAGAGGAGCATGCTCAGCATCTATGGATCGTAATAACGCGCTTAAGGGAACATTAGCTATATGCTAAGTTTAGCAAGTGCGCGTTTTGGCTGGAGGCAATCCAATTTCTAGGACAAGTATTGTCTGCCAAAGGGATTGCGGTTGATCCCATCAAGGTCAAGGATATTTTAGAGTGGAAACCACCAACCACTGTACATCAAGTTCGAAGTTTCCTTGGACTAGCTGGCTATTACCGCCGGTTTATCCCAGATTTCTCCAAGCTTGTGAAGCCAATCACAAGTCTATTGAAGAATGATACAAAATTTAACTGGTCCTCAAGATGCAACGAAGCCTTTGAGCAGCTGAAGGTATTATTGACCACTGCTCCGGTATTGGCTCAACTGGACATTGAAAAGGCTTTTGATGTGTATTGTGACGCATCAAGCAGTGGCCTCGGATGTGTCTTAATGCAAGGGGGCTAAGTTATATCGAGACAGTTGCGCCAGCATGAGGAACATTATCCAACTCATGACTT
The DNA here is from genome assembly GCA_029449295.1 of Zea luxurians. Classification (NCBI taxonomy): domain Eukaryota; kingdom Viridiplantae; phylum Streptophyta; class Magnoliopsida; order Poales; family Poaceae; genus Zea; species Zea luxurians. The sequence continues at coordinate 141,879,930 of JAOPSE010000009.1, read as the reverse complement.
AGAATTAGCTGCTGTGGTTCATGCCCTTATAATATGGTGTCATTATCTGCTGGGAAATATCTGTCATATATATACAGATCATAAAAGTTTGAAGTACATCTTTACCCAGTTAGAACTAAATATGAGGCAGAGGAGATGGCTTGAGCTGTTTAAAGATTATGAATTGGAAATTCACTATCACCCAGGCAAGGCCAACGTGGTAGCAGATGCTGTAAGTCGCAAGGCTTCCTGTCATTGTCTTACAATGAAGACTTCTGACATCACATTATGCCAAGAAATAGAGAAGTTAAACCTAGGAATGATTCAACATGGAACATTAAATCAATTGAAGCTTGAGTTGGTTCTTCTGCAAAAGATAATTGATGCACAAAGAAGTGATGAGGGTATGAAACACATTCATGAGAAAATAAAAGCCAGTAAAGCAAACTGTTTCAGAAAGGATGATCAAGGCGTTATATGGTTTAACAATGTCACACCCGGATTTCGGGGCACCAAGACCTGGGCGCGAACATAAACACCAGGTATGCTGGGACCAAGTCTCACACATATGATGTATAGTGGCACAGGATCGAATGTCACATCTTTATATATAACAGGAGTTCTATACAAAATAAATAATTACATAATAAGGAGACAACGGTCCAGCAACCCAAAGTTGACTGGGAGACGACGGCCTAGACCTCTCACGAACACATCACAGCATCCTCCATGCGCTTCATCCTGCGGTACCTGTTCTTGACCTGTGGGGGGGGTGTGAGACAGCAAGAGTGAGCTCACATACGTTCATCGCTCAACAAGTTGTGGGGAATAATGTGCATGAACTCACCAAAGGTGGGAGCTCATGTGAAGTGTAAGGCTTACCAAAGAGGATGGTTAGAGCTGAGCATTGCTTTTAAAGTTGGTCAAAATTTTATTAGCAGTTACTAAGTATAAGTAAATACCAAACCCAATTAAGTAGTAGAACAAAAGTAACAACTTCACCTGCGATGCAATGCATATGACAAATTGAGTTTAAGTTCCATAATTTAATCATGTGAGTGTCCGAGCTGCTCTTGACCGTGAGCACGGCTAGTATACCAGTTTTACACTCTGCAGAGGTTGCGCATCTTTACCCACAAGTCATGTTACCCATCTGCCAAGGGATCGTGACTTCCCATACACCTCTACCGAGGAGGCGAGGCAGGGTAACACTACGAGGCCTTTACAAAGTTCCACTAGCTTCAGAAAACCCGCTACAGTTTATAGGAAGTTCCAATGCAGGAATCCCTTGCAGGACCGCCATCGCAGCAAAATCCTCCCGAGGGCCTCCCTACACTGACCACTCCCCTACTGCCCTTGCCCCTTTCGGGTAAGGTAGTCTTTCACTAGCTTTCCTAATTAATCAGCCAAGGGGTCCCATTCCTCCCTTGTGGTAGCACTGTTTTCCCGGGTGGTTCTCCATGTTCCAATTAACATAATGATCTTATCATGAACAATAAATAACAACTGATAATAAAAGTGTAATCATGAATAGTGTATCTCCATACCTAAAACCACATATAGCACTAGCAAGTACTACCCAGAAAGTTCAGTGGTAAACAAGGTATAAAGATAGACAAACTAGGGTAACCTATTAGGTCCCATCAAATTAACCTATGCAGATCATTATGATTAATTAGAACATGAGTGGGTAAAAGAAGTGATCAAGGGCACAACTTGCCTGGGACTTGAGATTCCAGGTACCAGGATGATCTTCAGGTGACTCGTGACCTCACTGCTAGTCGTAGCAATTCAAACAAACATGGTATAGGCAAAATTAACATTACACCAAACATAAGAACGAATTACACATTAATAATATACATATTAAAATAAGATCATAGGAACAGGAATCATTAATTTTGGAGTTATAGATTTTAAGTTATGAATTTTCAAAGGTTTTATGTGTTTAAAATGGATTAAGTGAGAGATGAAATTTCTAATTGTTTTCATGACAAAACAGAGGTTCTAGGTGGTAGAGAATAAAATTACAAAATTTTAGAAAGTGGAATGGATTAATTTGGACTAAAAATGGATTTTCTATGATTTAAACAAGTTCTAGCATTTATTTATCTATTAAAAATCCATTTATAAATTATTTTCTCTGTTTTATAATACTCTGGACTGGGCCTCAAATACAGAGAAAACCAGGGGCATTAGCGCAAAATAACCCAGACACAGGTTTCCCACGCATTGGACGGCGGGTTCATTTCGGTGAAACCCAGGGGCTCTTTAGCAAGATGCAACCGCGAAGGGGTACGAAGCTTTTCTAGCCGCTGGATCTGGTTTCAACGTTCCCGATTAGATCTGAGCCCTGCGAACCGGTATGCTTTGGCGTCCGCTCGATCCAAGTACTACGGCCGCGATTAAATGAAGGCGCGCTTCATCACCACCCTCAGTTCAGATCGAACGGTTCAGAACACATCCGACCACGCTACACCTATCATCTAATCCTAGCCGCCCATAACGATCCAACGGCCAGGAGGCCTACTCCCAACCGGTGTCCACCTGATCAAATCTAGGCCACCGATGGCTAGATCAACGGCGCGCGTATGCTCTTCCTCCTCCGATGACCAGCGAAGGTGGAGCAGGGGCCCGCGGCTGCCCTCCACCGGCATGCGGCGATTCCGGCCATCCGACCCACATTTACCAATTCCTTCGCTCCACGCCCAATTGGCAACGCTATAAACTCTCTTCCCCTACCGATTTCTGTCGTCGTCGAGCACAGGGCTCGGTCCACGGCGCACCGCGGCGGTGCCATAACAGGCGGCACAGAGCCCCAGGTATTAGCGCATATGAGTCGACTCTGCTACCCGATACATATTGGGGAACTCAAGCAAAGCACGGATGGGGGCTCACCGAGCGTGGTGGCGGATATGCAGAGAAGCGCACGCGACGGTCGATTCGTTGCCCCCCGTAAGCTCCAAGCGGGCGGCGGCTGAAGTCGTCTCAACTCTCTCTCTCTATTTGCTGCCATGGATCCCGGATTTTATAGCGCGACGGCCATGTGGTGTTCCGAACTCCGCACCGATTTGGGGGGAAAAGGTCAGTCGGAGGCGCGCGAGCTACGCGCATCGTTAGTTGCGCACACCCAATGGGGAAGACGGACACGGACCCGACATAGGGGTCCCACTGTGCAGCGACGCCACACACATGCGCATTACGCGGAACAGATAGGAGGGAGGCTGACGGAGCGGACCCGCGAGCCAGCGATGGCAGGCCGCGTCGTGTGCGAGAGTGGAGGACTGCCCGCGGGGTCCCACCAGTCAGCGCAAGGGGGAACGGGCCGCGCGAGGTGATTCGGAAGTGGGCCAAAAACGAATACGCCGGCCCAGTAAGCTTTTTATTCCTTTTCTTTTTCTGATTTCCCCTTTCTTTCTTATTTTCAAATCTAGAATTTGAATCCAAATCTTGCAGCTTAATCTGTACTAAATTTAATTATTAATCTTGAACATACTAGTGTGGGATTTATGAATTTATTTTGTACTTTATAATATTTCCTTCTCCTTTTCCATTTTAAATCCCAAATTCAAATCTAGGGTTTTAATCTAACTCTTCTACTCATTGTAATATTTTTATCCAACAAAATTCAATATGATACAATGGTTTATTTGTGTCTTAGTAAAGATATATTTTTTTATCCTTTTTTTTCTTTAATACAAATTTTGGGCTCTACAAATCCTACCCCCCTTAACAAAAATCTCGTCCTCGAGATTTGTAAGAAAAGGGATGTACACTCATATTGTTCTCGGAACATATGCACAAACAAAGAAATCTCAGCATGAGGTATAATTCTTTAACAAAACATAGGGTCAATAGACCTTATTATTCCTTCTAAAATAATATCACATCATATACTAACTAAAGTAACATTTAGATCTTACAAATAATCATAATTTATATATATGTTTATGTAGCTTGGTGGAGCTGGTGGTGGTGGTGGAGGTTGTTGTTGTTGTTGTCTCTCCAACCGCGCTTGCCTTATTTCTTGGCGGACCTGACGTATTTCCTCGCGTTCTTGTCTTATCTGATTTTGCATCTCGGTCACCAGGTCTGTTAATTGTTGTATTACCAGTCTTTGGGTAGCAACCACTTGATCGAGTTCAACAGGTGGAGGATTTGGAGGATTCATTTCTGTTTGCTGTTACGTGATAATCTTTCCTTTCCTGGTATTGACCATGAAAGTTAGAAGCATATGGTAATAGTTTTGCAAAGGAAATTATTCAATAAGCGGAATGAATAAGCTAGTAGCTGGTTTAAATCTGAAGATTCTTTAGTAGGGCTTAATCTTTGTTTTATGTCCAGATTGGGGTAACCAGTCGGATAAGGTGAATATCCAAGGGTAAGATAGAATCTGTCAAGATGAGAGATATATATGGGTGAGATAGACTACAAGATGTAGGTTAAAAGTTTGTTTGTTGTTAGGTGGGAATAGAAAGGTTATACCATTCATCATGGCTCTATTGGTTGGATCAGATCTCATGCATGTGGCTGAGTGGGTTTAAGGAACTAGTTTATTTTTAAGTGCATGAGGGGTATGGACTTATCTCTTGTACCAGCATTAAGTAACTTACTCTAGATTAGATCATAATATATTAGATAAAATCTAGATTAGGTTGGATATCACTGGATTAGACCGATTAAGATCTAAGTAAATTTTGGATTATCTCATGGTTGTTATTCTAGAGTGGGATCAATATGCTAATTAGGGCAAGATGAATCCATAAGGATAAGGTAGAATCTTTTGAGGTCAGTTAGATCTATTAAGATGGGATAAGTAAAGTGGTTAGGATAAGATGAATCCTTCAAGATAAGATGAATCTATTAAGATAAGAGAAAACCTCTTAAGATAAGATGGATCTATATACATTGGGATAAGTTAAGACCTTTTGAGATAAGATAGATCTATGAGTGTAGGATAGAATCTCTTAAGATGAGATGAATCTATTAAGCTAGATACATTTTTTTTAATGAGGGATAATCCAATTTGTCTAGTTACTTTTATAAGCATTTTTTTTCTATATGTATATGCAGATGTAATTGTGGACATTACTCCACAACTAATCACACTCAATCAAAGATCCAAATCATACAAGTATCATAAGAGCAAACATTCAAATACATAGACACTTATAAAAATAGTTTTGTTTTTGTTCCTAGGATTAGGTCTCCTATTACTAAAGGTCACTTCAGTCACAGGATTTCAAAGTGTAAAATCCACATTTGTCTTTTAGAAAGAAAAGATAAGAAAATCAGAGTAAGCGGAAATAGATGAGAAAAAGATTAAGATAAGTTTAGAAAAGAATCAGAGTAAGGTAAGTAAAGAATGGTTGTCCAGTTCTATCTAGGTTTCGTCCTACAGTCAACATTCCTCTGATACCACTTCTGTCACACCCGGATTTCGGGGCACCAAGACCCGGGCGCGAACATAAACACCAGGTATGCTGGGACCAAGTCTCACACATATGATGTATAGTGGCACAGGATCGAATGTCACATCTTTATATATAACAGGAGTTCTATACAAAATAAATAATTACATAATAAGGAGACAACGGTCCAGCAACCCAAAGTTGACTGGGAGACGACGGCCTAGACCTCTCACGAACACATCACAGCATCCTCCATGCGCTTCATCCTGCGGTACCTGTTCTTGACCTGTGGGGGGGTGTGAGACAGCAAGAGTGAGCTCACATACGTTCATCGCTCAACAAGTTGTGGGGAATAATGTGCATGAACTCGCCAAAGGTGGGAGCTCATGTGAAGTGTAAGGCTTACCAAAGAGGATGGTTAGAGCTGAGCATTGCTTTTAAAGTTGGTCAAAATTTTATTAGCAGTTACTAAGTATAAGTAAATACCAAACCCAATTAAGTAGTAGAACAAAAGTAACAACTTCACCTGCGATGCAATGCATATGACAAATTGAGTTTAAGTTCCATAATTTAATCATGTGAGTGTCCGAGCTGCTCTTGACCGTGAGCACGGCTAGTATACCAGTTTTACACTCTGCAGAGGTTGCGCATCTTTACCCACAAGTCATGTTACCCATCTGCCAAGGGATCGCGACTTCCCATACACCTCTACCGAGGAGGCGAGGCAGGGTAATACTACGAGGCCTTTACAAAGTTCCACTAGCTTCAGAAAACCCGCTACAGTTTATAGGAAGTTCCAATGCAGGAATCCCTTGCAGGACCGCCATCGCAGCAAAATCCTCCCGAGGGCCTCCCTACACTGACCACTCCCCTACTGCCCTTGCCCCTTTCGGGTAAGGTAGTCTTCCACTAGCTTTCCTAATTAATCAGCCAAGGGGTCCCATTCCTCCCTTGTGGTAGCACTGTTTTCCTGGGTGGTTCTCCATGTTCCAATTAACATAATGATCTTATCATGAACAATAAATAACAACTGATAATAAAAGTGTAATCATGAATAGTGTATCTCCATACCTAAAACCACATATAGCACTAGCAAGTACTACCCAGAAAGTTCAGTGGTAAACAAGGTATAAAGATAGACAAACTAGGGTAACCTATTAGGTCCCATCAAATTAACCTATGCAGATCATTATGATTAATTAGAACATGAGTGGGTAAAAGAAGTGATCAAGGGCACAACTTGCCTGGGACTTGAGATTCCAGGTACCAGGATGATCTTCAGGTGACTCGTGACCTCACTGCTAGTCGTAGCAATTCAAACAAACATGGTATAGGCAAAATTAACATTACACCAAACATAAGAACGAATTACACATTAATAATATACATATTAAAATAAGATCATAGGAACAGGAATCATTAATTTTGGAGTTATAGATTTTAAGTTATGAATTTTCAAAGGTTTTATGTGTTTAAAATGGATTAAGTGAGAGATGAAATTTCTAATTGTTTTCATGACAAAACAGAGGTTCTAGGTGGTAGAGAATAAAATTACAAAATTTTTGAAAGTGGAATGGATTAATTTGGACTAAAAATGGATTTTCTATGATTTAAACAAGTTCTAGCATTTATTTATCTATTAAAAATCCATTTATAAATTATTTTCTCTGTTTTATAATACTCTGGACTGGGCCTCAAATACAGAGAAAACCAGGGGCATTAGCGCAAAATAACCCAGACACAGGTTTCCCACGCATTGGACGGCGGGTTCATTTCGGTGAAACCCAGGGGCTCTTTAGCAAGATGCAACCACGAAGGGGTACGAAGCTTTTCTAGCCGCTGGATCTGGTTTCAACGTTCCCGATTAGATCTGAGCCCTGCGAACCGGTATGCTTTGGCGTCCGCTCGATCCAAGTTCTACGGCCGCGATTAAATGAAGGCGCGCTTCATCACCACCCTCAGTTCAGATCGAACGGTTCAGAACACATCCGACCACGCTACACCTATCATCTAATCCTAGCCACCCATAACGATCCAACGGCCAGGAGGCCTACTCCCAACCGGTGTCCACCTGATCAAATCTGGGCCGCCGATGGCTAGATCAACGGCGCGCGTATGCTCTTCCTCCTCCGACGACCAGCGAAGGTGGAGCAGGGGCCCGCGGCTGCCCTCCACCGGCATGCGGCGATTCCGGCCATCCAACCCACATTTACCAATTCCTTCGCTCCACGCCCAATTGGCAACGCTATAAACTCTCTTCCCCTACCGATTTCTGTCGTCGTCGAGCACAGGGCTCGGTCCACGGCGCACCGCGGCGGTGCCATAACAGGCGGCACAGAGCCCCAGGTATTAGCGCATATGAGTCGACTCTGCTACCCGATACATATTGGGGAACTCAAGCAAAGCACGGATGGGGGCTCACCGAGCGTGGTGGCGGATATGCAGAGAAGCGCACGTGGCGGTCGATTCGTTGCCCCCCGTAAGCTCCAAGCGGGCGGCGGCTGAAGTCGTCTCAACTCTCTCTCTCTATTTGCTGCCATGGATCCCGGATTTTATAGCGCGACGGCCATGTGGTGTTCCGAACTCCGCGCCGATTTGGGGGGAAAAGGTCAGTCGGAGGCGCGCGAGCTACGCGCATCGTTAGTTGCGCACACCCAGCGGGGAAGACGGACACGGACCCGACATAGGGGTCCCACTGTGCAGCGACGCCACACACATGCGCATTACGCGGAACAGATAGGAGGGAGGCTGACGGAGCGGACCCGCGAGCCAGCGATGGCAGGCCGCGTCGTGTGCGAGAGTGGAGGACTGCCCGCGGGGTCCCACCAGTCAGCGCAAGGGGGAACGGGCCGCGCGAGGTGATTCGGAAGTGGGCCAAAAACGAATACGCCGGCCCAGTAAGCTTTTTATTCCTTTTCTTTTTCTGATTTCCCCTTTCTTTCTTATTTTCAAATCTAGAATTTGAATCCAAATCTTGCAGCTTAATCTGTACTAAATTTAATTATTAATCTTGAACATACTAGTGTGGGATTTATGAATTTATTTTGTACTTTATAATATTTCCTTCTCCTTTTCCATTTTAAATCCCAAATTCAAATCTAGGGTTTTAATCTAACTCTTCTACTCATTGTAATATTTTTATCCAACAAAATTCAATATGATACAATGGTTTATTTGTGTCTTAGTAAAGATATATTTTTTTTATCCTTTTTTTTTCTTTAATACAAATTTTGGGCTCTACAAACAACCGCATAGTTGTGCCTAAGAATGATGAAGTCTGCCAGCAAATTTTGGATGAAGCTCATCTTAGTTGCTATTCCATTCATCTCGGAAGCACTAATATGTATCAAGATTTAAAGCAACATTATTGGTGGATGAAGATGAAGATTGAAATTGCACGCTATGTGGCGAAATGTGACACCTGTAGCCGTGTCAAAGCCATACACATGAAAACGGCTGGTCCATTGCAATCCTTACCTATCCCAACTTGGAAATGGGAGGATATTAGCATGGACTTCATTGTGGGGTTACACAGGACAACAAAAGGATTTGAATCTATTTGGGTTATAGTTGATCAACTTACCAAGATAGCCCATTTTCTGCCCGTCAAGACAGATCATCCAGTTGTTGTCTATGTTCAGTTATACATTGTTCGTATTCTTAGTCTGCATGGAGTGCCAAAGACCATAGTGTCGGATCGTGGGCCGCAATTTGTAGCCAAGTTTTTGGAAGTACTGCATAAGTCCATGGGTACCAAATTGCTTCACAGTTCGGCCTATCATCCTCAAACCAGCGGGCAGACTGAGAGAGTGAACCAAATACTTGAAGACATGTTATGAGCATGCGTTCTGGAATACCCACAGAAATGGGATGAATGTTTACCGTTGGCAGAATTCTCATACAACAATAGTTATCAAGAAAGCATCAAGATGGCACCTTTTGAAGCCTTATATGGACGACGGTGCCGTACTCCATTGAATTGGTCTGAACTAGGTGAAAGGTGGTTCTTCAGACCTGATATGGTTAAAGAAATGGAAGAAAAATTTCAACGAATTATACATAATCTGAAAGAAGCACAAGCTCGCCGAAAGAGTTATGTAGACAAACGATGACAACCCCTGTACTTTCAAGTTGAAGATTATGTCTACCTGAAAGTATCACTAATGAAGGGGGTATCTCGTTTCGGTGTAAAGTGAAAGCTTGCACCCCGGTACATTGGTCCGTTCCCCATTCTTGAACAGTGTGGAACGGTGGCATACCGACTCCAACTACCCGAAACATTATCTGCAGTGCACAATGTGTTCCATGTATCCCAATTGAAGAAGTGTTTTCGGGTTCCAGATCGAACCATTGAAGTGACAGATGTTACCTTGGAACCAGACTTAACATATTCAGAACATCCTATTCGAGTCCTGGATCAAAAGGACAGGGTTACGCGAAGAAGAACTCTCAAATTTTATAAGATACAATGGAACCACACACGGAAGATGAAGCTACATGGGAAACCCAAGACTTTTTAGAAAAGAATTTCCCAGGCTTTTTAGCTTCATGTAAATTGTAAGATACGTACAATTGTTGTAAAAGAGGAGTAGACCACATACCACCCCCTGCCTTGTACAAGAAATAAGGAAATAAAAATATGACGTGTTTCCTTTTCCATTACTTGCCCTAGGACTTTTAAATCTCAGGACGAGATTCTTTTATGGGGGGAAGGATGTAACACCCCTGGTGTTACTGTCACTAAAATTTGAGCATAACATCATGAGCATTAGCATATCATGAGTTTGTTACACTTAGAGTGCATTCACTAGGCAAAAAGTTCAAACAAGTTGTATTGATGTGACTTGGTATGTGAGTAACCCTAGGTTAGAGTACTTTACCCTAAACTGGGATTATGAGTGAAAGTGAAGCCCAAATAAGTTAAAATCCCAAAACTCATTAGAAATGATCATAAGATAACATATTTAATGAACTTGGGTAGCACCAAAACCCTAAAGTGTTAAAAACCATAAAAAGACCCTTGGAAAACCCTGAGTTGAAACCCTAGGGGGCTATGTGTAAATTTGTGCACTTTTGGACCATAGTGCAAAAACCAAGGTATTTGGGCACCTCAAATCATATGGTTCACACCTTTGTGGATTTGCAAATCAAATTATGGAATTTGGACCTATTTGCAAAAAGTACCCTATGAATCATATGTGGCTAAGTCTAAAGTTAGTGGAGTGGGATCAACTTTAGAGCTCTGTAACTCTCAATCCATTGAGAATTTGCCCTAAATCAACACATTAAAAGTCTAGAGCTACTATAGGAGTACAACTTTGCTTAAGTGATTAAGCATTGTTGACATACAAAAAGTGGAGATAATTAGCCCTAAAGTCTGGCTGTCAGACCACCCTGAGACTGAACACTTACTGACAGTGGGTTCTGAGGAACTTTGGGCTCAATTTTTGTGCAAGGAGATAAGCAAATGGGCAAGATCCCTATAGCAAAATTGTAGCTGGTATATAGAGCTACAAGTTTGCTACAGATGAATTAGCATGTTCTCAAACGAAAATCTGAGATCTGAGCACTACAATTCGGTCTGTCAGGCGCTCTAAACAAGTTTCCCATGTTATAGTGCGATGCAAATATCCCAGGTTCAGAGAACCTCGCCGCCGGTGAGCCATGCGCCTAGATTCGCGCCAGCCACGGTGATTCGTGCCCAACACAGATGGATAACGGAGAAGGGTTAAAATCTTGGCGCTCGGATTTGCTCGAGCTCGCTCACCGTTGTGCCGCCGTACCCACTTGGACAACGGCTGGCCGGGATCATCCTCACCGGCGTTAGCCACCTATCGGCCATGCGCCACGTGCCTTGGTGTCTTACCACGCCGTAGTAGCTCGTATTACAAATGTCCGGTGATCTCCGATGAGCTCGCCATGGTGAAAGGCACCAATCTCTTGTGACAGTACTCTCCTCTCTCTCCGACCGCCACCGCGCCATCTCAAATTCACGGGCCACCACTTGGGGATCCTATAAATTGAGCCTGCCGTCGGTTCCGCAGGGTAGTCAAGCAACCACTTCCCCAACTCATGGCTCAAATCTCCACGAGAGCTTGCCAATTCAAGATTTCCCCCAAATCAGTCCTGAGTAGCACGCGAAGTGACCTTGCTGTGGTCAGCGTGCTACAGGTCTGTTCATGTCCTCTGCTCTCTTGTTTCAGAACCCTTATGCGCCCTTGATGCTCCTCGACCTGATCGATTAAGCTAGAACCATTAGATCACCGGGAACGCTTTAAAATGTCCCCGGATTGCGCGGTCACCGTGAGCAGAGAGGTTGGGAGCTCGAACCGTGCAATTGATCGAGGGGAAACGTTTGTTAGGTGTTGAATTAGGTGTCAGCCAAGTTAGAGCACCGGCCATTGCGTGTTCTGGCCGGTACAAGTTCGCCGGAGCTCGGCTCGGTGCCGTTCGTCGTCGAGGACCGCGGGCTATGAAGAAATAGAAGTACGAGGGCCTCAGTGTAATTATCAGTGACTCATGGAAATAGTGTTGTGAACTCAGTTTAGGTTATTTAAAACAATAGGGGCCTTTGTGCAAAGTCATCAGCGCGGGCGCGCACGCAGGCGCGTTCTGCCTGTACTGGGCTGACTTGGGCCAGATTGAGCCCAGTACTGTTGATCCTTTTCCTTTTTCCTTTTCTACCAGACTTTGGAAATCCATAGAAAAATCTAGAAAAATGCTAAAAATGTGAGACCAATTTTGTTAGGCTCCTAAATTTCTATAGTATTTAATACAAATAGTTTTATGATTTTTAGTACAAACAAGGAATTATGTAATATTTAAAAGGGCTTAAACCTATACCTCTGGAATTTTAGAAATTTATTAGTAACTCCAAAAATCACTAAACTTTTTGAATAAGCTTAAAATGATATTTAGAAGCCTTGGGTAAAGTTTGGCATGGTTTGGACAATGTTTGGTACCTAAACCCCAAAATCCTAATCTTTTAAGTAGTGCGTGCCCTATGAAATCAAATACTGACTTCAAAAACCCTAGTTTCCTGGAGTACCATGAAGGAAAATTGTATTCAAGACTTAATATGATATACTTTTATTATCATTGCATTTTCATAAGTATTACATGAGCATTCATGGTTATATATGGTTCTATATAGAAAACGAAGAAGTAGAGGTTGAAGAAGGAAGAGCTACACCACCACCTGAAGACACCACCTGCCGGGAACTAGTTTTATTTTGATATTTGTGGAGCAGAGCCCGACTCTCCTATAACACAAGGCAAGCCCCGGTGCATTTGCCACCCCCTTGCTGTTTTAAAATCTTTCTCACTTGCTTGATGCATTAGGTGATAGGAGTTGTGTGCCAAACGATTGATGCATTTCCTTCCTTGAACAATTGATAACTTTTCCTTGATCACCTGTTTTATGAAAAGGTTTTTCTGATGCTTAGTCTTGCTCTAGAAAAACAAAATGTTTTGTTTTGACAAAAGATGATGCTTCAAGTGGGATGGGATGATTTTCAAAAATAAAACTTGATGGTGGATCCATCATGGCCGTGATGGGTTCAGCATCGGAAAAGATGTACCTCTGCAGGTACCAAACTTTGGGTTTGAAATGATAAAGCTAAGACCGGGTGGGTGACTTGCATGAGAAGAGAGTCTCGGTGTAGTGTCTCCGTCTGTGTCGATTAAGGACATTGTCGATGTAGGCCTACTGACCGAGGACCCTTTAACTGGTCACATGCCTCATCATGGGTAAGCTTTGCCTCGGGCAGACTAATACCAGAATAAGATAACATGCAATGGGAGTGGAGAGATGGCGAGAGTAGCGTGTACCCTCCGTGGCAAGAGGCTGGATGGTAGTGTATCTATGCTCTCAGTTGGCGTGAACCTGATCTGGTCTTAAGAACCCCAGAGGTGAGTTGACATATTCAAGGGTTAAGTGCTACATATGTCGTGTGATTGGAGATCCTCAGGTGAGTATTAATCGATTCAGATCGCTATTACTTCTCGGACATGAAGACTTGGTCACTAACTTACACGTAGCATTCCAGTGAACAAGAAGGGTTGATAAAAAGATGGCTAGTATAGGCCAAGTGCTTGAACTACGGTAGAAAGAACTCTAGAATCAGGTAATGACTTAACTTGCTAATAAAACTGGATTTTTAAGGATCCACTATTAGTAAGACTTTTTGCAAACAGAGTTTTGATTCTTGTTCAAAGCCTTACCTTGACTCCCTCAAGCCAGCATATCCTTGAGAGTCTTTTATTTGGACGGGTAAGACTTGTGAAAGTACACTTCGTACTCAGGGTTTTCGAACCCATGTTGTTGTAGGTGAGGAAGCAGCAAACTTTTGTTGCTTTTGTTCTAAGGTGGTGCCAAAGGAAGAAACTCAGGAATGAAGCCTCGGGAGGATGTTGTCCTCCTTTTAAAAAACACTTTATATACTGGTCTGTAATAACAACTCTACACTCCTATATATTACTGGTCTGTAATAACAACTCTCTTTCTATATTTTAATGTATATTAAGTTACTATAATTGCTTCCGCTCATTCGTTCCTCCGAGGTGTTGTAATATCTGCGTGACGGGTGAAACGCTCTTGAGAATGGCAAAGGGCACAGATACCGAACTTGCCAAGTGATCAGGTGCCTCTACTAGGTTGTCCGAGGTCCGCTAGACAAGGACAACTGTAGGTGGGCCTAATGACTTGGGAGGTTCCATCAGAGTGGACCTGACTTTATGAAAGAATAAAAGGGGAGGGACCTTGATGCGAATGTCAGTGAGACAAAACAATAGTGTTGCGGACTCTTCATGGGTTGTTTAAAACGCCAGGGTCTTCAGTGCAAAGTCAACACCGCGGGCGCACGCGTGGGCGCATTCCGCTGATATTGGCCTGGCTCGGGTTGAATTGAGCCCAGTACTGTTGATACTTTTTCTTTTTCTTTTTCTGTTAGACTTAGCAAATCCATAGAAAATTCTAGAAAATGCTAAAAATATGACACCAATTTTGTTGGACTCCTAAATTTCTATAGTATTTAAATGGTTTCAAGATTTTTAGTCCAAACAGGGAATTATGTAGTATTTAAAAGGGCTTAAACCTATACCCCTGGAATTTTAGAAATTTGTTAGTAACTCCAAAAATCACTAAACTTTTTGGATAAGCTTAAAATGATAATTAGAAACCTTGGGTAAAGTTTGGCATGATTTGGACAATGTTTGGTACCTAAACCCCAAAACTCTGAACTTCTAAGTAGTGCCTGCCTTATGAACTAAAACACTGACTCCAAAAACCCTAGTTTCCTAGAGTACCATGAAGGAAAATTGTATTCAAGACCTAATATGATGTACCCTTATTATCATTGCATTTTCATTAGCATTACATGAGCATTCATGATTATATATGGCTCTATATATAGAAAACAAAGAAGAAATAGTAGTTGAAGAAGAAGGAGTTGCACCACCACCACCTGAAGACACACCTGCCGGGAACTGCTTTTATTTTGATATCTATGGAGCAGAGCCCGATTCTCCTATAACACAAGGCAAGCCCCGGTGCATTTGCCACCTCCTTGCTAATTCAAAATCTTTCTCACTTGCTTGATGCATTAGGTAATAGGAGTTGTGTGCTAAACAATTGATGCATTTCCTTCCTTGGAAATTGATTATTTTTCCTTGATCACCTGTTTTATAAAAAGGTTTTTCTGATGCTTAGTCTTGCTCTAGAAAAACAAAATGTTTTGTTTGACAAAATATGATGCTTCAAGTGGGATGGGTTGTTTTCAAAAATAAAACTTGATGGTGGATCCATCATGGCCATGATGGGTTCAACATCGGAAAAGATGTACCTCTGTCATGTACCAAACTTTGGGTTGAAATGATGAAGATGAGACCGGACGGGTGACTTGCACGAGAAGAGAGTCTTAGTGTAGTGTCTCCGTCTGAGTCGATTAAGGACCTTGTCGATGTAGGCCTGCTGGCTGAGGACCCTTTAACTAGTCACATGCTTCATCATTGGTAAGCTTTGCCTCGAGCAGACTAATACCAGAATAAGACAACATGCAATGGGAGTGGAGAGATGGCGAGAGTAGCGTGTACCCTCCATGGCAAGAGGCTGGACGGTGGTGTATCTGTGCTCTCGGTTTGTGTGAAACTGATCTGGTCTTAAGAACCTCAGTGACGAGTTGACATATGCAAGGGTTAAGTGCTACATATGTCGTGTGATTGGAGATCCTCAGCTGAGTATTAATCGATTCGGATCGCTGTTACTTCTCGGACATGAAGACTTGGTCACTGACTTACACGTAGAAATCCAGTGAACTGAAGGGTTGATAAAAGACGGCTAGTATAGGCCAAGTGCTTGAACTAGGGTAGAAAGAACTCTAGATTCAGGTAACGACTTAACTTGCTAATAAAACTGGAATTTTAAGGATCCACTATTAGTAAGCATTTTTGCAAACAAAGTCTTGATTCTTGATTCAGCCTTACCTTGACTCCCTCAAGCCAGCATATCCTTGAGAGTATTTATTTTGACGGGTAAGACTTGCGAAAGTACACTTCGTACTCAGGGTTTTCGAAGCCATGTTGTTGTAGGTAATGAAGCAGCAAACTTTTGTTGCTTTTGTTTTAAGGTGGTGCCAAAGGAAGAATCTTAAGAATAAAGCCTCGGGAGGATGTGTCCTCCTTTTAAAAACACTTTACTGTTAAGCAGGAGGGGTTTTTGTCTCCCGGGTTTGTAATAATATTACTTCTGCACTCCTATATATTGCTGGTCTGTAATAACAACACTCTTTCTATATTTTAATGTAAATTAAGTTATTGTAATAGCTTCCGCTCATTCGTCCCTCCGATGTGTTGTAATATCTGCGTGACGGGTGAAACGGTCTTGGGAAAGGTAAAGGATACAGATACCGAACTTGTCAAGTGATCAGGTGCATCTACAGGGTTGTCCGAGGTTCGTTGGACAAGGACAACTGTAGGGAGGTTCCGTCACAGCTGGTATCGGAGCGAAGCCCATCTCTTCAGATATTTTGAGACATTTCAAAAAGAATTTTCAAAGACTTATCTAAAGAAAATTTCTTTCATTCTCATCTTACTACTTTCTGAAGTACTCATCTTATAAGACCAGGTAGTAGAGTGCAATATATAGGAGGTTGTGAATCAACGAAAGTTGATTCTGTAATTATGCATGCATCATATTTAAAAACTATGCTAATAAATTTCCCCCTTATGGAGATATGCTGCCACGTACGAGGAAAACCGCACGTAAGTCCACTGGACCTATTGGCGTACCTCGGCATCAACCGGCTCCAAGACATGAGAAGAGCAGCAGCAGCAGTAACGACCCCATCAGAGACCTAGAAGCCCAAGTGGAGCAGCTTTGAACGGAGCTACGTCACCGAAACAGGGTGTGGGTAGAAGATGGTCAGTGTATAAATGAGTTAAGAGCTGATGTCAGACATCTGCAAGACGAGCTTGCTGAACGGGATTTGGCAATCGATTGGGCTGTCAATTCACGTTCAATTGCTTGGGACCAGGAAGCTAAAGCTCGAGCCCATGTGGATGAGCTCAGCACGGCCCTTGACAGCTTGCAGATGTATTGCAATACTTTACATGAGGAAGTCCATGTACTGTATTCGCGACTGCACCCAGACGTACCTGCCGACCCTGTTGGAATGGGAGATGGACCTTCTGAAACAGCAGGTGAAGCACTTGGTGGGGAATTGACCTTTTCAAGCCCCCTTCTATGAACCTGGCTGACGAATGGTCCCCTACGACAGACAGCGAAGCAACCAAAGATGATAAAAACTAGAGTAGTGTAGTTTGGATATAATCCTAATGTAAAATAGGTAATGAAGTCATTTTGGTAATGTAAAATGATGGTATATATCAGCATGTTATATTTTTCCAAATATTTCTTTGCTTCAGATGCCATCGAGGACTCGTGCACATGATAGTGTCGGTACTTCCTGTGGTCGGGAAGACACGCCCAATCCACCGCCTATACCGCCAACGTTGGCCGAGGCTATCGCTGCCTTGGTTAATGCGACCGCCGATAACACCCACTTTCTACGTGAAATGGCGGGAAATCAATTTCAGCAACATGGCAGAAGGGCTTATCCGCAGGGACCCCATGAAACTTCGTACCTGGATTTCTCGGAAACCCGTCCCCCACTCTTCATTAAAGCCGAAGACCCTCTTGAAGCCGACAAATGGGTATGGGTTATTAAGTAGAAATTTGGACTCATCCGCTGCATTGAGACCCAGAAGTCGTTGTTCGTGGCTCAATAGTTAAGAGGCCCTGCTAGTATTTGGTGGGGAAATTATGTGGCCATTCAGCCCGCCAGACATCAGGTCACATGGGACGAATTTGAATTAGCGTTTCGTGAGCACTATATTCCAGAAGGAGTGCTGCACATGAAACAGGAGGAATTCATGCGACTCAAGCAAGGAGGAGATACTGTCATGCAGTATCCCAACAAATTCAATCATTTGTCCCAGTATGCAATTGATCAGGTAAATACTGACCTGAAAAGAAGAATTGCTTCATGAGAGGCCTCAACGACTAGCTTCAAAGAAAAATGGCCACCTGCCTAGATCTCTCCTACAGCAGGGCTGTCAGCACAGCACTGGCCGTAAAAGCTAAGCATACAGGCCCAGGAAAATTGAAGGGATTCAGAAGTGATAGGTCCAATTAGGGGCCTAAAAAGCGACAAAGGTTGGTAATCCGACCTTTCAACCAAAACCGTTCTGCACCTCGTCCACCCTCCTACCCATTTAAACAGCATGTCTTCATCCGCCCTGCCACTGCCCCCACTTCAACAAGTCAGCCGAGTGCCTCTGGTGCTCGTTTCCCCACCCTTCCTAGTTCATCAACTTGCTGCTTCAATTGTGGGAAGTCTGGACATTTTATTAAAGACTGCCCTTATCCAAGGCAGAATAAATCCAACAACCAGCAAAACTCAGGGAGTTCAAATCAAGGCAAGGGAAACACGACAAATAATGCAGCGAGCAAGAGTATAAAGAAGACTTGGCGAATATACTACACACAAGTGGCCACTACACTGGAGGGAGAGCCGGTTATGATGGGTACGTTTCTTGTGGCCAATCACCCAGCAGTCATTCTCTTTGATTCTGGTGCTTCACATACATTCATAAGCAAGAAATTTGTGGAGAAATATTGCATTCCTTGCATTGAATCAAGTGAAGGGTTTATTATTCATTCGCCCGAGGGACAAATATCCACTAAAGAAGTGGCATTCCATGTGCCCGTAACATTGGCTGAATGGGACTTTCCCACAAATATGATTGTTCTAAAAGGCCAAGATATATATGTAATTCTGGGTATGAATTGGTTAGCCTAGCACAAAGCTATCCTCAACACTGATTTGAGAACCATCAGATTGAGCTATGTCCATGAAGAGGTTCTTTTGTCCATCCCTGTAGCTATTCCAGCTAAACCTTTTGGCAGAGTCTATGAAGCTATCATCCCGGAAATCCAAGATATTCCGGTAGTATGTGAATTTCCGGACGTTTTTCCTAAAGATCTGCCTAGATTACCTCCAGAACCTCCGACAGCTCTGATCGGAGACCTCGTGCCGCGTGCATGAGATGCAGTAAGAGAGTTAGAGTTTGTGATTGAATTGAAGCCTGGTACGGCTCCAATTTCTAAAAGGTCGTACCGAATGCCTCCAAATGAGTTGGCAGAGCTAAGACTCAATTACAAGATCTACTGGAGAAGGGATTCATCCAACCTAGTTCGTCACCTTGGGGTTGTCCAGCAATCTTTATCAAGAAGAAGGATCAAACGCTTCGGATGTGCGTGGATTACAGACCCCTTAATGAGGTCACAATCAAGAATAAGTACACTCTTCCCCGGATTGATATCTTATTCGATCAGCTTATCGGAGCTCGGGTATTTTCCAAAATTGACCTCAGGTCAGGCTATCATTAGATCCGTATCCGACCCGAAGATATACCCAAGACTGCATTTACTACGCGATATGGATTATTCGAATATTTGTCTTTTGGATTAACGAATGCTCCTGCCCACTTCACATATCTAATGAACTCGGTGTTTATGCCCGAGTTGGACAAATTTGTGGTGGTCTTCTTTGATGATATCTTGATATATTCCAAGAATGAAGAGGAGCATGCTCAGCATCTACAGATCGTATTAACGCCCTTAAGGGAACATCAACTATATGCTAAATTCAGCAAGTGCGCATTTTGGCTGGAGGAAATCCAATTTATGGGACATGTACTCTCTGCAAAGGGGATTGCTGTTGATCCCAGCAAGGTTAAGGATATTCTAGAGTGGAAACCGCCAACCACTGTGCATCAGGTTCGAAGTTTCCTTGGACTGGCTGGCTATTACCACAGATTTATCCCGGACTTCTCCAAGCTTGTGAAGCCAATCACAAGTCTATTGAAGAATGATACAAAATTTAACTGGTCCTTAAGATGCAACGAAGCCTTCGAACACCTGAAGATATTATTGACCACTGCTCCGGTATTAGCTCAACCGGACATTAAGAAGCCTTTTGATGTGTATTGTGATGCATCAGGCAGTGGCCTAGGCTGTGTCTTAATGCAAGAAGTACGAGTTATAGCATATGCTTCAAGACAGTTGCGCCGGCATGAGGAACATTATCCAACTCATGACTTAGAGTTAGCTGTTGTGGTTCATGCCCTTAAAATATGGCGTCATTATCTGCTAGGAAATATCTACCATATATATACAGATCATAAAAGCTTGAAGTACATTTTTACCCAGTCAGAATTAAATATGAGGCAGAGGAGATGGCTTGAGCTGATTAAGGATTATGAATTAGAAATTCACTATCACCCAAGCAAGGCCAACGTGGTGGCAGATGCACTAAGTCGCAAGGCTTCCTGCCATTGTCTTACGATGAAAACCTCTGACATCACATTATGCCAAGAAATGGAGAAATTAAACTTGGGAATGATTCAACATGGAACCTTAAATCAATTGAAGCTGGAGTCAGTTCTTCTGCAAAAGATTATTGATGCACAAAGAAGTGATAAGGTTATGAGCTATATTCATGAGAAAATAAAGGCCGGTAAAGCAAACTTTTTCCGAAAGGATGCTCAAGGTATAGTATGGTTTAATAACCGCATAGTTGCCCAAGAATGATGAGGTCCACCAGCAAATTTTAGATGAAGCTCATCTTAGTCGCTATTCCATTCATCCCAGAAGCACTAAGATGTATCATGATTTAAAGCAACATTATCGGTGGACAAAGATGAAGATTGAAATTGCACGCTATGTGGCGAAATGTGACACCTGTAGATGTGTCAAAGCCATACACATGAAAACTGCTGGTCCATTGTAATCCTTACCTATCCCGACTTGGAAATGGGAAGACATTAGCATGGACTTCATTGTGGGATTACCCAGGACAGTAAAAGGATTTGATTCTATTAGGGTCATAATTGATTGACTTACCAAGATAGCCCGTTTTCTGCTCGTCAAGACAGATCATCCAGTTGCTGTCTATGCTCAATTACATATTGCTCATATTCTTAGTCTGCATGGAGTTCCAAAGACCATAGTGTCGGATCGTGGGCCACAATTTGTAGCCAAGTTTTTTGAAGCACTGCATAAGTCCCTAGGTACTAAGTTGCTTCACAGTTCGGCCTATCATCCCCAAACAAGTAGGGCAGACTGAGAGAGTGAACCAAATACTTGAAGACATGTTACGGGCATGTGTTCTGGAGTTCCCACAGAAATGGCATGAATGTTTACCATTGGTGGAGTTTTCATACAACAACAGCTATCAAGAAAGTATCAAGATGGCACCCTTTGAAGCCTTGTATGGACGACGGTGTCGTACACCCTTAAATTGGTCTGACCCAGGGGAAAGATGGTTCTTCAGGCCTGATATGGTTAAAGAAATGAAAGAAAAAGTTCAACGAATTATACATAATTTGAAAGAAGCACAAGCTCGCCAAAAGAGTTATGCAGACAAACGACGCCAACCATTGTACTTTCAAGTTGAAGATTATGTCTACCTGAAAGTATCACCAATGAAGGGTGTACCTCATTTCAGTGTAAAGGGAAAGCTTGCACCCCGGTACATTGGTCTGTTCCCCATTCTTGAATAATGTGGACCAGTGGCATACCGACTCCAACTACCCGAAACATTGTCTGCAGTACACAATGTGTTCCATGTGTCTCAATTGAAGAAGTGTCTTCGGGTTCCAGATCAAACCATTGAAGTGATGGATATTACCTTAGAACCAGACTTAACATATTCAAAACATCCTATTCGAGTCCTGGATCAAAAGGACAGAGTTACCCGAAGAAGAATTCTCAAATTTTATAAGATACAATGGAACCAACATACGGAAGATGAAGCTACATGGGAAACTCAAGACTTTCTAGAAAAGAATTTCCCAGGCTTTTTAGCTTCATGTAATCTGTGAGATATGTACAATTGTTGTAAAAAAAGAAGTAGACCCCATACCACCCCTGCCTTGTACAAGAAGTAAGGAAATAAAAATATGACGTGTTTCCTTTTCCACTACTTGCCCTAGGACTTTAAATCTCGGGACGAGATTCTTTTTTTGGGGGAAGGATGTAATACCCCTAGTGTTACTGTCACTAGAACTTGAGCATAACATCATGAGCATTAGCATATCATGTGTTTGTTACACTTAGAGTGCATTCACTAGGCAAAAATTTCAAACAAGTTGTATTGATGTGACTTGTTATGTGTGAAACCCTAGGGATAGGGTACTTAACCCTAAACTAGGCCTATGAGTGAAAAATAAGCCTAAAAAGTTAAAATATCAAAACTCATTGGAAATGATCATAAGATATCATACTCAATGCACTTTGGTAGTACAAGAACCCTAGAAAGTTCAGAATCCTGAATAGACCCCTAGAAAACCCTAACTTGGAACTCCAAGGGGCTAAGTGCAAATTTTATACATTTTTGGACTAAAGTGCAAAAACAAAGATAATATAACACCACAAACTGTGTGCTTCTTATATTTAAGGACTTGCAAGCTAAAAGGTGGGATTTGGACCTAATTGCAAAAAGTACTTTTTGAACCCTATATGCTTAAGTCAGAATTCAGTGTAATTGGAGCAACTTTGGAGCCTTATATCTGTTAATCCATGAAGATTCTGTCCTAGATCACTACATCAAGAGGGTAGGGCTATCATATGAGAACAAATTTGATTAAGTGACTAAGCACTGCTACTGAAAAGAAATTGGAGTAAAATGAGCACAAAGTCGGGCTGTCACTCAGTTTTAAACTGAAACATGGCCACCAGTGGCATTGGCCGAATTTTGGGATCAAGTTTGAGTAGGATTCAGTGAGAATTTGACTAGGAATGCTATATCAAAATTAAAGAGGACTCAATGATGAAGAGATGGCCCTCATCATCAAACGCTTCAAGACGGCGCTAAAGGGTCGCAAGGGGCAGCCAAGCAAGACCAAGACAAAGGGGAAGCGCTCCTGCTTCAAGTGCGGTAAGATTGGTCATTTTATCGCTAATTGTCCCAATAATGATAGTGACCAGGAACAAGAGAAGAAAGGGGAAAAGAAGAAGAAGTATAAGAAGGCTAAGGGTGAGGCACATCTTGGCAAGGAGTGGGACTCGGATTGCTCTTCATCCGATGATGAAGGACTCGCCGCCACCGCCTTCAACAAATCGGCCCTCTTCCCCAACGAGCGTCACACATGCCTCATGGCGAAGGAGAAGAAGGTACGTACTCGAAATACTACTTATGCTTCTTCAAGTGAGGACGAGTCTAGTGATGATGATGAAATAGATTACTCTAGTTTGTTCAAGGGACTGGGTAGAACTAAAATTGATAAAATTAATGAATTAATTGATGCCTTGAATGATAAGAATAGGTTATTAGAAAAGCAAGAGGATTTGTTGTATGAAGAACATGATAAATTTGTAGAGGCACAAAAATCTCATGCTTTAGAAGTTAAAAGGAATGAAATGCTTTCTTGTGAACTATCTACTTGCCATGAGACAATTTCTAGCTTAAGGAGCATAAATGATGATTTGAATGCTAACTTAGAAATATCTAGTAAATCAACATCTTGTGTAGAACATGTTACAATTTGTAATAGGTGTAAAGATTTTGATGTTGATGCTTGTAGTGATCACCTAGTTTCAATTTCTAAACTGAATGATGAATTGGCTAGTCTTAATGCCCAACTTAAGACTAGCAAGAGTGAAATTGATAAAATAAAATTTGCAAGGAATGCCTACACGATTGGTAGACACCCCTCAATCAAGGATGGTCTTGGCTTCAAGAGGGAAGTCAAGAACTTAACAAGCCATAAGGCTTCCATCTCCACCAAGGAGAAAGGGAAGGCCCCTATGGCTAGTAGTGTTCAAAAGAACCATGCTTTCATTTATGGTGATAGAAAATTTTCTAGAAATGCGTATAGGACCTGTGCTTATGATTCATATGCTATGACTGCTTCTAGTTCCCTTGTTGTGCATGATAGAGATTTGCCTAGGAAAAATATTCATCATGTGCCTAGAAAGAATATTGTTCATGTTCCTAGGAAAGTAATTAATGAACCTTCTACAATTTTTCATACTTGCAATGCTTCCTTTGCTATTTGTAGAAAGGATAAGAAGGTAATAGCTAGGAAATTAGGGGCAAGATGCAAGGGAGATAAAACTTGCATTTGGGTCCCTAAGACCATTGTGACTAACCTTGTAGGACCCAACAAGAGTTGGGTACCTAAAACCCAAGCCTAAATTTGCCTTGCAGGTTTATGCATCCGGGGGTTCAAGCTGGATTATCGACAGCGGATGCACAAACCACATGACGGGGGAGAAGAAGATGTTCACCTCCTACGTCAAGAACAAGGATTCCCAAGATTCAATCATATTCGGTGATGGGAACCAAGGCAAGGTGAAAGGGTTAGGGAAGATTGCTATTTCATCCGAGCACTCTATTTCTAATGTGTTTTTAATTGAGTCACTTGGATATAATTTGTTATCCATTAGTCAATTATGCAATATGGGATATAATTGTTTATTCACAAATGTAGACGTGTCTGTCTTTAGAAGGTGTGATGGTTCACTAGCTTTTACGGGTGTACTAGACATCAAACTTTATTTAGTTGATTTTGCAAAAGAGGAGGCCGGTCTAGATGCATGCTTAATTGCTAAGACTTGCATGGGCTGGCTGTGGCATCACCGTTTAGCACATGTGGGGATGAAGAACCTTCACAAGCTTCTAAAGGGAGAACACGTGATAGGTCTAACTAACGTGCATTTCGAAAAAGATAGACCCTGTGCAGCTTGTCAAGCAGGTAAACAGGTGGGAAGCTCGCATCATCCCAAAAATGTGATGACCACATCAAGACCTTTGGAGATGCTTCATATGGACCTCTTCAGACCCGTCGCCTATCTAAGCATAGGAGGAAGTAAGTATGGTCTTGTTATAGTTGATGATTTTTCCCGCTTCACTTGGGTATTCTTTTTGCAGGATAAATCTGAAACCCAAGGGACCCTCAAGCGCTTCCTCAGGAGAGCTCAAAATGAGTTTGAGCTCAAGGTGAAGAAGATAAGGAGCGACAACGGGTCCGAGTTCAAGAACCTTCAAGTGGAGGAGTTCCTTGAGGAGGAGGGGATCAAGCACGAGTTCTCCGCTCCCTACACACCACAGCAAAATGTTGTGGTAGAGAGGAAGAACAGGACACTCATCGATATGGCAAGGACGATGCTTGAAGAGTTCAAGACCCCTGAGCGGTTTTGGTCGGAAGCCGTGAACACGGCTTGCCACGCCATCAACCGGGTCTACCTTCACCGCCTCCTCAAGAAGACTTCGTATGAGCTTCTAACCGGTAACAAACCCAATGTGTCTTACTTTCGTGTATTTGGGAGCAAATGCTACATTCTAGTGAAGAAAGATAGAAATTCTAAGTTTGCTCCCAAAGCTGTAGAAGGGTTTTTGTTAGGTTATGACTCAAATACAAAGGCGTATAGGGTCTTCAACAAATCATCGGGTTTGGTTGAAGTCTCTAGCGACGTTGTATTTGATGAGACTAATGGCTCTCCAAGAGAGCAAGTTGTTGATCTTGATGATGTAGATGAAGAAGACGTTCTAACGGCCGCAATACGCACCATGGCGATTGGAGATGTGCGGCCACAGGAACAAAAGGAGCAAGATCAACCTTCTTCCTCAACAATGGTGCATCCCCCAACTCAAGACGATGAACAGGTTCATCAAGAAGAGGCGTGTGATCAAGGGGGAGCACAAGATGACCATGTAATGGAGAAAGAAGCACAACCGGCACCTCCAACCCAAGTTCGAGCGACGATTCAAAGGAATCATCCCGTCGACCAAATTTTGGGTGACATTAGCAAGGGAGTAACTACTCGTTCGAGATTAGTTAATTTTTGTGAGCATTACTCCTTTGTCTCTTCTATTGAGCCTTTCAGGGTAGAAGAGGCCTTGCTAGATCCGGACTGGGTGTTGGCCATGCAGGAGGAGCTCAATAATTTCAAGAGGAATGAAGTTTGGACACTGGTGCCTCATCCCAAGCAAAATGTTGTGGGAACCAAGTGGGTGTTCCACAACAAACAGGACGAGCACGGAGTGGTGACAAGGAACAAGGCTCGACTTGTGGCAAAAGGTTATGCCCAAGTCGCAGGTTTGGACTTTGAGGAGACTTTTGCTCCTGTGGCTAGGCTAGAGTCCATTCGTATTTTGCTAGCATATGCCGCTCACCATTCTTTCAGGTTGTTCCAAATGGATGTGAAGAGCGCTTTCCTCAACGGGCCAATCAAGGAGGAGGTGTATGTGGAGCAACCCCCTAGCTTCGAGGATGAACGGTACCCCGACCACGTATGTAAGCTCTCTAAGGCGCTCTATGGACTTAAGCAAGCCCCAAGAGCATGATATGAATGCCTTAGAGACTTTTTAATTGCTAATGCTTTCAAGGTTGGGAAAGCCGATCCAACTTTATTCACTAAGACTTGCGATGGTGATCTTTTTGTGTGCCAAATTTATGTCGATGACATAATATTTGGTTCTACTAATCAAAAGTCTTGTGAAGAGTTTAGCAGGGTGATGACGCAGAAATTCGAGATGTCGATGATGGGCGAGTTGAACTACTTCCTTGGGTTCCAAGTGAAGCAACTCAAGGACGGCACCTTCATCTCCCAAACGAAGTACACGCAAGACTTGCTAAAGCGGTTTGGGATGAAGGACGCCAAGCCCGCAAAGACTCCAATATGAACTGACGGACACACCGACCTCAACAAAGGAGGTAAGTCCATTGATCAAAAGGCATACTGGTCAATGATAGGGTCTTAACTTTATTTATGTGCTAGTAGACCGGATATTATGCTTAGCATATGCATGTGTGCTAGGTTTCAATCCGATCCAAGGGAGTGTCACTTAGTGGCCGTGAAGCGAATTCTTAGATATTTAGTCGCTACGCCTTGCTTCGGGATCTGGTATCCAAAGGGGTCTAACTTTGACTTGATTGGATATTCAGACTCTGACTATGCTGGATGTAAGGTCGATAGGAAGAGTACATCGGGGACGTGCCAATTCTTAGGAAGGTCCCTGGTGTCATGGAATTCTAAGAAACAAACTTCTGTTGCCCTATCCACCGCTGAGGCCGAGTATGTTGCCGCAGAACAGTGTTGCGCGCAACTACTTTGGATGAGGCAAACCCTCCGGGACTTTGGCTACAATCTGAGCAAAGTCCCACTCCTATGTGACAATGAGAGTGCTATCCGCATAGCGGAAATTCCTATTGAGCACAGCCGCACAAAGCACATTGACATCCGGCATCACTTTTTGAGAGACCACCAGCAAAAGGGAGATATCGAAGTGTTTTATGTTAGTACGGAGAACCAGCTAGCCGATATCTTTACCAAGCCTCTAGATGAGAAGACCTTTTGTAGACTGCGTAGTGAGCTAAATGTCTTAGATTCGTGGAACTTGGATTGATTTATAACATACATGTGTTTATGCCTTTGATCATGTTCCTTATGCATATTGTTGTTTACTTGTGGTGCTCAAGTTGTACAAACACTCCCCGGACCTCACAAGTCCTTTTGCAAGTGATGCACATATTTAGGGGGAGTTGTGCTACAACTTGACCCTTTGAGACTAACTGTGTGCTTGAGTTTGCTTGATTTAGTCTCAAAGGAGGTTTGAAAGGGAAAAAGGTGGACTTGGACCATGAAAGACTTCCACTGCACTCCGATGAGAGGGTAACTTATTCCAAGTTCATCTCATGTACTCTTATTGCCTTTGTATTCTTATTTGAAGATTTTGGTGAGGCAATGGGGTTCAGGGGCCAAGATTAATCCCGTTTTGGTGCTTGATGCCAAAGGGGGAGAAAATAAGGCCAAAGCAATAAATGGATCAGCTGCCACTTGAGAAATATTGAAAATAGTAGAATAGAGCTTTTGGTTTGTCAAAACTCTCTTACTGTCTCTCTTGTCAAAAGTTGGCCTCTTGTGGGGAGAAATGTTGATTATGGGAAAAAGGGGGAGTTTTTGAATCTTTGATCAATTTCTCTTGGAATACCTCTCTTTATGTCTCTACAAGTGAAGTTGACTTAGAGATAGGAAATTGAGTTTGATTTGCAAAAACAAACCAAGTGGTGGCAAAGAGTGATCCATATATGCCAATTTTGAATCAAAATAATTTTGAGTTTTCATTTGCATTGATATTGCACTTGTTCTAGTTGCTTTATGTTGTGTTGGCATAAATCACCAAAAAGGGGGAGATTGAAAGGGAAATGTGCCCTTGGGCCATTTCTAAGTATTTTGGTGATTGAGTGCCAACACAAGTGCTTAAGTGTTAAAGTATCCCAAGTGATGGACAAAGTGCAAATCAAAAGTAAAGGTATGTTTCTAGACTTAGTACATTGTTTTATGGACTAATGTATTGTGTCTAAGTGCTGGAAACAGGAAAAATTAAGTTGAAAAAGAGATGGCTTTGTTCAGCCAAAGTCTGCTCAGTCTGGGTGCACCGGAGTGTCCGGTGGTGCACCAGGCTGGCTCTGGCGAACTTGCTGCTCTCGAGACTTCGACGGCGGTGTACGGCTATAAATCACCGGACTGTCCGGTGGTGCACCGGACTGTCCGGTGAGCCGTTCACAGGCGAAGTCGTCGCTCTCGGGAAGTGATTAACGGCGTACGACTAAAAATCACCGGTCTGTCCGGTGAGCCAACGGTCGGCCAGGCCAACGGTCGGCCGCGTGATCTGCGCTGGACACGTGGCCGAGCCAATGACTAGAAGGGGGCACCGGACTGTCCGGTGTGCACCGAACAGTGTCCGGTGCGCCAACGGCTCTGAATCTTCAACGGTCGGCTTCGCCAAATAAGGAAAGAAATCCGCACCGGACAGTGTCCGGTGGTGCACCGGACTGTCCGGTGCGCCAGGCGACAGAAGGCAAGATCTGCCTTCCTGGAATGCTCTCAACGGCTCCTAGCTGCCTTGGGGCTATAAAAGGGGCCCCTAGGCACATGGAGGAGCACACCAAGCATCCTTAGAGCATTGTTGATCACTCACACTTCATTCTTGCGCACTTGTTCGACATTCTTAGTGATTTGAGCTCCGTTGTAGTGAGAACCTCGTGATAGTCTTTTGAGCTCAAGTCTGGGTCTTGTGTGTGCGTATTTGCTGTGATTTTTGTGTCTTGTGTGAGTTGCTCATCCCTCCCTTACTCCGTGCTTCTTTGTGAACATCTTTGTAAGGGCGAGAGACTCCAAGTTGTGGAGATTCCTCGCAAGCGGGATATAGTAAAGCTAAGCAAAACACCGTGGTATTCAAGTGGGTCTTTGGACCGCTTGAGAGGGGTTGATTGCAACCCTCGTCCATTGGGACGCCACAACGTGGAGTAGGCAAGTTTTGTACTTGGCTGAACCACGGGATAAACCACTGTGTCTATCTGTGTTGATCCTCTTGTGGTTGTTGTGTTTTGCTAAGACTCTTCTCTAAGCCACTTGGCATTATTGTACTAACGTCTAATCAAGTTTTGTGGCATTAAGTCTCAAGTTTTACAGGATCACCTATTCACCCCCCTCTAGGTGCTCTCACTCCTCGCTGGCGCCAGTAGCAGCCCCCGCCATCGTCTGCGCGAAGGACCCGACTGTGGCTCGGTGGCAGGGGGAGGGCATCGCACGGTGGGGTATCGAGGCCGGGGAGGACGAAATCTAAAGCCGAGGTCGTGCTCCGTCAGATTCTTTGTCCTGGCCACCCCATCGTCGTTGTTGCTAGAAGAGGAGACCGCAGCGAGGAGGGGAGGCGAGGGGAGATCGCGGCGGGGAGGGGAGATCGCAGCGGAGAGAGGCGGGCCCACGTGCGAGCGGTGGGGGGGGGGGGGACGGCGGGGTGGATCTCGTGGGCGTCCACAGTTCCGCGGCGGGTCGACGGGGCGGCGCGATGAGATCGCGGCGGGGAGAGGCGGGCCTACGTGCGAGCAGGGGGGTGACGGTGGGGTGGGCGAGATTTCCGCTGCGGGAAGACGCGGCGGCGCGATGTGCGGGAGCGGGGGCGCTGTGGAGCAGAGGGTGGGGGATCTGCGACGCGAATGGCAGAACCGTGCACCAAATTCACTGTGGACGCCTACGGTAGAGTCTTAAGGAATAGTAAAGATATTTGTGTGTATGGATAGGGCCTTCATATCGAATTTTGCAATGGACTTATGAAAAGTCAAGAACGGCCCTGCTTTCAGTTCGAGTGCATTCATCTAAACGTACCATTAATTACGTTTTTAGAACGCTGTCCGTTGCCTTTCAGATTTCAGAGTTCAGACCGCCGACAGAATAATCATCACTCAGATCCGAGCGACATCGCCGCGGCCGCTGCCTGCTCCGCAACTCGCAACCCTTCCTTCCCATCTGATGGCCTTGGCCGCGGACAAGCGCCTCGCCGCCGCGGCGCCGTACCTACCGGCGGAGCTCATACCGGATATCGCGCGGCACTTGACGACGCTCCAAGACTTCTTCGCCCTCCGCGCCGCCTGCCGCTCCTACCGCACCGCGCTGACACCCTCCCGCGCCGTCCTCGCGTCCCAGCCGCCGCACCTTCTCGTGCCCCACCACGCCTCCTCCCCGTGCTCGCTGGCCCTCATCCACCCCCTGTGTCGCCGCCTCCTCCGCTTCCGTGCGCCCTCGCCCCCTTTCCCCAGCGCTGTCGTTGCATCCGACGGTGCCCGCGTCGTCACCTTTGACCACTTTGCCCGCGAGCTCTCCATCATCCACCTCCTTTCCGGCGATCGGGTTCGCGTCCCCGACGCCCCCTTCCTATTCTCCCGCGCAGTCCTTGCCGGCGACCTCGTCCTCCTCATCGCACCCGGGTGGGTTCAGTATTGCCGCCTGGGGGACGGTCGATGGCGGGAGGCGTATTGCCGGCTCGGGGACTGCGGCGGCAGCCTCTTCGGTGGCCTGTACATGATGGTCGGCATGCTCGCTGTCAATGGCGTCCTATATGCGCTCCTCAACACCTGCCAACTCGCAGTGGCAGAGCTGATGGACAATAAGGTCGAATTAAAGCTGCTTGGAGGGGAAGTGGGTGACCATGTCAGAGATGCTTGGATGGAAAGCAAGGATTTCATGCTTGGGGCGTGTGCTGGTGTGCCCATACTCATCTTCAAGGTATCAGTCAAGCCTGAGTACAAGGTTTTCCGCTGGGAACCTGCAGAGCAAAGGTGGGTGAGAGCTATGACCCTGGGAAGGCGGACTCTTTTCATGTCTGGCAATGGCTTTGATGCTTGGGTTGGTCCAGATTCACCTGGAATTCGAGGGGATTGCATATATGAGGCTCTGCCACGGGCAGCAGGTTGGAGTGAGTACTCATTAGTTGATGACACTTATGAACTCGTCACTATTGACTACCAAGGTGCACCAGATCTAGATGCCTTAAGGAAGCAGGTTTGGGTGCTTCCGAGCTTGTGCTAATATTGGAATATGAAGATCAAATTCTGATGTTGAATCCATCGACATCACCTAAAGATCATTTTGCCCATCTGCTCTATTCTTAGCTATAAATTGCTTAACTGTAGTACATGAATTTGTTACTACTTATCATCAGTTTTAAGTATTGTGCTGATCTAATTTGAGTGCAAGTGGTATTCCAATACATAATTACATATAAGCATTCAGAGGCCTCTGGGTATCTTAAATTTGGTAGTTCAAAATATGGCTCTTCTCTTAAAATATCTCCACAAGTTCTATGATTGGTACTATCTTTGTTGGGTTGGCCTTACTAAGACAACTCTCTACTTGAACATTTGAATTTCAGATTATATGGCAGATGAATGAGCTACATTTAGTGGTGTGGGATCTTTCTGTTTATTCTTGATAATTGCAGGATGCTTGCTACTTGCCAATTCAGGGATGAGCTACTGCAAGATTCTGGCTTGATTTACAGATTTTGTTGCTTTGAATTGGTTTTTTCCACATCTCTTTTCTTTTGGAGAAAAAATGAAAGCTTTAGGCGCTCCAGTTTCTGTTGCAAACCAAATGGTTCATTGACACGTCATTGAAGCTTTGGCTCAGCTTACAAATCTGAGTATGCTCGAGGCCTTCACTTTGTTAAGATTACAAGGATAGTTGGGTCCTATATGTGAAATAAAATTCTTTGCTAAACAATCCTACAAAATATTGTTGGGATCTTTGCATGGCTGATCCAGACTTTGCTTGGTCATTTAATCCTGTTGCCATGGCAAGGGCAAGTTCTTGTTTTGACTTCTTTTGAAAGATAGATTGAACATGCTCAAGTTGCTTATCTGTAAAAACGTCTATCTGGACAAATTTGTAACACCTGCAGTCCTGCACTCTATCTCAAGAAGGTTCCTGAGTTCTTCATCTCTCCTTCCCATGCTCTTTCAGCAGGAATTGTTGGTGCTTCAGGACCTGGACCTATCTATACTCTCTCTCTCTTTGACATGTTGGCTGAGGGCCAGGGCCTTGGACTGCACATCATCAGGGAGGTTTGATCACATATTGGTCAATCTGTTGAAAGCAAGAAATTGTTGTTGGTTTCATCTCTAGCCTACCCCAACGTGCTTGGGACAAAAAGACTTTGTTGTTGTTGTTGTTGTTGTTGTTGTTGTTGTTGTTGTTGTTGTTGTTGTTGTTGAAAGCAAGAAATTGTTTCCACCAATGTATACTGGCCTTCCAACATTGGAAGAAGGGTTTGAAGGAAACTCAATATTATAGATTGGTCAATCTGTTCAGAGCATGTTATCATTTCCACCAATGCATCCTGGCCTTCTAACATTGGAAGAAGGGTTTAAAGGAAAACTTCAATATTGGCTAGAGTCATGCTCTCTGTGAACAGTGTAAGATCTCTCTTTGGACCTAAGTCCACCCATGTACATGTACTTTTTTTTTCCTTATTAACGCAAAAACACAATATGCGACTCGTGCAAAACACTGTTTTATACTATAGACTGCACTATTCGTAGAGTGAAGTTTGAAATAGAGACAAGATAAGAGATAGGATGGGTAAGCTGCTGTATATAATATTCCCGTGGACATGGGGTTGGGCCATGTGACTATAGCACAGCCAGCCAATCTGCTTTCATAAATACTTGTGTTGTCTTGTTTCCTTGTCCAGCACACTGTAGATTGTGTTGTATTTGGAATGAATATTAGAGAATGGTTCGGTTTTCATAAACCTCCCATGTCCAATATTTACATGTATCATGTACTCCTATAATCAATCTGCTACTGTCTCATATCAACCCAACTTACAGTTAGATCCTCTCTAGCTGCTGCATTACCTGTGCCGTCCTCTATGTATCGCCTTTACTCATAAAAAGATCCCATCGGTGAGATTGCTTCGGCCTGAGCCTGATCTAGTGCTTCACCAGCATACAATTTCTCTTGTATTTGACAACACACACTGCTGTCATCCATGTATTCCTTTGGTAACATCCATATTCAATGGTTATTGTTCGCATCATCCGTTTTCAAATCTAGGATGCTCAGCGCACATGTGAGCACAGCGTGGTGTGCGGCATTAACTTCTCGCACGAGGCACAATGCACATGTTAACCAGTAGGATCAATGAGAGTTTAAACCGAGTAGTGGGGGCCTTATTTGGCAGTAATTGTATTCACCCCATCCTCAGAGCATGTACAACATAGACACTGTAGCACGGTACTTTAAGTATAAGGCACAACTAAAACACAACATAATACAGTGGACATGTTTAAAATATGTGTCTTACCATATTCATTGTACCAATCAGAGCATTCAATAAATTAAAATGACCAATCAGCTAGTCTCCTGTCTCGAACATAGAACTAAGACACAGTGTCTTCGTCAAGATACGTGTCTTGAGTTTTTTTATATTCATCCCCTGGACACACTCGAAGACACAACTCAAGACACCTATTGTACATGCTCTCATGTATTGTGGTGAAGCAAGTTGGTTAGCTTCAATTTTGGATGGAGGTCAGAATGGCAGAATCGTCATGTTATGTATTTAGGGTTTGGTTTGGAAACTTAAATTCTTTGGGAATCATGTCTTCTTTTTCAGGGCGAGGTATCTCAGGAAGTGTCCTTTGAATAGGACATTTAATTATTTGTGGGAGGTTTTCTCTCCCTGGATTTATCCCCCATTCTTTTAAACCAGCACTGAAGAGGATAAAATCTACTCCTTATTCAATTTTATATAAGAAGGAGATTTTAGCCCCTGCAACCCTCTCCAGTTTTCGGACTCCCAAACTAGTCCTTAGTAAAGATTTGGAGCAAATTTAGTCCCATTAACCGACGACGGTTGTTGATGACGACACTTGTGCTTTAGGGGCTAGTTTGGGAGTCTAAAAATCGGAGGGTATTAAAGGGACTAAAATCCTCTTATTCAAAATTGAATAAGGAGGATATTTTATTCTCTCTAATCCCCTCTGGTTTTGTGGTTACCAAACTAGACCTAGGTGTTACCTTTTCTTGCCTACCTCAATTCCTCATCCATTCCATATGAATCCACCAACGTCCCTTACAAGCTAAACGGAACAAACTATGCAAGCTCAAGTTAGAACACACCTATCAGGGAACGAGTGAATAGGAAATAGGTCAAGAAAGAGATAGTCAATAGAAAACATGACTTACCAAAGCATGCTCTCGAGATCGTACTCAAAGAGGGTTAGACCAAAACAAGGTCTAGCTTAGTAAGACTATTTCTAGCATACTCCCTATTCTACTCCTTATCTCACTCTATATTTCAAATTTCTCTCTCCAAACAGTGTATCTACAATGCAAAACAACACACTCACATACACGACATTGGTGGAGTTGGCCTAAAGCCCATCCAGGTAGGGAATGCCTCTAAAGGCTAGTCCCTTCAGAATTAGAGGGGATCGAAGGAAACTATATAATAGTCAATTTTTGAGAAAATAATTAGGAGGAGATTTCTTTTGTTATTTTAGTTAGAAGTGATTGTTTATTGAATTATACATTTATAAACATTTATTTGAATAAACAAAGTTAATAATGAATAATTGTTGGATCGTATATGGCTGGAATAGAATGACTTGATTGAGATCAGGGTAGAGATTACACATATATAGGCAAGGATCACAAGATTTATAGACACCCAATCTGGCCAGCTTACATGGTGAAGGTAATCCCTGATTCTAGCTTACCAAACTGACTAACACGCTCTCGCAGTCTAATCGTCGATGGAACGAACGTTCAGACCTGAACTTTAGAAGACCCTTGGTGAATATGTTGGCATACTGTGAGGACGTTGTAACATGAAGGACACTAATATCACCACAAGCAACATGTTCCCGCACGAAGTGGAGGTCGATATCGATGTGTTTGGTATGCTAATGACGAACTGGGTTGGAGGCCATGTAGATTGTGCTGATGTTATCACAAAAGACCACTAAGGCGTGACACCGTGGTGGTTGCAACTCGATGAGGAGATGACAAAGGCAGGATGCCTCGATGTCCGCGTTGGCAACAACACGATACTCAGCTTCAGCGAAGCGGATGGAACGAGAAACTACGTTTTGGCGTTTGGATGGCCACGAGATGAGATTGTCACCCAGGAATACTTCATAGCTTGAAGTGGACTTACTAGTGTTGGGACATCCAGCCTAGTCTGCATCAGAATACACCACTAACTCCTCTTGACACTGATAGGGACGGATCATCAACCCCGAATGTAGGGTGCCTCGAACATAATGTAGAATGCGCTTCAGGACTGCTAGATGGGGTTCCCAAGGATCATGCATGTGAAGAAAAATATGTTGAACACCATATGCAAGGTCAGGTCGAGTGACGATCGGATATTGCAATGCACCTGCGAGACTGCGGAAATCTGAGGCATTATGTGCGCCAAGAGGTGTGCCGGTGTCAGATAAGACCTTCAGACTAGTGTCAACTAGGGTGGTGCATGACTTGCAGTCAGTCATACCAACTCGATTGAGAATCTCCAACATGTACTGATACTATGATAGAAACAGACAACCACCATAATGCCAAACACGCATCCCTAAGAAATGATGTAACTCGCCAAGATCCTTCATTGAAAAATCCTTCTGAAGAGCTGCAATAGTGCACCAAAGAAGTGACGTAGAGGATGCTGTGAGGACAATGCCATCCACGTATAGAAAATAGGTAGATAGTGTCACCCCATGGTGGTAGATGAACAATGAGGCATTGATCTTAGCGTTGATAAAGCCAAGAGACACTAGGTAGGAGGCGAAGCAACTATACTAGGAACGAGGGGGTGCTTGAGGCCATAGAGAGACGTGTTCATACTATAGACGAAGTCAGGGTGTAGGGTGTCACACCCAAATTTCAGGGGTCCAAAACCCGGGCGCAAAATAATCACCAAGTGTGCTGGGACCAAGTCTCACACATATGATGACTCATGGTGATCGGAACGGGGTGCCCGATCTTCCGTCAGGTGTAGGTAACTATCGATTTGGTGGAGATGTCATACAGACGATCTGGCTTCCAATCACAAGACTAGAACCCCGCAATCGCAGCACCACTTCTCCTCTGGTTATCAACCGTGCGCTGCTCGATTGACCTCGCCACGAGGGCTAATCCTTGCCTGTGAATCGAAGACACAAGCAAGAACGAGAAAGAACACAATCTAAAAAATTGCGGATGGATGATTAAGCTCTCGAGTTGGGGTCTCACAAACCGATCTACGGCGAACTGTTTTTGACAGATCTAACTTAAGCAAAACCCGCCTCTAACAAGAAGGGGGCAACTACTAATATAGACTCTAGGGTTATGCAAAACCCTGGACGCGCCCCTAATGGGCTCAACGAAGATACACAACCCAATAGGCCAAAAGACGGCGTCGCAGTGCCAGAACAGATTCTGAACGTCAACTTGGGCCTCCATCTTGATCCCGACATCCTAGCTGGTCCTCCCCTTCATTCCTAAGAACAATTAAATCATCAGGTAGCATACTACTCTCAAATGCACAAGAATAATTACTTAGGAACGAGATCACCTATAAATTCAATTATCGAGCGCGTGCGCGAGTAATTGGGTAGTCAACTTGAGGAGTGTTGTTTGTATCCATGGGAGTGATGTCCTCATCATCCTCCCCCTCTTGAAGTGGAGTCGCCCTCGACTCAAGCTCATCGTCTTCTCCCAAATATGGCTTTAAATATGAAATATTAAAGGTGGGACTAATCCCAAACTCGGGGGGCAACTCAAGTTTATATGCATTGTCATTAATCTTCTCCAAAATTTTAAATGGTCCAGCAGCACGGGGCATTAATTTAGACTTTCTCAAATCTGGAAATCTATCCTTCCGTAAATGTAACCACACTAAATCACCCGCTTCAAGTTTTACTACCTTTCTACCTTGACTACCAGCAAGTTTATATTTCTCGGTCATCTTTTCTATGTTCTCTTTAGTTGAAGCATGCAATTTCAAAATAAAATCAGCACGCTCCTTAGCATCACTATGTACACGCTCCATAGTAGGTAGAGGCAAAAGATCAATAGGCGCACGAGGGTTAAAGCCATACACTACCTGAAAAGGACTTACCTTGGTGGTGGAGTGTTCCGCCCTATTATACGAGAACTCTACATGTGGCAGACACTCTTCCCACATCTTCAAATTGTGCTTCAATATCGCTCACAACATTGTAGACAATGTGCGATTCACAACCTCTGTTTGTCCATCCGTTTGGGGGTGGCAAGTAGTACAAAACAGCAAGTTTGTCCCCAATTTGTTCCATAGTGTACGCCAAAAGTTACTCAAAAACTTGGCATTACGATCTAAAACAATAGTAGAAGACATACCATGCAAGCGTACAATCTCTTTGAAAAAGAGGTTAACAATATGAACGACATCATCCGTTTTATGACAAGGTATAAAATGTGCCATCTTAGAAAAACGATCAACCACCACAAAAACACTATCGCTCCCCCTCTTCGTTCGAGGCAATACCAAAACAATGTCCATCGAAATATCCGCCCATGGAACCGAAGGAATAGGGAGAGGCATATACAAACCATGTGGATTCAACCGCGACTTGGCCTTTTGACATGTTGTGCATCTGGCAATAAAGCGCTCAACATCACGTCTTAAATGGGGCCAAAAGAAGTGTGTGGACAGCACAGTCTCCGTCTTCTTAGCACCAAAGTGGCCTATCAAACCACCACCATGCGCTTCCAGCAACAACAAGAGACGAACGGAACCAACTGGAATGCATAGGCGGTTAGCTCTAAATAAGTATCCATCATTAAGCACATATTTATTCCATGTACGTCCCTCTTTGCAATTTAATAACACATCTTTAAAATCATCATCTAATGCATATTGTCCTTTAATTGATTCAAGTCCAAAAATACGATAATCAAGTTGAGACAACAAGGCATAGTGTCGAGATAAAGTTTCAAGAAATTTCAAGAAATTATACCCACTTAGCATGTCTACGGTTTAGATTTGTTTGACTACGAAGATGCTTAAGTGACTCATGATCAGAATGAATAACAAATTCCTTAGAACACAAATAATGTTTCCATGTTTGCAAAGATCGTATGAGAGCATATAATTCTTTATCATACGTAGAATAATTAAGAACAGGGCCATTCAATTTCTCACTAAAATATGCAACGGGTTTACCTCCTTGCATCAAAACAACACCAATGCCAACTCCTCTTGCATCACATTTGAGTTCAAAAGTCTTACCAAAGTCAGGAAGTTGGAGTAGTGGCATGTGAGTAAGCTTCTCTTTTAAAAGAGCAAAAGAATCTTCTTGTGACTGCCCCCAATTAAATGAAACACCCTTCTTGGTCAACTCATGTAATGGGACTGCGACGATGCTGAAATCCTTCACGAAACGACGATAAAATCCTGCAAGTCTAAGAAAACTCCGCACTTGTGTCACCGTCGATGGCGTTGGCCAACTTTGAATAGCATGCACCTTGGCCTCATCAACCTCAATACCCTATGGAGTGACAACATAGCCAAGAAACGATACTCGTTCGGTGCAAAAGGTGCATTTCTCAAGGTTAGCAAATAAGCGCGTGGCGTGCAAAGCATCAAAAACAACACGTAGATGGTCAAGATGTTCAGATAAACAAGTGCTGTAGATCAAGATATCATCAAAATAAACCACCACAAATTTTCCAATAAATGGGTGCAAAACCTTGTTCATCAAACGCATAAAAGTACTAGGGGCATTAGTTAATCCAAAAGGCATCACTAACCACTCATACAAGCCGAACTTGGTTTTAAAAGCAGGTTTCCATTCATCGCCTAATTTCATTCTAATTTGGTGGTACCCACTGTGCAAATCAATCTTAGAAAATATTTTAGAACCACTTAACTCATCAAGCATATCATCTAATCGAGGAATAGGATGACGGTACTGGATAGTGATGTTGTTAATGGCTCTACAATCTACACACATGCGCCAACTGCCATCTTTCT
Organism: Zea luxurians; assembly: GCA_029449295.1. Classification (NCBI taxonomy): domain Eukaryota; kingdom Viridiplantae; phylum Streptophyta; class Magnoliopsida; order Poales; family Poaceae; genus Zea; species Zea luxurians. Next base: position 141,840,635 of record JAOPSE010000009.1, on the reverse strand, counting down.
TTGGAACCAAAATGACATGAACAGAACAAGGACTAAGGCTCTCACGTACATACCCGCGGTCCAAAAGGTCTTGGACTCGGCGCTGAATCTCCTTAGTCTCCTCAGGATTTGCTCGATATGCAGCACGGTTGGGCAAGCTCGCTCCAGGAATCAAATCAATCTGGTGCTCCATCCCATGAATGGGAGGAAGTCCTGGAGGTAACTCAGGGGGAAAAACATCTCGGAACTGCTGCAAAAGGTTTGTCACAGATGCAGGCAAAGTGCTAGGAATATCATCAATAGAAAAGAGAGCATCTTTGCAAACCAAGGCATAGCAACAAGCATCAGTAGCATGAGTTTCAAGAAGATCAGATTTAGTAGCAAGCATGACAGGAGCTTTCAATTTAATTTGTTGCTAAATTTCTGTCTCATTAGTTGGTTCCTTATGGGTACTTGCAGCTCTATCTTTATCAGCTTGTACAATCTTAGCAGGAGTCAAAGGATGCAAAGTAATTTTCTTGCCCTTATGCATGAAAGTGTATGTATTACTCCGACCATGGTGAAGTGCATCATTATCATATTCTGAGAGCACCTAGAGGGGGGGGTGAATAGGTGATCCTGTAAAACTTGAGACTTAATGCCACAAAACTTGATTAGGCGTTAGCACAATAATGCCAAGTGGCTTAGAGAAGAGTCTTAGCAAAACACAACAACCACAAGAGGATCAACACAGATAGACAAAGTGGTTTATCCCGTAGTTCGGCCAAGTACAAAACTTGCCTACTCCACGTTGTGGCGTCCCAACGGACGAGGGTTGCAATCAACCCCTCTCAAGCGGTCCAAAGACCCACTTGAATACCACGGTGTTTTGCTTAGCTTTACTATATCCCGCTTGCGAGGAATCTCCACAACTTGGAGTCTCTCGCCCTTACAAAGATGTTCACAAAGAAGCACGGAGTAAAAGAGAGATGAGCAACTCACACAAGACACAAAAATCATAGCAAATACGCACACACAAGACCCAGACTTGAGCTCAAAAGACTATCACGAGGTTCTCACTAGAACGGAGCTCTAATCACTAAGAATGTCGAACAAGCACGCAAGAATGAAGTGTGAGTGATCAACAATGCTCTAAGAATGCTTGGTGTGCTCCTCCATGCGCCTAGGGGCCCCTTTTATAGCCACAAGGCAGCTATGAGCCATTGAGAGCATTCCAGGAAGGCAGATCTTGCCTTCTGTCGCCTGGCGCACCGGACAGTCCGGTGCACCACCGGACACTGTCCGGTGCGGATTTCTTTCCTTATTTGGCGAAGCCGACCGTTGAAGATTCAGAGCCGTTGGCGCACCGGACACTGTCCGGTGCACACCGGACACTGTCCGGTGCCCCCTTCTAGCCGTTGGCTCGGCCACGTGTCCCGCGCAGATCGCGCGGCCGACCGTTGGCTCACCGGACAGTTCGGTGCACCACCGGACAGACCGGTGATTTTTAGCCGTACGCCGTTAATCACTTCCCGAGAGCGACGAGTTCGCCTGTGAACGGATCACCGGACAGTCCGGTGCACCACCGGGCAGTCCGGTGATTTATAGTCGTACACCGCCGTCGAAGTCCCGAGAGCAGCAAGTTCGCCAGAGCCAGCCTGGTGCACCGGACACTGTGCGGTGCACCACCGGACAGTCCGGTGCACCCAGACTGAGCAGACTTTGGCTGAACAAAGCCATCTCTTTTCTAACTTGATTTTTCCTGTTTCCAGCACTTAGACAGAATAAATTAGTCCATAAAACAATGTACTAAGTCTAGAAACATACCTTTACTTTTGATTTGCACTTTGTCCATCACTTGGGATACTTTAACACTTAAGCACTTGTGTTGGCACTCAATCACCAAAATACTTAGAAATGGCCCAAGGGCACATTTCCCTTTCAATCTCCCCCTTTTTGGTGATTTATGCCAACACAACATAAAGCAAATAGAACAAGTGCAATATCAATGCAAATGAAAACTCAAAATTGTTTTGATTCACATTTGGCATATATGGATCACTCTTTGCCACCACTTGGTTTGTTTTTGCAAATCAAACTCAATTTCCTATCTCTAAGTCAAATTCACTTGTAGAGACATAAAGAGAGGTATTCCACGAGAAATTGATCAAAGATTTCAAAAACTCCCCCTTTCCCCATAATCAACATTTCTCCCTACAAGAGGCCAAATTTTTGACAAGAGAGACAATAAGAGAGTTTTGACAAACCAAAAGCTCTATTCTACTATTTTCAAAATTTCTCAAGTGGTAGCTGAGCCATTTATTGCTTTGGCCTTATTTTCTCCCCCTTTGGCATCAAGCACCAAAACGGGATCAATTTTGGCCCTTGAACCCCATTGTCTCACCAAAATCTTCAAATAAGAATACAAAGGCAATAAGAGTACATGAGATGAACTTGGAATAAGTTACCCTCTCATCGGAGTGCAGTGGAAGTCTTTCATGGTCCAAGTCCACCTTTTCCCTTCCAAACATCCTTTGAGACTAAATCAAGCAAACTCAAGCACACGGTTAGTCTCAAAGGGTCAAGTTGTAGCACAACTCCCCCTAAATATGTGCATCACTTGCAAAAGGACTTGTGAGGTCCGGGGAGTGTTTGTACAACTTGAGCACCACAAGTAAACAATAATATGCAAAAAGAACATGATCAAAGGCATAAACACATGTATGTTATAAATCAATCCAAGTTCCGCGAATCTAAGACATTTAGCTCACTACGCAGCCTGCAAAAGGTCTTCTCATCTAAAGGCTTGGTAAAGATATCGGCTAGCTGGTTCTCGGTGCTAACATAAAATACTTCGATATCTCCCTTTTGCTGGTGGTCTCTCAAAAAGTGATGCCGGATGTCAATGTGCTTTGTGCGGCTGTGCTCAACAGGATTTTCCGCTATGCGGATAGCACTCTCATTGTCACATAGGAGTGGGACTTTGCTCAGATTGTAGCCAAAGTCCCGGAGGGTTTGCCTCATCCAAAGTAGTTGCGCGCAACACTGTCCTGCGGCAACATACTCGGCCTCAGCGGTGGATAGGGCAACGGAAGTTTGTTTCTTAGAATTCCATGACACCAGGGACCTTCCTAAGAATTGGCACGTCCCTGATGTACTCTTCCTATCGACCTTACATCCAGCATAGTCGGAGTCTGAATATCTAATCAAGTCAAAGTTAGACCCCTTTGGATACTAGATCCCGAAGCAAGGCGTAGCGACTAAATATCTAAGAATTCGCTTCACGGCCACTAAGTGACACTCCCTTGGATCGGATTGAAATCACAACACATGCATACGCTAAGCATAATATCCGGTCTACTAGCACATAAATAAAGTAAAGACCCTATCATTGACCGGTATGCCTTTTGATCAACGGACTTACCTCCTTTGTTGAGGTCGGTGTGTCCGTCAGTTCCCATCGGAGTCTTTGCGGGCTTGGCATCCTTCATCCCAAACCGCTTTAGCAAGTCTTGCGTGTACTTCGTTTGGGAGATGAAGGTGCCGTCCTTGAGTTGCTTCACTTGGAACCCAAGGAAGTAGTTCAACTCGCCCATCATCGACATCTCGAATTTCTGCGTCATCACCCTGCTAAACTCTTCACAAGACTTTTGATTAGTAGAACCAAATATTATGTCATCGACATAAATTTGGCACACAAAAAGATCACCATCGCAAGTCTTAGTGAAAAGAGTTGGATCGGCTTTCCCAACCTTGAAAGCATTAGCAATTAAAAAGTCTCTAAGGCATTCATACCATGCTCTTGGGGCTTGCTTAAGTCCATAGAGCGTCTCAGAGAGCTTACACACGTGGTCGGGGTACCGTTCATCCTCGAAGCCAAGGGGTTCCTCTACGTACACCTCCTCCTTGATTGGCCCATTGAGGAAAGCGCTCTTCACATCCATTTGGAACAACCTGAAAGAATGGTGAGCGGCATATGCTAGCAAAATACGAATAGATTCTAGCCTAGCCACAGGAGCAAAAGTCTCCTCAAAGTCCAAACCTGCGACTTGGGCATAACCTTTTGCCACAAGTCGAGCCTTGTTCCTCGTCACCACCCCATGCTCATCCTGTTTGTTGCGGAACACCCACTTGGTTCCCACAACATTTTGCTTGGGACGAGGCACCAGTGTCCAAACTTCATTACGCTTGAAGTTGTTGAGCTCCTCCTGCATGGCCAACACCCAGTCCGGATCTAGCAAGGCCTCTTCTACCCTGAAAGGCTCAATAGAAGAGACAAAGGAGTAATGCTCACAAAAATTAACTAATCTAGAACGAGTAGTTACTCCCTTGCTAATGTCACCCAAAATTTGGTCGACGGGATGATTCCTTTGAATCGTCGCTCGAACTTGGGTTGGAGGTGCCGATTGTGCTTCTTTCCCCATTACATGGTCATCTTGTGCTCCCCCTTGATCACACGCCTCTTCTTGATGAACCTGTTCATCGTCTTGAGTTGGGGGATGCACCATTGTTGAGGAAGAAGGTTGATCTTGCTCCAATTGTTCCTGTGGCCGCACATCTCCAATCGCCATGGTGCGCATTGCGGCCGTTGGAACGTCTTCTTCATCTACATCATCAAGATCAACAACTTGCTCTCTTGGAGAGCCATTAGTCTCATCAAATACAACGTCGCTAGAGACTTCAACCAAACCCGGTGATTTGTTGAAGACCCTATACGCCTTTGTATTTGAGTCATAACCTAATAAAAACCCTTCTACAGCTTTGGGAGCAAATTTAGAAGTTCTACCTTTCTTCACAAGAATATAACACTTGCTCCCAAATACACGAAAGTAAGACACATTGGGTTTGTTACCGGTTAGAAGCTCATACGAAGTCTTCTTGAGAAGGCGGTGAAGGTAGACCCGGTTGATGGCGTGGCAAGCTGTGTTCACGGCTTCCGACCAAAAGCGCTCGGGGGTCTTGAACTCTCCAAGCATCGTCCTCGCCATATCGATGAGCGTCCTGTTCTTCCTCTCTACCACACCATTTTGCTGTGGTGTGTAGGGAGCGGAGAATTCGTGCTTGATCCCTTCCTCCTCAAGGAACTCCTCCACTTGAAGGTTCTTGAACTCGGACCCGTTGTCGCTCCTTATCTTTTTCACCTTAAGCTCAAACTCATTTTGAGCTCTCCTTAGGAAGCGCTTGAGGGTCCCTTGGGTTTCAGATTTGTCCTGCAAAAAGAATACCCAAGTGAAGCGGGAAAAATCATCAACTATAACAAGACCATACTTACTTCCTCCTATACTTAGATAGGCGACGGGTCCGAAGAGGTCCATATGAAGCATCTCCAAAGGTCTTGATGTGGTCATCACATTTTTGGCATGATGAGAGCTTCCCACCTGTTTTCCTGCTTGACAAGCTGCACAAGGTCTATCTTTTTTGAAATACACATTAGTTAGACCTATCATGTGTTCTCCCTTTAGAAGCTTGTGAAGGTTCTTCATCCCCACATGTGCTAAGCGGTGATGCCACAGCCAGCCCATGCTAGTCTTAGCAATTAAGCATGCATCTAGACCGGCCTCCTCTTTTGTAAAATCAACTAAATAAAGTTTGCCGTCTAGTACACCCTTAAAAGCTAGTGAACCATCACACCTTCTAAAGACAGACACGTCTACATTTGTGAATAAACAATTATATCCCATATTGCATAATTGACTCACAGAAAGCAAGTTATATCCAAGCGACTCAACTAAGAACACATTAGAAATAGAGTGCTCGGACGAAATAGCAATTTTACCTAACCCTTTCACCTTGCCTTGGTTCCCATCACCGAATATTATTGAATCTTGGGGATCCTTGTTCTTGACGTAGGAAGAGAACATCCTCTTCTCCCCCGTCATGTGGTTTGTGCATCCGCTGTCGATAATCTAGCTTGAGCCCCTGGATGCATAAACCTGCAAGGCAAATTTAGGCTTGGGTCTTAGGTACCCAACTCATGTTGGGTCCTACAAGGTTGGTTACAATAGTCTTAGGGACCCAAATGCAAGTTTTGTCTCCCTTACATTTGGCCCCTAACTTCTTCGCAATTACCTTCTTACCCTTTCTACAAATAGCAAAGGAAACATTGCAAGCATAATAAATTGTAGATGGTTCATTCATTACTTTCCTAGGAACATGAACAACATTTTTTCTAGGCATAGCATTTTTCCAAGCAACATTTCTATCATGCATAATAGAAGAACTAGAAGCAACCATGGCATGAGAATCAAAAGCATCATAACTTCTAAAAGCATTCCTAGAATGTCTCCTATCATGATACATGAAAGCATGGTTCTTATGAGCACTACTAGCCATAGGGGCCTTCCCTTTCTCCTTGGCGGAGATGGAAGCCTTATGGCTTGTTAAGTTCTTGACTTCCCTCTTGAAGCCAAGACCATCCTTGATTGAGGGGTGTCTACCAATCATATAGGCATCCCTTGCAAATTTTATTTTATCAATTTCACTCTTGCTAGTCTTAAGTTGGGCATTAAGACTAGCCAATTCATCATTCAGTTTAGAAATTGAAACTAGGTGATCACTACAAGCATCAACATCAAAATCTTTACACCTATTACAAATTGTAACATGTTCTACACAAGATGTTGATTTATTTGCTATTTCTAACTTAGCATTCAAATCATCATTTATGCTTTTTAAGCTAGAAATAGAGTCATGGCATGTAGACAATTCACTAGAAAGCATTTCATTCCTTTTAATTTCTAAAGCAAGGGATTTTTGTGCCTCTACAAACTTATCATGTTCTTCATACAACAAATCCTCTTGCTTTTCTAATAACCTATTTTTATCATTCAAGGCATCAATTAATTCATTAATTTTATCATCCTTGGTTCTATCTAGGCCCTTGAATAAACATGAATAATCTATTTCATCATCATCACTAGACTCGTCCTCACTTGAAGAAGCATAAGTAGTATTTTGAGTACATACCTTCTTCTCCTTCGCCATGAGGCATGTGTGACGCTCGTTTGGAAAGAGGGCTGATTTGTTGAAGGCGGTGGCGGCGAGTCCTTCGTTGTCGGAGTCGGACGACGAACAATCCGAGTCCCACTCCTTGCCAAGGTGTGCCTCGCCCTTAGCCTTCTTGTAAGCTTTCTTCTTTTCCCTTTTCTTCCCTTGTTCCTGGTCACTATCATTATTGGGACAATTAGCGATAAAATGACCAATCTTACCACACTTGAAGCATGAGCGCTTCCCCTTTGTCTTGGTCTTGCTTGGCTGCCCCTTGCGACCCTTCAGCGCCGTCTTGAAGCGTTTGATGATGAGGGCCATCTCTTCATCATTGAGTCCAGCCACCTCAACTTGTGCCACCTTGCTAGGTAGCGCCTCCTTGCTACTCGTTGCCTTGAGAGCAATGGGTTGAGGCTCATTGATTGGACCATTCAACGTGTCGTCCACGTATCTCGCCTCCTTGATCATCATTCGCCCGCTTACGAACTTCCCAAGAACTTCTTCGGGCGACATCTTGGTGTACCTAGGATTTTCACGAATATTGTTCACCAGATGTGGATCAAGCACAGTAAAAGACCTTAGCATTAGGCGAACGACGTCGTGGTCCATCCATCGCGTGCTTCCGTAGCTCCTTATCTTGTTGATGAGGGTCTTGAGCCGGTTGTATGTTTGGGTTGGCTCCTCTCCCCTTATCATTGCAAATCTCCCAAGCAAGCCCTCCACCAACTCCATCTTGGTGAGCATGGTGACGTCGTTCCCCTCATGTGAGATCCTGAGGGTGTCCCAGATCTGCTTGGCATTGTCCAAGCCGATCACCTTATTGTACTCTTCCCTGCACAAAGATGCTAGAAGGACAGTAGTAGCTTGTGCATTTTTATGGATTTGTTCATTTATAAACATGGGACTATCCTAGCTATCAAATTTCATTCCACTCTCTACAATCTCCCATATGCTTGGATGGAGAGAGAACAAGTGACTACGCATTTTGTGGCTCCAAAATCCGTAGTCCTCCCCATCAAAGTGTTGAGACTTGCCGAGAGGAATGGAAAGAAAATGTGCATTTGAACTATAAGGAATACGAGAATAATCGAAAGAGAAGTTTGAGTTAACCGTCTTCTTTTTCTCGTAGTCGTTGTCGTCGTCCTTTTGGGAAGAAGTGGATTCGTCGCTGTCGTCGTAGTAGACGATCTCCTTGATGCGCCTCGTCTTCTTCTTCCCATCTTTTCGTTTGTGGCCCGAGCCCGAGTCGGTAGGCTTGTCGTCTTTCGGCTCGTTGACGAAGGACTCCTTCTCTTTATCATTGATCACAATTACCTTCCCCTTAGGATCCATCTCTTCAGGCGATTAGTCCCTTTCTTGAAGAGAACGACTCTGATACCAATTGAGAGCACCTAGAGGGGGGGTGAATAGGTGATCCTGTAAAACTTGAGACTTAATGCCACAAAACTTGATTAGGCGTTAGCACAATAATGCCAAGTGGCTTAGAGAAGAGTCTTAGCAAAACACAACAACCACAAGAGGATCAACACAGATAGACACAGTGGTTTGTCCCGTGGTTCGGCCAAGTACAAAACTTGCCTACTCCACGTTGTGGCGTCCCAACGGATGAGGGTTGCAATCAACCCCTCTCAAGCGGTCCAAAGACCCACTTGAATACCACAGTGTTTTGCTTAGCTTTACTATATCCCGCTTGCGAGGAATCTCCACAACTTGGAGTCTCTCGCCCTTACAAAGAAGTTCACAAAGAAGCACGGAGTAAGGGAGGGATGAGCAACTCACACAAGACACAAAAATCACAGCAAATACGCACACACAAGACCCATACTTGAGCTCAAAAGTCTATCACGAGGTTCTCACTAGAACGGAGCTCAAATCACTAAGAATGTCGAACAAGCGCGCAAGAATGAAGTGTGAGTGATCAACAATGCTCTAAGGATGCTTGGTGTGCTCCTCCATGCGCCTAGGGGCCCCTTTTATAGCCCCAAGGCAGCTAGGAGCCGTTGAGAGCATTCCAGGAAGGCAGATCTTGCCTTTTGTCGCCTGGCGCACCGGACAGTCCGGTGCACTACCGGACACTGTCCGGTGCAGATTTCTTTCCTTATTTGGCGAAACCGACCGTTGAAGATGTGACGGAACCACCCAAGTCATTAGGCCCACCTACAGTTGTCCTTGTCCAACAGACATCAGACAACCCTGTAGATGTTCCTGAATCACTTGACAAGTTCGGTATCTTTTCTCCTACCTTTCCAGGAACGTTTCACCCGTCTGACAGACAATATGTTCATCGGAGATGCGGAAATGCGGAAGTGATTACATAAACTTACATTTATTTAAAAAGTAAGAGTAAGTCATTTATTACAGACCAGTGTATAAAGCGAGTGCTGAAAAAGTATTATTACAATACCTGGGAGGCAAAAACTCCTCCCATTAAGTTCTTTACATAGAAGTTTTTAAGGAGGACTCGGTCCTCCAGCAGCTTCATTCTTGATTGTCCTCATTTTTCACCACCTTGGTACAAAAACAACAAAAGTTTGTTGTCTCCTCACCTAAAAACAACGGGGGAATAAACCCTGAGTATGGAATTACTCAGCAAGTCTTACCCGACTAAAGAAAAGACTCTCAAGGATATGCTGGTTATATGGGAGTCAAGGTAAGGCCTTTCAATAATCAAAGACTCTGTTTGCAGAATTGCTTACTAAAGTGGATCCTTAAAATCCAATTTTATTGCCAGGTTAAGTAAAATTACCTGCAGCTAGAGTTCTTTCTACCCTAGTTCAATCACTTGACCTGCACTAGCCCATTTCTTATCAACCCTTCATCTTCACTGGATTGCTACGTGTAAGTCAGTGGCCAAGTCTCCATAACCGCGGAGGTACGGCGATCCGAATCGATTATACTCAGCTGAGGATCTCCGATCACACGACATATGTAGCACTTAACCCTTGCATATGTCAACCCGTCACCGGGTTTCTTAAGACCAGATCAGGTTCACGCAAATCGAGAGCACAGATACACCACCGTCCAGCCTCTTGCCACGGAGGGTACACACTACTCTCGCCACCGCTCCACGCCCATTTCGTGTTATCTTATTCTGGCCTTAGTCTGCCCGAGGCAAAGCTTACCCATGACGAGGCATGTGACCAGTTAAAGGGTCCTCGGTCAGCAGGCCTACATCGACAAGGTCCTTAATCGACTCAGACGGAGACACTACACCGAGACACTCTTCTCGTGCAAGTCACCCGCCCAGTCTTAGCTTAATCATTTAACCCCAAAGGTTGGTACCTGGCAGAGGTACATCTTTTCCGATGTTGGACCCATCATGGCCATGATGGATCCACCATCAAGTTTTGTTATCAAAAACATCCCAACCACTTTTTCCACATCATCTTTTGTAAAAACAAAACATTTTGTTTTACTAAAGCAATGCTAAGCATCAAAAATCTTTTGTAAAACAGGTGATCAAGGAAGGTAATCAAATTCAAGGAAGGTAATGCAGGAATTGATTTAGCAATCAACTCCTATCACCTAATGCATCAAGTAAGTGAAAAAGGTTTGTAAAACACAAGGAGGTGGCAAATGCACCGGGGCTTGCCTTTGTTTATGGGTGAGTCAGGCTCGGATCCACAAATATCGAAGTAGAAACAATTCTCAGCCTGAGTTTCCAAAGGCGGTGGTACTTGCTCTTCAGTGGCTTCCACTTCTTCCTCGTGTTCTAATCATAACCATACATATGTATATAAGAATGAATGCCATGTAATGCTCATGAGAGTGCAAAGATAATACAAATTTATTATCTAAGTCTTGAATACAACATTCTTTCATGGAACTCCGAGAACTTAGGGTTTCCGGAGTCAGTAAAGGAGTTCACAGGGCAGGGGTGGGGGTTTTGGGATTCTATGTATCAAACAAGGTCCAAATCAACCCAAACTCTACCCAAGGCTTCTAAATAATATGAGGAACTCATATAAAAAGTTTGAGTATTTTTGGGATTACCATTTATCTTTTAAAAATCCAGAACTAGTATTTTAAGCTATTTTAAATGTTCTAAAATTCCCTATTTAAACTAAAAATCATAAAACTATTTTTATAAAATACTAGGGAAAATAAGAAGTCTAGGAAAATTGGTTTCACAATTTTAGGATTTTTCTACCATTTTCTATAATTGTTTTGGCTCTGGAATAAAAAGAAAAGGAAAAACTGGTGAATAGTACTGGGCTGATTTCAGCCCAGCGGCTCAGTCCAGAGGGGAAAGGCGCCCGCGCGCGCGCCCTCGCTGGCGGCCTTGCGGAAAGGCCCTCGGTGTTTTCACTAACTGGGGATGGGTCCTTCTACTGTTTAACACAGTCACTGACACTTTGCAGAAGAGTCCCTGAGGTTCTATTCCTTCACCGCGCCAAGTCCCTGACGACGGTGAGCACGGCCGAGCTCCGGCGAGCTCGCGCACCGGCCAAATCGCACCAAGACCGGCGCCCTGCTTCGGCCTAAACCAAATTCACGCCCCAATCAGCGTTTCCCCTAAGTCAATTGCATGAACGGCGACCCTAATCTCCCTGGCCACGGTGATCGCGTGGATGATTCAAAGAACAACGCGTTCCCGACGGTCAGTGGAACCCTAGTCCAATTGGATGGGTTAGCAAGCATCGTAGGCATGTGAGAAAGCTTAAACGAGGGAGAGGGAGGGTTGGACTGACCGAGAAGGGAGCTGGCGCGTTGAGGTCGGTTTCGGGTGGCGGAAAAATTGATTTGGGGGAAGTTGGAAATTGGGACTCACTGGCGATCGACTGAGGATGATTCTTGGTGGCTGGGTGCTAGATGACTTAGCGGAGCTGGTGGAGGGCTCAATTTATAGGGAGAGCGGGCGGTGGCCGGGAATTTTAACGGCGACGTGCGGCGGTCGAAGATAAGGAAGAACCGTGGCGCAGTGGATTCATGTCCACAGTCGTGGCGAGCTCACCGGCGATGGTTTGACGGCTGTAAGGAGCCACGACGACACGGTGGAAAGCAAAGCCACGCGGCGCAAGGCTGGGAGGCGGTGGCTCACCGGCGAGCTAATCCGCTTCAGCCGCAAAACGGAAAGGACAGCCACGGTGAGTCACCGGAGTTATCCCCAGGGGGTGGCTTTTACCTGGTGGCCCTATCGGGTCATCGGCGACGCAAATCCTACAGCGGTGGCGTGAATCACGGAGAGGGGCAATCAACAGCGACGGCCACTGGCGACGAGCAAGGGATGGGATCTTTTTCAGTTTAGCATTTATTGTACCATGGCGTCCCATTTCAGTTAACCTGACAGAGCAACTTGGAGCAGGATTTACTCTCAATTTCCAATGACAACTCCTCCCAAGCTCTGCAGCAAAATTGTAGAGCTATAAACCAGCAATAATTCGACTATAGGGCTTGAACTCATTTGAGCACTAGATCAAGGTTGAATTCATACTCAAAGTTGGCTCTGTTACACCGAACATCTGAATTTCAGAGGGGAACCAGCCTGACAACCAAACTTTACGCTTAATTATCTCCAATATTTTCTTAACAACTATGCTCACACTCTTAAGCAAAGTTGTTCTCCTATGATTGGGCTACAACCTTGATGTGGTTACCTAGGGCAAAATCTCTTTTGTTTAGAAGTTACAAGGTCACAAAGATGAGCACAATACACTGAAATTCAGATTTAGTCAAAAGAGTTCAAATGTGGCTCTTTTGCAAATAAGTCCAAAACTTAGGGTTTGGCTTGCAAATCATCCTAAATGTGAACCATGTGACTTTATATATTTAAACATAGTAGTTTTTACACTTTGGTCCAAATCTGCACTATTTTTGCACATAGGCCCCTGGGGTTTGTATTTAGGGTTTTTCCAGGGTTCAAATGGGGGTTTTTGGTATCTCAGGGGTATAAATGTGATCCAACTTTATTTTTGGGGACATTTTATGACTATTTCCCTAAAGCCTTTAGGTTTTCTCAATTTGGGTTAGGTCTTACCCCTTTAATCCCTATTTAGGGTTAAGTTCCCTATCCAGGGTTCTATTTGCAAAATACCCAAAACAATACAACTTGTTTGAAATTTTTACCTAGTGAATGCACTCTAGTTGTGTCAAACATATGCAATGCCAATATTTATGATGACATGCTCAAGTTTTAGTTACAGTAACACCGAGGGTGTTACATCCTTCCCCCCATAAAAGAATCTCGTCCCGAGATTAAAAGTCCTAGGGTGAGTAATGGAAAAGGAAATGTGTCACATTTTTATTCCCTTATTTCTGGTACAAGGCAGGGGTGGTGTGGGGGTTCACTCCTTTATTACAATAACTATACACACTTTATAAATTACATGAGGCTAGAAAGCCTGGGAAATTCTTATCTAAAAAGTCTTGAGTTTCCCATGTAGCCTCTTCTTCAGAATATTGGTTCCACTGTATCTTATAGAACTTGAGAGTTTTGCTCCGGGTAACCCTGTCCTTTTGATCCAAGACTCGAATAGGGTGCTCAGAGTATGTCAAGTCCGGTTCAAGGACAACATCTGTTACTTCAATGGTTCGATCGGGGACCCGAAGACACTTCTTTAATTGCGACACATGGAACACATTATGGATAGCAGATAGAATTTCGGGGAGCTGCAGTCGATACGCCACTGGCCCACATTGCTCAAGTACCGGGAATGGACCAATGTACCTGGGTGCAAGCTTCCCTTTAACCCCGAAACGCAATACCCCCTTCATTGGTGAAACCTTCAGGTAGACATAGTCCCCTTCATGAAAATACAAGGGCATTCGCCGTTTGTCTGCATAACCCTTCTGACGAGCTTGTGCTTTCTTCATATTGAATAATTTTCTGAACCTTTTCCTCGGCCTCCTTCACTATATCAGGCCTAAAGAAGTACCTTTCTCCAGGTTCAGACCAATTTAGCGGAGTTCGACATCATCGCCCATATAAAGCTTCAAAAGGTGCCATCTTGATACTTTCTTGATAGCTATTATTATATGAAAACTCTGCCAAAGGCAAACATTCATCCCATTTCGGTGAGAAGTCCAGAACACATGCTCGCAACATATCTTAGAGTACTTGATTAATCCTCTCAGTCTGTCCACTGGTTTGTGGATGATATGCCGAACTATGGAGCAACTTAGTACCCAAGGATTTGTGAAGTGCTTCCCAAAACTTGGCTACAAATTGAGGTCCACGATCCGACACTATGGTCTTCAGAACACCATGCAAACTAAGAATACGAGCAATGTACAATTGGGCATAGACAGTAACCGGGTGATCTGTCTTGACCGGCAGAAAGTGAGCAATCTTTGTAAGCCGATCAATTATAACCCAGATAGAATCATACCCTTTTGCAGTCCTGGGCAATCCCACGATAAAGTCCATACTTATGTCTTCCCATTTCCATGTTGGGATCGGCAAAGATTGTAATGGACCAGCAGTTTTCATGTGTATGGCCTTGACACGTCTGCAAGTGTCACACTTAGCCACATAGCGTGCAATTTCAATTTTCATCTTCGTCCACCAGTAGTGCTGCTTTAGATCATGATACATCTTAGTGCTTCCCGGATGAATAGAATAGCGACTAAGATGCGCTTCATCTAAGATTTGTTGGCGGAGTTCTTCATTCTTTGGCACTACTATGCGGTTATTAAACCATATCACACCTTGATCGTCTTCTTTGAAACATTTGGCTGTTCCAGCCTTTATCTTCTCCCGTATGTGCTTCATACCCGCATTATCCCTTTGAGCATCAATTATCCTTTGGAAGATGATTGACTCAAGCTTTAGCTGATTGAGGGTTCCTTGTTGGACCATCCCCAGGTTTAGCTTTTCCATCTCTTGACATAAGGTATTGTCAGAGGTCTTCAGCATAAGACAGTGGCAGGAAACCTTACGGCTCAGTGCATCTGCCACAACATTGGCTTTGCCTGGGTGATAATGAATTGCTAGTTCATAGTCCTTAATAAGCTCAAGCCATCGCCTTTGTCTCATATTCAATTCTGACTGGGTGAAGATATACTTCAAGCTTTTATGATCTGCATAAATGTGATAGATATTTCCCAGCAGATAATGACGCCAAATCTTCAGGGCATGAACCACAGCAGCTAGCTCCAGATCATGAGTTGGGTAATGCTCCTCATGTCGGCGCAACTGCCTTGAAGCATATGCAATTATTCGGCCTTCTTGCATTAGTACACAGCAGAGTCCACTGCCTCATGCATCACAATATACATCAAAAGGCTTGGTGATGTCCGGTTGAGCCAACACCGGAGCAGTGGTTAATAATGCCTTCAATTGTTCAAAAGCTTCATTACACTTAGAAGACCAATTAAATTTACTATCATTCTTCAATAAACTTGTGATTGGCTTCACAAGCTTAGAAAAATCTGGTATGAATCTGCGATAATATCCAGCTAGTCCAAGAAAACTCCGGACTTGGTGAACAGTGGTTGGGGGTTTCCACTCCAGAATATCCTTGACTTTGCTAGGATCTACCGCAATTCCCTTGGCAGATAACACATGCCCCAAAAATTGAATTTCCTCTAGCCAGAACGCGCACTTGCTGAACTTGGCATACAACTGATGTTCCCTCAAGCGCGTCAATACAATCCGCAAATGTTGAGCATGCTCCTCTTCATTTTTGGAATATATCAAGATATCGTCGATGAAGACCACCACAAACTTGTCCACCTCGGGCATGAACACCGAGTTCATCAAATAAGTGAAATGGACAGGAGCATTTGTTAGTCCGAAGGACATTACCAAATATTCAAATAAACCATACCGCGTAGTAAACGCGGTCTTCGGTATATCCTCGGGCCGAATACGGATTTGGTGATAGCCCGACCTGAGATCGATCTTGGAGAATACCCTTGCTCCAGTTAGTTGATCAAATAAGATGTCGATCCTCGGAAGAGGGTACTTGTTCTTGATAGTGACCTCATTCAGGGGTCGATAATCCACGCACATTCGTAAGGTTTGATCCTTCTTCTTAACAAAAATGGCGGGGCAACCCCATGGAGACAAGCTTGGCCGGATGAATCCTTTATTCAGTAGATCTTGTAATTGAATCTTCAATTCTGCCAACTCATTAGGAGGCATGCGGTACGATCTTCGAGAAATGGGACCCGTACCGGGCTTTAACTCAATTACAAATTCTACATCTCTCTCAGGTGGCAGTCCAGGCAAATCTTCCGGAAATACATCTGGAAACTCACATACTACCGGAATATCCTTGATCTCCGGTACAATGGCTTCATATATTCTACCAGAAGCTTTGGCTGGATTGGTTACGGGGATGGACAAAAGAATCTCTTCTTGATTATAGCTCAACTTGACGGTTCTCAGCTCAGTGTTGAGAATTGCCTTATATTGGGTTAACCAATTCATACCCAAAATTACATCTATATCCTGGCCTTTCAGAACAATCATGTTAGCAGGAAAGTTCCGTCCGGCCATTGTTACTGGCACTTGATAGGCCACTTCTCTAGTAAAAATTTGTCCCCCAGGTGAATGAATTTTAAACCCTTCTTTTGATTCATGGCATGAAATGTGATGTTGCTCCACAAATTTCTTGCTAATAAATGTATGCGAAGCACCAGAATCAAAAAGAATAATTGCAGGGTGACTGGCCACGAGAAACATACCCATCATCACCGGTTCACCTTCCGGTGTAGTGGCCACTTGAGTATAGTATATCCGCCCCGATTTCTTCGTATTCTTCCCCACATTGTTTCCCTTGGACTGAGCTGATTTCCCAGATCCTTGCTGATTATTTGATTGACTCTGCTTGGGATATGGACAATCCTTGATGAAATGCCCAGACTTGCCACAATTGAAACACCCGGTTGAAGAGCTGGGCAAAGCAGGGAATCGAGTGCCCGGGGCACCCGGCTGACTAGGGGTAGTGGGGGCATTATTGGGACGAATGATTATTGGCTGCTTGAAAGGGAATGAGGGTGGACGAGAAAAAGAGCGATTTTGGCTAGAAGGCCGGATCACAAACCGTTGCCTTTTTTGCCTGGCCCTGATTAGACTTCTCATCTCCAAATCCCTTGTTTTTCCCGGAACCTGCATATTTTGCTTCAACAGATAGGGCTGTGCTGACAGCCTTTCCATACGTAAGATCTATGCAGGCGGCCATTTTTCTCTGCAATCGATCATTTAGACCTCTCATAAAGCAATTCTTCTTTTTTAAATCAGTGTTCACCTGATCGATTGCATATTGCGACAGGTGATTGAACTTATTGAGATACTGATTGACAGTATCTCCTCCTTGTTTTAGCTTCATGAACTCTTCTTGCTTCATATGAAGAACACCCTCCGGGATATAGTGTTCACGGAAGGCCACTTTAAATTCTTCCCATGTTACTTGATGGTTAGCAGGTTGAATAGCCACGAAATTTCCCCACCAGGTGCTGGCAGGGCCACGCAGTTGTTGCGCTGCGAATAAAGGCTTCTGTGTCTCTGAACAGCGTAGAAGACCAAATTTTTGCTCAATAACCTGTATCCATTCATCTGCTTCCAACGGGTCCTCAGCCTTGACAAATAGTGATGGACGGGTTTTAGAGAAATCCAAATATGTGGTTTCACGGGGGCCCTATTGATAACCCCTTCCACCCTGCTGCTGGAATTGTTGGCCCGCCATTTCTCTCAGAAAGCGGGTATTGTCTGCAGTTGCGTTCACCAAGGCGGCAATCACCTCGGCCAATGTGGGAGGAACCGGAGGTGGATTTGGGGTAACCTCCCTCCCCCCAGAAGTTCCTGCTACATCCTGTCCTCGAGTCCTGGTAGGCATCTGAGGCAAAGAACATTTAAAATAAATATAATATGCCAGAGAAACCTTCCATTTTACATTACTATCAAGAGTAATGATACAGACTCGATGTTATACAACAGGATACATTACCCATTATACAATAGTTCAACCTATTATACAGCATACTACTTCTATTTCTAGAACTACACTACTACTCCTGCTTCTGGTTGCTCTTGGCAGCTTTGTCGTCAGGTGTGGGAGACCATTCATTGACCAGCCTCATAGAAGGAGGGGTCCTAAAAAGGTCTAACTCACCACCAAGTGCTTCTCCCGCAACATGCGAGGGTCCGGCTTCCGACCTGACAGAATCCACAGGGGCATTTGGGTGTAATTGCGAATACAGTACATGAACTTCCTCATGTAAAGTATTGCAATACGCCTGCAAGTTGTCAATAGCAGTGCTTAGTTCTTCGACTCGGGCTCGAGCCTTTGCTTCCTTAGCCCAGGCTACTGAACGAGACTGTACCGCCCAATCAAGCGCCAAATCCCGATCAGCAAGTTAATCTTGCAGGCTGCGGATGTAACTTCTTAATTCATTTATTCGGTCGCCATCCGCGACCCATAAATTGGTCCTGCGTTGCAATTCTGTTTGAAGCTGATTCACTTGAGCTTCAAGCTCTCCAATCGGATCATTGCTTCCGCTACTGCTATCCTCTTCCCGTGGGGCAAGTTGGTGTCAAGGTACACCGATAGGCCCAGTATGCTTTCGCGCAGTTTTCCTTGTACGCGGCGGCATTTTCTAAGGGGGAAAAATTTATTAGTATAATTCTTAGCATGATGCATGAATAATTACAGAATCAACCTTAGTTGATTCAACCTTCTATACATTGCACTCTTCCTATCTGGTCTTTGAAATAAACTCTTCAGAGATGCTTAGGTAAGAAGAGAAGAAATTTTCTAGATAAGTTTAAGAAAATCTTTTTGAAGATGCTACATAATATCTGCCAAGAAGGGCTACGCTCCGATACTAGCTATGACGGAACCTCCCAAGTCATTAGGCCCACCTACAGTTGTCCTTGTCCAATAGACATCAGACAACCCTATAGATGTTCCTGAATCACTTGACAAGTTCGGTATCTTTTCTCCTACCTTTCCAGGAACGTTTCACCCGTCTGACAGACAATATGTTCATCGGAGATGCGGAAATGTGGAAGTGATTACATAAACTTACATTTATTTAAAAAGTAAGAGTAAGTCATTTATTACAGACCAGTGTATAAAGCGAGTGCTGAAAAAGTATTATTACAATACCTGGGAGGCAAAAACTCCTCCCATTAAGTTCTTTACATAGAAGTTTTTAAGGAGGACTCGGTCCTCCAGCAGCTTCATTCTTGATTGTCCTCATTTTTCACCACCTTGGTACAAAAACAACAAAAGTTTGTTGTCTCCTCACCTAAAAACAACGGGGGAATAAACCCTGAGTATGGAATTACTCAGCAAGTCTTACCCGACTAAAGAAAAGACTCTCAAGGATATGCTGGTTATATGGGAGTCAAGGTAAGGCCTTTCAATAATCAAAGACTCTGTTTGCAGAATTGCTTACTAAAGTGGATCCTTAAAATCCAATTTTATTGCCAGGTTAAGTAAAATTACCTGCAGCTAGAGTTCTTTCTACCCTAGTTCAATCACTTGACCTGCACTAGCCCATTTCTTATCAACCCTTCATCTTCACTGGATTGCTACGTGTAAGTCAGTGGCCAAGTCTCCATAACCGCGGAGGTACGGTGATCCGAATCGATTATACTCAGCTGAGAATCTCCGATCACACGAAATATGTAGCACTTAACCCTTGCATATGTCAACCTGCCACCGGGTTTCTTAAGACCAGATTAGGTTCACGCAAATCGAGAGCACAGATACACCACCGTCCAGCCTCTTGCCACGGAGGGTACACGCTACTCTCGCCACCGCTCCACGCCCATTTCGTGTTATCTTATTCTGGCCTTAGTCTGCCCGAGGCAAAGCTTACCCATGACGAGGCATGTGACCAGTTAAAGGGTCCTCGGTCAGCAGGCCTACATCGACAAGGTCCTTAATCGACTCAGACGGAGACACTACACCGAGACTCTCTTCTCGTGCAAGTCACCCGCCCGGTCTCAGCTTAATCATTTAACCCCAAAGGTTGGTACCTGGCAGAGGTACATCTTTTCCGATGTTGGACCCATCATGGCCATGATGGATCCACCATCAAGTTTTGTTTTGAAAAACATCCCAACCACTTTTGCCACATCATCTTTTGTAAAAACAAAACATTTTGTTTTACTAAAGCAATGCTAAGCATCAAAAATCTTTTGTAAAACAGGTGATCAAGGAAGGTAATCAAATTCAAGGAAGGTAATGCAGGAATTGTTTTAGCAATCAACTCCAATCACCTAATGCATCAAGTAAGTGAAAAAGGTTGTAAAACACAATGAGGTGGCAAATGCACCGGGGCTTGCCTTTGTTTATGGGTGAGTCAGGCTCGGATCCACAAATATCGAAGTAGAAACAATTCTCAGCCTGAGTTTCCAAAGGCGGTGGTACTTGCTCTTTGAAAGGGAATTAGGCTTACACCTAGTTCCTAATTATTTTTGGTGGTTGAATTGCCCAACACAAATATTGGACTAACTGGTTTGCTCTAGTATATAAGTTATACAGGTGCCAAAGGATTCACACTTAGCCAATAAAAAGACCAAGTATTGGGTTCAAACAAAGGAGCAAGAACCAACCGAAGGCACCTCTGGTCTGGCGCACCGGACTGTCCGGTGTGCCACCGGACATGTCCGGTGCATCAGAGGACTCCGACTTCAAACTCTTCATCTTCGGGAATTCTCGGAAGCCGGCACGCTATAATTCACCGGACTGTCCGGTGTACACCGGACAGTGTCCGGTGCTCCATGGATGAGCGGCCTCGCGAACTCGGCAGCCTCGGGAATTCTCTTCGGGTGCTCCGCTATAATTCACCGGACTGTCCGGTGTACACCGGACTGTCCGGTGTGACAGCGGGGCAACGGCTACTTCGGCGCCAACGGTCACCTGCCGGCGCATTAAATGCGCGCCAGAGCGCGCAGAAGTCAGGCACGCGCGTCATGTGCCACCGGACACTCTACAGTACATGTCCGGTGAGCCACCAGACATCCAGGCAGGCCCAGCAGTCAGAGCTCCAACGGTCAGAACCCTAACGGTCGGGTGACGTGGCTGTCGCACCGGACATGTCCGGTGTGCACCGGACTGTCCGGTGCACCATACGACAGACAGCCCTCACCAACGGCTAGATTTTGGTTGAAGGCTATAAATACCACCCCAACCTGCCACTTCAATGTGTGGGAGCCCAAGCAACATTCCAAGTCATCTAGTTGACATACTCAAGCCCTCCCAACCACATATATTCATTGATCCATCCTATACACAAGATTTAGACCACTACAACCAACACAAGTGCCACAAAAGAGAGAGCAAGCAAAAGAGAGCTACTCATTTGAGTTTAGCACTAGTGCCTTGTGAGATTCATCGAGAGATAGTGTGTGCTTCATCTTTGTGTTCATTTGCGCGTGGAGTTTTGACTCCCATTGAACTTCCTCCAAAGTTTTGGAGGCTTGTAAAAGCTAGCAAGAGACACCAAAGATTGTGGTGGTCCTTGTGGGATCGAGAGTGATCCTTGAGAAGAAGAAGAGCTCACCGATCCTTGTGTGATCGGGGGAGAGAGGGAAAGGGTTGAAAAAGACCCGTCCTTAAGTGGACTCCTCAACGGGGACTAGGCCTTTGAGGGCCGAACCTCGGTAAAACAAATCACCCGTGTCCATTGAGTTTATTGCTTGTGATTTGTTTGTGTTCCCTTGCTCTAAGTTTTCTTGCATCTTTATTTGCTAATATCATTTGGTGTTGCTTCAAGTTAAATTCCCATTTAGCGAAGCAACACGTTGCAAGAAAGAACTTATCCTAGTGCTCTTCTCATCTAAGGCTTCTTGCTTTGTTATTCTATAACTTACTAATTGTATTGATTTATCACTTCCGCATTATTTAGCAATACTCTCTTCAAGCAAAAACTTAGTTTATATTCTCCGATATTTGTATATCTTGTTCTAACCACTAATCAAGGGATCTAGTTGGGGGATAAAGTTTTAATTTTCAGGTTTCGCCTATTCACCCCCCCTCTAGGCGACTTTCAATTGGTATCGGAGCAAGGCACTTCATCTTGAGTCTAACAACTCGAAGTGATGGCTCGTAGAAGATCCCAAAAGAACAAGAAGACTCCTCCATCGAACATAACTCAAAAGGAGGTAACTCTTGAAATATTATTTGATGATTGTTCCAATTATGATTCATGGTCTACTAGTATGATAAATGCTTTTAGAACCATAGATCCACGATTAGAACAAATTATAGTCAAGAGTGTTTTTCCCTCTAATTTCAATGGAGAAATTAATTCTGAGGAGGATCAAAGATGTTATCGCTTAAACTATCTAGCTTTTGACATCTTAACTAATTCTCTTAGTAGAGAAGATTATCATGCCTTCATATCAAACTATGACAAATCTATCCATGATGCGCATGATATTTGGACTAGAATTAAAAATAAATTTGATGAGTCCAAACATGATAGTTCATTTGATGCTTCTACTTCCTTTAGTCTTTGCGATACTAACCCTTGCAAGGAAGAAGAAGAAAATGAACGGTGGAGACCAAACGATGAATCCACCTCTCCAAAAGGTTTGTCTTCCCATTTCGATTCCCACATATGTTGTGTGCCTAATGAAAATAATAGCGGAAGGACAAATGATGATGAGGAGGAAGAAAGAAGCTTCTTGCATCTCTATGCTCGCCTAAGCCAAGAAGATAAGGCGGTCATGCTCAAACTTCTAGAAAGAGCAAGAGAGCAAAGCGAAGCTCGTCAAAGGCTAGAAGATATTCTCTCCATGAAAATGCTACACTTTGACGAGTTGACTAAAGAACATGAGGAGCTAAAGTGCTCTCATGTTGATTTGGTCCAAAGGTATGAAACTGTTTCAATTGAGCATGATAACGTTTTACATTGTATCGCTCAATTAGTAAATAGGAATACCTTGCTTAAGGACCAAGTAGAAAAGCTAAAAGTTGAAAATCTAGCTTTTCAAGATAAATATGATATGCTTCTATGTTCTCATGAAAATCTTATGGATGATCATATCATATTAAACATTGCTCATGAGGTTGTGATAGAAAACTTAAAATCCCAACAACCTCACTCATGCACATGTATTCAAATTAATACTATATTACCATGTGCTAATGCTTGTTTGTCGACAAGCATATCTTCTTTTGAGCTAGAACTTGCAGGAACAAAAGATGATACATATCAAAAGCTCAAAGAAGAGAATGAGAGGCTAAAGATGAGCTTGACACAACTAAAAGGGAAATGCATTGCCCAACCTTCTCAAGATAACCGTGATCACATGGTGAAGAAGCTTGAGACGGGAACAACCGTGGCATGCACTACATCCCTTGAAGAAAATGTCAAGGATTTGAGGATTGCCAAGAGGAAGAAACAAAAGATGAAATTCAACACCTCCTCCAAAAGCCTCAACCACGCCTCCACAAAAGGTAACATCCAAGGTAATGATCAAGCCACACTTCACATTAAGATGTGTAGTGAATGCTTTGAAGAGGGGCACTTGATTAGGTCATGTCCCTACATTAAAAATGGCTTGGTCATTAACAAGGATGATAGACTTTGTTTTAAATGCTCCAAGAAGGGACACTTGCTTAGATCTTGTCCCCATTTAAAACAAAAAGGCATAGGGTTAGAAAATAAAGTTTTTACTAACCATGTAGCAAGCAACAAACAAGAAAAACGTCTATGCTACACTTGCCGAAAGAAGGGACATAAATGCAAGGATTGTCCCATTGGTAACAATTCCACTCCTAGCTTGTCAATTAATTCTTATGTAACTAGGCAACCCAAAATTGCAACTTGTGCTAGAAAGGTAATGAGTTTACCTAGGGCTAACACAAAGGACTTTTGGGTTCCTAGATCTTTGTTGACTAACCGTGATGGACCCATCAAGCGATGGGTACCAAAATATGCTTGACAAGCTTTGCAGGAAAAGGAGATGATATGAAGCCTTGGGGTGCTTGAGAGAGTTCATTCGACTCTTATCAACTCAAGCTATCAATCATCAAATGATCTATATACATGATTGACCCAAGGTTATTTTTTAAATTGCTATGTCTTAAACTCATATCATCTCGAGGAAGATATTATATGTTGTAGGAAGTGAAGAGATATCATATGCGAAAAATCAAAGCCTACAACATGGAGGAAAGCCAAAGGATGGTAACACTTATCTTTTAAGTGCAAGTATTTTAGAATATCATTTCTTATGTGTCTTGTGTAGTCACATAGAAAAATTGAAGCACTTCAAATGCCTTTAAATTTATATTACCATTCTTTGAAGAATTTCCTATCATATGGTAGATTGCATACTCATCATTTCCATCCTATGGCAATCTACATGCTTTAAATTGTTGAAAGTACCACATGGCATGTTTTTCGCTAAGTTATTCTATTATTGCCATGTTTCTAGATATAGAGAGATTTTTCAAGTTCCTAAAAGAACAAGGTGTTATGTAAGGAATTCAAATCCTTAGGACACTTATTAAAGGAAAACTCTCTCTATAACTAGATTAGTGAGACTATTGATTTTATTTAAGTAACCCAAAGTAGTCTCACTTGTAGAGAATAAGTTTCTCTTTGGAAGCGTGTAATCTAACATGAAAAGAAAAATCAATCCAATGTTTTATGATGTATTCTTACTTGCTCAAATTGGATATGATTCTTTCCATTAATCGCTTTCCAAATCATGAATTAGGTTTACTCCTATAATCTCAAAGGATTATTTATGCTTGTTTTATGAGTTAAAATTGAGCTTAACATCATCTATGAATAATCTAGTTCTTGCTATAAAGTTTCCATGTTTTAGTAATCTAGCCTTTCATTCCCTATCAAAAATGGCTACAAAATGGAAACTAGTGCTTGTATTACTAACAACGTATCTCTTGAGCTTACTTATGAATATCTACAAAAGAGAAAGTACACAAGCCTCATGGGTTGTTCTTCACCCAAAAGAAGAAAGGTAAAAGCAAAGGTATGGGAACTCATCTTCTTAATCAAATATAGTTCCCATCAATGATTATTTACTCTAGTTATATCTCTGTGAAGAAATAGACTCTTTATCGAATTTAAATTGGCTAAGATGTGCATTCAATCTCATTCTCATCAATGCACTTATCCATTAGAATCCATTTCATGCCTTTGCTATATTTGTTATCATATTGATTTGCTTCCAAGTATTGATTAACTAAATTTAATATGATAAAGTAAAATCTCCGATGATTATTAAAATGCTTAAAAGGTGCTCACTCATATTTCTAAAATGAAATGCACTAATGTTAAGGATTTTACTTCATGTCTGTGTGATCTATGGATGATGAATTATGCTTATTTCATATCTAATGTAATCATCCTTCACCATATACTCCCTTGCGCTATTAACATGTCTCTTGAGTATTTTCAATAAGTTTGGAAGGAAAAAGAGACAAATACAAAGGAGGACACTCAAATGAAAAAAAAAGAACATCAAGGACAACAACACCTACTTGGACAATAAGGTCTTCACAACAATCAATGGTGTGGTTGTAAGCATTTTAAATCCTTCTTCATTATTACCAGGCTTAAGTTGTTTATTGCAAAATTTATAAGCCTTGATCAAAATGTATAATGCTTCTCCCTTTATGTCCTTAAAAGTGAATGCATCAAAATCAATTCTTTCAATTACTTGATGCATATCTTTAGGGGGAGTTCATTCTTATATTTTGATTATGTTGAGACTATTGCTTTATCTTATTAATTTCATATAGTCTCTTGCAAGAGAATAATGTTTCTCATATAGTATGCTACTACACATCAATCCAACTTGTTAAAAAAAAATAATAATAAAAAAAAATAATGTCGCTTTTATCAAGGATTGTTGCTTTCATTTCTAAAGTAGCATGCGTATTGGATTCTCCTATTTTTAAGCTTGATTGAAAATCGAATGCCTATGTTGTTCTCTTGATCGCATATTAGTTGATCATTGGACAACTTCAATTATCACTTATGCTTCTTAGTGTCTCACGAAATTTCAATTTGATTTCAATTAGTAACTTTCAATTGATATCTTGATATGCACTAAGTTAAAAGGAGAATTCATGATACATTTGTGCAACTTGTGATCCACTTGATATAAGCTAATCATGTCTTAGAAAATGATCACTAGTTGTAGAACTCTCTTTTGTGCAAAATATTTCCATATATTGTCTTAAGAATAGATCTTAAGCATCTAAGACAAAGGACAAAGCACAATGAAGAGAGCGTCTCTATGTGAAGGTACAAAACGGTAAAACTACTTCCATTCATTTACATATGTACCTAAATCTTCCTTTTGTATACACTCCTTGCATATCTTGTATAAAAGGAAGAGAAAGCATGTCCATGCATTTTATCCCTGCTTCATATCTAGTTTAACTTCTCAAAAATTCATTCATGCTTTAATGCATCTTTGTTAAAACTAGATGAAGTGATTTAATTGTCAAAGAGCTTAAAGCTTAACCTTGTAACGAGGATAGGCTGCCTTTGTTCCAAAGGTGGATGGTCCTTAAGCCTCTTTGAAATCCTTAAGGGAAAAAGCGCGAAATATTTACAACATGCTTTCATAAGTGCATAAATTGTCATGAGCATCACACTTATACTATGACACAATGCACTTCACATTCTGTATGATATAGATATGTTCTCATTTACCTAATTATGTGCAATTGGCATTTGAGGTCAAAAATATGTTACCCTCTCGCACATAATTAGGGGGAGCAATCTATGTTATATAGAACTATGATCATGCTTAATTTAATATATCATCTTGATCATGTCTCTTTTATATGCTATGACTAATGTGTTTTCAAGTAAATTTCAAACCAAGTCATAGGTACATTGAAAGGGAATTGGAGTCTTCGGCGAAGACAAAGCTTCCACTCTACTCTATCGATATTATCTACCCTTCGCCATCGCTCCATAATGTCTCTCCATCTCTGGTATAATCTTCACTCATATGTTTTATTTGCCAAAGGGGAGAAAATAGTTAGGAAGAGGGCCTATATCTCATTCCAAGTATCCGTTTTTGGCGATTCATGCCAAAGGGGGAGAAAGTATTGGCCCAAAGCAAAAGGACCGCACCACCACCCTAATTTTTAAAATTGATGATTTTCAATTGGTAAATTTCAAAATTGGTATCTCTTTGTGTTCTAAAGGGGGAGCAAGTTGTATCCTCAAAATTGATATCTTAAAACCCTCTTGAACAATAAGAGGAGAATTTATTTGAGGGGGAGTTTTTGTTTAGTCAAAGGAAAAGCTTTTGGAACAAAGGAAGAAAATTTCAAACTTGAAAATGCTTTGCAAAATCTTATTCATTTACCTTTGACTATCTTGCAAAAGGACTTTGAAAAGAATTTACAAAAGAGTTTGCAAAAACAAAACTTGTGGTGCAAGCGTGGTCCAATATGTTAAAAATGAAGAAACAATCCATGCATATCTTGTAAGTATTTATATTGGCTCAACTCCAAGCAACCTTTGCACTTACATTATGCAAACTAGTTCAATTATGCACTTCTATATTTGCTTTGGTTTGTGTTGGCATCAATCACCAAAAAGGGGGAGATTGAAAGGGAATTAGGCTTACACCTAGTTCCTAATTATTTTTGGTGGTTGAATTGCCCAACACAAATATTGGACTAACTGGTTTGCTCTAGTATATAAGTTATACAGGTGCCAAAGGATTCACACTTAGCCAATAAAAAGACCAAGTATTGGGTTCAAACAAAGGAGCAAGAACCAACCGAAGGCACCTCTGGTCTGGCGCACCGGACTGTCCGGTGTGCCACCGGACATGTCCGGTGCATCAGAGGACTCCGACTTCAAACTCTTCATCTTCGGGAATTCTCGGAAGCCGGCGCGCTATAATTCACCGGACTGTCCGGTGTACACCGGACAGTGTCCGGTGCTCCAAGGATGAGCGGCCTCGCGAACTCGGCAGCCTCGGGAATTCTCTTCGGGTGCTCCGCTATAATTCACCGGACTGTCCGGTGTACACCGGACTGTCCGGTGTGACAGCGGGGCAACGGCTACTTCGGCGCCAACGGTCACCTGCCGGCGCATTAAATGCGCGCCAGAGCGCGCAGAAGTCAGGCACGCGCGTCATGTGCCACCGGACACTCTACAGTACATGTCCGGTGAGCCACCGGACATCCAGGCAGGCCCAGCAGTCAGAGCTCCAACGGTCAGAACCCTAACGGTCGGGTGACGTGGCTGTCGCACCGGACATGTCCGGTGTGCACCGGACTGTCCGGTGCACCATACGACAGACAGCCCTCACCAACGGCTAGATTTTGGTTGAAGGCTATAAATACCACCCCAACCTGCCACTTCAATGTGTGGGAGCCCAAGCAACATTCCAAGTCATCTAGTTGACATACTCAAGCCCTCCCAACCACATATATTCATTGATCCATCCTATACACAAGATTTAGACCACTACAACCAACACAAGTGCCACAAAAGAGAGAGCAAGCAAAAGAGAGCTACTCATTTGAGTTTAGCACTAGTGCCTTGTGAGATTCATCGAGAGATAGTGTGTGCTTCATCTTTGTGTTCATTTGCGCGTGGAGTTTTGACTCCCATTGAACTTCCTCCAAAGTTTTGGAGGCTTGTAAAAGCTAGCAAGAGACACCAAAGATTGTGGTGGTCCTTGTGGGATCGAGAGTGATCCTTGAGAAGAAGAAGAGCTCACCGATCCTTGTGTGATCGGGGGAGAGAGGGAAAGGGTTGAAAAAGACCCGTCCTTAAGTGGACTCCTCAACGGGGACTAGGCCTTCGAGGGCTGAACCTCGGTAAAACAAATCACACGTGTCCATTGAGTTTATTGCTTGTGATTTGTTTGTGTTCCCTTGCTCTAAGTTTTCTTGCATCTTTATTTGCTAATATCATTTGGTGTTGCTTCAAGTTAAATTCCCATTTAGCGAAGCAACACGTTGCAAGAAAGAACTTATCCTAGTGCTCTTCTCATCTAAGGCTTCTTGCTTTGTTATTCTATAACTTACTAATTGTATTGATTTATCACTTCCGCATTATTTAGCAATACTCTCTTCAAGCAAAAACTTAGTTTATATTCTCCGATATTTGTATATCTTGTTCTAACCACTAATCAAGGGATCTAGTTGGGGGATAAAGTTTTAATTTTCAGGTTTCGCCTATTCACCCCCCATCTAGGCGACTTTCACTCTTCAGTGGCTTCCACTTCTTCCTCGTGTTCTAATCATAACCATACATATGTATATAAGAATGAATGCCAGGTAATGCTCATGAGAGTGCGATGATAATACAAATTTATTATCTAAGTCTTGAATACAACTTTCCTTCACGGAACTCCGAGAACTTAGGGTTTCCGGAGTCAGTAAAGGAGTTCACAGGGCAGGGGTGGGGGTTTTGGGATTCTAAGTATCAAACAAGGTCCAAATCAACCCAAACTCTACCCAAGGTTTCTAAATAATATGAGGAACTCATATAAAAAGTTTGAGTATTTTTGGGATTACCATTTATCTTCTAAAAATCCAGAACTAGTATTTTAAGCTATTTTAAATGTTCTAAAATTCCCTGTTTAAACTAAAAATCATAAAACTATTTTTATAAAATACTAGGGAAAATAAGAAGTCTAGGAAAATTGGTTTCACAATTTTAGGATTTTCCTACCATTTTCTATAATTGTTTTGGCTCTAGAATAAAAAGAAAAGGAAAAACTGGTGAATAGTACTGGGCTGATTTCAGCCCAGCGGCTCAGTCCAGAGGGGAAAGGCGCCCGCGCTGGCGGCCTTGCGGAAAGGCCCTCGGTGTTTTCACTAACTGGGGATGGGTCCTTCTACTGTTTAACACAGTCACTGACACTTTGCAGAAGAGTCCCTGAGGTTCTATTCCTTCACCGCGCCAAGTCCCTGACGACGGTGAGCACGGCCGAGCTCCGGCGAGCTCGCGCACCGGCCAAATCGCACCAAGACCGGCGCCCTGCTTCGGCCTAAACCAAATTCACGCCCCAATCAGCGTTTCCCCTAAGTCAATTGCATGAACGGCGACCCTAATCTCCCTGGCCATGGTGATCGCGCGGATGTTTCAAAGAACAACGCGTTCCCGACGATCAGTGGACCCCTAGTTCAATTGGACGGGTCAGCAAGCATCGTAGGCATGTGAGAAAGCTTAAACGAGGGAGAGGGAGGGTTGGACTGACCGGGAAGGGAGCTGGCCGCGTTGAGGTCGGTTTTGGGTGGCGGAAAAATTAATTTGGGGGAAGTTGGAAATTGGGACTCACTGGCGATCGACTGAGGATGATTCTTGGTGGCTAGGTGCTAGATGACTTAGCGGAGCTGGTGGAGGGCTCAATTTATAGGGAGAGCGGGCGGTGGCCAGTAATTTTAACGGCGACGTGTGGCGGTCGGAGATAAGGAAGAACCGTGGCGCAGTGGATTCGTGTCCACAGTCGTGGCGAGCTCACCGGCGATGGTTTGACGGCTGTAAGGAGCCACGGCGACGCGGTGGAAAGCAAAGCCACGCGGCGCAAGGCCGGGAGGCGGTGGCTCACCGGCGAGCTAATCCGCTTCAGCCGCAAAACGGAAAGGACAGCCACGGTGAGTCACCGGAGTTATCCCCAGGGGGTGGCTTTTACCTGGCGGCCCTATCGGGTCATCGGCGACGCAAATCCTACAACGGTGGCGTGAATCACGGCGAGGGGCAATCAACGGCGACGGCCACCGGCGACGAGCATGGGATGGGATCTTTTTCAGTTTAGCATTTACTGTACCATGGCGTCCCATTTCAGTTAACCTGACAGAGCAACTTGGAGCAGGATTTACTCTCAATTTCCAATGACAACTCCTCCCAAGCTCTGCAGCAAAATTGTAGAGCTATAAACCAGCAATAATTCGACTATAGGGCTTGAACTCATTTGAGCACTAGATCAAGGTTGAATTCATACTCAAAGTTGGCTCTGTTACACTGAACATCTGAATTTCAGAGGGGAACCAGCCTGACAGCCAAACTTTAGGCTTAATTATCTCCAATATTTTCTTAACAACTATGCTCACACTCTTAAGCAAAGTTGTTCTCCTATGATTGGGCTACAATCTTGATGTGGTTGCCTAGGGCAAAATCTCTTTTGTTTAGAAGTTACAAGGTCACAAAGATGAGCACAATACACTGAAATTCAGACTTAGTCAAAAGAGTTCAAATGTGGCTCTTTTGCAAATAAGTCCAAAACTCAGGGTTTGGCTTGCAAATAATCCTAAATGTGAACCATGTGACTTTATATATTTAAACTTAGTTGTTTTTACACTTTGGTCCAAATCTGCACTATTTTTGCACATAGGCCCCTGGGGTTTGGATTTAGGGTTTTTCCAGGGTTCAAATGGGGGTTTTTGGTATCTCAGGGGTATAAATGTGATCCAACTTTATTTTTGGGGACATTTTATGACTATTTCCCTAAAGACTTTAGGTTTTCTCAATTTGGGTTAGGTCTTACCCCTTTAATCCCTATTTAGGGTTAAGTTCCCTATCCAGGGTTCTATTTGCAAAATACCCAAAACAATACAACTTGTTTGAAATTTTTACCTAGTGAATGCACTCTAGTTGTGTCAAACATATGCAATGCCAATATTTATGATGCCATGCTCAAGTTTTAGTTACAGTAACACCAAGGGTGTTACAGAAGATTCAGAGCCGTTGGCGCACCGGACACTGTCCGGTGCACACCGGACAGTCCGGTGCCCCCTTCTAGCCGTTGGCTCGGCCACGTGTCCCGCGCAGATCGTGTGGCCGACCGTTGGCCCGGCCGACCATTGGCTCACCGGACAGTCCGGTGCACCACCGGACAGACCGGTGATTTTTAGGTGTACGCCGTTAATCACTTCCCGAGAGCGACGAGTTCGCCTGTGAACGGCTCACCTGACAGTCCGGTGCACCACCGGACAGTCCGGTGATTTATAGCCGTACACCACCGTCGAAGTCCCGAGAGCAGCAAGTTCGCTAGAGCCAGCCTGGTGCACCCAGACTGAGCAGACTTTGGCTGAACAAAGCCATCTCTTTTCTAACTTGATTTTTCCTGTTTCCAGCACTTAGACACAATACATTAGTCCATAAAACAATGTACTAAGTCTAGAAACATACCTTTACTTTTGATTTGCACTTTGTCCATCACTTGGGATACTTTAACACTTAAGCACTTGTGTTGGCACTCAATCACCAAAATACTTAGAAATGGCCCAAGGGCACATTTCCCTTTCATATTCCCAAGGTCTACCCAACAAAAGAGAGCATGCTTCCATAGGTACAACATGACAATCCGCATAATCAGAATATATACCAATGGAAAAATGCACGCGTACCGTTTGTGTTACTTTAACCTTGCCGGTATCATTAAACCATTGAATGTGGTATGGATGCGGACGTGGGCATGTGGGCAAGCTAAGCTTCTTGACCAAATCTGAACTCACCAAATTGTTACAGCTTCCTCCATCAATAATAACACGAGCACATCGATCCTTGATGACGAAGAAAGTCCGGAACAAATTATGGTGCTGCTGCTGCCCGGAGGTCTCTGGCTGAGCACTAAGGACACGCTACACAATGATGTTCTGGAAATTTGCTGTGGCAGCATCACCATCAATGACAGCATCATCTCTTGCATCATCACTTGTAACACCATCATCCTCCATATCCGACACACTAATGTACTGTAACACCCGGTTTTAAGGAACAAAGCCGGGTGCATCTCATACATGCGCCAAGAAGACAACATATATAATAACAGAGTGTATAGAGATAAATGTCATAAAACATCAGAGTATTTATTACATAGTGGAAGACTTATTACAAAATAAAGGAATAAATGTAAAACGAACTAAGGATCGTCGGCGCCAATGTCGACTGAGAAACGCCACCTAGATTAAGTCGAATGCCTCGATGTTAGGCGGCTCCTCTTCGACCACCTGTTCTTCTCCTGTGGGGGGGTGTGAGACAGTAAGGGTGAGCTCACATACGTTCATAGCTCAACAAGTCGTGGGGAATAATGTGGCATGAACTCACCAAAGGTGGGAGTTCATGTAGTGTAAGACTGATCAATGAAATAAAGGCTGAGGCTGAGCATTGCTTTTATAAGTTGGTCAAAATTTTATTAGAAATTACTAAGTGTAAGTAAATACCAAACCTTAATAATAATAAAGGAAAGTAATAGTAAAATAATCCCAAATGCGATGCAAATGTCAAATTAAATTTATGTTCCATAATTAATCATGTGAGGGTCCGAGCCGCTCATGACCGTGAGCACGGCTAGTATACTAGTTTTATACTCTGCAGAGGTTGCGCATCTTTACCCACAAGTCATGTTACCCATCTGCCAAGAGACGACCAATCCCATACACCTCTACCGAGGAGGCGAGGCAGGGTAACACTACGAGGCCTTTACAAAGTTCCACTAGCTTCAGAAATCCCGCTACAGTTTATAGGAAGCTCCAGTGCAGGGTTCTTGCCTGACCGCCATCGCAGCAAAATCAACCAAGGACCTCCCCACACTGACCACTCCCCTACTGCCCTTGGCCCTTTCGGGTAAGGAAGACCTCCACTAGCTTTCCTAGTTAATCAGCCAAGGGCGTCCCATTAAACCCTTGTGGTAGCACTGTTTTCTCGGGTGGTCGCTCCATGTTCCCATTAATTTAATGATCTTAACATGAACAGTAATAATAACAAGATAATAAAAGAGTAATCATGAATGTTGTATCTCCATACCCAATCCACATAAAGCAATAGCAGGTACTAGCCAAAAATATTTCAGGGGTGAACAAGGTATAAAGATAATCAAAACTGGGGTAACATAAAAGATCCCATCAAAATTAACCTATGCAGATCATTAAAATTAATAAGAACATGGCTGGGAAAAGTAAGTGATCAAGGGCACAACTTGCCTTCAATGAGCTCCTGCTCAGCTATCTCTACTTGTTGAACCTCAGTTTCCATAGTGGCTTGCTCGTCTATTCGCATCAACACAATACATACATAGTATAGCCAAAATCAACATCACACCAAACATGTAAATAAAATATACAGTAAAAATCTACACATTAAAATGAGAGTATAGGAACTGGAATCACTAAATTTGGAGTTATAGGCATCAAGTTATGAATTTCCTAAGGTTTAATGTGATTAAAATAGGATTAGATGAGGAATTAATTTTCTTACTGTTTTAATGTCAAAACAGAGACACTAAATGATAGAGAATATTATTACAAAATTTTAGAAATTGGAATGGTTCAATTTGGACCAAAAATGAATTTTCTATGCAATAAACAAGTTTTAGAAATTCTTTTTATATTAAAAATCAATTTCTGTATTTATTTACCTATTTTATATGTTCTCTGGACTGGGCCTCATTTCCTGGAAAGTTCAGGGGCCCTGGCGCAAGTTTCCAGAGACTCAGGGAACAGTGGCCAATGTACTGCGGGTTTGTTATTAAATTGTCCACGGACTCTTATGCAAAACGGATCCGTGAAGAGGTATCTAAGGTTTCTGGCCGTCCGATCGAAAATCAGGGGCCCGGATTAGATCGCTGAGGTTTACGAATCTGTACGCGATATCGGGCGCTGGATTAGGAATCAATGGCACGGATTTAAATAGATACGATCTAATCTGGACTTTGCGATCTCCATCCTACGGTCTAGATCTAAAGCGCGAAGGGGTATCCTTTGGCCTAATCTCGGCCGTCCGCTGTCCATCCAACGGCCGAGCGACTTCTTCCCCAAACCTTACTGGACACGGCGGCGCGAGCAGACCGCACGGTGGTGCTCGCCGGTGAGCGATGTGCTTGACGTCTCAGAGGTCTAACCATATGGATGACAGGCGCTATACGAAAAGGGAAACGGCGCGAGCACGATGACCAAGAACTCACCAGCACGGAAGACACGTCGGGTTTGGTCCACGGCGCGGAGCGGAATTGCGGCGGCGGCGAAGTTTGGCGAGGAATTCCGGTTGCGCCGAGGATTGGTTTTCTGGTCCGAGCGCACGTATGGCTCGCACGTGGTCCAACGATCACCCTAGACCCGATCTACAGGCCTCGGACGACCCCACGGCGTGCGGCAACGGCGGCGGAAACCGACTTAGCTACTGCGCACGGCGGCGGCGGAGTATGGGTCGAGCTCGCGTGGGAGGGAGTCGTGGATGAGAAGGCAGAGACGCAGGGGTTCCCCCTTTATGCCCTTGAGTCACGATCCGGAGCAAGGGAAGCGCGCCCATGATCCCGGCGTCGGCGGCGAGTTCTGCGCGATCCGTTGCAAGGATACAGATGACCTGCGGGCCCCGCGAAGCAGCCGCACGGAGTGTGCTGAGCGCGCGCCAGTGACCGACGAGCTGGGCCCGCTTGTCGGTGCCAAGCTCAGAGTTGCCGCGCGGGCGGTGTGGGTGCACTGGGCCGAAAATGAAGCAGTCAGCCCATGTAGCCCTTTTATCCCCTTTTTTTATTTTTTCTGTTTTCTTTCTTCTTCTCTTCTAGGTTTAAATTTGAATGTGAATTTAGTTTCAAACCTTGTGCAAATTTGTTATCAAATCATATTATGGAATGAAAAATACAAATTTTAGA
The DNA here is from genome assembly GCA_029449295.1 of Zea luxurians. NCBI lineage: Eukaryota > Viridiplantae > Streptophyta > Magnoliopsida > Poales > Poaceae > Zea > Zea luxurians. The sequence continues at coordinate 141,805,174 of JAOPSE010000009.1, read as the reverse complement.
AATATATTTATATTATTTATATTTTTCATATCATTTCTCTTCTTACTTTCAAACCCTAATTTTCAATTTAGGGTTTAATCCAATTTCTAGTTTTTTTTATATTATTATTATTTTTATTTAATGCACAAACATAAAACTCCAACAAGATGTACTTTATTTTATTTTAGAATCATTTGTTTGGATTAAATCCTCTTACTTACATGTATGCTCTTTTCATGATGCGAATATGGCACATAACACAAGGATATCCCCATATAATCCTTTTATACACTTTTGAGTATTACAAATCCTACCCCCTTAAAAATAATCTCGTCCTCGAGATTTAGGAAGATCTAGGGAAAAGGTGGGGAAAATCTATACGAAGCTCTTCTTCTCTTTCCCAAGTTGCTTCATCTTCACCGTGGTGACTCCATTGAACTTTGCACATCTTTATAACCTTATTCCTTGTAACTCGAGTCAATGTATCAAGAATCTTGATGGGGTACTCAGCATAAGTCAGGTCATCTTGAACATTAAGGTCTTCCATTGGTAATTGTTCCTCAGGTACCCTGAGACATTTCTTCAGTTGAGACACATGGAATACATCATGAACATCCGCGAGATGATCCGGTAATTCCAATTGATATGCAACCTCTCCCACTCTCTTTAAGATTAAGAAGGGTCCAATAAAGCGAGGGGACAACTTTCCTTTGACTTTGAACCTTCAAATATCCTGAAGTGGTGACACCTTCAAATAGACATAATCTCCCTCCTTAAACTCAAGCAGTCTTCTCCGGGTATCAGCATAGCTCTTCTGCCTGGACTGTGCAGTTCTCAAATTCTCCCTTATTTGCTGAACTTGTTCCTCTGCTTCTTGTATAATCTCAGGCCCAAACAACTGCCTTTCACCAGTTTGATCCCAATACAGTGGAGTCCTGCACTTTCTGCCATACAAAGCCTCAAATGGTGACATCTTCAAACCGGCCTGATAGCTATTATTATATGAGAACTCCGCATACGGTAGACTCTTATCCCAACTACCACCATGCTTAAGGGCACAAGCTCTTAACATATCTTCTAGCACCTGGTTAGTCCTCTCAGTCTGCCCATCAGTCTGTGGATGGTAAGCTGAACTAAAATTTAATCTTGTATCCAATGACTCGTGCAACTTCTTCCAATATCGTGAGGTAAACTGTGATCCCCGGTCTGACACAATCTTCTTTGGCACACCATGCAGGCAGACAATCCGTGCCATGTACAATTCTGCCAACTTAGCTCCTGAATATGTGGTCTTCACTGGAATAAAGTGGGCTACTTTAGTTAGCCTGTCCACAATCACCCATATAGAATCATACCCAGCCGACGTGCGGGGTAATCCAACAATGAAGTCCATGCCAATCTCTTCCCATTTCCACTCAGGTATCTTCAGTGGATGCAGCAGTCCGGCTGGCCTCTGGTGTTCAGCCTTAACTCTTTGGCACACATCGCACATAGCCACATGTGCAGCCACATCTCTCTTTAGTCCATACCACCAATACTTTTGCTTCAAATCCTGATACATCTTAGTACTTCCAGGATGGATAGAATAAATTGACTCATGTGCTTCCTTCAATATAGTTTCCCGAAGACTATCAATATCGGGAACACAGATCCGATTCTTGAACCATATCGCGCCTTGCTCATCCTCTGTGAATTCCGGGCCTCTACCTTCTGTTATCAGATCCTTGATCTCCTGGATTTTGGCATCACCAACCTGACCTTTACGAATTTCTTGCTCCAAGGTAGGTTCCAATTCAATAGTCACTCCTTCCGTATGTGTAACAATTCCCAGGTTGAGTCTCTCAAAATCTTTTGCTAATTCATCAGGTAGCTGGACAACGAAAGCGGAGTGAACATGCTCCTTCCGACTCAAGGCATCTGCAACCAAATTTGCCTTGCCTGGGTGATAGTGAATCTCCAAATCATAATCCTTAATGAGCTCCAACCAACGGCGTTGCCTAAGGTTGAGGTCCTTCTGAGTAAATATGTACTTCAAGCTCTTATGGTCCGTGTATACTTGGCACTTAGTTCCCATAATGTAGTGTCTCCAAATCTTAAGTGCATGCACAACGGCAGCCAGTTCCAAGTCATGAGTGGGGTAGTTCAATTCATGTTTCCACAACTGATGAGATGCATAGGCGATCACATGTCCTCCTTGCATGAGCACAAATCCAAGTCCTTGTCCACATGCATCATAGTAAATGTCAAATCCCTTCTGTAGATCTGGCATAATCAATACGGGTGGCGACATTAGTCTCTCCTTCAATTGATCAAAGCTTTCTTGGCACTTCTCATCCCACTTGAATTCTCTTCCTTTCTCCAAAAGCGATGTCATAGGCTTGGCAATCTTAGAGAACCCTTCAATAAATCTCCGATAATACCCTGCAAGTCCCAAGAAACTCCGAATCTCAGTAACTGTAGTGGGCACTCTCCACTCCATTATCTCCTTCACTTTAGCAGGATCCACTACTATTCCTCCATTAGAAATAATATGACCAAGGAATGGCACCTTGTCAATCCAAAACTCGCACTTGCTGAACTTAGCGTAGAGTTGATTATCTCGCAGCTTTTGTAGCACCAACCTTAGATGTTGTTCATGATCACTTTCATTCCTAGAATAGATCAGAATATCGTCGATAAACACCATGACGAATCTGTCCAAATACTCCATAAACACCTTATTCATCAAATTCATGAAATAAGCCGGTGCATTGGTTAATCCAAATGACATAACAGTCAACTCATATAATCCATATCGGGTTGAGAAAGCTGTCTTAGGAATATCCGAGGGTCTAATCTTCATCTGATGGTATCCCGAACGGAGATCAATCTTCGAGAATACCCTGGCTCCTCTCATCTGGTCAAACAAATCCTCAATACGGGGTAATGGGTACTTGTTCTTCACCGTAACATCATTAAGTGATCTATAGTCCACGCACATTCGTTGTGATCCATCCTTCTTCTGTACGAATAACACCGGTGCTCCCCAAGGTGAGGAACTCGGACGAATATACCCTGCCTCCTGTAACTCAGTTAACTGCTTCTTAAGTTCCTTCAACTCCTCTATGGACATCCTATATGGCCGTTTAGAAATAGGAGCGGTTCCAGGTAAGAGATCAATAACAAACTCAACTTCTCTATCAGGTGGCATCCTTGGTAACTCCTCTGGAAAGACATCCGGAAAATCTCTAACCACCCGGATGTTGTCACCAACAAACTCCTCAGGCATAAAGAACATTGCACGCATGGATGAGGAGGTTACTGCAATATTAACTTGAAATCTTCCCCCTTTAGTGGTAGTGAGCTCTACGGTACCTCTACCACATGCTATAACGACCTTTGCCTTTCTTAGCCATGACATACCAAGGATCAGATCTATACTGCTTGACTCTAATATTATAGCAGTAACTCCAAATTCTCTACCCATAATGGTCAATGTCAATCTACGTGTCATTTGATTCGCCTCAACAGGCCCTTTAGGTGTAATTACTATCATGGGTTTTCTCATATTTAGCAGTGGTATTTCATTTGTGTTGGCATATCTAGCAGACATGAATGAATGTGTAGCACCAGAATCAAATAATATGGTTGCAGGAATTGCATTAACATAAAACATACCAAGTACGATGTCCCCACCATCCGGAGTAGCATCAACGCTGACTTGATTAACCTTGGCAATAGAATATCCCTTGCCAGATCCTGGAGTTTGCTGCCTGTTCTGAACTGGAGTAGTAGTAATCCTCTGTGGCCAGACATTTGCATAATGACCAGTCTTCCAACACTTGAAACAAGTAGTGCCTGAACTCTGTCCTGAAAACTTCGTCGGGGTGCCAGTGGGGGTAGCCTGTCGAGTAGGTGTCCGTGGAGACCCCTGTGGAGCATACTGAGCTGTACGTGGCCCTCCTGGTCGAGTCGGTGTACCCTGTGGTGGAACATAGCGGGGACGAACACTGCTGCTACCCTGTCCTTGTGAGATAGCCTTCCTCTTCAAATCACCCAATTGAACACGCTTGTGTTCAATAGCAAGAGCCTTATCCAGAAGCCTCTGAAAGGATGGAAAGGTGTGTGCAACCAGTGCATACTGCAAGGGTCCATTAAGTCCTTCAATAAAGTGCTCCTGCTTTCTTTCATCCTCAGCAACTTCCTCTAGAGCATATCTCGACAGCTGAATAAATTTGTCTCTGTACTCACTGACTGACATGTTACCTTGCTTCAATGATAGAAACTCCTTCTTCTTGATCTTTATCATACCAGCTAGAATATGGTAGTTCCTGAATTGTGTACTGAACTCTGCCCAAGTAATAGTATCAGCAGCATCGTGGGCAGCAGTATAAGAATCCCACCAGTCAGCAGCAGGACCTGTCAGACGACCTAAGGCATAAAGAACTTTCTCCCGGTCCGTGCATTGTGCAATACTCAGCATCTTCTCAACGGACTTCAGCCAATCATCCGTGTCCAGTGGATTAGGTGAGCTTGCAAATGTAGGTGGCTTATGACTCATGAACTCTCTATGCTTGTCTCGGGGTGGAACTGGTGGTGGTGGTGGAGGCAGTGGTACTTGTTGCTGCTGTTGCTGCTGTTGTTGCTGTTGCATTTGTTGTTGCAGCTGCTGTTGTTGTGCCCTCCTTTCCTGGCGTATCTCCTCTCGCTCTTGGCGCAACTCCTTTCGTATATCTTCTCTTTCCTGACGCATCTCCTGGCGTTCTTGCTGCATCTGGGCACGCATATCAGCCATAGTGTCCGCCATTTGCTGCATCACCGCCATCTGAGCAGCAACCAGTGGGTCAACTCCGCCTGGTGGAGGATTCATCTCTGCAGGCTGTGGCTGAGGTTGTCTATATATCCTTCGAGTGTGTCGGTTAGGAGGCAAATCAATTCCACCACCCCTCCTGGTATTGACCATCTGAGTTAGATACATATGGTAAGAGAGAGCAGTAGACAAGGCAGTAATTATGATTCATGTTACTTTGGGGGATTTATTAGCTAAGCAGTTTAATGTTTTACCTACCATAGCTAATTTATTACCTTATGCTGGCACATGCTAAGATGTCCATATAATATTTCAATCAATCAAAGAAGCAATTCAGGCATTGATCATCAGAACAATCAACCAACATTTTTAATAGAGAAAATAGTTTTAATTTTGTCTTCGGCTTCCTATCTCTTAAAAATGTCATAGGGGTAGGGATTCCAAGGTGTGAAATCCATCTTGTCTAAGAGTAGAAAAGGTAAGAATGATCAGAGTAGAATAGTAGAAGGTGAGACAGGATCAAGATGAGTGTAGAAAGAATTAGAGTAAGGTAAGTATAGAATGAATCAGAATAAGATAAGTAGGTAAGGGTTTTATCCATTTCTATCTAGGTTTCGTCCTATAGTCAACATTCCTCTGATACCACTTCTGTAACACCCGGTTTTAAGGAACAAAGCCGGGTGCATCTCATACATGCGCCAAGAAGACAACATATATAATAACAGAGTGTATAGAGATAAATGTCATAAAACATCAGAGTATTTATTACATAGCGGAAGACTTATTACAAAATAAAGGAATAAATGTCAAACGAACTAAGGATCGTCGGCGCCAATGTCGACTGAGAAACGCCACCTAGATTAAGTCAAATGCCTCGGTGTTAGGCGGCTCCTCTTCGACCACCTGTTCTTCTCCTGTGGGGGGGTGTGAGACAGCAAGGGTGAGCTCACATACGTTCATAGCTCAACAAGTCATGGGGAATAATGTGGCATGAACTCACCAAAGGTGGGAGTTCATGTAGTGTAAGGCTGATCAATGAAATAAAGGCTGAGGCTGAGCATTGCTTTTATAAGTTGGTCAAAATTTCATTAGCAATTACTAAGTGTAAGTAAATACCAAACCTTAATAATAATAAAGGAAAGTAATAGTAAAATAATCCCAAATGCGATGCAAATGTCAAATTAAATTTAAGTTCCATAATTAATCATGTGAGGGTCCGAGCCGCTCATGACCGTGAGCACGGCTAGTATACTAGTTTTACACTCTGCAGAGGTTGCGCATCTTTACCCACAAGTCATGTTACCCATCTGCCAAGAGACGGCCAATCCCATACACCTCTACCGAGGAGGCGAGGCAGGGTAAAACTACGAGGCCTTTACAAAGTTCCACTAGCTTCAGAAATCCCGCTACAGTTTATAGGAAGCTCCAGTGCAGGGTTCTTGCCTGACCGCCATCGCAGCAAAATCAACCAAGGACCTCCCCACACTAACCACTCCCCTACTGCCCTTGCCCCTTTCGGGTAAGGAAGACCTCCACTAGCTTTCCTAGTTAATCAGCCAAGGGCGTCCCATTAAACCCTTGTGGTAGCACTTTTTTCCCGGGTGGTCGCTCCATGTTCCCATTAATTTAATGATCTTAACATGAACAGTAATAATAACAAGATAATAAAAGAGTAATCATGAATGTTGTATCTCCATACCCAATCCACATAAAGCAATAGCAGGTACTACCCAAAAATATTTCAGGGGTGAACAAGGTATAAAGATAATCAAAACTGGGGTAACATAAAAGATCCCATCAAAATTAACCTATGCAGATCATTAAAATTAATAAGAACATGGCTGGGAAAAGTAAGTGATCAAGGGCACAACTTGCCTTCAATGAGCTCCTGCTCAGCTATCTCTACTTGTTGAACCTCAGTTTTCATAGTGGCTTGCTCGTCTATTCGCATCAACACAATACATACATAGTATAGCCAAAATCAACATCACACCAAACATGTAAATAAAATATACAGTAAAAATCTACACATTAAAATGAGAGTATAGGAACTGGAATCACTAAATTTGGAGTTATAGGTTTCAAGTTATGAATTTCCTAAGGTTTAATGTGATTAAAATAGGATTAGATGAGGAATTAATTTTCTTACTGTTTTAATGTCAAAACAGAGACACTAAATGATAGAGAATATTATTACAAAATTTTAGAAATTGGAACGGTTCAATTTGGACCAAAAATGAATTTTCTATGCAATAAACAAGTTTTAGAAATTCTTTTTATATTAAAAATCAATTTCTGTATTTATTTACCTATTTTATATGTTCTCTGGACTGGGCCTCATTTCCTGGAAAGTTCAGGGGCCCTGGGCAAGTTTCCAGAGACTCAGGGAACAGTGGCCAATGTACTGCGGGTTTGTTATTAAACTGTCTAGGGACTCTTATGCAAAACGGATCCGTGAAGAGGTATCTAAGGTTTCTGGCCGTCCGATCGAAAATCAGGGGCCCGGATTAGATCGCTGAGGTTTACGAATCGGTACGCGATATCGGGCGCTGGATTAGGAATCAATGGCACGGATTTAAATAGATACGATCTAATCTGGACTTTACGATCTCCATCCTACGGTCTAGATCTAAAGCGCGAAGGGGTATCCTTTGGCCTAATCTCGGCCGTCCGCTGTCCATCCAACGCCCGAGCGACTTCTTCCCCAAACCTTACTGGACACGGCGGCGCGAGCAGACCGCACGGTGGTGCTCGCCGGTGAGCGATGTGCTTGACGTCGCAGAGGTCTAACCCTATGGATGACAGGCGCTATACGAAAAGGGAAACGGCGCGAGCACGATGACCAAGAACTCACCAGCACGGAAGACACGTCGGGTTTGGTCCACGGCGCGGAGCGGAATTGCGACGGCGGCGAAGTTCGGTGAGGAATTCCGGTTGCGCCGAGGATTGGTTTTCTGGTCCGAGCGCACGTATGGCTCGCACGTGGTCCAACGATCACCCTAGACCCGATCTACAGGCCTCGGACGACCCCCCGACGTGCGGCAACGGCGGCGGAAACCGACTTAGCTACTGCGCGCGGCGGCGGCGGAGTATGGGTCGAGCTCGCGTGGGAGGGAGTCGTGGATGAGAAGGCAGAGACGCAGGGGTTCCCCCTTTCTCCCCTTGAGTCACGATCCGGAGCAAGGGAAGCGCGCCCACGATCCCGGCGTCGGCGGCGAGTTCTGCGCGATCCGTTGCAAGGATATGGATGACCTGCGGGCCCCGCGAAGCAGCCGCACGGAGTGTGCTGAGCGCGCGCCAGTGACCGACGAGCTGGGCCCGCTTGTCGGCGCCAAGCTCAGAGTTGCCGCGCGGGCGGTGTGGGTGCACTGGGCCGAAAATGAAGCAGTCGGCCCATGTAGCCCTTTTATCCCCCTTTTTTTATTTTTTTCTGTTTTCTTTCTTCTTCTCTTCTAGGTTTAAATTTGAATGTGAATTTTGTTTCAAACCTTGTGCAAATTTGTTATCAAATCATATTATGGAATGAAAAATACAAATTTTAGAAATATATTTATATTATTTATATTTTTCATATCATTTCTCTTCTTACTTTCAAACCCTAATTTTCAATTTAGGGTTTAATCCAATTTCTAGTTTTTTATATTATTATTATTTTTATTTAATGCACAAACATAAAACTCCAACAAGATGTACTTTATTTTATTTTAGAATCATTTGTTTGGATTAAATCCTCTTACTTACATGTATGCTCTTTTCATGATGCGAATATGGCACATAACACAAGGATATCCCCATATAATCCTTTTATACACTTTTGAGTATTACATGTACCCATCGTTCGTAGCAATGTACGTCAGTTGGCTAGGACAATCCTTCTTCACATGACCAAGCCCATGGCAGCGGTGGCACTGAATGCTCAAAGTGCGTCCACTGGAAGGCGCCGCCAAATCTGGTTTCTTGGCAGGTACCTGAAAAGTAGATGTACCTGCGGTGGGAGCGGAAGACGAAGGTCGCGTGGGCGCTGGGGGAGTCAGAGGTGTGCGAGGTGTCGTCTTTGGCAATAGGGTGGCGCCAAAGGTACTTCGGGATCGATGCTGTGACTGATATCGTCCCTGCACTTCCTTCTCTGCAAGCATAGCAAACTGGAACAACTTGTCGACAATGTCAAAATCTTTATAATCAAGAATATCCTGTATTTCACGCCTCAAACCCAAATAAAAATGACAAATAGCATTCTCGGTCCCCTCGACTATTTTACAATGCTGCAACCCCTTTTGAAGCTCACCATAATAATCCTGAATAGACTTATCCCTTGATCTAAACGCATCAGTTTCTTACGCAATTCTCTATGATAAGATGGGGGAACAAATCTATCACACATAACATCCTTTTGGTCATCCCAAGTAGTTGGTTCTCTACCATCACCCACTAAACTAGTCCACCAAATGATAGCAAAATCTTTGAACTCACTAGTGGCTTGTCTAACCTGATGGTGTTCAGGCACAAGATGGGAGGAAAGTTTTTGCTCTACTGTCATCTCCCAATCAAGATATGCCTCAGCATCATAATGAACCGAAAAAGAAGGTATGCTGAACTTAATCTTAGCAAAAGGGTCATCGAGAATACGATTGTTACTACCTCACTGGTTGTCACCCATACCTACCCTGTTCCGATGAAGACGGCGTCGTAGGCAGGCGTTTGTGGTAGCTGCCTCATCAAAATTGCCACGTGCATCAAAAATGGCATCATCTTGAGCCTGTGGTGGAGGTTGCGATGCCATGGTGGATGCTGCTGGGGTTGTGGTGGTGGAGGAGGCTGCTGATGTAGTGGACGTGTCTCCAACGTGGCAACCCGATCAACAAGCTCGGTTATCCGTCTCTCCACTCTATCTAGCACTTTGCCAAGATCCATTGCAATAATCGCGTCATGGACAGACTTGGGGACTGTTTCCTCCATATTTTCTTCCATACGCTTGCAAATAACATCGAAGTCTTCGTGGCTGACACAATCAGAAAATTGTGTGGGAATGACTACCTCAATCTCGTCATCGGATCCTGCCATTGGAAACACCAAAACAGGAACAAACAGTAAAGGTTATCCCTAATAAGCAACTACGTGCTCTCTAGGTGAATAGGAACACACACTACCGTGTCTTACCAAGTTCTTACTAGTATCTAATGAAAACACAATGCAAAGGACGGTACAATCGGAGGCTGGTTCGTGATACTTACCAAGAGGTAGTGAAATCACGATTGCAAGGTCAAATCTGTATTGACCAGAAGATATAATATGTGGAGCTGTAGGACAGGCACAATATGTATGTGAATGTGGAACAAAATCTAGTGCAGATGAGCAAAGTTCAATAAATATCCAAAGCACAAGTCACAATTGCTGGCTAAGAGATGTATCCGAGGCGTAGCACAACAAGATTAGAACAAAAAACAATGGAACTAGCAGAATGGCAGTACCATAATTGTACTAGCGAGGCCAAAAAGGCACTAGTAGGAATCACTGGTGATTTTGTTTTTCTTTTTTGTATGATTTTTTGATATTTTTCTCAGCACAAGAAGCAACAAAATAGGAGCTACACCAAGTTTCACCTAAAACAGAGATCATATGTGGTCTACAGAAAATCAGCAAGTTCTCTGAAAAGCGTGCAAGAGCTTTGACAAATTTTTTCTTTATTTTCCTGAATTTTTTTGACAATTTTATCGAAACCAAACAGGCCCAGTTTGGTTGGCCTCAGAATGGCGTCACCAAGCTCCTGTAAAAATTTCAGATTTTTTGGACAACCGAGCAAAAAGTTATGCCTGGTTTAAGGAAGGTACCTCAAGTTATGTTTTTGGGAGGCACGACTAGAAAGCGGCGCGGTTAGGGCAAAACTTCCCTATCTGCAATCTATCTAGGGTTGGCGCGGCGACGGCTAGCGTGGGCAAGTCGATTAATGGGGTGGATCGACTTGTGATCTGGGTAATGGTGGATGGGATAGCGGCGAAGTTGCAGTTGAACTATGACGAAGATACACCCTAAACCAGCAACACGACTCGACCACGGACACGAACTGAACAAAGCCAAACTGAAAACGAAATTGCAAAGGCTAAACAAGGGTTCTAGGACAGCAAAATTTTTTGTATGGCAATTATCTGGACTTATAGGATGAAAAACCTAAACTAAACTAGGGTAAGCCTACGGTAATACCTGAGTCTTTGAATACCACTTGATAGGAACAGGGTGCCTAATCTTCCGTCAGGTGTAGGTAACTATCGATTTGGTGGAGATGTCATACAAACGATCTGACTTCCAATCAACAAGACTAGAACCCCGCAATTGCAGCACCACTTCTCCTCTGGTTATCAACCGTGCGCTGCTCGATTGACCTTGCCACGAGGGCTAATCCTTGCCTGCGAATCAAAGACACAAGCAAGAACGGGAAAGAACACAATCTGAAAAATTGTGGATGGATGATTAAGCTCTCGAGTTGGGGTCTCACAAACCGATCTACGACGAACTGTTTTTAACAAATCTAACTTAAGCAAAACCCTCCTCTAACAAGAAGGGGGTGGCTACTAATATAGACTCTAGGGTTATGCAAAACCCTAGACGCGCCCCTAATGGGCTCAACGAAGATACACGGCCCAATAGGCCAAAAGACGGCATCGCAGTGCCAGAACAGATTCTGAACGTCAGCTTGGGCCTCCATCTTGATCCCGACGTCCTAGCTAGTCCTCCCCTTCATTCCTAAGTACAATTAAATCATTAGGTAGCATACTACTCTCAAATGCACAAGAATAATTACTTAGGAATGAGATCACCTGTAAATTCAATTGTCGAGCGCGCGCGCGAGTAATTGGGTAGTCAACTTGAGGAGTGTTGTTTGTATCCATGGGAGTGATGTCCTCATCACATGGTACAGAAACGAATGTCACATCTTTACTATATAATTTGAGTTATGTACAAAATAGCTAAATAATTACATCATATGCAGACAACGATCCAGCAACCATAAAGTTGACTGGGAGACGATGGCCTAGACCACTCACGAACTCATCACAGCATCCTTCGTGCGCATCATCCTGTGGTATCTGCTCTTGACCTGGGGGGTTATGAGTACAACAAGGGTGAGCTCACATATGTTCACCGCTCAACAAGTTGTGGGGAATAATGCATATGAACTCACCAAAGGTGGGAGTTCATGTGAAATGTAAGGCTTACCAATGGTGGGAGCTCATGTAATGTGCATGAACTCACCAAAGCTGAGCATTGCTTTTAAAGGAGATGGTTAAATCTCTGGTGGTGGTTGGTTAACAATCCTCTTGTGACGGTTGTTAGCAGGTAGATCGATACCGCCACCCTTTCTGGTATTAACCAATTGGGTTAGAAATATATGGTAAGATAGTTTTGCAAGGGGAATAATTTAGTAGGCAGAGTAGATAGCCTAGTAGTTGGTCATAGACTGGAGGATCGCAGGCAGAGCTTTGATCTGTTATTTTGTGTCTATGTTGGGATAACTATACTTATGAGATGAATCTCCAAAGATAAGATAAAATCTGCTGAGTTAAGATAGATATGTGACACTAGATATATTTTAATGGGAGATAATCTAGGTTGTCTAGTTATTTTATAAACATATTTTTTATGCCTAGGTGTGTATGCAGATGCAATTGTGGACATTACTCCACAACTCATCACACTCAATCAAAGAACCAAATCAGACAAGTATCATAAGAACAAACATTCAAGCGTATAGATACTTACCAAAAATAGTTTTTTTAAGATTAGGTCTCCTATTCCTAAAGGTCACTTTAGGTATAGGATTTCAAAGTGTGAAATCCACATTTGTCTTTAGAAGAAAAAGGCAACAGTAATCAGAGTAAAGCAGCAATAGATGAGAAAAGATTAAGAAAAGTTTAGAAAGAATCAGAGTAGCAAAGGTAAGTAGGTAAGGGTTATGTTCAGTTCTATATAGGTTTCGTCCTACAGTCAACATTCCTCTGATACCACTTCTGTCACACATGGATTTTAGGGGGCCAAAACCCAGGCGCGAAATAATTACCAAGTGTTCTAAGATCAAGTCTTACACATATGATGACTTATGGTACAGAGACAAATGTCACAACATTAATATATAACAGAGTTCTGTACAAAATAATTAAATAATTACATCATACGAAGACAACGATCTAGCAACCAAAGTTGACTGGGAGACGATGGCCTAGACCTCTCACGAGCATCCTCCATGTGCCTCATCCTGTGGTGCCTATTCTTGACCCGGGGGGCTGTGAGTACAACAAGGGTGAGCTCACATACGTTCATCGCTTAATGAGCTGTGGGGAATAATGCGCATGAACTCACCAAAGGTGGGATCCCATATGAAGTGTAAGGCTTACCAAAGAGTATGGTTAAAGCTGAGCATTGCTTTTAAAGTTGGTCAAAATTTTATTAGCAGTTACTAGGTATAAGTAGATACCAACCCAATTAAATAAGAGATGAAGATTAATAACAACACCCATAATGCAATGCAAATGACAAATTGAGTTTAATTCCATAAGTTAATCATGTAGAGCAATAGCAAATCTACCCAACAATTCATCTGTTTGCAAGGTGGAGGATAAACAATGCTAGGGAAACCTATTAGGTCCCATCAAATTAACCTGATCATGTCATAGTGATTAACATCAAACATTATTAGGTAAAAAGGAGTGATCAATGGCATAACTTGCCTGTGACTCGAGATTCCAGGTACCTCACCAAATTGGTCTTCGAGTGCCTCGTAACCTCGCTGCTACTCATAGCAATACATACAAATAGACAAGTACTTAAAAATAACAGTACACCAAACTTGAAAACAAACAACGTAAGAATATTCTACGCGCTGCTACGAGGTCGTAGGTTCGAGAATTACTAGAATCGGAGTTACGGTTATAAAGATACGATTTTCAGAAGATCTTTTGTGATTAATTAATAATAACTATATTCTTTGTTGATTAGCGTAAATCATATGAGAAAAGATATTAAATAAATAATTAATTCAACTTTAATCTAGGTTATAACTTGATTAGAGATATATTTTTAGTCAAATTATAATACTAGACAGATTGACTTGACTAGATTGATTAATCAACTAGCATAAACTAAATAAATATTCAATTATAAAAGTATGTAGAATGATAAAAATAATGCTCTTACCATATAAACAATTTTATTACGAAGTTAACGCAATTTGTATGGGTCAAATTAGAGCTAACACACAAAAGATATGGATTATCTAAGTTTCTGGGCTATTTTTATTATTAAAACCAAGTTCTAGGGGTTCATTTGTAAATTCCAGGGGCCTAACTGCTAATTCTTCCTATAGTGGAGGGATGGCGGGTTGATTTTGTGAACTTCCAGGGACTCTTTAGAGAAAAGAAATCGGCCGAAAGGGTATGCGTGATTCTCGGCGGCCTAGATCTGATCCTACGGCCCAAATTAGACTCATCCTATCATCAAAACAGTACACTCTGGCCGCCCTTGGATCGAGGATCAACAATCCAGGCTTTAAAGTCTCGCGCTTGGTTTTTATCTGCCAGATCTGGATTGATGGCCCAGATCAAATCTTGAACCATTACAATCACTTCGCCCTTGGATCTCGGAGCCGTGGTCGAGATTCGGCCACGTTATCCACTAATCTCCTTTGCCCGACTTTGATCCAGCGGATCAAATCACAACACAAAGGGGTATGGATTCATCTAATTGCGACCGCACATCCCAAACCTAAGGGCCACAATGTGTTCCTCCCACCTCGGCCACCCACGAATGGTGGCGCGCCGCAGTGACGGCGACACCATTGACAGGAGCACACGAACTCTCCATGCCACCATTGTGCTTGCTCTAGGTGATCTCTTGTCACACCCGAGTTTTAGGGGTCCAAAACCCGGGCGCGAAATTATCACCAAGTGTGCTAGAATCAAGGCTTCACACATATGATGACTCATGGTATAGAAACAAATGTCATATCTTTAATATATAACGAAGTTCTGTATAAAATAGTTAAATAATTATATCATAAGGAGACAACGATCCAGCAACCATAGTTGACTGGGAGACGACGACCTAGACCACTCACGAACTCAGCACATCATCCTTTACGCGCCTCATCATGTGGTCCATGTCCTTGACCTAGGGGGATGTGAGTACAGCAAGGGTGAGCTCACATACGTTCATCGCTCAACAAGTTGTGGGGAATAATATACATGAAATCACCAAAGGTGAAAGCTCATGTGAAGTGTAAAGCTTACCAAAGGAGATGGTTAAAGCTGAGCATTGCTTTTAGAGTTGGTCAAAATTTTATTAGCAGTTACTAAATATAAGTAGATACCAATCCAATTAAATAAGAGATCAAATTAATAAAAACACCCACAATGCAATGCATATGACAAATTAAGTGTAGTTCCATAAATTACTCATGTGAGGGTCCGAGCTGCTCATGACCGTGAGCACGACTAATATACCAGTTTTACACTCTACAGAGGTTGCACATCTTTACCCACAAGTCGTGTTACCCATTTGCTAAGGGATCGCGGCTTCCCATTCATTTCTACTGAGGAGACGAGGTAGGGTACCACTACGAGGCCTTTACAAAGTTTCACTAGCTTTCGAAAACCCGCTACGGTTTCTGAGAAGTGCAATATAGGAATCCTTCATCCGAAAAGCCATCGCAACATGATCGACCCGAGAACCTCCCTATACACAGCTCCTCTACCGCCGTTGCCCCTTTCGGGTAAGGTAGTCTTCCACTAGCTTTCCTAATTAGTCAGCCAAGGGCATCCCATACCACCCTTGTGATAGCACTGTTTTCTCAGGTGGTCGCTTCATGTTCCAATTAACATAATGATCTTGTCATGAACATTAACTAAAACAATAGTATAACTAAAACATGATCATAATATAACATTAATTTCCCAAAACCAGGTAGAGCAATAGCAATGCTACCCAATAGTTCATCTGTTTGCAAGGTGTAGGATAAACAATGCTAGGGAAACCTTTTGGGTCCCATCAAATTATCCTGAGCATGTCACAGTGATTAATAGGAACATTATTAGGTAAAGAAAAGTGATTAAGGGCACAACTTGCCTGAGACTCAAGATTCCCAGGTACTACTGCTCTTCAGATTCTCGTGACCTCGCTGCTAGTTATAGCAATAGAAACAAACATGGTATGGGCAAAATTAACGTCACAACAAATATGAGAACAAACTATATAATAATATTCTACGTATCGTAACTAGATCCTAGATTCGAGAACCACTAAAATCAGAGTTACGGTTAAAGAGTTATGATTTTCTGATTTTTTGAAGATTTAGTTGTTCATTGTAAGGTGCATAATTTTAACCTAGGTTTCATAACAAACTAAGGTTACTAGATGATGAACAATATTAATATGAACTTAATGCAACTGGAATGAATAAAAAATGAGTTAAAATGGATTAGTTATGAATTAACCAATTTTCTGGAATTATTTTTATACTAGAAATTCAATTTCAGTGTATTTTTACTTAATTAATAAACTGAATGGACCATGGACACTATTATTGGAAGGTTCAAGGACCTAACTGCTAAGAACATGACCTATTTTAAATTTTCTAACGGTGCTAGGACGGCGGATTGATTTGTCAAAAGGGAAGGGTCTCTTTAGGAAAATTGTTCGGTGAAGGGGTACAATAGATTCTGAGCCGTTGGATTGAAGATCTATGGTTACGATTAATATCGTGACCGGTATGCTTTCTGGGCCACAGGATCAGCGATCAACGGCCCCGGATCAGCCCCTGCACTCTTAAGTTGAATTCACCTCTCAGCTGCTCGATCCTGATCGGACAGTCACGAAGTGACGAGGCGAAGGGGTAAAGCTGCATCTAATCCAGACCGTTCCTACGAGACCATAGATCTCCACCCGGCTACCCGCAGGCTGTGCAGAGCTCCCCATGGCGAAGATCTCGCCGACACAATGCCAACCAGCGACACCGCACCCTAATCTAAAAAACAATAGATGTTACACGACGCCGAAGACAAAGCGACACCGGTCAGGGTGCACTTACCCGAAACAGTGGCGCCGGAGTTGTTGCCCACATCGCGGCGTGGCCCGGCGCGAATTCCTTGCTCCGTCAAGGAATTTTGATCACGATTCACGCCATTCGGATCCGGCGAAACCACGTGCATGTGCGGCATAAACTGTCGAGCCCCCTGACCCCATTGCGAAGACTCTACGACGCCGCATGCTACTCCCCGCGATGGCCATCTCCTTTCTTTCCCCTCTCGGCGGCAATGGCACATGATGGTAGGCAATGAAGCAGGGGGTCTATGCACATATATACACAGGAGGAGTTGGGAGACCAATCTTGACAACCCCGCGAAAATCGTAACAACCTAGCTGGTGATTCCTCCGGCTGATACGAGCTTGTTCAGACTCACCTGGTTTGTTGTGCAGTTTACGCTGGTGGGAGCAAGGTGAACGCCCAGGATCACCGAGCCCACACGTAAGTGCCAGCAAAGAAGAATAAAAAACAGAAGGGGAAAGCAGGCTGGCGCAGGAGAAAGATTTGGCTAAATGGGCCGCACAGGTGAATTCGACCCAATGCGCTAATGAAGGATTTCTTTTCTTTTTACCATTTTCTGTTTTCCTTTTCACTTTTCCATTTCAATTTTCTATTTTGAATTCAAATTCGAATCTGGCTTCACGATTCATATTCATATGCACTGAAAGGGAAATTGGGTTAACCATTTTCTTTAATTAATTTTGGTGATTGATGATCAACACAAACAAATGGACTAACTAGTTTGTCTAGAAGTCATGTATTACAGGTGTATAAGGTTCAACACAAATCAACAAAAGAATCAAGTTAGAGACACAATTTTATTGGAGCAAAAGGACTTGAGTGTCCTGGAAAATGGCGCACCGGACTGTACGGTGTGCCACCGTCCGGTGCACCAGGGCCGTACAGATGTAAACCAGCCATTCTCGAGAAAATGGAGGCGCGCTTCGCTATAATTCATCGGACTGTCCGGTGTGCCACCGGACTGTCCTGTGAGGTAGCGGAGCAATGGCTCTCTGCGCCAACGGTTGACTCTACAAAGTGCTACAGTGAGCAACAGTGCTGTGACAGTCAGAAGCGCAGAAGTCAGAGAGCACCGGACTGTCCGGTGTGGCACCGGATTGTCCGATGCAGCTAGAAGACAAGGCTCCCCAACAGTCAAATGCTCAGAACCCTAACGGTTGCGCCGACGTGGCGTGCACCGACAGTGCACAATGCCTGTCCGGTGGCGCACCGAACTGTCTGGTGCGCCCATCGCCAGCAGCCTTGGCCAACTGCTACAAAGTGGTTAGGGGCTATAAATACCCCCCAACCACCACATCTTTTGGCATCCAAGTTTTCATAAGATCACATTCAATACAAGAGCTAGGGCATTCACTCCAAGACACATTTCTAAAGATCAAACCCTCTCTGTAACACCTTGATTTTCGGGGTATAAAATTTCTTTCTAATTATCACCCAAAATCATGTGTTACTCTTCTTTTTCTCACTCTAGGTTTTCTCTCTCTCTAGATTCATTCTCCCTTTTTCCTTTTTGATTAGAGATAGCCTAAACTAGTGGAGGTTAATTATTTATTTTTGCCAAAACCTTATGAGTCATGACATGTTGCATCATGCTGAGTTTAAAATATTCTTTGAAGTGTTGCACAAGTTTGAATTTATTTGAACTTGAAACCTAGTTTGAATTTGGATATAAAAACCCTATAGAAAAAGAAATGGAAAACGAATTAGAAAATTCAGAGAAAAAGAAAAGGAGAAAGCTGCCCACTCGGCCCACTAAGCCCAGCCAGGCCGTGCGCCCGCGTGCTGTGCCACCTAACAGGCGGACCCCGCCTGTCAGTGGCAGTTCTCCTCTCCCGCGCGTGCTCTCTCTCTCTCGCTCTCTGCCCAGTGGGGCCGATCTGTCGGCGCTAGTTTCCCCTCGCTCGCTCGCGCGCTCCCTCTCTCTCTATCTCGCGGGCCCGGATCGCCCGTCGCCGAGCCATTGCCCCGCCCACCCCTTTCTTCTCTCTCTGCGCCGTGGGCCTGTCCTATCAGTTCCACCTTCTCCGCACTCGCCGTGGACTGGCGCATGCGCACTCACGCACATCGCTGGATTTCTCGGCCACGACGCCCGCCCACTCGCCCAGCTCCCTTTTTAGAGCCCCGCCAGTGCCCCGCACACACCCTCACCTCATTTCACGCAGCTTCGCCCTTTCTCGCTCTCTGCCCTCGCCGCCAGCCGCCGCCAGAGACCCGCGCCCGCGTTCCCAGCCATCCAGCTCACCGGAGACCGCTCCAAGCCTCCCCGAGCTCCGCCCCAAGGTGAGCCACCTTTGCCCGTGCCCAATTTCCCTTATTGCGCTCTGTGCTCGGCCAATTTCGCCTTCAACGGTGCTCGGCCACGGCGGTCCGCCGTGCTCGCGTGGTGGCCGGCCGATTTATCCTAGTCTAGTTCACCAGAGTAGGCCCCTGTGTTACCCCTGCCTCTGCTGAAGTTAGTCAAGGCCTTAGCGCGCCTTAAGTCCCCCCCCCCCCCGTGGCCGGAATGGCTCACCGGAGTTACTCCGACCCGCCCGAGGCCTTTTCACCGCCGTTCTCCTCTCTCTGCCCGTGGATTCATGGCCTCTTCCTCGCCATTGAGTTCGCCGTAGCGCCCTCTTCCCCTCTGCCCAACTCCGGCGACCCCGGAGCCACCCTAGCTCGCGCCTGCCTCAACTCCGGCGACCTCATCGCCACGGAGAGGAGCGGCGCTGCTTCGCGCATGTCTGTTTCCCCTATCTCATTTTCCCCTACCCGATCTTGATCGAATGGCCCGGACCACGGAATACCGCTTCACGCACGCGCGCCTGACGCCCTGGCCCGCCTGTCAGCGCCACTCGCAGTCGCTCATCCTTCCCGGTCTGATTTCCCCCGTCCGATCTTGATCGAATGGCTCAGACCCCTCGGACCCCCTCAGACCCCCTCCGTCCGATCTTCATCGAACGAATCGGACCCCTGCAGCCGTCCGTTTCCCTCTGGCGCTGGGTCCGCTCGGTCAGCGCGCTCTCCCCCTCTGTCGCTGACACTCCCTAGGCCCGCTCGGTCAGCACGCTCTCCCCCTCTGTCGCTGACACTCCCTGGCCGCTTGTCAGTGCTCACCCGCCCCCGCGCGCGCCCTCGGCCGCAGATCTAATCTCATCTGTTGGTTTAAATCATACGGTTAGATTCACCCGATACCCCTTCGCGCGGTAGTTTTCTTAAAGAGACCCTCGGTTTATTGGAAATCAACCCGTCGTCCTCGGTTTTAGCGCATAGGTCCCTGGTTTGTTTTAATTAGACCCCTGGACTTTTATTTAATCATAGATTTAGCCCTAATTTCATATTTCAAACTTCAAAACTTGTTTATTTCATATCTTTTTCATATGAACTCCAAATTTAGTGGTTCAAATTGCAAAATGTTCACCAAATTATTTTCTGTTCAAGTAAAATATGACCAACTGTAATCTGTACACTTTAATTTTTACACTTAGGATATAGAATTAAATTATATGTTGATTTATTTATTTAATGAAATAAATAAAAGGAGAACCCTAGAAATAAAGTATATTTAATCTTGAGAGATTAGTGTTATACATTACTTGGAATTATTTTTGGCTTAACCTCTAGGCCTTAATGACATAAATAGAATTAAGAATGTAATTATGGATAATACTAAAAAGATAATCAAATTTCCAAATGAGAGTAGTTTGTCTTATAATTCTAGCTTTCATTTTTTTAATTACTACTTAACCTTTTTGAGCTATGTTCCAAATATTTAGAGAGTAATCAATTCCCCAATTAGGATTAGTCCATTTTTTATAACTTGACCTCATTCCTCTGTACTTAATACTGTACCTTCTCGAGTTGTGTGCCAACATTTGTACATGTGTGATGTGATGTTCATTTTTACCTTCCAAATGTATTGAATGTATGCTCGCTTTACTTAGACAACGAGCCGCTCGTGGTTCCTGAGTGTGTTGCCGAAGATCCCTCTGAGCAACAACCTGGTGAAGGCAAGTGTCCTCAGACCTATCATGTCCTACTTTACTTTATAATTCAATGTCCTGCATTACTTTATTGAAACCTAAGGATTGACTAGTTTGTATTTCCCTTACCCTTGTTTACCTTTTTGGGTTAATCATGGTTAGCTTATGCTATTGCTTTAACTTAATCAATGAACATGATGTGATCTTTTATGATACGATGATGTTATTCTGATGGGGTCCTTATGATTACTTTAGGGGGCTTAGTCTATTTCTTGAGTACCTCTCCGTAAGGACCTGTTTGGGGAGTGACAACTCGGGATAACTGTGCAACCATGAGGGTGGAATGGGACAGCCCTTAGATGATAAATTAGAGGAACCAAAGGAGTAGTTGGCTTCGCCGTAGGGCCGTCAATGGGGTCCGGGCACAGTACTTGCTCTGCCGAGGATGGTTGCAGAGGTTCTTTGATTTGGTTTTGTTAGTCACCCTTCCTTTGGGGAGATGTATTGTGTTTATCAAACTGGAGAAACCTAACGGGTGGCTATGACCTCATGGGAAATCTTTGTAAAGGCTACATAGTGAGACCCTGCTAGGTCACCTTGGTAGTGATCAATGGGGAGGCTAGAACCCCAGGCAGAATGGGAATCACAGCTTGTGGGTAAAGTGTGCAACCACTACAGAGTGTTAGAAACTAGTATATCAGCCGTGCTCACGGTTATGAGCAGCCTTGGGATCCTCTTCGATTAGAAGAACAATGGTTACTTTTATGATGATGATTGACAATGGTGATTATAATCCTGATCTCTGGTATTTCCTCTTTGAGGGAGTGCCTCTGGGTAATAACTGGGTTATTACTAAAAATTGGCTCTACTTATAATAATAAAACTTGACCAACTAAAAGCAACTGCTTAACCTTAACTCCACATAACAGCTAGTCCACGTTAGCCAAACGGGACATTTGCTGAGTACGTTGATGTGTACTCACCCTTGCTTTACAAACCACCCCACCCCAGGTTGTCCCCACTGTTCTCAGTGCTCAGGAGGTGAAGTTGGCAACATGGATGACTTCGAGGAGTCCCTGGAATACGACGAATTCTAGTTTACTTTAGTGGCAAACCCCCAGTCAGCTGCATGTGTAGGCTTAGCATCTACGCTTCGTATTTCCGCACTTTGATATTTATGTTGAACAATGGTTATTTATTAGACTCTGTGGATGTCTTGGATATCTCGATGTAATAAAGTACCTTTCCGCTATTTAATTCAAGCATTGTGTGATGATGTCCAATTATGTAATCGCTGTGTACGTGAGTTCTGATCCTGGCACGTACATGGTTCACATTCAGTTTACCTTCCAAAACCGGGTGTGACATAAGTGGTATCAAAGCCCTTGCTGACTATAGGACCACTAACCTAGACTAGAATGGTCGCCCTAAGGACTATAGACTCCTACTCTTACCTTGACCTTAAAGTTCCTTTCAAAAGTTGGTCATCTCGACCAACTCTATGTTATTTACTTATCTCAAAAAGTTTGTCTCACTTTTCTTTCTGTTTACTTTCTGGTCTAATAGTTCTACTCTTACTCTTGTGCTTACTATGTCTTCTGTAGATGGCTCGTCTTAGGTGCACTGCACATAAGTCTGTGATCCCCTTTTTGCCTTCTCGCCTGGCGGAGCGTCCACTGCGTCGCACAGTGCCAGGTCAGTCCAGTCACCTGGAGAGACTGCATCGTCAGCCTGCACGAGGAGTAGGAGCGCCGACGGCAGGAACAGGAGTAGGAGCAGCAGGACTCTTCCCCCTCGCCTCAGCAGGAGGTGGAGTCTGAGAGGCCGCCTTCCCCTGCACCTCAGCTAGAGATACCCTCTGCACCACCACAGGACATCCCGGCTGCTGGAGGAGACCCTGACAGAGACAAAGACGATGATGACGCCGGTGGTAGTTCGAGCAACGACACGGAGCGTTCAGAGGAGCCGGAGCCGGAGGGATGGATCACGAGACCCATCACTCGTGACGCTGCTCGCGGGTGTCACTTCCACGACGCTCTCGATACCCTGTTGCGTTGGGCCTTCGACCGACACACATGGTCCATCTAGTACCGTTGTGTAGTCTACCAGCATCGTCGCGGGCTATACCCGGACCAGTGGGAGGCTACTTGCTTGGTGCGCCATCCGGATGATGATCTCTAGGGTGCAGAGGCCTTCTCATAGCACTATTCTATTACTGAGAGGGATACTGCCGAGGCAGGCATGCAAGATGCAGCATGATGGGCACTTTCTCAGCATTGCTCATTGTTTAGCAGGGTAGCTGATGGCCTTGACCTAAAGCACTACCCTCGCCGTTCGACCGACAGTGCTGGAGGTGTGATTGTCTCGCCAGTCGGTGAGGGCAATCCTAGGCTGAACAACAAGGTCAATCTGGTCGCCGTGCTCAACACAGAGTTAGGACCACGCCCTTGACTGAGTTGGGCAAGGTTCGGGCGGAGGTTGCGGAAATGCATGCTGAATGCGCGGCACGCCACTATTTGGATGGTGGTTCTCCCGCCCCTGTCAGGATTCAGCACCCTTACTGTTCGCCGCCTCGTGGTCGCTTTGACTATGGTACCCCAGACTTCAGGACCCGGATAGATTTGGATCCCTAGATCGACAGAGTTGGAGTCTGTAATAATGCTTAGTTAAGTGTCTTAGCCTAAGTCAGTTTTAGTTAGAGTTAGTTTGCTTATCTTATGTTGGATGCTTGTTATGATGGACATGTACTGAAGTTGGATCTTTGTAATGATTGTCACCAAGGTGTGGGTATCCCTTGCAACTTGGTGTAGTTATTAATAAAGTCAGTTATTTAGTTGGGTAATCCCTTTATTTCCCCTTTCCTCCTTATCTGAGAAGCTGTCAGTGAAGATAGTCATTTGTTCAGTGTTATGTGGATTTTCTATACATCTTTTCTTATGCTGAAAGACTGCAGAGTCAGATCTGATATGTGTGTGGTTTCTACAGATGTTCGAGAACAGGCGGAGAGGTGCGAGGCGTGCTCAGCCTGAACAAGCAGGCACCCCAAGAGGAAGTAGCCCAACAGCAGCAGTTGCCACCACCACCACTAATGACTATCGAGCAGATGTTCTTGATGCAGACTCAAGCAGTCCAGGCCATTAGTCAGACCTTAGCAGCTATGCAGTAGGCGCAGCAGCAGCCACCAGCACCTCAGCCTCCAGTGCAAGTCCAGATGCCACAAGTGCCCAGAGACAAGCGAGCAGAGTTCATGAGGGGCCATCCCCCAGTTTTTGCCCATTCTGCTGATCCCATGGACGCTGAAGATTGGTTGCGTACCGTGGAGCATGAGTTGCACACTGCCTAGTGCAACAATCGAGAGAAGGTGTTGTATGGTCCCCGACAGCTGAGGGGAGCAGCACTAGTCTTGATGAGAGTCTTACCTCGCCACCCATGCCAACCCTGAAGCCATCACTTGGGAGGAGTTCAGGGACAACTTCCGTCGCTACCATGTGCTCGAGGGACTGATGATGGTGAGGAAGGAGGAGTTTCTCACCCTGAAAGCAAGGTCCCCTGTCCGTTAGTGAGTACAGGGATAAGTTTTTACAGCTGTCACGTTATGCCTAGAAGATGTTAACACAGATGCCAAGAGGCAGTACTGCTTTCTGAGAGGATTGGTTGATCCCCTCCTGAAAGTCGCCTAGAGGGGGGGGTGGATAGGCGAAACCTGAAAATTAAAACTTTATCCCCCAACTAGATCCCTTGATTAGTGGTTAGAACAAGATATACAATTATCGGAGTATAAAAACTAAATCCTTGCTTGTAAAGAGTATTGCTTTCAAATAATGCGGAATTGATAAATCAATACTACTAATATGTCTATGAGAATAAATCACAAGGGCTTCAGATAAGAAGAGTAATGCCACAAGTTCTTTCTTGCAATGTGTTGCCTCACTAAATGAGAATTTAACTTAAGGCAACACCAAATAAGTTTAGCAAAGAATAGTGCAAGGAAAAACATAGAGTGAGGGAAAACAAACAAATCACAAGCAATAAACACAATAGGACACGGGTGATTTGTTTTACCGAGGTTCGGCCCTTGAAGGCCTAGTCCCCGTTGAGGAGTCCACTTAAGGACGAGTCTTTTTCAACCCTTTCCCTCTCTCCACCGATCAACCAAGGATCGGCGAGCTCTTCTTCTTCTCAAGGATCACTCTCGATCCCACAAGGACCACCACACTCTTTGGTGTCTCTTGCTAGCTTTTACAAGCCTCCAAAACTTTGGAGGAAGTTCAATGGGAGTCAAAACTCCACGCGCAAATGTACACAAAGATGTAGCACACACTATCTCTCAATGAATCTCACAAGGCACTAGTGCTAAACTCAAATGAGTAGCTCTCTATTGCTAGTTCTCTCTTTGTGGCACTTGTGTTTGTTGTAGTGGTCTAAATCTTGTGTATAGGATGGATCAATGAATATATGTGGTTGGGAGGGCTTGAGTATGTCAACTAGATGACTTGGAATGTTGCTTGGGCTCTCTCACTTTGAAGTGGCCGGTTGGGGTGGTATTTATAGCTCTCAACCACCCATATAGCCGTTGGGGCGTATCTGCCAGAAATTGCACTAGGCGGACGGTCCGCGGCTAGGGCCCGGACGGTCCGCGACCCTCCAACGGTCGATTCTGACATCTTCAACGGATACTTCTGACAGATCAACGGTTAGATCAACGGCTATCTGCCACGGTGACCCCACACGGACGGTCCGCCCTTGGTCCCGGACGGTCCGTGCCAGCTATATAATTCCTTTTGCTCAACTTGTCACCTTCGGGCTGAACTAGGTCTTCACCTGCGGACTGTCCGTGAATTATAGCCGGACGGTCTGCGCGTTGTAGCTGGACGGTCCGCGGTTTAGTCGGACTATCCATGATTTATAGTTCCTGGTCGAAGTCAAAGTGGTGTCGCGGACGGTCCGCCGCAAGGGCCCGGACGGTCCGCGCCTGGCCTGATTTTCCAAAAAGCTTCTCCTGTCCGGAATAATCTACGGTATTCCGGACAGTCGATTTAGTATAGTTGTAGATGAACCTTTGGCACCTGTAGAGCATATAATCTAGAGCAAACTAGTTAGTCCAATTATTTGTGTTGGGCAATTCAACCACCAAAATCATTTAGGAAAAGGTTTGAGCCTATTTCCCTTTCAATCTCCCCCTTTTTGGTGATTGATGCCAACACAAACCAAAGCAAATATATAAGTGCAGAATTGAACTAGTTTGCATAAGGTAAGTGCAAAGGTTACTTGGAATTAGACCAATTTACATTTAATGTTTTAGACCATGCTTGCACCAATTGTTTTGTTTTTGCAAACTCTTTTGGAAATTCTTTTCAAAATGTTTTGCAAAACAGTCAAAGGATAAATGAATAAGATTTTGAGAAGCATTTTCAAGATTTGAAGTTTTCTCCCCCTGTTTCAAATGCTTTTCCTTTGACTAAACAAAACTCCCCCTCAATGAAATCCTCCTCTTAGTGTTCAAGAGGGTTTTAAGATATCAATTTTGAAAATACTACTTTCTCCCCCTTTTGAACACAATAAGGTACCAATTTGAAATTTACCAATTGAAAATCATTAGTTTTGAAATTAGGAGGTGGTGGTGCGGTCCTTTTGCTTTGGGCCTAATACTTTCTCCCCCTTTGGCATGAATCGCCAAAAACGGATACTTAGAGTGAAATGTAGGCCCTTCTTAAACTACTTTCTCCCCTTTGGCAAATAAAACATCAGTGAAGATTATACCAAAGACGGAGAGACGGCGGGATACCGGCAAAGAGTGGATAATACCAATGGAGTTGAGTGGAAGCGATGTCTTTGCCGAATACTCCATTTCCCTTTAAATCTAAGACTTAACACATGAGATGCTCATGAAAACATATTAGTCTTAGCCTTGGCACACAATAGAGATAAGAAATATGCAAATGTACCAAAGGAAAGAGATATGATTAAAAGGATATGTCAATTAAGCTTAAACAATTCTATAATATAGATTGCTCCCCCTAAATATGTGCTTTGAGAGGAATACAAATTTTTGGTCTTAAACGCCAAGTGCACATAATTCGGTTAATGAGATCATGTCTATATCATAGAGAATGTGAAGTGCATTGTGTCATAGTATAGGTGTGATGCTCAAATGCTCATGCCAATTGATGCACTTATGAAAGCATGTTATAAATATCTCAAGCATTTACCCTTAAGGATTTCAAAGAGACTTAAGGACCATCTACCTTTGGAACAAATGCAGCTTATCCTCGTTACAAGGTTATGCTTTAAGCTCTTTAACAATAAAATTACTTCACCTAGTTTTAACAAAGATGCAAGAATGAATGTTTGAGAAGTTAAACTAGGTATGAAGCAGGGTTTAATGCATGAGCATGCTTTCTCTTCCTTTTATACAAGATATGCAAGGAATGCAGGAAGATTTAGGTACATGTATGAATAAGATTGAATAGTTTTACCCTTTTGTACCTTCACATAGAGATGCTCTCTTCATTGTGCTTTGTCCTTAGTCTTAGTCGCTTAAGACCTATACTCAAGACGATGTATGAGAATATTTTGCACAAGAGAGAGTTCTACAACTTGTGATCCTTTTCTAAGTCACTGTTATTATATATCAATAAGATCACAAATTGCATAAATATATCATGAATTCTCCTTTTAACTTAGTGCAGTATCAAGATAGATGTCGATTGAAATTACCAATTGAAATCAAATTGAAATTGCATGAAGCACTAAGAAGCATAAGTGATAATTGAAGTTATTCAATGATCAAACAACAGATGCGATCAAAAGAACAACATAGACATTAGATTTTTTTTAAACAAGCTCAAATATAGTAGAATCCAATAAATATGCTACTTTAACATTGAAAGCTACAATCCTTGATAAAGGTGACATTATTTTACCAAGATGGATTGAAATGTAGTAGCATGCCTTATGAGACACTTGTTCTCATACATGAGACAATATGAGATTTCTAAGTTAACGTGCTAGTCTCAAAATAATTAATCAAGATATAGAAATAGGCTCCCCCTAGAGATATGCACCAAGAATGAAGGAAATGGGTGGATGCACTCACTTTTAAAGGCAAATAGGGAGAAGCACTATATATCTCGATCAAGGCTTCAAAGATTTTCAATAAACAATTTTTGCCTAGTATTCTCATAATGAAAAGTTTTTTGAATGCTTACAACCACACCATTGGATGTTTTGAAGATCTCATATCCAAGTAGATTTTGTTGCTCTTGATGTCTTCCTTTTTCATTTGAGTGTCCTCCCTTTATAGTTGACTCTTTTTCCTTCCAAACTTATTGAAAATACTCAAGAGAGATGTTAATAGCACAAGGGAGTAAAAGATGAATGATGATTTCTTTAGAGAGAAAGTAAAGGCGGTTCATCATCCATAGATCACACTGACATGAGGTAAAATCCTTGACATTAGTGCACATTACTTGAAAAGAGGAACATGCACTATTTAAACATTTGATTAAGCATAGGAATTTACTTCTTCATATTGAATTTATTAATCATTACTTAAAAGGAAGTCAATATGAGAACATATATAGCAAAGGTATGAAATAGATTCTAATGGATAAGTGCATTAATGAGAATGAGATTGAATGCACATCTTAGCCAATTTTAAAGAATCTATTTCTTCACAAAGATATAATTAGAGTGAACAATCATTGATGGGAACTAAATTAAAGAGATGAGTTCCCATACCATTGCTTTGACCTTTCTTCCTTTTGGGTGAAGAGTACCCTTTGAGGCTTGTGGCTTTAACCTTGCACTTACTCTCTTGTAGATTTTCATAAGTAGGCTCAAGAGAAATGTTAATAGCAACACAAGCACTAGTTTCCCTTTTAGTAATCATTTTTGATAAGGAATGAAAAGTGAATTACTAAAGAATGGAAACTTTAAAATATGAACTAGATTATTCCTTGAGGTATGCTTAGTTTTAACTTATGGAATAAGCATAGTAAGTTCTTAAGAATTACGGGAATAAATCTAATTCATAACATGGAGAACGATAAATGTAGAAGAATCATATCCAATATAAGCAAGAAGCATAACAACATAAGTCATTGGATTGACTTTCCTTTTTATGTTAAATTATGCATTTCCAAAGAGAAATACTAATGAGACTACATGGGTTACTTAGATACAAGCATTAGTCTCACTATTCTAGTTATAGAGAGAATGTTCCTTTTGTAGATGTCGTAGGGATTTGAATTCCTTACATGACATCTTATTCTTTTAGGAACTTGGAACATCTTTCTATATCTAGAATCATGGCAATAATAGGATAATAAGTGTAGAACATGCCATGAGTTACTTAATATTGTAAAACATGTAGATTGCCATAGTATAGGAATGATGAATATACAATCTGCCATATGATAGGCAACTTCTTCAAAGAATGGTGATATGATTTAAAGATACTTAAAGTGCTTTATTTTTCTATGTGACTACATAAGACACAAAAGAAATGATATTCTAAAATACTTGCACTTAAAAGCATAAATGTTACCGTCCTTTGGCTTTCCTCCATGTTGTAGGTCTTGACTTTTCAGGCATAGGATTAATTCTTTATTTCCTACAACATTAATATCTTCCCGAGATGATATGAGTTTTAGACATAATAATTTGAAATAACCTTGGGTCAATCTTGGATATGTAGATCACTGTAGATTGATAGCTTGAGTTAATAAAAATTGAATTGACTCTCTCAAGCATCCCAAAGCTTCATACCATCTCCATCTCCTGCAAAGCTTGTCAAGCATGTTTTGGTACCCATCTTTTGATGGGTCCATTATGGTTAGTTAACAAAGATGTAGGAACCCAAATGTCCTTTGTGCTAGCGCTTAGCAAATTCATTGCCTTTCTAGCACAAGTTGCAATTTTGGGTTGCCTAGTTATATATGAATCAAATGACAAGCTATGAGTGGAGGAGTTACCAATGGGACAATCCTTGCATTGATGTCCCTTTTCCCGGCATGTGTAGCATAGGCGTTTTCCAAGTTTTGAAGATTTCTTCTTTCCTTGTTTGTTGCTTGCTACATGGTTAGTAAAAACTTTCTTTTCTAACCCTATGCCCTTTTGTTTTAAATGGGGACAAGATTTAATAAAGTGTCCCTTCTTTGAACATTTAAAACAGAGTTTATCATCCTTGTTAATAATCAAGCCATTTTAATCAAGTGCCCCTTTTCAAAGCATTCACTACACTTCTTATTTTCATTTGTATTAAGTGTAACTTGATTATTACCTTGGATGTTACCTTTTATGGAGGCATGGTTGAGGCTTTTGGAAGAGGCATTGATTTTCTTCTTTTGTTTCTTCCTCTTGGCAATCCTCAAGTTCTTGACATTTTCTTCAAGGGATTTAGTGCATGCCTCGGTTGTTCCCGTCTCAAGCTTCTTCACCATGTGATCACGGTTATCTTGAGAAGGTTGAGCAATGCATTTCCCTTTTAGTTGTGTCAAGCTCCTTATTAGTCTCTCATTTTCTTCTTTGAGCTTTTGATATGTATCATCTTTTGTTCCTGCAAATTCTAGCTCAAAGGAAGATTTGCTTGTCGACGGACAACAAGCATTAGCACATGGTAATATAGTTTCTATTTGAATACATGTGTATGATTGAGGTTGTTGGGATTTTAAGTTTTCTATCACAACCTCATGAGCAACATTTAATATGATATGGTCATCCATAAGATTTTTATGAGAGAATAGGAGCATATCATATTTTTGTTGAAAAGCTTGATTTTCATCTTTTAGCTTTTCTACTTGGTCCTTAAGCAAGGTATTCCTATTTACTAATTGAGCGATACAATGTAAAGCATTATCTTGCTCAATTGAAATAGTTTCATACCTTTGGATCAAATCAACATGAGAGCACTTTAGCTCCTCATGTTCTTTAGTCAACTCGTCAAAGTGTAGCATTTTCATGGAGAGAACATCTTCTATCCTTTGACGAGCTTCGCTTTGCTCTCTCGCTCTTTCTAGAAGTTTGAGCATGACCGCCTTATCCTCTTGGCTTAGGCGAGAGTAGAGTTGCATGAAGCTTCTTTCTTCCTCCTCATCCTTGTTTGTGCTTCCGCTATCATTTTCATTAGCCACACAACACATGTGGGAATCGAAATGGGAAGACAAACCTTTTGGAGAGGTGGATTCATCGTTTGGTCTCCATCGATCATTTTCTTCTTCTTCCTTGCAATGATTAGTATCACAAATACCAAAGGAAGTAGAAGCACAAAATGAACTATCATGTTTGGACTTATCAAATTTAGTTTTAATTCTAGTCCAAATATCATGCACATCACAAATAGGTTTATCATATTTTATTATGAAAGCATGATAATCTTCTTTGCTAAGGGATTTACTTAAGATGTCATAAGCTAGATAGTTTAAGCGAATACATCTTAAATCTTCTTCGGAGGCATTTTCCCTAGCATAGTTAGGAGGAATAATACTCTTGTCTAAAATTTGTTCTAATTGTGGATCTATGATTCTAAAGGCATTTATTACTCTAGTGGACCATGAATCATAATTAGAACAATCGGAAAGTAATATCTCAAGAGTTACCTCCTTGTTCTCCTTCGGAGTTGTCTTCTTGTTCTTTTGGGATCTTCTACGAGCCATCACTTCGAGTTGTTAGACTCAAGATGAAGTGCCTAGCTCCGATACCAATTGAAAGTCGCCTAGAGGGGGGGTGGATAGGCGAAACCTGAAAATTAAAACTTTATCCCCCAACTAGATCCCTTGATTAGTGGTTAGAACAAGATATACAATTATCGGAGTATAAAAACTAAATCCTTGCTTGTAAAGAGTATTGCTTTCAAATAATGCGGAATTGATAAATCAATACTACTAATAAGTCTATGAGAATAAATCACAAGGGCTTAGATAAGAAGAGTAATGCCACAAGTTCTTTCTTGCAATGTGTTGCCTAACTAAATGAGAATTTAACTTAAGGCAACACCAAATAAGTTTAGCAAAGAATAGTACAAGGAAAAACTTAGAGTGAGGGAAAACAAACAAATCACAAGCAATAAACACAATGGACACGGGTGATTTGTTTTACCGAGGTTCGGCCCTTGAAGGCCTAGTCCCCATTGAGGAGTCCACTTAAGGACGGGTCTTTTTCAACCCTTTCCCTCTCTCCACCGATCACCCAAGGATCGGCGAGCTCTTCTTCTTCTCAAGGATCACTCTCGATCCCACAAGGACCACCACACTCTTTGGTGTCTCTTGCTAGCTTTTACAAGCCTCCAAAACTTTGGAGGAAGTTCAATGGGAGTCAAAACTCCACGCGCAAATGTACACAAAGATGTAGCACACACTATCTCTCAATGAATCTCACAAGGCACTAGTGCTAAACTCAAATGAGTAGCTCTCTATTGCTAGTTCTCTCTTTTGTGGCACTTGTGTTTGTTGTAGTGGTCTAAATCTTGTGTATAGGATGGATCAATGAATATATGTGGTTGGGAGGGCTTGAGTATGTCAACTAGATGACTTGGAAGGTTGCTTGGGCTCTCTCACTTTGAAGTGGCCGGTTGGGGTGGTATTTATAGCTCTCAACCACCCATATAGCCGTTGGGGCGCATCTGCCAGAAATTGCACTGGCGGACGGTCCGCGGCTAGGGCCCGGACGGTCCGCGACCCTCCAACAGTCGATTCTGACATCTTCAACGGATACTTCTGACAGATCAACGGTTAGATCAACGGCTATCTGCCACGGTGACCCCACACGGACGGTCCGCCCTTGGTCCCGGACGGTCCGTGCCAGCTATATAATTCCTTTTGCTCAACTTGTCACCTTCGGGCTGAACCAGGTCTTCACCTGCGGACTGTCCGTGAATTATAGCCGGACGGTCTGCGCGTTGTAGCTGGACGGTCCGCGGTTTAGTCGGACTATCCATGATTTATAGTTCCTGGTCGAAGTCAAAGTGGTGTCGCGGACGGTCCGCCGCAAGGGCCCGGACGGTCCGCGCCTGGCCTGATTTTCCAAAAAGCTTCTCCTGTCCGGAATAATCTACGGTATTCCGGACAGTCGATTTAGTAAAGTTGTAGATGAACCTTTGGCACCTGTAGAGCATATAATCTAGAGCAAACTAGTTAGTCCAATTATTTGTGTTGGGCAATTCAACCACCAAAATCATTTAGGAAAAGGTTTGAGCCTATTTCCCTTTCACCTCCATTATCAGTGGATGAACCACACTTTCCTCACCTTCCAGCATTTGATCAACAGAGCAATCATTACTGAAAGGAAGCATCGGGAGATGGAGGATAGGAAGCGCAAGATTAGTGGACCTCAGGCCGGGAGTAGCAGTCATCCCCGCTACTCAGGCAATTCTCCACAGCAATTCAAGAAAGGCCACTAGCACCAGCACCAGCATCAGCGTCAGCACTAGCACCAGTACCAGAGGCAGTTTCCTCAGCAGCAGCAGTATCGTCAGAACAATCAGCCGGGAGGAAATCAGTACCAACGTCAGAACAATCAGGTAGCTCGTCTTCCTGCCCCCGCAACCAACTAGAATGGGCAAGCAGCCCCAGCGCAAGTAGGAGGTCGTGCATGCTTCTAGTGTGGAGAATAAAATCACTGGGCGAAGAATTGTCCAAAGAAAGCAGCCCAGCAACCGCCAGCAGTCAATGCCCCAGCAAGACAAGGAGCACCACAGCAAGCACTAGGAGTCTGTGGTCAGGCCTACAACCATGGAAAGGTGAATCACCTGGAGGCCGAAGCAATCCAGGATGCTTAGGACGTGGCAGTAGGTATGTTTCCAGTCAAATCGTACCCAGCAAAAGTACTATTTGATACTGGTGCCACACATTCTTTTGTTTCTGCATCTTGGGTGGAATCACATAACATCCCCATAGAACCAATGATCCCACCTTTGAGAGTTAATTCAGTTGGGGGAAAAGTTCAGTCTGATAGGATTTGTCCGAATCTAAGGATTGAAATAAGGGGGATATCCTTCCTCGCTAGCCTAGTAGTCATGGGAACTCAAGGTTAGATGTCATCCTAGGGATGAATTGGCTACACAGAAATCAAGCCACTGTCAGTTGTGACAAGAGAAAAGTTAGGTTGGTGTCCCCATCCGGAAAGGAGCTAGTAACCAAGCTGTACTTACCTGAACTAGAAGAAGGAGCCTGTCACCATTTATCTGTAGATGACAAGGAGTGCAATCCGATTGAAACAATTAGGATTGTGTCAGAATTTCCTGATGTATTCCCTAAAGAGTTACCAGGCATGCCACCTGAAAGGAAAGTTGAATTTGCCATAGAGCTTATCCCAGGCAATGCCCCTATTTCCAAGAGAGCTTATCGAGTGTCCGGACTAGAGTTTGTGGAACTCAAGAAGCAGATCGATGAGTTGTTAGAGAAAGGCTACATCAGACCAAGTACCTCACCTTGGGCACCCCAGTGTTATTTGTGGAAAAGAAGGATGGCACGAAGAGGATGTGCATCGATTATAGAGCTTTGAATAAAGTCACTTTCAAGAATAAGTACCCTCTGCCTTGAATTGAAGACCTATTTGATCAGTTAAGAGGAGCCAGTGTGTTCTCAAAGATAGATCTGAGATCAGGTTACCATCAGCTTCGAATCCAACCTGCAGATATACCGAAGACAACATTCATCACTAAGTATGGACTATATGAGTTCACGGTCATGTCGTTCGGTTTGACGAATGCGCCAGCTTACTTCATGTACCTGATGAACAGTGTGTTCATGGATTACCTCGACAAGTTTGTAGTGGTGTTCATTGATGATATTCTCGTATATTCCTAGAATGAGCAAGAGCATGAGGAGCATTTGAGAAAAGTACTTCAGAGGCTACGAGATTGTCAGCTGCATGATAAGCTTAGCAAGTGCTAGTTCTGGATCAGCGAATTTCTATTCTTGGGTCATATTATAAACCGAGAGGGATTGGCTGTAGATCCGAAGAAGGTAACAGCTATCTTGGACTGGAAAGCACCAAAAGATGCCCGAGGAATTAAGAGTTTCATTGGAATGGCCGATTATTATCGGCGTTTCATTGAAGGTTTCTCCAAGATTGCGAGACCAATGACAGCCCTGCTAGCAAAGAAGGTTGAGTTCAAGTGGACCCCAGCGTGCCAAGAATCATTTGAGATGTTGAAGCAAAAGTTGACAACAGCACCGATGTTAGTTCTGCCAGATGTTCGCAAGCCATTTTCAGTATATTGTGATGCTTCGTACACCAGACTGGGATGTGTGTTGATGCAGGAAGGGAGAGTAGTGGCATACTCCTCCCGATAGTTAAAATTTCATGAGAAGAATTATCCTACTCATGATTTGGAGCTAGCAGCAGTGGTTCATGCATTGAAGACCTGGAGATATTATCTGTATGGGCAGATGTGTGATATATAGATGGACCACAAGAGCCTCAAGTACATATTCACTCAGTCAGAGTTAAACATGAGGCAGCGAAGATGGCTAGAGTTGATCAAGGATTATGAGCTGGAGATTCATTATCACCCAGGCAAAGCAAATGTAGTTGCAGATGCTCTTAGCAGGAAGAGTCAAGTCAATATGTTGGCCGCTCACCCGATGCCGTATGAGCTAGCGAGGGAGTTCGACAGATAAAGTCTCAGATTTCTGAACAACACCCAAGGAGTGACAATCGAGTTGGAACCCACACTAGAGCAAGACATCAGGAAAGGTTAGAAGGATGATGAGAAAATCAAAGAGATCCGGCAGCTGATCATAGATGGAAAAGGCAAGGATTTCTGTGAAGATGCAGAAGGAGTGGTATGGTTCAAGGACGGACTATGTGTTCCCGATATCAAACCAATCTGGGAACTGATTCTCAAGGAAGCTCATGAGACATCATACTCTATACACCCTGGTAGTAAGAAGATGTACCAAGACCTGAAGAAGAGATTTTGGTGGTACGGTATGAAAAGGGAGATAGCAGAGTATGTGACTGTATGTGACAGTTGTCAGAGGATTAAAGCAGAACATCAGAGACCTGCAAGTTTGTTGCAACCTTTGCAGATTCCTCAGTGGAAATGGGATGAGATCGGAATGAATTTTATAGTCGGTTTGCCCCGTGCTCGTATTGGTTATGACTCTATCTGGATAGTAGTGGACTGTTTGACAAAGGCGGCCTATTTCATACCAATCAAGACCACTTACAACAGTGCGGTGTTGGCCGAACTATACATGTCTCGGATTATGTGCTTGCATGGTATTCCAAAGAAGATAATATCAGATAGAGGCACCCAGTTCACCTCTCATTTTTGGCAGTAGTTACATGAAGCTTTGGGCACGCACTTGAAATTCAGTTCAGCTTATCACCCGCAGACAGATGGCCAGACGGAGAGAACAAATCAGATTCTTGAGGATATGTTGAGAGCTTGTGCTTTGCAAGACCAGGTAGGTTGGGACAAGAGATTCCATATGCAGAATTCTCTTATAACAACAGCTACCAAGCCAGCCTAAATATGTCACTATTTGAAGCGCTTTATGGAAGGAATTGCAGAACTCCACTGCATTGGGACCAACCTGGTGAAAGACAGGTGTTCGGTCCAGATATTCTACTTGAAGAGAACATCAGAATGGTCCGAGAGAATTTAAAGGCAGTGTAGTCCAGACAGCGAAGCTATGCTGACACCAGAAGAAGAGAACTCAGTTTTGAAGTGGGAGATTATGTCTATTTGAAGGTGTCACCTATCAGAGGAACCAAGAGGTTCAGAGTCAAGGGCAAGCTAGCACCCCGTTATATTGGGCCATATCAGATCCAAGCAAGACGTGGAGAAGTGGCTTACCAACTCAGCTTACCAGAGAATCTGTCAGCTATTTACGATGTGTTCCATGTGTCTTAGTTGAAGAAATGCTTGAGAGTGCCGGAAGAGAAGTTGCCAGCAAAGGATCTTAAAGTTCAAGAAGATCTGACTTATATTGAGAAGCCAACTCAAATTCTGGAGACAGCAGATTGGGTCACTTGGAGAAGCACCATCAGAATGTGCAAAGTCAAATGGGGTCATCACTCAGAAGAAGAAGCAACCTAGGAAAGAGAAGATGATTTAAAAGCCAAGTACCCTGAGCTCTTTTCTAGCTAGCCCTGAATCTCGAGGGCGAGATTCTTTTAAGGGGGATAGGTCTGTAACACCCTAATTTTGGGGGTATATAGTTTCTTTCTAATTATCATCCAAAATCATGTGTTACTCTTCTTTTTCTTACTCTAGGTTTTCTCTCTCTAGATTCATTCTCCCTTTTTCCTTTTTAATTAGAGATAGCCTAAAATAGTGGAGGTTAATTATTTATTTTTGCCAAAACCTTATGAGTCATGACATGTTGCATCATGCTGAGTTTAAAATATTCTTTGAAGTGTTGCACAAGTTTGAATTTATTTGAACTTGAAACCTAGTTTGAATTTGGATTTGAAAACCCTATAGAAAAAGAAATGGAAAAGGAATTAGAAAATTTAGAGAAAAAGAAAAGGAGAAAGCAGCCCAATCGGCCCACTAAGCCCAGCCAGGCCGTGCGCCCGTGCGCCTGCGCCGCCTAACAGGCGGACCCCGCCTGTCAGCGGTAGTTCTCCTCTCCCGCGCTCTCTCTCTCTCGCTCTCTGCCCAGTGGGACCGATCTGTCGGCGCCAATTTCCCCTCGCTCGCGCGCTCCCTCTCTCTCTCTCTGTCTCATGGGCCCGGATCGCCAGCCGCCGAGCCGTTGCCCCGTGCACCCCTTTCTTCTCTCTCTGCGCCGTGGGCCTACCCTGTCAGTTCTGCCTTCTCCGCGCTCGCTGTGGACTGGCGCGTGCGCACTCGCGCACGTCACCGGATTTCTCGGCCACGACGCCCACCCACGCGCCGATCTCCCTTTTTAGAGCCCTGCTAGTGCCCCGCACACACCCCTCACCTCATTTCACGCAGCTTCGCCCTCTCTCGTGCTCTGCCCTCGCCGCCAGCCGCCGCCGGAGACCCGCGCCCACGTTCCCGACCATCCAGCTCACCGGAGACCGCTCTAAGCCACCCTGTGCTCTGCCCCGAGGTGAGACACCTTTGCCTGTGCCCAATTTCCCTTATTGTGCTCTGTGCTCGGCCAATTTCGCCTTCGCCGGTGCTCGACCGTGGCGGTCCGCCGTGCTCGCGCGATGGCCGGTCGATTTAGCCTGGTCTAGTTCATCGTAGTAGGCCCCTGTGTCACCCCTGCCTCTACTGAAGTTAGCCAAGGCCTTAGCGCGCCTTAAGTCCCCTCCCCGTGGCCGGAATGGCTCACCAGAGTTACTCCGACCCGCCCGAGGCCTTCTCACCGCCATTCTCCCCTCTCTGCCTGTGGATTCATGGCCTCTTCCCCACCATTGAGTGCGACACCCCAGTGTCACCTAGTGTTTTTCTCAAAAATGCTAGCCCAAGAACCATCATTTTATGTGAACCAATTTGAGCATGAACATCAAATTCACTTAAGAATAAAGGACCATTAAGACTATACTTAAAAGTATCATGTTCAAAACAAATGGGTTTTTCAAAAAGGCAAAAATGTGCAACCCCAATAAAAACCCTAATTGAACCCTATAAACAAATTTCAAGAGAAAGGGGAAAAAGGGTATGAAAAATATAAAATCATGACTTGGGCCAATTGTAAACATTAAAGTATACTAAATAAGAAACAACAAAGATTATGGAAGCTTGGCCAAAACAATTTAAATAAAACCCTAAACAAGCCTCTCAAGTGGGAGTTCATTAGGGAATTCTGAAATTCAGAATTCTGAATTTCAGACCTTGAGCCAAAGATCAAGCGTGTTCACCTTGATCCCTAACTCAAATCCTAATGGCCCCATTATCAAAAACATGCATAACTTAACTCTCTGTCTTGTGCCAGAAGATGGCATTGGGACGCGTGCCTCGGACACGTCAAACCAGAGATCTTCTCCCTGTGTGCGGCAGTGAGACAAACCAGATTTCTTCCCTCTCTATCTCCTAATCCAGTCAACCAAACCTGCTAGCCTCCACACACAAACGACAAAGGGACCTTAGAGGAAGAGATCTCTCAACGGGATTATGGCCAAAATCTCAAAGATTTGGAGCCAATGCGCGCTTGAACTCGACCTCTCTCTGCGCTGCCTCGTGCTCGACGCTGTGCCAGGCACCAGAGCGCGCGCTGGCGTTCGCCGCGCACGCCCCGAGCGCTTGTCAGAGCCCCGCCCTCGGCCATGCTCGCCTGCGCCTATAAAGCCTCCCCAGGCGCACCTCACTTCACCCCGTGCTCGCCATCGCCGGCTAGACGCCCCTCCTTAGCTCCGGCGAGCTCTTTTCCGCCCGCCATTGCCGCCAGAGCTTCGGCCACCGTGGCTAGCCCACTCCAGTCACCCCCAAGTCGCGCCAGCACTTCGGTTAGCTTTGCCATTGGCCCGTGAAGCTTTCCAAGCCCTCGAACCTGGCAGAACTTCACCGGAGGGCGAAGATCGACCTCACTGGACTTCGGCCGCCCACCTGCACGCGTGGACCGAGCTCTCTGGTGAGCCATTCTTCAATTCCTCGCGCACACACCTTCCTTAATCCCCGGTGAAGCTCCCTGACCTGTTTGATCGGTCAATTATGCCCTGGATAGGCCGGACTCCTCGCCGCCGACGAGCTCCCCCGCCTGCGCACGCGGACCGGCCGACTCCGACCATCCCCGACGGCGACCCGCACATCGCCGTGACCCTCAGGACCTCCCCTACACCCTCGGCCACCTCACCAGAGCAATCTCGCCGCCGGTAAGCCCCTCCGCCCTTTCTTCCGCCGCGGGTACTATTCAATTTGGGGGAAGGACCTCGGGTTAGGATTAGAAGAATCCAGGGGGTTTTCTGAGATGTCAGTGACTCAATTGAATAGTAGCCCAGGGACTAGTCTGTAAGGAAAACTTAAAACACCCGCCAGGGACCCAGTTGCAAAGTAGTTTTCCATTTAATCATTTCGATTTAAATCTTTTTAATGAACAGAGAACTTAGAAAATTCATAACTTGATGAATACTTAACCAAAAACTGTCAAACTAGTTTTGCTGGATTCTAAATATTATGAATTATCGATTAAAAATACTGAACCCTATGCTTTCTGTTCTAATTTTTAGAGTTAAAAATTAAATACAGAAACTGACCAAACCTTGTTTAATTAAGGAAAATTAGTTATATTCCTGTGCTAAACCTAAGAAAATTTGTAGATGTTCAAACCCCACTTAAACACTGTTCAAAAATAGTAAGAACCCCAGTATTAAAAAATTTAGTGTAAATATCCATTAAAAGCCATTTCTGCCCAAACCTTAGGAAAATCAGAAAGGCCTTAGAAATTAATGACCAGTGGATGAAATTATTTTTCCTAGTTTGCTTAAGTAACAAAGAACCTAGGAAAAATAAAGGAACCTTTTGTCTAGATCAGATTCAAAGAGAAATGTTTTATTTAGCATTATTCCAACTAGAAATCAATTATTAAAATTATAAAACCAGACCCAAAATTGATAATAAAAATCCAGTGTACTTGTAACCACCAAAACCCCACTGCAAAAATAATAAACACCCTAGCTCATCATTTTAAGTAGGGTAAATAAATAGAACATGATAATGAGCCATAGTTCAATTAAATTATGAGAACCCCACAATAATGCAATAATGGGTAAATAAAATTTTGCTAGACCAATAATGAGATAGGCCACCAGAGAAAAATACAAACCCATTGGAAAGATGCAAAATAATACCTATTGTCAATATTTTGTAAGAAAGGCCATTTAATCCAATAAGTACACACCACCCCTTCCCTTAAGCAAAAAGATGCCAAACTTCAGAATGATTGCTCTTGCGCAAAGAAGAAGCTAGGAAAAATCAGAAATCTGTTGTTTGATATTTTTCCAAATATAGTGATAGTAGAAAGCACCCCTTTGGCTAGAAACTTTAGAAAATCCTAATAAAATGACTAATAAGTATTAATAGCTAGAAATTTGTACCAAGTCATGTTATAGCCTCTAAATGCCAGCAAAAATAAGTCTTAGAGAATTACCTACTACTAAATGATAGTTGTAGTTCAAAACACCCCTTCTGCTCTAAAATTTGGTGATTTTGTCCAGAGAAAAATATTCACTTTTTGAACCCCAAATTTTGAGACAGAGAATTACATACCAGTAACAAGCAACTATAATTTTTACATTATTTTTGAAAATTTATTAAGGTGACTTGTAGTTCAAACCCACTTCAAAAACTTAAAGAGAATAAAGAAAAAGAAAGGAGAAATAAACCTCACTCCAATAAGTCCAACTTGAGTTCTTGGCAATTCTCACTAAAGACCTTAAAAAGAATTCAGTGGAACCCCAAGAATAAACCTACCACTTAATTTACCAAGTATACCACCAAAAATCTCGTATAAGCAAGATTTAGTTCTATCTAACTCAAGTAGATCATACACCATCAAGTTTAAATTACTGATGCACATATCATATCCTGCATATATCTTACGCATTGCATTCACTAGATTGCAATCTAGTTGACAGAGAGTACGTGCTCATCCTCGAGCAAGGATCTGTCCAAGAGGAAGACTAGGAGCAAACTCCCGAGGCTGCTATCGAGGATCTCCCTGCAGCCCCAGCTATTGAAGGCAAGCCCCGGTTTTATGCATAACCGTTTATATATGCTATTTTACTACACTTAGTGTTTGTAGGTTTGTAATGTGCACTTACAGGAGTTGCTTGAAACCTCTAGATGCATGAACTTAGGATCCTTTTGAGATGAATACTAGTATGCTAGGTCGAGTAGCTGCTTTGCTAATCAGGATCTCGGTAGAAGTCGAGTGATTTTTCTAGCACTCGCGCGAGGTCAGGAATTGATTGTATTCATCTTGATAACGGGATCTATGTTAGTCTATGGACTTGGATCTAGGGAGGATGCTTTGTCCATGAGACAAGAAAAAGGAATTAAGGATTAATGTGTGGATACCTGAGTCAAGCTTTTGAACGTACTAAGCACATGTTGGGAAATATGGTCACCGACAAACCTAGTACCTGAGTGAAGCCGGGCGTGGACTTTATCCGTCATGCGACCTGAGACTGGGTCTCCAATGCTAGCTATGGTGGGTACAAGTGCGGTCACTGCACGGCGGCAGCCGGGGTCAGTGGAGCATTGTATGCCAAGGCGGTGAAGCCTAGACGCGAACGGGGAATCGATGGGAACGGTTGACGTGTGTGGGGACGGAGTGCCCTAACATATCGTGTGTTTAGGTTTACCTTGCAAGGATAAAAACTCGATTTGAATCGTCTGCTTCTCGCAGCTAATGAGACTGCTTGACCCCTTGTACTACATCGAGTAAGAAGTGAAATGAGGTTACATGAGACAATTTGTTGATTGAACTAAATGCTTGTTACCATGTATGCTTAGAAGGAGCAAATATAGCTAAAGTAATGATGCTAGAATTTGAAAATTTAAAAATGGATTTTAGAAACAGCTAGTGCTTTTGGGCAAACCAAACCCCTCAGCCAAACAGCTGCATAGTTTAGAGGTAGAGGAGTAGATTCCTCACACCGGGTAAGTCTAGCTGAGTATTAGTATACTCAGCCTTGCTTGTGGCATTATTTTTGTAGGTACGATTCAGGAGATGGTTGACGGTGTGACTTGGCCTACCACCCTGCCACCGGGTTGGACAGTCGAGTGGGATGTCGCTCCGGCAGGAGAGGAGCATGAGGAGTAGTGGGCTAGGCCTTGCCCATTTTCTCGATACCGACGACATCGATTATCCGCTGCATTTTATTTCGTGAACTCTTATTTGCTACTTGAAAAACTCCGATCTATGTAATAATTCAGTACTTAATTTGAGGTTTCCTGTTTTATTGTATTTCTTCTGTGACTCACCTTCGAGTGAGATTGTGGAATTTGATCCTGGTTAAGTGGCTCTATCAGGCTAGATCTGAGGGACTAACGGATTATTTCGATTTAAGTGTGTTGCGGCCCTTGAGGCGTGACTTAGGCACTTAAGCTAGAATAATTCGGGTAGTTCCGCCACAGCTGGTATCGGAGCAAATTCCACCATAGAAAAGGACAATAAACCATGAATCCCATTTTCAAAATTTAAAACTTGCCTAGAAACTGCTACGAATCGTCAGGACTAGATCGCTAGACCTAGGACGAAAGGCCTTAGGCATAGAGGGAGAAATAGGTGGCTAGTTAAGTAGGCCCCGTGGGCCAGTACTTAGACTTTTTAGGGATGCCCTAAGAGCACCCTATTATTTGGAGAGGAGACGTTACTTCCAGCATGCATGCATTATAAACACAAAAGGGAATTAAAACTTGAGCTAACCCACTTCCTTTTAAACCCATCCAGGCTCTTTTATTTTATTCCTTCCACCATCATCTTTACCTTTGATACCTTTCCGCAGATGAATTCACCCACCCCTGCCAGTGGAGGAGACACCCGTTTCAGTTCTGACTTCCTTTCTCGCGATGGCTTTCCTTCCATCTTGTGGGAAGTGCTTAACTCCGCCGGTTACCCTACGCCCCCTTTGTACACGGTGCAGTTGTATGAGGAGCATCGGGTACCTCGTTGTCGGGTCTAGCTGACTTTGGAGGCTCATCCCCTTCAGCCAGGTTGGCGTTCTCTTGATTCCGAAACAGTTGGATTCAGGACGGACGACACCGTTGAAGCGGCAGCCATGAAGACTCTAACGACTTTCTGTGGCTATCATCCCTTGGAGATGGTGATGCACCCCTTGGGACTCTTCCCTGCTGAGAAGAAGGATGACCCCATGTGGTGTAACCACGTGAGCCATGTGAAGGATGTGTGGGCAATGTATCCTGACTTGGTTGGGAGGGTCACCGTTCGGTGCATGAGTGCGCTGTACCGCCTTCAGGCCCTTCAGAGCGACGCTATGGCACACCTTGCTAACATCGCTCAAACCACCAAGCTCACTCTCGACAGTCGAGAAGATTTTGTGGTCGATTTATCCTCCGAGTTAGTGGAGAAGGATCTACAGGTGGAAAGGCTAAGCCAGCGCATTACCACCTTGGAGCAGCAGGTGGAGATCCGAGACAACACTATTGATGTCTTGGAGAACCAGCTCCACGATGTGCAGAGGGAACTCGAAGAAGCAAATGACCACTTGGACATGCACCACTTGGAGATGGAGGCCAATGAAGCCGGAAGCGAGGGAGAAGAGGCTCCCGAGGAGCTAGGACCAGCCCCTGGTGCCAATGGGACTACCTCCGCGATGCCTCCTTCACCCGTATCCAGTGTTGCTTCCACCGCTCAGGGTTGATTAGTCACTTCGACGCTTTTGGGTGGATAGAAACCTATGTGAGCTTAGTTAATGTCAGATTTTGGACTAGGCTTACGGGTACTTTCCCCTGATTGATGTAACCCTGTGAACTTTTGAAATCTGTGGGATGTTGTAACCATGTTATCTTCATTTCGAACCTAATATTATGATTATGGCATTTTTTCCTTCCATATGAGATAATATCTTGTCGTTCGAAATTGTGAGTTGGGATGACAATGGCAACGATCTCTGTTTTCAGATGGCAGCTAGGCAGCGTCGCGGGCATAACGAGCAGGTTCCCCCGCCACCTCCTCCAGCTCCCATAGTGCAGGAGCTGATGGCCTAGCCGAATGAGATTCTGTGACAGCTCTTGCAGCGCTAGCCC
Source organism: Zea luxurians (assembly GCA_029449295.1). Lineage (NCBI taxonomy): Eukaryota > Viridiplantae > Streptophyta > Magnoliopsida > Poales > Poaceae > Zea > Zea luxurians. Next base: position 141,760,718 of record JAOPSE010000009.1, on the reverse strand, counting down.
CACCCTCAGCAGCATGGTGGAGGCCAGCCTCAGCGACCTCCGACAGCGGCAACCTACCAGGAGTTCCTGAGCACGCAGCCACCCTTGTTCACCAAGGCAGTGGACCCATTGGACACCGACGTGTGGCTCCGTGTCGTTGAGTCCATGTGTCCCCTCCTCACGGGAGACTGCCCTGATGCTACCAAGACTCGCTTCGCCGCGTAGCAGCTTCACGGATCTGCTCGGACTCGGTGGGATCACTTCCGTGCTATGCTCCCTGCTGATCGTGAAGTGTCTTGGGAGGAATTCAAGACTGCTTTCAGAGGGCACCACATCCCAGCTGCCATTCTTGATCGCAAGCTGAATGAGTTTCTGGCACTTAATCAAGGAACCCGCACGGTACTGCAGTATGCATAGGCCTTCAATGATCTATGCCAGTATACAGGTTACCATGCTGATTCTGATGAGAAGAAGAGAGACCGCTTCCGTAGGGGTCTTAGCACCAAGCTGCGGGAACGACTCAACACTGTCCGGGCTGATAGCTTCAATGAGTTGGTCAACCTGGCCATCTCCCAGGAGGATTGCATTGTAGCTCACCGGGCAGAGAAGAAGAGAAAGGCACCAATGGCAGCACCATTCGCTCAGGCCCAGAGGTTCAGGCTTGTTTCTCACAATCAGAGCAGGGGTTTTTAGCAGCAGGCAGGCAGATGGGTGATCAGGCCACCTCAGCAGCAGTAGCCGGCACCCAACCGCTTTTTAGCTCCCGCTCCAAGGAACCATCAACCTCTGCAGCAGCAGCAGTTCCGCCAGGGCAATGGGAACAAAGGTTTCACTTGTGGCAATGTGGGCCACTATGCCAAGAATTGTCCCAGGAACCAGCAAAGGCAGGTGCCAGCACCAAATCAAGACAAGGGAAGAAAGCAGATGGTAAAGGTTAAGCAAGGGAAGCTCAACTTCACTACCCTAGAGGAAGTACCTGAGGGAGCTCCCATCATGACCGGTATCTTTTCAGTTTATAATCAACCTGCTTTAATTCTATTTGATTCTAGTGCATCTCATAGTTTCATTAGCCAGAAGTTCAGTGCTAAATGTGAACTGTCATTCTCTCACTCAAAAGGGTCATTTATGATAGTCACACCTAGAGGTAAAATTTCAACTAATCAATTAAACCAGAGTGTGCCTATTCAACTGGGAAGCCACATTGTCAAAACCACCCTTCTTGTTTTGGTTTTGGAAAATGTGGACATTATTCTGGGAGCTAATTGGATGACCCTACACCATGTTGTGCTTGATGTGGCCAGCCGTGCCGTGGAAATCAATTCTCCGTTCTGTGGGAACTTCACCTTAATTCTGCCCAATCAGGGTTCTACTCAGTCATGTGCTTTCTCTATGATGGAGTTACCTCTGAAGAAGATCCCAGTGGTCTATGAGTATGCAGATGTCTTTCCTAATGAATTGCCAGGAATGCCACCCGACCGGGATATTGAATTTGCCATCGAGTTGCAACCGGGAACGACACCAATTTCCAAGAGGCCTTACCGAATGCCACCCGCTGAGTTGGCAGAATTGAAGAAGCAATTGCAGGAGTTGCTGGATAAGGGATTTATTCGCCCAAGTACTTCGCCTTGGGGATGTCCAGCACTGTTTGTGAAGAAGAAGGATGAAAGCTTGAGGCTGTTTATAGATTACCGCCCTCTTAATGCGGTAACTATCAAGAACAAGTATCCCTTGCCTCGTATTGATGTTCTTTTTGACCAGTTGGTCGGAGCCAAGGTGTTTTCCAAAATAGACCTTCGCTCTGGCTACCATCAGATCAAGATACGAGCAAGCGATATTCCGAAGACGGCATTCTCAACCAGATATGGGCTATATGAATTCTTGGTGATGTCTTTCGGGCTGACTAATGCACTAGCATATTTCATGTATCTGATGAATTCTGTTTTCATGCCTGAATTGGACAAATTCGTAGTGGTGTTCATCGATGATATCCTGGTGTACTCTAAGAACGAAGAAGAACATGCCGGGCATTTGCATGTAGTGCTTCGACGTCTGCGAGAGCACCACCTTTATGCCAAGTTGTCCAAGTTTGATTTTTGGCTAAAGGAAATCAAATTCTTGGGTCACACTATCTCTCAGGCTGGAATAGTTGTTGATCCTGATAAGGTGCAAGAGGTGATGAACTGGAAGCCACCGACGACTGTCCGTCAGATTCGGAGTTTTCTGGGATTGGCTGGTTATTACCGAAGATTTATTCCGGATTTCTCTCGAATTGCGAAGCCTATAACTGAGCTGCTGAAGAAAGAAGCCAAGTTTGTTTGGAGTCAGAAGTGCGAAGATGCCTTCCATGCATTAAGGACGCATCTGACCATAGCACCAGTGTTGGCGCAACCCGACAACAGCAAGCCTTTTGATGTGTATTGTGATGCCTCTGGCACTGGACTAGGTTGTGTCTTAATGCAAGACAACCGAGTCATTGCTTACGCCTCAAGAGCACTCAGGCCTCACGGGCAAAATTACCCCACTCATGACCTCGAGTTGGCAGCAGTGGTTCATGCATTAAAAATGTGGAGGCACTACTTAATGGGAACCCACTGCAACATCTTCACTGATCATAAGAGCCTTAAGTACATCTTTACTTAGGTTGATCTCAACATGAGGCAGAGAAGATGGCTGGAGCTGATCAAGGATTATGACCTGGAGGTACATTATCACCCAGGGAAAGCCAATGTGGTAGCAGATGCCTTGAGTCGGAAGTTGCAGTGCAATTGTATTCTGATGGATTCTCGCATCAACACCTTGTGTGATGAGTTGAGCAAGATGCAAATTGAAGTGATTCCTTCTGGTGCTCTGTCTCACATTTCTGTCGAGCTAACCTTGCAAGACCAGATCATCATGGCCCAGCTCAATGACAAGGGAGTGCAGATTATCAAGGAGAATCTCCATCAGAAGGTTGAGAAGTATAAATGTTTCTGCCAAGATGAAAAGGGTGTATTATGGTTCAAAGGCAGATTGGTGATTCCTAAAAACAAGGACCTCAAGAAGAAAATTTTAGACGAGGCTCATCTCTCCAAATTTTCTATGCATCCGGGAAGCACCAAAATGTACCATGATCTAAAGCCTTTGTATTGGTGGACCAGAATGAAGAGGGAGATAGCCCAGTATGTATCGGAATGTGACACCTGTCAGAGGATAATGGCAAGCCACTTGAAATCAGATGGAGCTTTGCAACCCCTACCTATACCTTCGTGGAAATGGGACGACATCAGCATGGATTTCATCGTGGGTCCGCCCAACACCTCTCGTCACCATGATTCGATTTGGGTTATTGTGGACCGACTGACGAAAGTGGCACATTTTCTCCCTGTCCACACCACTGATAAGGCTCGAAATTATGCAGAGTTGTACATTGACTGGATCGTGTGTTTGCACGGATTACCTCGGACCATTGTTTCTGACCGAGGAGCCCAATTTGTTGCCAGATTTTGGGAACAGTTGCAGGAGTCTTTGGGGACCAAGCTAATCAAGAGTTCAGCTTACCACCCATAGACTGATGGTCAGACGGAAAGGGTAAACCAAATTCTGGAAGATATGTTGAGAGCTTGTGCAATCAATTGTGGCAAGAACTGGGATAAGCACCTCTCTTTGGCAGAGTTTGCTTATAACAACATTTATCAATCCAGCCTCAGGATGGCACCCTTCGAAGCTCTCTATGGAAGAAGGTGTAGGACACCACTCAATTGGTCTCAGCCTGGAGAGAGAGAAGTTTTCGGACTTGACTTAGTGACTGAAGCCGAAAGGAAGGTCAAACTAATCAGGAAGAATCTAGAAGCTGCTCAGGCCAGGCAGAAGAGTTACCATGATAAAAGAAGGAAACCTCTCCAATTCAAGGTGGGAGATTTCGTGTATCTCAAGGTATCACCCACCAAGGGAGTGCAGAGGTTTGGAATCAAAGGCAAGCTAGCCCCTCGTTACATTGGACCTTATGAGATCATAGAAACCTATGGACCCGTGGCATATAAGCGGAAGTTACCTTCAAAAATGTCTGCCATTCACAGTGTGTTCCATGTATCTCAGCTAAAGAAGTGTGTTCGATTGCCGACCGAGATCATAGCAGAGCCAGAATTGGAGATAGAACCAGATCTATCGTACCAAGAGTACCCTTCCAAGATTCTGGATTGCAAAGAAAAATCAACTCGGGCTAAATCGATCAAAATGTACAAGGTCCAGTGGAGTAATCACTCAGAGGAATAAGCTACTTGGGAGACTGAGTAATTCTTGAGATCCAACTTCCCCGATTGCCTACCTAAGGAATCTGGTACGTAATCACACCCAACCCCTCCTCCTGCCCTTCGAATCTAAAACTCAGAAATATGATCTTAATCAGAATGAAGTAACCATAAAACAAGATTTAAAAAGGACTTCCTTCTGAAGTTGCAAAGAGAATGACATTCGAAGAGCAAATTGCCCTAATAATAAGAGCACCCACTTCCTATAAGGCTCACCCTTCGCTTCACCCAGGGAGGACTCTGACCCAAATCTCGGGACGAGATTCCTTTAAGGGGGGAAGGCTGTGACACCCCAGTGTCACCTAGGGTTTTTCTCAAAAATGCTAGCCCAAGAACCATCATTTTATGTGAACCAATTTGAGCATGAACATCAAATTCACTTAAGAATAAAGGACCCACTAAGACTATCATGTTCAAAACAAATGGGTTTTTCAAAAAGGCAAAAATGTGCAACCCCAATAAAAACCCTAATTGAACCCTATAAACAAATTTCAAGAGAAAGGGGAAAAAGGGTATGAAAAATATAAAATCATGACTTGGGCCAATTGTAAACATTAAAGTATACTAAATAAGCAAAAACAAAGATTATGGAAGCTTGGCCAAAACAATTTAAATAAAACCCTAAACAATCCTCTCAAGTGGGAGTTCATTAGGGAATTCTGAAATTCAGAATTTTGAATTTCAGACCTTGAGTCAAAGATCAAGCGTGTTCACCTTGATCCCTAACTCAAATCCTAATGGCCCCATTATCAAAAACATGCATAACTAACCTCTCTGTCTTGTGCCAGAAGATGGCATTAGGACGCGTGCCTCGGACACGTCAAACCAGAGATCTTCTCCTTGAGTGCTGCGGTGAGACAAACCAGATTTCTTCCCTCTCTATCTCCTAATCTAGTCAACCAAACCTGCTAGCCTCCACACACAAATGACAAAGGGACCTGAGAGGAAGAGATCTCTCAACGGGATTATGGCCAAAATCTCAAAGATTTGGAGCCAATCCGCGCTTGAACTCGACCTCTCTCTGCGCTGCCTCGTGCTCGACGCTGTGCCAGGCGCCAGAGCGCGCGCTGGCGTTCGCCTCGCACGCCCCGAGCGCTTGTCAGAGCCCCGCCCTCGGCCGTGCTCGCCCTCGCCTATAAAGCCTCCCCAGGCGCGCCTGACTTCACCCCGTGCTCGCTATCGCCGGCCAGACGCCCCTCCTTAGCTCTGGTGAGCTCTTTTCCACCCGCCATTGCCGCCAGAGCTTCGACCACCGTGGCCAGCCCACACCAGCCACCCCCCAAGTCGCGCCAGCGCTTCGGTTAGCTTTGCCATTGGCCCGTGAAGCTTTTTAAGCCCTCGGACCTGGTAGAACTTCACCAGAGGGCGAAGATCGACCTCACCGGACTTTGGCCGCCCGCCTGCACGCGTGGACCGAGCTCTCCGGTGAGCCATTCTTCAATTCCTCGCGCACACACCTTCCTTAATCCACGGTGAAGCTCCCTGACCCGTTTGATCGGTGAATTGTGCCCTGGATAGGCCGGACTCCTCGCCACCGACGAGCTCCCCCGTCTGCGCATGCGGACCGGCCGACTCTGACCATCCCCGACGGCGACCCGCACATCGCCGTGACCCTCAGGACCTCCCCTACACCCTCGGCCACCTCACCGGAGCAATCTCGCCGCCGGTAAGCCCCTCCACCCTTTCTTCCGTCGTGGGTACTGTTAAATTTGGGGGAAGGACCTCGGGTTAGGATTAGAAGAATCCAGAGGGTTTTCTGAGATGTCAGTGACTCAATTAAATAGTAGCCAGGGACTAGTCTGTAAGGAAAACTTAAAACACCCGCCAGGGACCCCGTTGCAAAGTAGTTTTCCATTTAATCATTTCGGTTTAAATCTTTTTAATGAACAGAGAACTTAGAAAATTCATAACTTGATGAATACTTAACCAAAAATTGTCAAACCAATTTTGCTGGATTCTAAATATTATGAACTATCGACTAAAAATACTGAACCCTATGCTTTCTGTTCTAATTTTTAGAGTTAAAAATTAAATACAGAAGTTGACCAAACCTTGTTTAATTAAGGAAAATTAGTTATATTCCTGTGCTGAACCTAAGAAAATTTGTAGATGTTCAAACCCCACTTAAACACTGTTTAAAAATAGTAAGAACCTCAGTATTGAAAAATTTAGTGTAAATATCCATTAAAAGCCATTTCTGCCCAAACCTTAGGAAAATCAGAAAGGCCTTAGAAATTAATGACCAGTGGATGAAATTATTTTTCCTAGTTTGCTTAAGTAACAAAGAACCTAGGAAAAATAAAGGAACCTCTAGTCTAGATCAGATTCAAAGAGAAATGTTTTTATTTAGCATTATTCCAACTAGAAATCAATTATTAAAATTATAAAACCAGACCCAAAATTGATAATAAAAATCCAGTGGACTTGTAACCACCAAAACCCACTGCAAAAATAATAAACACCCAAGCTCATCATTTTAAGTAGGGTAAACAAATAGAACATGATAATGAGCCATAGTTCAATTAAATTATGAGAACCCCACAATAATGCAATAATGGGTAAATAAAATTTTGCTAGACCAATAATGAGATAGGCCACCAGAGAAAAATACAAACCCATTGGAAAGATGCAAAATAATACCTATTGTCAATATTTTGTAAGAAAGGCCATTTAATCCAATTAATACACACCACCCCTTCCCTTAGGCAAAAAGATGCCAAACTTCAGAATGATTGCTCTTGCGCAAAGAAGAAGCTAGGAAAAATCAGAAATCTGTTGTTTGATATTTTTCCGTATTTTGAAGGAAAAACTTCAGAATGATGCCAAACTTCAGAATGATTGCTCTTGCGCAAAGAAGAAGCTAGGAAAAACTTCAGTCTTAAGGTACAAGAATTGCGTATTTTGAAGTTTATGAATTTTGAATTATTCTTTTGTTCTTATATTAACCCATTCATCTTTTTCTTGAAGGGCCTAATTCTTAGCAACGCCTTAAGGGCGCAAAAGAATGTCGAAGACGAGAGCTGCACCATTGCTCTCAACAACCTACGAACAGAGGTTATCAAACTGAGGAACGAAGCTTTGGAAAAAGACAAAATTCTACTTACATTGGTGGAAAAAGTAAAGGAGGATGAAGCTAACTTCAAGGCTCAATCTGAAATCCAAAGGAATGAGATTGAAAACCTTCAAAAACAACTGGTCGAAGCCAAATTGAAATGTGCTATTGCCGAAGCTGATCGAGATGCCAGTGAGTACTGGAAAAATTATTTTGAAAAACAGTTGCAGAGCTTCGCTCATCAAAAGAAAGATGTTTTGAAAAATCTGTAGAATGCGTTAAAAAGATAAAAACTAGCTTTGCCAACGTGGGCGCGTACTCGAGCGAAGACAATTTCATAAGGGGCGATCCTGAGTGCGTAATCGAGTGGATCAGCAGTGAAGCCGAAGCTTTTGAAGAGATATTGAGTGACCACGGGGACGTCTGTGTATTTTCTGGAGCGAGGGGAGTTGTAGCTATTTTAGAGAAGGCAGGGTGCGAACATGTTAAAACTTTGGCCCAGGCTGAAGCTGGCTTCTCTATTGATGATACGAAGGACCCCTCGGCCGAAGCAAGCTTAATAGGTGGAAAATTTTTCACTGATATTTGGGAAAATGGCGGCCGAGGGATGGCACATGAAATAATGAAAAAGAGTGAAAAAGACATTCATAATGCCCGAGAAGCAGCAAAAGAGGCAGAAAGGGCAGCGACACTCGAAAGACGAATAGGTATTGCTTAATGGTTTTTAGCTTCGTCATTTAGTTTTTTATATCTTCGAACTAACTGATGTTTTGTGCCGCAGCTGAACTTTCTCCTCCACCAGAGCCACTCGACCCACTGGCCGACCCAAGAATAAAGAAGGAAGAAGAAATTACTAAGATGGCCGAAGCTATTATTGACAAAGTTGTTTTCGAGCTACTAAACGAAGCTGCTGAAAAAGTTTTAAAGGAAGAGTAACGGTTTATGTAAAATATTTCCCAGATATTAATGTAACATTTGCTAAACTAAGTTTGTAATATTCAGTGCTCATAGATTTGAATGTAATATATGAGTGGTTTGTAATTTAGTTCTTTGCGATGCATGAAACTTCTTGTACATACCGTTTTTGAGCCTACGGCGAAAAAACACCTTCCCTTCTTTTCATGCTTCGTAAAGAAGAGCTTTTATGCTTCGTAAAAATCATCAATACTTTGTAAGACATCAATACTTCGTAAACAATAGATCCCTTTTTCCGTATCAGAACTGATGAAGCTATGATTCTCAGCTTACTTTGTAAAGCCTTGCCCGAAGATCGGCCTCATTTTCAATTGATGTCATTGATGTGACATGATGTATGATGTGATGCTGCGCGATATGATGCAATGAATGATGCTAATGTATGGTGCAAATGAATGCCCAAACACACACATCCAAAGCTTCATCCACAACCTTCATTCCCTAAGGAATGACTGAAATCTCTTTGCCGCTTACTTTTCGGCTGCACCGTTTATTTTTCGGTGTAAGTTCTGCATTCCCTAAGGAACGTCTTTTGAACTTCTTCGCCTTCTATTTCGGCGGTATTCACGTTGACTTTTCGCGCTTCCACTAGTAGAAAAGAGCTCATAGCCTGCGGCACCCATAAATTATCACTGGCGGTTTCAGTTATCACGCGCCAGTAAAAAAACAAGGTGGACCCGACTTAGGAACCGCCAGTGGAAACCTATTTTCACTGGCGGTTATCTTAACACAACCGCCAGTGGAAATAGGGTATTTACACTGGCGGTTGGTGTAACAGAACCGCCAGTAGAAACCAATTTCCACTGGCGGTTGGTGTAACAGAACCGCCAGTGTAAATACCCTATTTCCACTGGCGGTTGTGTTAAGATAACTGCCAGTGGAAATAGGTTTCCACTGGCGGTTTTTCAAGCCAACCGCCAGTGAACTGTCTGTTATAAATACCCCTCTTCTTCCCCGCGACAGTGAACTGTATGCTCGCAGCCAGCTTCCATTGGAGGCGATTTTGGAGGTCCAGATTTCACAAAAATATAAGGGGGGGGGAGGTTTTGGTCTTCATTTCTTGGAAGAAGGTGGATAAGAAAGGTTGGTTTATGTTTCTTTGTCAATTTTTGTTCATTCTTGCTCAATTTTAGCCACATTTTGGATCTAGGGTTTTACATGAGAGAGAGAAGAGTATAGCTAGGTAATTTTCTCTATTTCCTCAAATGAGGTTGCATAAGATGGTTAGTTTTTGTCTATTCCCTCTCCTTTTTCATGTTTAGTTCTCAAATAAGTTTATCCATAACACATATTTAGTTGCTTAATGAATGGTGAATGTGTTGTATGGAAGGTTGGTTTAATTATGTTTCAATTGTCAGTTATTGTTTATTTTTGCTCAATTTTAACTACATTTTGAAACTAGGCTTTCACCATGTGTTAAAGATAGGTTTGGGTATTAATTTTTTTTGTTTATTAGTTGCTAGGAAAGTTTGGCTTATGTTTCTTTTGCCAAATTTTGTTCATTTTTCCTCCATTTTAGCCACATTTTGGATATAGGGTTTCACCATGTGTTAGAGATAAAGTAGTCTAACTACTTTTACGAGATAAAGTAGTCTAACTACATTTTGTTAGCGACAAACCGAAGCATGTAATTTTACACGACTTTCTAGAGAGGAGAGGGAGAGGGAGAGAGAGCTATTGTTGCCAATGCGCTCGGAGCAGGTGCAGCACTTACCGTCCGTGCGGATGCAGCACTTTGCACATCCAGAATGCCCGTTCTTGCACTGATTTTACACAGAGCAGAGCATCATGCTGGAGTCTATCGATCAATATGTACTGTATATATACATGCATGGTAATCTGACTTGCCATGAAAACTTCGGACTGGAAGGGTAGGCAGCAGATGTCGCACTCCAACGCGTCCTTCTCCATGGATAGTGTCACAGTCGCCTCTTCCTCATCCTCCAACCCCGCCTCTTCCTCATCCTCCATAGAGAAGCCGTGGTCTTTTTCCCGGTCATGGTTTATCACCTAGAACGCGAGGTAAAATAAAAGCAGGGAGGACTATTCGACTAATATATACATATCAGGCAGTAAGAAACAAGCATCATCTTCAAAGAACATGTTGTGAAAGAACTTGGAAAGATGTTTACCAGATCTGATACTTGTGAAAGAACTTCACACCAATGGTGATGAGATACGCGAAGCCAGGAGACGACGTAGTATTTAAACACTGCAAGAGGAGAGAGAGAGATAGAGGAGAGAGAGAGATAGAGGAGAGAGAGAGGAGAGAGAGAGAGGATAGAGAGAGAGGAGAGAGAGAGAGAGGGTTTCACATTTTAGCCACATTTTTGGATATAGGGTTTCACCATGTGTTTTATGTTACTTTTTTACAGGTGGTGATGGAGAGGACATCCTGGATGTATAACTTATCAAGGCTAGATCCATCATACATATCCGAGGTCCATAGGTTTATTGATGTCGCTACGAACCATGCTTGGAGAACAAAGACAAAACACATATATTGTCCATGCATGGACTGCAAAAATGCTGCTGTATTTAATGACACAGAACAAATCATATCTCATCTGGTATGCCGAGGATTTATGAAGGATTACACAATTTGGACAAAGCATGGAGAGGGTAGCTCTTCGCCTTATACGACTGGAAACCCTGAGAACATCGACGACAGATTTCAGTTCGTTCACGAGACACACCAACCTCTTCCACAGAGCGAACATGTAGTGCAAAATGTTACTGATCATGGTTACGCTGGAGGAAATGAACATGATAGACCTCATGTTCTGCCAAGTGTTATGGATGAGGAAGATGCAGAGTTGCTAGAGGCAATGTTGCGTCGTCATACAGATCAATCGATGTTCTTAATGAAAGGTATGGAGTCCCTGAAGAAGGCAGCAGAAGAGCCTTTGTACGACGAGTCTAAGGGTTGTACCAAAGAGTTCACGACGCTCCAGTCTGTGCTAAAGCTGTTGATGTTAAAAGCTAAATATGGTGTGTCTGATGCTGGCTTTGATGCGTTCTTGAGTATTATCGCAGACATGCTTCCAAAGGAGAACAATGTGCCTGCTAACACGTACTATGCAAAGAAACTAATCAGTCCGCTCACTATGGGTGTGGAGAAGATCCACGCGTGTAGAAATCACTGTATCCTTTATCGAGGTGATGATTATAAAGACTTGGAGAGCTGCCCAAAGTGCGGTGCAAGTAGGTACAAGACGAATAAAGACTATCGAGAGGACGAAGAGTGTGTTGCATCCGTGTCTAAAGGGAAGAAGCGAAAGAAAGCCCAAAAAAAGACTTCAAAATCCACGAGCAAAGAAAAAGAAGAAGTAGACTATTATGCGCTCAAAAAGATTCCTGCTTTGGTGATGTGGTACCTCCCCGTCGTCGATCGATTGAGGTGTTTGTTCGCTAATCCTGAGGATGCCAGACTTATGAGCTGGCATGCTTCTGATGAGCACAAAAATGATGGGAAGCTTCGACATCCAGCCGATGGGAAGCAGTGGCAAGATTTCAATGACAACCACCGAGACTTTGCCGATGAACCGAGAAATGTTAGGTTCGCACTGAGTACTGATGGAATGAACCCATTTGCTGAGAGGAGCAGCAAGCATAGCACATGGCTGGTGATCCTCACCATATACAACCTTCCTCCATGGTTGATGCAGAAACGGAAGTACATTTTGCTAACCATCCTTATTTCTGGACCTACACAACCTGGAGTTGACATGGATGTATTTTTGGAGCCCTTAATGGAGGATATGAAAATATTGTGGGAAACGGGTGTTCAAATGTTGGATGAGTATCGTAAAGGTTCATTCACGCTGAGAGCAATTCTTTTTGTTACGATCAACGATTACCCTGCTCTCTTCACATTATCAGGCCAGTTTAAGGGAAAGGTTGGTTGCACAGTATGCATTGATGGAACTGCTTACGTATCCCTTGCTGCATCTAGGAAGATAGTTTACATGAGGCACAGACGCTTTTTATTGGAAGGACACAGGTACCGCATGCGAAAGATGGATAAGTACTTCGACAATAATGGTGAACTACATTCTACTGCTCCATCGGGTAACAATAGAGGTCATAGAGTTTTTGAAATAGTCAGGAATATCAAGTTTGTTTTCGGGAAGAAGACAAAAGACGGAAAAACAAGGAAGGATGTCAAACCAGCTTCGGGGGCTATATTCAAGAAGAAGTCTATTTTCTTCGACTACTTGCCTTACTGGAAAGAGTTAGATGTGCGGCATGCGATCGATGGTATGCACGTTCAGAAGAACGTGTTTGAAAGCATAATGGGCACCTTGCTAGACATAAAGGGCAAAACAAAAGAAGGGCTCAATTCACGCATGGACTTGGTAGATTTAGGCATAAAAAAGGAACTACATCCCGTTCTTTAAGAAAATGGGAAGTACCATCTCCCAGCAGCAAGCTACAATCTCAATGTAGATGAGAAACATGCGATGTGTGTTTGGCTCAAGAATTTGAAAGTCCCATCCGGATTCTGCTCTAGCATACGGAGTATTGTGTCAATGAAAGACCTGACAATCACCAACTACAACTCACATGATTGCCATGTCATGCTGACTACATTCCTACCTATTGCCATCAGGGCTATAAATCCTTTGTTTTTAAAGATGGCAATCACACGGTTGTGCTACTTTTTCAACAGGATTTCACAAAAGGTAATTGGCCGTGATGAGTTGGCATCTCTTCAGGAATTCGCAGTGGAGACAATATCACAGTTTGAGATGTGTTTCCCTCCATCGTTCTTTGATATTATGGTGCACCTTGTGGTGCACTTGGTGCCACAAATAGAGGCATTGGGTCCTATGTACTTGCATGAAATGTGGACGTATGAGCGTTTCATGTCAATACTGAATGGCTATGTATCAACCCGTGCTCGTCCCGAGGCATCCATGATAGAGGGGTACTGTACCGAAGAGGCCATTGAGTCCGGAGGTCCATTCTGCAATAGTATCCTAAAAGACCAGGTTGCAATAGGTCTGCCTCCGTCACGACACGAGGGTAGACTGTATGGAAGCGGGAGGATGGGACGGAAATCTTTCATCCCACCGGATTACGATATAGTACTTGAGGCACATCAGAGCATCCTACATCAGCTAACGATAATGGAGCCATTTATCCAACAACACATCAATGAGCTTCGCGAGCAAAATCCTGAGCATACGGATGATTGGGTAATGAAGCAACATAAGCAGCGGTTCAACACATGGCTAATGGTGAAGGACATTCCACGTGGAGAAACAATAGAAGAACAAACCATCAAGGGCTTGGCATCTGGACCATCACGCCAGGTCACAACATGGCAAACCTATGACATTAGTGGATTCACATTTTGTACCAAGTCCAAGGACAAAAAGAGCATGTCACAAAACAGTGGTGTTCGATGCGAAGCCATAGATGATGAAACTGGTGAGATTATTACATATTTTGGCTTTATTGAGGACATATGGGAACTATACTATGGTACATTTCAGATCTCGGTTTTCCGATGTCAATGGGTTGAAGACAAACATGTCACGGTAGACAACTATGGGGTCAGAGTTCTTGATCTAAGTAAGGTAGGTTACAAAGATGACCCATGGATCCTTGCTAATCGTGCTGCACAGGTCTTCTATGCTGAACAGATCATTTCTAACAATGAGAAGAAAAGCACCGACAAACCGAAGCATGTAGTTTTTCCTGGAAAACAACAAGCTATAGGAGTTGATGGTGTATCTGATTTAGAGAATTTTAACCAGTTCAACGACATGTCTCTTTTCATAGACCATCCAACCAAGATAAGGAACGTTGAGCGAAGCATCCCACGCAATTCGTTGCCCTGGGTACGCCACGATGGACAAGGCAGAACAATAGCTTCCTAGATTATATACTTGTCATGTAATTGATTATTGTTAGGACTTGTCATGTAATTGATTATTGTTAGCGACAAACCGAAGCATGTAATTGTCTTCATTCAATTTTCGTGGCTACCATTTACAATTTTACATGACTTTCTATTGACTTTATAGAGAGAGAGGAGAGGGGGAGAGAGAGGAGAGAGAGGAGAGGGAGAGGAGAGAGAGGATGGAGAGAGAGGAGAGAGAGAGGATGGAGAGAGAGGAGAGAGAGAGGATGGAGAGAGAGGAGAGAGAGAGGGGATGGAGAGAGAGGATGGAGAGGGAGAGTGGAGAGAGAGTGGAGAGGAGAGAGAGGATGGAGAGGGAGAGGGGAGAGAGAGTGGAGAGGAGAGAGAGGATGGAGAGGGAGAGGGGAGAGAGTGGAGAGGAAAGAGAGGAGAGGTAGAGGGAGAGAGAGGATGGAGAGAGAGGAGAGAGAGAGGGGATGGAGAGAGGTAAAAGTATACTAAACAATATATAAAAGTATACTTAATATAATATATAAAAAGTGAAGTAAAACAATATATAAAAAACTATGTTAATAATAATAAAATACTATTTCTACTGGCGGTTCTCATAGAGAACCGCCAGTAGAAATGGCTTCCACAGACTGTAGAAGCCATTTCTACTGGCGGTTCTCTATGAGAACCGCCAGTAGAAATATTTTCTACTGGCGGTTCTCGTTGTCAACCGCCAGTAGAAATGGCTTCTACAGTCTGTGGAAGCCATTTCTACTGGCGGTTCTCGTTGTCAACCGCCAGTAGAAATGGCGCCTATATAAAGGGTGGCGCGCGGGAGCCGAAAAATTTACAAGTCCCTGGCGCCAGTTCACATTCAAGACGCCGTCAGGCTGCTGGATTTCGACCCCGAGGATTTCGCCAGCGATCGTCCCCGCGCCCGTCCCCACGCCGCCATTCCTGCCCCGCGCCCCCGCACCGCCGTCAGGTTTCTCCCTCTGTCCCTCTTCTTCCGTACCGCCGCCGTCTACCGCGCCGGCAGCCGCCGCCGTCTACCGCGTCGGCAGCCGCCGCCGCCGCATTCCTAGGGCACGCGCCGTGCGCCGCCGAGAGGGAGGAAGAGAGAGGAAGGAGAGGGAGAGGGAAGAGAGAGGAGGGCACGCGCTGCCGCCGCCGAGAGGGAGGAAGAGAGAGGAAGGAGAGGGAGAGGGAAGAGAGAGGAGGGAGAGGGAGAGAGATAGAGGGAGGGAGAGGAGGGTGAGAGAGAGAGAGGAGGGAGAGGAAAGAGATAGAGAGAGGGAGAGAGATAGAGGGAGGGAGAGGAGGGTGAGAGAGAGAGAGGAGGTTGAGGAGAGAGATAGAGAGAGGGAGAGAGATAGAGGGAGAGGAGAGAGATAGAGGGAGGGAGAGGGAGAGAGATGAGGGAGAGGAGAGAGATAGAGAGAGGGAGAGGGAGAGAGATAGAGAGAGGAGGGAGAGGGAGAGAGAGGAGAGGAGATGAGAGTATTCATACAATACTTATTTTTATTCATATGTGTGTTCATATGTGTTCAAATGTATGTGTTCAATATATATATATGTGTGTTTATATGTGTTCAAATATATGTGTTCAATATATATATGTGTTCATATGTGTTCAAATGTATGTGTTTAATATATATATATATATATATATATATATGTGTGTGTGTTCATCTAGTTGAATATATACATAAAAATTAAGAGCTAAACTCTATAAAAATCATCGGGTTGAATATATACATTGTAATTTTATCCGTCACAACTCGATAATATACGTATCTGATCCGATCCGAATTCGATCTGAACTCGATAATTTTTCCGTACGACTCTCCCTCTCTCCCTCTCTATACATCCTATGCGACTCTCCCTCTCTCCCTCTCCTCGTCCTATACGACTCTCCCTCTCTCCCTCTCTATACATAACTCGATAATATCCATACGATTCTCCCTCTCTCCCTCTCTATACGTCCTATGCGACTCTCCCTCTGTCCCTCTCTCCCCGTCCTATACGACTCTCCCTCTCTCCCTCTCTATACGTAACTCGATAATATACGTAACTCGATAATATCCGTAACACGATACTATACGACTATACGATACTATATGGTTAGGGTTTAGGGTTAGGGTTAGGGTTAGGGTTATGGTTAAGGGTTAGGGTTAGGGTTAAGGGTTAGGGTTAGGGTTAAGGGTTATAGTTAGGGTTAGGGTTAGGGTTATGGTTAAGGGTTAGGGTTAAGGGTTATAGTTAAGGGTTAGGGTTAAGGGTTATAGTTAAGGGTTATAGTTAGGGTTAGGGTTAAGGGTTCGGGTTTTGGGTTAGGGTTAGGGTTAAGGGTTTAGGGTATTTGTTAATATGAATTTAATTATTGCTTACGTTAATATGTGTTAATATGTATTTAATTATTGCTTATGTATTTGTATATATATAGCTCAATGAGTTCTCCGATCAAGGACCAAGGATTAGTGCCCGAGCACATGGACAAGAGTGTTTCTCAAGAACAATCCAGCAGTGAAGGATATGAAACGCCTAGCGACCCTTTTCCTACCACTAGCATAGATAGGGCCGCTCTCCGTGAGTTGCAACGTGACCCTACTTATGATCCACGAGAAGCTGAGGTAAAAGTACGCATCTTTAGCTTCGTATGTGTACCCTACTGATTTCACATGCATGATCTCTTGTGCATTTTATTACATGAATAGGAGGTCGTGTCTGAATTTCGTGCGATACTCGAAGAAGCCGTGGCACGATACGAAGACGTACCGGAGCCGACCCAAGACGCACCGGAACAGACCAAGACAACAACCGAGACGTCAAGGAAAAGGAAGCAGAGCGATCGAAAAAGAGGTGACAGGGGGCTGAACAAGTTTCCCGACAAAACATACAAAATCTCAGACGTGAGCCCGAAAGGTCAGCCCCTAGCTCCAGAAGAGGCACTACCTAAGTTCCGGAATGCACTTGGGTTTTTAGTTAGAGATAATCTTGACATAACAATACGACAGTGGAGAGATGTGTTAGATGATGTCAAGAATCAAATATGGAATAAGCTATTAATGAGGTTCGTCCTGCCTTGGGGTTCAGAAGAACTCGTGAAGGAATACACGATGAAGCAGCTTGCAATCAATTTCCGAAACTGGAGGTCTGAGATGAACACAAAGTTTGCAAAGAAAGGTCTGGACTCGACCAAAAAATATAAAATCTCAGCAGGTCAGTGGGCAGTATTTCTAGAGCAGAGGAGCAGCCCTGATTTCATATCTCTAAGTGAGGCAAATTCGGAACTATCAAAGAAGAACAAGTACCCGCCACCACCTAGGCACAGGTGGTTACAAGCGTCAGGTTCCTAAATGGAGACAAGAAGACGCCGAGAAGAAGGCCGCAGGGTTGCCGACGCTGTCCGAGCAACTTGGTGAAAGGGCGGCAAATTGGCTCCGTGCTAGAAAACCAAGGGAAACCGAGACCGGTGTATCTTTTGATGATCCCATTGTCGAAGAAGCGGCAAAAAACATATATACAATGGCAGCTAAGCAGAGCCAAGGAACTTTTAAGCCACAAAGGGAAAGAGACATCCTAACGGCTGGTCTCGGTAACCCTGAGCATCCTGGCCGTGTACGAGGAATCTCGTCTAAGGAAGGATGGAAGGAAGGATTCGGACCACAGTGGGAAGGTCTGTACAAGAAACGTGATCGATACAAGGAAGAGATGGCGGATTATTTTAAGGAGGAGGCCAAGAAAGAGTTCAAAGCCATGATGTCTCAAATGCTATCGAATCCTCCTCCAGAATTGATGCAACAGTTGGCGAGTGCGATGTCTGTTCAACAGATGACCACTCCACAGATACAAATAATTCCAGCAGCTCAACCGCCGGCTTCCACAGATTGTACGACATTACCAAGCTCTGTTGCTTCAACGGGAAATAAGGACCGTTATCCAGTTGATGACATAACAAGGCCTGTGGCGTGCACACTGGTTATAAGATATGGTATTAACAATAAAGGTACAAAGAAAGTAGCCACAGGCCTTGCGATCCCAGGACGCAAGTTCCATGGAAACGATAGTCCAGATGATTATTGCAAAGTAGAAGTGACGACGGTCGTCCAAGGATCCGAGGACGACATGCTAGACATCCCTGGGCCCGAAGGTATCGAGAAACTTGGACAAGCTATCAAGAATTTTATCCTTTGGCCTCGAAGGGATGTCGAATTGCTTGATTGGTCGAATTCGTCGCAGGCGTCGCAGGCCCAACCGTCTCCGCCTTCTCAAATTGTTGTTCCTATTGTACATCCATCATCACCTCCTCAAACTTCACATGCTGCTCCTCATCCTTTTTCTGACCCACCGTCTCCGCCACAAGCATCACCATTCAGGGCTCCACCACCTTCTCCCCCCATCCTCTTGGTGACCCACTGTCTACGCCACCATCAAGGGATCCACCTTCTCCACAACCATCAAAGGATCCAAGGCCATCAAAGAAATCTTACTTCCTATACCAAAATTGGTGTCCCCGTATCAGAAAAAGAAGAGTAAAGCTACTACTGCTGGCACAGCTCGGTTTTTGAAAGGGATTGGACGGAGCCTCACGTCACAAACTGTTGACTTGGCCAAGCACGAGGAGTCTGCAAAAAAGGTTGAGGCAATGGCCGCAAAGATAAAGAAGCCAACTAAGGCAAATTACAAAAACGTGCCTAAAAAATATGTGCCGGGCAGACCTCTGCTACCTCTTGAGAAACTAAGAAAGGTCCCGGCTGGTGTTAAAAGGTTGCATGACTGGTACATGCGGGCATCATCGGTTGGCATCGACACCATCAGTGTGCATATACCAGACCATGCTTTTATTGGTTCGGACCAAAAGGCCGTTGTTACATTCGAGGACATGTGGTTAATGATGAACCTTCAGAGACTCGACGTGCAACTTGTAACGATGTTTGCATTGTAAGTGTCGCTCATACTTCCACATATGTGTGTTATTATTAGTGAGCTGTATAAAATTTCAATATCTGACATGCACGTGTGACTTGCAGAATGCAACATGATCAGCAGGAGATTTTTTACGGTACCAAGCCCAATGCTAGTGCCAGTAAAAGGGTTGGGTATCTCAACCCAATACTTATATCCGAGGAAAGCCACACTTTTAGAATCGGGAAAGACAACGATGAAATACAGGGAAAGACGGACGAAGAAGTTGAGAAGCGTATAAAGGATATGAAGAAGGATTTTGAAGCTCGATACGCCACCTACATAGGACATGCAATGCTTCAATTTCAAGACAGGGAAGCCATAATGGCCCCGTACAACTTTAAGTAAGTGTGATTTTGCATAAATAAAATTAATAATTTCAATACACATGCATCACAAATTTGATTCGTACAGGGACCACTGGATATGCTTCCTCATTTATCCTAAGGTTGGGAAGGTGCTGGTGCTCGACTCCTTGAACTTCGACCCTTCGACATATGCAACATTCCTCAGCATCTTAGAGCTGTAAGCCTTTTCTATGCATGCATACTTTTATCGATTAAAATTTGAGAATAACATGGTGATTCTATTTGAGATCACAGGGCTTATAGATTCTATAAGATGAGAGGTGGAAAGTACGACCTGTCGAAACAATGCGTGCCACTAGACATCCATCATCACTGGCCGATAAGTATGTGATTTTATGAATACATATCATACACAATGTTGCAACTAAATAACCAATCTCCCGTTATGTAGTGCCACAAGCAACCACAAGGATCGGTCCTATGTGGATTCTATGCGTGCGAGTTCATGAGAGTGAACGGACGATACATCACGAACCCTGACAAGGTATTATTAGTAATAGTCAAGTATGTATTTATGTCATTAAAGATGCAAATGTGTTATTATTGAGTATAAATAGATGATGTTTATAAAATTCCTTTACAGCAATTTCAACGAGGAAACCCGGAGAACTTGACCGAAGCTGCATTGTATGGCATAGTCTAGGACCTCTGCACATTCATATTGAAAGAGGTCATTCCCGCAGAAGGAAAATATCACGATGCTTCCGGAACATTAGCTTTGCCAGAGTTTAGAATACTAACAGAAATTAGTAGATTATCTCTTAGCCGAGATAGTTATTAGAGCTTAGGTGAAAACTTATGATGTATAGAATGCATGAAGCATATATGGTTGTAAACAGAATACTTTGATGTATATAAATGTATGATAGAATTTAATTTCATGTTGCTTTCAATATCAATATAGATCTATATATATATATGTTTGTGTGTGTGTAAATAAATATATATATAATTCAGTATTGTTTGAAATTTTGAAAAAAGGCGGGAAAACTTCCACTGGCGGCTAAATAAAGAAAACCGCCAGTGAAAAGTGCATTTCCACTGGCGGTTTGCTTTATAAAACCGCTAGTGGAAATGCATTTTCACTGGCGGTTTTCTTTATTCAGCCGCCAGTGGAAATGCACTTTTCACTGGCGGTTCCTTAAGAAAACCGCCAGTGAAAATGCACTTTTCACTGGCGGTTCCAAAATAACCGCCAGTGGAAATGCTGATTTCCACTGACCCCTAGCACTGGCGGTACTGAAAAACGCCAGTGTAAATAGGTTTAGAACCGCCACTATAGAGCTTCTGTGTACTAGTGTTCGCCTTATATTTCGGCGGTATCAGCGTTGACTTTTCGCTGTAAGCATTCCCTAGGGAACGACTTTTGTGCAGAAAACTTACGCTATGTTCCCTTAGGAACGACTTTCTGTAGCTTCGGAAACTTACACTGCGCTCTTTAAGAATGACTTTCTATAGCTTCGGTATAATTTTTAATGCGATTTTTAGCTCTGCATTCTTGAAGGAATATCTCTTTGTAGCTTTGGCATTCTCGTAAGTCTGTGACGAAGGTATAGTTTATTTTGGCATAAACGAAGCTAGTACAGAGAATTTAAAAAATTGTAAGAAAACTAAGTTTACATTGATTGTTCCTTATTAAAAAGAAAACGACAGTGAATGTAAAACTATGCCAAAGGTAGGATATCTCTCAATATATGTGTTTTGATTCTGGCACAGTGTTGTTAACTGTGCGAGCTTTGGACCCCTCCCTGAAATCTCGCTGCTGATGGGTCTGTTGGCTCCCTTTTGGTTGGTGGCCTCGTGAGTAGGCAGGCTGTAGTGGCGGTGGAGGAGGAAGCTGTGGCCAAGAAACTTGTGGCTGACTAGCCAAAGCAACAGAAGCTGCAGGATGATTACCCACATATTCTGGTATGTAGGGTGAATGGCACGAAGTAGTGTGCAGGACCTGCTTCGGCTGATTTTTCTGGGCTTCGGCTTCTGCAATTTCTTTTTGCTTTTGGATGGTGATTTGACACGTTCTTGTATTGTGGCCCTTATCCTCGCCACAAAATAGACAGTAAATCTTCCTGGGCTGGTCCCCATATCTTCCTTCGAAGCCCCTAGCACCTCTACCTCTTGGAGCTGGCGGCCGGAAAGAGCTTTGTTGCTGTCCCGAAGCTTGCGAAGAATACTGCGGTCTCTGCTGTTGATGTCCTCTGTCAGAGAACCTATATGCTTCCTCCCTTCTTTGGCGGAAGTCATTGTCAGCCCGGATGTACTCATCCATCTTCTGAAGCAGCTTCTCCAGAGTCTGTGGGGGCTTCCTAGCGAAATACTAAGCAGTAGGTCCTAGACAAAGCCCCTTAATCATGGCTTCAACGACAATTTCATTAGGCACCGTAGGTGCTTGTGCTCTGAGACGCAAGAACCTTCAGACATATGCCTGGAGGTACTCCTCATGATCTTGCGTGCACTGAAACAAGGCCTGAGCTGTGACTGGCTTTGTCTGGAAGCCTTGGAAACTTATCACCAGCATATCCTTGAGCTTCTGCCATGAAGTAATGGTTCCTGGCTGAAGAGAAGAATACCATGTTTGGGCCAAATTCCGAACTGCCATGACGAAGGACTTGGCCATGACAGCTGCATTGCCTCCATATGAAGATATAGTTGCTTCATAAGTCATCAAAAACTGTTTCGGGTCTGAATGCCCATCATACATGGGAAGCTGAGGTGGCTTGTATGATGGGGGCCATGGGATAGCCTGCAGTTCTGCTGCCAAGGGAGAAGCATCATCAAAAGTAAAGGTATCATGATTAAAATCATCATACCATCCATCATTGTTGAACAAGCCTTCTTGATAAAGCTCTCTGTGTTGGGGCCTTCGATCTTGTTCGTCTTGAACAAGATGGCATACTTCTTCGGTGGCTTCGTCGATCTGCCTCTGAAGATCAGCCAGTCGGGCCATCTTCTCCTTTTTCCTTTGCACTTGCTGGTGGATTATCTCCTTTCTAATTTCTTGGTCCAACTCCTCCTCCTGGAGTGTTGGACTAGTGGCCTTCTTCTTCTGGCTTTGGGCCTCTCGAAGAGAAAGGGTCTCCTGGTTCGGGTCGAGTGGCTGCAGTGCGGCAGCCCCTATCGCTCAAGCTTTCTTCGGTGGCATGACAAAGGTCAGTGCTTGCCGAAGGTGGTTGAAAAGAGGGTTCACCGGAGGTGGGCGCTAATGTTGGTTACTTGTTTTTGACTCCTGAGGGAAACCAAAAACAAGGCAACACAGAAGAGGTTAATGGTTAATGCCCCTCGTCTTTCGAAGCATTATCTCCATCAGGATATAATGATCTTCAGACGAAGGTCATGAAGGACATACCTTCATCATCACAACATATATTGATCAAAAGGAGAAGCATATGAAACATGAGAGACAACATGGAAAATTATATGACATTATAATATATACTTTTTATTATATAATTATGAATAGATGAAAACAATATCAAATTAAATTTATTCCTTTGTCTTGGCAGGAGATGAGAGTACAAACGTGATACAAGCAGATACAAGTCAACGTGAACAGTATGGAGGTACTGTTCATCTATTTATAGGCATGGGATGCAGCCCACGTGAAATTACATTCATGCCCTTTACATTTGCTAATGACTATAAGGTAACTCATCAGGGTCTAAATAGCCTTTTCCTCTTTAAGTTGGTTCCTCTTCCTACTGTCATGCCGAAGCTTCCTTGCGCATAGCTTCGGCGTTACATCAATCTTCGTATTGTTCGTGCTTCTCCCACTGTGGTTCTGATTCGAATTCGAAGGTACCTGTTTTTGTATCACAACTCCGGAAACATTGTTAAATCATGTTTTGAGGAACTTCGGAAGATGAAGGCTCCCAACAAGGGTCCTTGTGATTACTTTAGGGGGCTCAGGCTGTTTCCGGAGTACCTCTCCGTAAGGACCTATTTGGGGAGTGACAACCCGGGATAACAGTGCAACCATAAGGGTGGAATGGGACGCCCTTAGCTGATTAATTAGAGGAACTAGAGGAGTAGTTGGCTTCGCCGTAGGGCCGTCAATGGGGTCCGGGCACAGTACTTGCTCTGCCGAGGATGGTTGCAGATGTTCTTTGATTTGGTTTTGTAAGTCACCCTTCCTTTGGGGAGATGTACTGTGTTTATCAAATTGGAGAAACCTAACAGACGGCTATGACCTCTGGGAAATCTTTGTAAAGGCTACGTAGTGAGACCCTGCTAGGTCACCTTGGTAGTGATCAATGGGGAGGCTAGAACCCCGGATAGAATGGGAATCACGGCTTGTGGGTAAAGTGTGCAACCTCTACAAAGTGTTAGAAACTTGTATATCAGCCGTGCTCATGGTTATGAGCAGCCTTGGGATCCTCTTCGATTAGAAGAACAATGGTTACTTTTATGATGATGATTAGCAATGGTGATTATAATCCTGATCTCTGGTATTTCCTCTTTGAGGGAGTGCCTCTGGGTAATAACTAGGTTATTACTAAAAATTGGCTCTACTTATAATAATAAAACTTGACCAACTAAAAGCAACTGCTTAACCTTAACTCCACATACAGCTAGTCCACCTTAGCCAAACGAGACATTTGCTGAGTACGTTGATGTGTACTCACCCTTGCTTTACAAACCACCGCACCCCAGGTTGTCCCCATTGTTCTTAGTGCTCAGGAGGTGAAGTTGGCAACATGGATGGCTTCGAGGAGTCCCAGGAATACGACGAGTTCTAGTTTACTTTAGTGGCAAACCCCCAGTCAGCTGCCTATGTAGGCTTAGCATCTACGCTTCGTATTTCCGCACTTTTATATTTATGTTGAACAATTGTTATGTATTAGACTCTGTGGATGTCTTGGACATCACGATGTAATAAAGTACCTTTCCGCTATTTAATTCAAGCATTGTGTGATGATGTCCAATTATGTAATCGCTGTGTACGTGAGTTCAGATCCAGGCACGTACATGGTTCGCATTCGGTTTACCTTCCAAAATTGGGTGTGACACTCTCCAAGTCTCGAATTCATCTCAACCACTTAGTGACTTGAGAGAGAGTGTGTTCATGTTCATTTGCGCTCTTGTTGCTTGAATTGCCTTTCTTCCTTCCTCACTTCTTTTCTAAGTGCTTGTAAGCAAAGTGAGAGACACCTAAGAGTGTGGTGGTCCTTGCGGGGTCTTAGTGACCCGTGTGATTAAGAGAAAGGCTCACTCGGTCTAAGTGACCATTTGAGAGAGGGAAAGGGTTGAAATAGACCCAGTCTTTGTGACCTCCTCAACGGGGAATAGGTTCTTTGGAACCAAACCTCGGTAAAACAAATCACCGTGTCTACTCGCTTGATCTTCACTTGATTTGTTTTCCCTCTCTAATAGTTCTCTTGCTAGTATTGAGTTGAGTTTGCTCCCAAATGTTATCCACATTGATTGAGCAACTCTTGGCAAGAGAAACACTCTTTTGACTTGAATTTAATTCTAACGCTAACCCCCAGCTTCTAGTGTGTGTTTAAAGTTATAAATTTTAGGTTTCGCCTATTCACCCCCCTCTAGGTGACTTTCAATTGGTATCAAAGCCAATGCTTCATTAAGAGTCTAACCAACTCAAAGTGATGTCTGGAGATCACACTAAGAGGGAAATTGTGACCGCCGAGAAGGCCACGGGCTCGAGGAGGACTCTATCGAAGGAGTCCAGCAACAAGTACAAGGAGGAATCCTCTTCTTCCATCAAGTCACATCAGAGAGGTGACAAGAAGAAGAAGATGAAGAAGGTGGTCTATTACGAGACCGACTCTTCGTCACCCTCCACCTCCGGCTCTGAGTCGTCGACTACTTCTAACCGCCATGAGCGCAAGAAGCATAGTAAGATGCCCCTACGCTATCCCCATATTTCAAAGCGCGTTCCATTACTTTCCGTTCCCCTAGGCAAACCACCATATTTTGGTGGTGAAGATTATTGTATGTGGAGTGATAAAATGAGGCACCATCTAACCTCACTCCACGAAAGTATTTGGGATATTGTTGAGTATGGAGCGCAGGTACCTAAGGTGGGGGACAAAGACTACGACTCGGACGAGGCCACCCAAATTAGGCACTTTAACTCCCAAGCCATGTCTATACTCCTTGCCTCCTTGTGTCGAGAGGAGTATAACAAGGTGCAAGGGTTAAAGAACGCCAAAGAAATTTGGGACATCCTCAAAACCGCGTACGCAGGGGACGAGGTGACCAAGATCACCAAGCAGGAGACGATCGAGGGCGAGTTCGGTCGTTTCGTCCTCAACAAAGGAGAAGAGCCACAAGCAATGTATAATCGACTCAAGGCAATGGTGAACCAAGTGCAAAACCTTGGGAGCACCAAATGGGATGACCATGAAATGGTTAAGGTTATTTTAAGATCCCATGTTTTTCGTAATCCTACTCAAGTACAATTAAGACGTGGGGATCCTAGATACAAGCTAATGTCTTCTGGGGAAGTTATTGGCAAGTTTGTGACCTTTGAACTTATGATCAAAGATTCCAAACATATTGTCAACTTGGAGCAAGGCGCCACCTCTACACTCGAGGTGCAACCCGTCACATTCAAAGCAACGGAAGAGAAGAAGGAAGAGTCTACACCAAGTAGGCTTCCAATCGACGACTCCAAGCTCAACAACGAGGAGATGGCGCTCATCATCAAGAGCTTCCGTGAAATCCTCAAGCAAAGAAGGGGGAAGGATTACAAGTCCCGCTCCAAGAGGGTATGCTACCGGTGTGGTAAGTCCGATCACTTTATTGCTAAATGTCCAATTTCTATTGAAAGTGACAGGGACAATGACAAGAAGGGGAAGAAGAAGGAGAAGAAGAGATACTACAAGAAGAAGGGCGGCGATGCACACATGTGCAGGGAATGGGACTCCGACGAGAGCTTCATCGACTCCTCCTCCGACGAGGACGCCGCCTACATCGCCGTTAACAAGGGCCTTCTCTTCCCCAACGTCGGCCACAAATGTCTCATGGCTAAGGACTGCAAAAAGAAGAAGGTACACTATAGAGCCACCCCAAATACACAACATCTAGTGATGAGGGTAGCTCTAGCGATAATGAAGATGATTTACTTGCTCTTTCTGCCAACCTTAACATGGAACAAAAGAAAAAATTAAATGAATTAATAGAAACCATTAACGAGAAGGATGACCTCTTGGAAAGCCAAGAGGACTTCCTCGTTAAAGAAAATAAAAAATTTGTTAAGTTGAAAAATGCTTATGCCCAGGAAGTAGAAAAATGTGAAAACTTGTCTAAGGAGCTCAGCATTTGTCATAATTCAATTTCAAGTCTTAGAACTGAGAATGCTAGTCTAATTTCTAAGATTGAAATATAAAATGTTTGTAATGATTCTATTTCCTGTCTTAGAGATGAGAATGCCATTTTAAATGCTAAGATAGAGGAATTAAATACTTGCAAACCCTCTACATCTAATGTTGATCATGTTACTATTTGTACTAGATGTAGAGATGTCAATATTGAAGCTATGGATGATCACCTTGCCATGATTAAAAAATGATCACATAGCTACATTAAATGCTCAAATTGCCGAGCATGAGCTCAAAATTGAAAAATTTAAATTTGCTCGTAGCATGCTTTATAATGGGAGACGCCCTGGCATTAAGGAAGGCATTGGGTTCCAACATGGAAAACAATCCAATGTCAAACTTAATGCCCCTAAAAGATTATTTAATTTTGTTAAGGGTAAGGCTCCCATGGTTCAGGATAGTGAGGGTTACATTTTATATCCTGCAAACTATCCTGAGCACAAGATTAGGAAGATTCATGCTATGAAACCTCATAATGTTTCTCATCATGCATTCATGTATAAAAATGAGGCTCCTAGTTCTAGGCATACCACTCATGTAAAAATGCCTAAAAAGAAAATTCTTAATGCATCAAATGAGCATAATGTTTTATTTAAGACTTTTGATGCTTCATATGTTTTAATCAACAAATCAGGCAAAATAGTTGCCAAATATGTTCGGGGCAAACACAAGAGTCCTAAGACTTGTGTTTGGGTACCCAAGGTGCTTGTTTCTAATGTGAAAGGACACAAGACCGTTTGGGTACCTAAGAACAAGGCCTAAATTTGTTTTGTAGGTTTATGCATCTGGTGGTTCAAGTTGGATAATCGATAGCGGGTGCACAAACCACATGACAGGGGAGAAGAGAATGTTCTCGTCCTATGAGAAAAATGAAGATCCCCGACGAGCTATCAAATTTGGGGATGGAAATCAAGGTTTGGTCAAAGGTTTGGGTAAAATTGCTATATCACCTGACCATTCTATTTCCAATGTTTTTCTCGTGGATTCTTTAGATTACAATTTGCTTTTTGTTTCTCAATTATGCAAAATGGGCTACAACTGTCTATTTACTTATGTAGGTGTTACTGTCTTTAGAAGAAGTGATGATTCAATAGCATTTAAAGGAGTGTTAGATGGTCAGCTATATTTAGTTGATTTTAATGATAACACAGTTGAACTAGAAACTTGTTTAATTGCTATGACTAATATGGGTTGGCTCTGACATCGTCGACTTGCCCATGTTGGGATGAAGAATCTTCACAAGTTTCTAAAGGGAGAGCACATCTTAGGACTAACAAATGTTCATTTTGAGAAAGACAGGATTTGTAGAGCATGCCAAGCAGGAAAGCAGGTTGGAGTCCATCATCCACACAAGAACATCATGACGACTGACAGGCCGCTCGAGTTACTCCACATGGACCTATTTGGCCCGATCGCTTACATAAGCATCGGCGGGAGTAAGTACTGTCTAGTTATTGTGGATGATTATTCTCGCTTCACTTGGGTGTCCTTTTGCAGGAAAAACCACAAATCCAAGAGTCATTAAAAGGATTCTTAAGATGGGCTCAAAATGAGTTTGGATTGAGAATCAAAAAGATTAGAAGTGACAATGGGACAGAGTTCAAGAACTCTCAAATTGAAGGATTTCTTGAGGAGAAGGGCATCAAGCATGAGTTCTCTTCTCCCTACACACCTCAACAAAATGGTATAGTGGAGAGGAAGAATAGAACTCTACTGGACATGGCAAGAACCATGCTTGATGAGTATAAGGCACCGGACTGGTTTTGGGCCGAGGCGATTAACACCGCCTGCTACTCCATCAACCAGTTATATATTCACCGAATCCTCAAGAAGACATCATATAAACTCCTCACTGGTAAAAAGCCCAATGTTTCATATTTTAGAGTCTTTGGGAGTAAATGCTTCATTCTTATTAAAAGAGGTAGAAAATCCAAATTTGCTCCTAAGGCTGTAGAAGGCTTTTTACTTGGTTATGATTCAAACACAAGGGCATATAGAGTCTTTAACAAGTCCACTGGACTAGTTGAGGTTTCTTGTGATATTGTGTTTGATGAGACTAATGGCTCCCAAGTGGAGCAAGTTGATCTTGATGAATTAGATGATGAAGAGGCTCCGTGCATCGCGCTATTGAACATGTCCATAGAGGATGTGTGTCCTAAGGAATCCGAAGAGCCTCCTCAAGCACATGATCAACCGTCATCTTCCATGCAAGCATCTCCACCCACCCAAGATGAGTATCAGGCTCAAAATGATGAAGATGAAGATCAAGAGGATGAGCCACCTCAAGAGGAGGACAATGATCAAGGGGAAGATGAAGATGATCAAGAAGTTCAGGGTCAAAGACCGCCACACCTAAGAGTCCACCAAATAATTCAAAGAGATCACCCCGTCACTCCATTCTTGGTGACATTCACAAGGGGGTAACCACTAGATCTCGAGTTGCTCATTTCTATGAACATTACTGTTTTGTTTCCTCTATTGAGCCATACAGGGTAGAGGATGCACTAAGAGATCCGGGTTGGGTGGTGGCTATGCAAGAGGAGCTCAACAATTTCACAAGGAATGAGGTATGGCATTTGGTTCCACGTCCTAATCAAAATGTTGTAGGTACCAAGTGGGTATTCCGCAACAAGCAAGACGAGCATGGTGTGGTGATAAGGAAAAAAGCCTGACTTGTAGCCAAAGGGTATTCACAAGTCGAAGGTTTGGACTTTGATGAAACTTATGCACCCGTAGCTAGGCTTGAGTCAATTCGAATATTACTTGCCTATGCAACTTACCATGGCTTCAAGCTTTATCAAATGGACGTAAAAAGTGCCTTCCTCAACGGCCCTATCAAGGAAGAGGTCTATGTTGAGCAACCTCCTGGCTTTGAGTACCCTAACTCTGTTTATAAACTCTCAAAGGCGCTTTACGGGCTCAAGCAAGCCCCAAGATCATGTTATGAATGCCCATGAGATTTTCTTATCACTAATGGCTTCAAAGTCGGTAAAGCCGATCCTACCCTCTACACTAAAACAATTGCAAAATACTTGTTTATATGCCAAATTTATGTTGATGATATTATATTTGGGTCTACTAACAAGTCATCTTGTGAAGAGTTTAGTAGGATCATGATTCAAAAATTCGAGATGTCTATGATGGGGGAGTTGAAGTATTTCCTAGGATTTCAAATCAAGCAACTCCAAGATGGCACCTTCATCAGCCAAACAAAGTACATTCAAGACTTACTTAAGAAGTTTGGGAACCAATGGGCATCTCGACCTCGACATGGGAGGTAAATCCGTAGATCAAAAGGTATACCGTCGATGATAGGGGTCTTTACTCTACTTATGTGCATCTTGACCGAATATTATGCTTTCTGTATGCATGTGTGCAAGATTTCAGGCAAATCATAAGAAAGTTCACCTTAGGGCCAGAGAATCATGAGATACTTAGTTTAGACTCCTAAGTTTGGGCTGTGGTACCCCAAGGGATCTACCTTTGATATAATTGGGTATTCCGATGCTGATTATGCCGGATGTAAAATTGATAGGAAGAGCACATCATGGACTTGTCAGCTTCTGGGAGATCCCTGGTGTCATGGGCTTCAAAGAAACAAAACTCCGTAGCTCTTTCCACCGCCGAAGCCGAGTACATTGCCGCAGGACATTGTTGTGCGCAATTATTTTGGATGAGGCAAACCCTTAGGGACTATGGCTACAAATTGAGCAAAGTCCCTCTCCTATGTGATAATGAGAGTGCGATCCGCATGGCGGATAATCCCGTTGAACACAGCCGCACTAAGCACATAGATATTCGTTGTCACTTTCTGAGAGATCACCAACAAAAGAGGGACATCGGAATTGCTTATCTAAATACTCACAACCAATTAGTCGATATCTTTACCAAGCCACTAGATGAAAAACTTTTAGCAAACTTAGGAATGAGCTAAATATACTTGATCTCAGAATTTTGATTGAAATATTACACACATAGCTATTTTATATACCTTTGATCATATCTCTTTCATATGGTACAATTGCATATTTCTTATTCTTCTTGTGCCAAAGCTAAGACTAACATGCTTTCAAGTGTATTTCTATGCTTAGTCTTAAATTGAAAGGGAAATGGAGTATTCGGCAACAACAAGGCTTCCACTCCAAACTCTGACGGTATCATTTACTCTTGCCGTTACTCCACAAACTCTCAATTGGTATACCACTTCACTCATATTTATTTCGCCATTTGGGAGAAAGTATTAGGCCCCAAATGTTGAGAAGTTGCAAAAAGGGCTCTCAAGTTCTCTATTTTTTGCGCTTAATGCCAAAGGGGGAGGAAACATTAAGCCCAAAGCAAAAGGACCGCACCACAATTTCAAAAAATTTTAAAATAAAATTTTTCAATTGGTATCTAATTTTCACTGATTTGTGAAAGAAAATTTTCAAATTGGTATCTATTTCAAAACCCTCTTGAAAGCTAAGAGGAGAATTTCATTCAGGGGAGTTTTTATTTAGTCAAAGGAAAAGCATTTGAAACAGGGAGAGAAATTTTAAATCTGAAAAATGCTTCTTGCAGTCATATTCTTATACCTTTGACTATTTACAAAAAGACTTTGAAAAGATTTGCAAAACTAAATAAGTGGTGCAAATGTGGTCCAAAATGTTAAATAAAAGAAAAGCAATCCATTCACTCTTTCATATGTGTTGGGGACTTGTTCTCAAGTGCTATGAATTAAGAACAAGGCAACACAAAATGTTAAATGTTAATGCCCTTCGTCCTTCAAAGCATTATTTCCCTTAGGATAAAATGATCTTCAGGCGAAGGTCAAGAAGGACATACCTTCATAATCGCAGTATGTATTAATAAAAGGAGAAACATATGAAATACAAGAGACAACATGAATAATTATATAGCGTTATAAATTCGTCTTCATTATATTATCATGGAAAAATAGAAACAAAAATAGATTACATGTGTACCTTCAGCTTGACATAAGGTAAAAGTACAAGTGTGACGCACGAGCCAGTACCATTCCGCGTGAACAGTACGGGGGAACTGTTCATCTATTTATAGGTACAGGACGCAGCCCATGAGAAATTACATTCATGCCCTTTACATTTATTATTAACTTATAGACAATTTTATGAGGACTAGATAGCCTTTTCCCCTTTAAGTCGGTTCCTTTCTCCGCCATTTAGCCGAAGCTCCCTTGCGTGTAGCTTCGGAACGTCTCCAACCTTCGTCATGATCATGTTTTTTACATCGTACATGCTTTTAACCCAAGTCTGAAGGTACCTGTTCACATGTCACACTCGAAGATTTTGTTAAACCACGTTTTTGAGGACCTTCGGAGGACGAAGGCCCCCAACATTAGCCCCTCGCAATATTAATTTGTTTAAGATAACGAATTTAGACTGCGACATGGACGAATGCCTTAAGCCGAAGGTCCAAAAAAACACCTTCCCTTTGCTAGAATAGCAACAGTCAATGACAGACAGGGGCCCCCCAATTTGGAGCGTTCCGAGCGTATAAATAAGAACTCGTACCAACCTCATTCGGTATGCTGCCTGCGCCACTTGCTTTATTTTGTCAATTTTCATAGCTCTTGCTCACTAACGCTTGCTAGTTTTTGAAGCTTTCTGAGCTTCGGTTAGAAAGACACATTTTCGTCATCTCTGAAGGAAAAGATGTCTCAAGCAAGAAGGTTGCTGCTGAGACGAAGCCTGCTGAAGAGGAGAAGCTTTTTGAGCAGAAGGATGCGAATCCTTACATTGCTGGATTTATCGAGTCAATGGCAAAATCAAATACAGAGAAGATTACTAAGGAGATACTGGAGGGCCTATCTGAAGATACTGGTGACAGTTATTATGTGGAAAGTGGGGGCGAAGATTCTGAGGATCGACCCTGGAGACCAAGCCATACAATTTTCAGAAAATCTACCATCAAGCAAAGTCACCTCGAAAACATGAGGGGAAGGTACTTTCGGGATATGTCTATTGTGAGGGCTGGCAGAGACAACAACGTCCCGGCCCCCGAGGAGAACGAAGTTGTGATTTTCCGAAGCTTCTAAAAAGCTAGGCTTCGGTTTCCGCTGAGCAGGTTTGTAGTTGAAGTGTTGAAAACCTACCAAGTTTTCCTTCATCAGTTGACCCCCGAAGCCATATTGAGGATGAGAGTCTTCGTCTGGGCAGCAAGAAGCCAAGGGATAGAACCAAGTGTGAAGTGATTCTGCAGCATGCACGAACTTCTGTATGATATGAAGGCCATGGGAAAAGAACAAAATCATAACAACTTCGGTTGTTATGGGTTTATTGCCCATCCCAACGCCAGTCACCCTGTGCCGACATTTCAGAATAGATGGCCCGGAAATTGGATGGAAGAATGGTTTTATGTGAAGAACGACTTGACAGTGAGGGAGGACATCAAAGAGGTTATCATGCGCCCCATATGGTCCCGCTTCGGCCTCCGAAGGCCGAAGGTTGAAATTGATGGAGCCGCCGAAGCGTGCCAAAAGGCATTTGGTACTGTTTGCTTCTTCATTGGTACCAGAGATTTAATCCAAGAGCATATAACATTTAGAGTATGGCCGCTTATAGAGAGCTGGGAAATGCCGAACGAAATTATCACCAAGTCTAGCGAAGGTGAACTGGTCTGGCTGAAATATACATTTACATATGGGGATAAATTTGATGAACCAAACTATGACTGGTTGAAATGCACCGAAGTTACAAGTGATGAACTACTTGGATCATACTCCAAGGCAGAAGATAATGCACTATCTGCAGCCTTTGGAGGTCGGGGAAAAAAGAGAATAAACAGAGTTTTTGACGCCATTGGCTTCGTCTACCCCGACTACCACTACCTGGTGCGGGGGCAGGGGAAGAAGAGGAAAGCTACTTCTCTGGCCACCCCAGCTGAACCTGCGCCGAAGGCTACAGACAAAAAGATGAAGGTGCTTACCCACCGGCCACGTTATATTGGACCAGCCGTGGTGCCTGAGTTTGGCGGGGAGGCCTCTTCGGCTGCTGAATCAAGAGAATCTGTTCCTCCAGTGCAGAAGGCTGAAGAACCGGCTACAATGCCGAAGACACCTTCGGTTGAGCTAGTTGAAATGAAGGTTGACAAAGATAAGGCTGACAGGTCAACAACCGAAGAGGTGTCAAAGATGCCAAGGATTTTAAGTCCTTCGACACAAACCACAGTACTGAGGGCATAGAAGAGTTCTGCCATAACTCCTAGGAGAAGGAGGATGGTAAATGTATTAGATGTTTTGGAAACAACCGATTCCATAGGCCCCGCTTCCACAGGGAAGGTTGTCGAGGCTATGAAAATGCAATCCAAGGCTGATACTAAGCAAATAGAAGTCGAGACTACACTAACCCAGGCTAAAGTCGAGGCAGATCCCACAGTCCCTACTAAGACAAAGCTTGCCGCCCTTGAGCAGAAGACTGAAGAAGTAACTCCAGATATTAATATAGCTTTTGAGAAAAGTGCGGCCAAAGAGGCCAAATCCCTTGCCCCCAAAGCACTCTCTGAAGATCTTGACTATATCATTCGACATGCTTCGGGAAAGAGATAATCCGAAGAAGAAATTTTTGAAGCTAAACACTATGCCCGAGAACTGAAGTACCCGATGGGGGCCTTCGTGTTTAAAGGTACGAATGAGGATTATTTCTTGTACTGCCTCCCGGACAACAAAGAATTATCCATCTGTCGGGAGATGGCCAGGAGTATGGGTTTTCCGAAGCTCGAAGCTGGCCTTTGTGCCATGACGAAGGATGATCTCGCAGATAGTCTTGCATACAACAGTCTAAAGGTACAAAAGTTGTGAATTTTGAAACTTATGGACTCTGGAATGAGGCCTTTTACTCTCATGTAAATCCTTTTAATTGATTTTTTGTGTAGGGCTTAATACTTAGCAACGCCCTAAGGGTGCAAAAGAATGCTGAAGACGAGAGCTGCACTATAGCTCTCAACAACCTTCAAACAGAGGTTATTAGACTGAGGAACAAAGCCACAGAAAAAGACAAGGTTCTACTTTCATTGGTGGACAAAGTAAAAGAAGATGAAGCTAGTTTCAAAGCTCAAGCTGAAATTCAAAAGAATGAGATTGAAGACCTTCGAAAACAGCTGGTCGAAGCCAAAGAAAAATGTGGTCTCGCAGAGGCTGACTGAGATATTAGTGAATATTGGAGAAATTATTTAGAAAAAACAGTCGAAGAACTCCGCGCATCCAAGGAAAGATGCTTCAAAAAATCCCTAGGCTGCGTGGAGAAGATAAAGGCTAGCTTCGCAAACGTGGGTGCCTATTCCAATGAAGATAACTTTATTCGAGGCGACCCCGAAGGTGTTATAGAATGGATAAACGAAGAGGCCGATGCTTTTGAAGAAATTTTAAGTGATCGCGAGGATGTCTGCGCGTTTTCTGGTGTGAGGGGAATTTCAGCCATCTTCGAGAAGGCGGGTTGAGAACATGTCAAAACCCTGGCCCAGGCCGAATCTGCCTTCTCCGTGGTTGTTACGAAGGATCCCTCAGCCGAAGCAAGCTTAATGGGCGGAAAATTTTATACTGACATCTGGGCAAATGGCGGCCGAGAAATGGCTCATGAAATAATGAAGAAAAGTGAAAAAGATATTCATGACGCTCGAGAAGCATCGAAAAAAGCTGAGGAAGCTGCAGAACGCGAGAGGTGGATAGGTATTGTTTTACGGCCTTTAGCTTCGTCATTTGTTTTCATGACTTCGAACTGATTAATTTTTTCTACTGCAGCTGAGTTGTCTCCTCCACCGGAACTGTTTGACCCTCTGGCCGACCCAGAGACGAAGAAAGCAATAGAAATCATCAATATAGCCGAATCTATTGTTGACGAAGTTGTTAACAAGTTGTTGAATGAAATTGCGGAAAAGGTCCTGAAAGAGGACTGATGTTGTAAAAATATTTTTAGGCAATCGATGTAGCTTTGCTGTATCAAGACTGTAATATTCGATGTGCATATTTTTTGAACCTAATATGTGAATTATTCGTAATTTAGATCTTTGCGATGCATGAAACTTTATATACATACCGTTTTTGAACCTTCGGCGAAAAACACCTTCCCTTCTTTTCATGCTTTGCAAAGAAGAAGATCCATGCTTCGTGAAATGACTGTGCTTCGTAAGAACATCCTAGCTTCGTAAACAAAGGATCCCTTCTTTTTGCAACAGAACTGCCGAAGCTGTATTTCTCAGCCAACCTTGTGTTTTAGCACATTTTTTTTATAAAGTAGTCTCCGAAGATCGATTTCGTATTCAATTTGTGTCATCAATGCGATATGATGTATGATGTGATGCTATATGGGATGACGTAATGATATGATGCAAAGGATGATGCTAATGCCGAAGATATGCACCCACACGCCCACACTGGAACACACCATCTCTGCGTTCTCTTAGGAACGATCAAAGTCTCTCTTTGCCGTTTATTTTTCGGCTTCACCGCTTATTTTTCGGTGTAAGTTCTGCATCCCCTTAGGAACGTCTTTTGAACTTCTTCACCTTCTATTTTGGCGGTATTTTTCGCGTTGACTTTTCGCGCTTTGCCTTATATTTCGGCGTTATTTTTCGCATTGACAATTCGCGCTTCGCCTTGTATTTCAGCGGTATTTGGCTCTGCATTCCCTTAGGAACGACTTTTGAGCAGAAAACTTACACTGCGTTCCCTTAGGTACAACTTTTTGTAGCTTCGGCAAAACTTATGTTGCGCTCCCTTAGGAACGACTTTTTGAGCTTCGACAATTTTCGAACTTCATAAAATCTGTGAAGAAGATATATTTCATTTTAATAAAAACGAAACTATTACAAGGAATTAAAACTAGATATGCATTACTTATCCCTTATTAAAAAACAAGCTGGCATAGAATGAAAAAGTGATTCAGAAGGTAGGATATCTCTCAATATATGTGCTTTGACTCCGGCACAGTACTGTTGACTATGCGAGCTTCGGACTCTTCCCTGAAATCCCGCTGCTGTTGGGTGTGCTGGCGCCCTTCTGGCTGCTGACCTCGTGAATAGGTAGGTTGTAGTGGTGGCGGAGGTGGAAGCTGTGGCCAAGAAGCCTGTGGCTGGCTAGCCGAAGCAACAGAAGCTGCAGAATGATTACCCACATATTCTGGTATGCAGGGTGAGTGGCACGAAGCAGTGTGCAATACCTGCTTCGGTTGACCCTGCCGAGCTTCGGCTTCTGCGATTTCCTTCTGCTTTTGGATGGTGATTTGGCACATTCTTGTAGTATGGCCCTTGTCTTCACCATAAAATAAGCAGTAGATCTTCCTAGGCTGATCCCCATATCTTCCTCCAAAGCCCCTGGCGCCTCTGCCCCTAGGAGCTGGCGGCCTGAAGGAGCTTTGCTGTTGCCCCGAAGATTGTGAGGTGTACTGTGATCTTTGGGGCTGGCTTCCCTTGTCATCGCTCTGGCTAGAGCTATGGATCGACCTAACATGCCTCGGATGAATTCATCCTCCAAAGCCCTTGGTCATCTCAGAGAATCTGTAAGCTTCTTTCCTTCTTTGGCGGAAGTCATTGTCAGCCCGGACGTACTCATCCATCTTCTGCAGCAGCTTCTCCAGAGTTTGTGGGGGCTTCCTGGCAAAGTACTGAGTAGTAGGTCCTGGCCTTAGACCCTTGATCATGGCTTCGATGACAATTTCATTAGGCACTGTAGGTGCTTGTGCCCTCAAACGCAAGAACCTTCGTACATATGCCTGAAGGTATTCTTCGTGGTCTTGCGTGCATTGGGACAGAGCCTGAGCTGTGACTGGCTTCGTTTAAAAGCCTTGGAAGCTGGTAACCAACATGTCCTTAAGCTTCTGCCACGATGTGATAGTCCCTGGCCGAAGAGAAGAATACCATGTTTGGGCTACATTCCGGACTGCCATGACGAAGGATTTCACCATAACTATAGTATTTCCTCCATACGAAGATATAGTTGCTTCGTAGCTCATTAGAAACTGCTTTGGATCTGAATGCCCATCATACATTGGAAGCTGAGGTGGCTTGTATGATGGTGGCCATGGGATAGCCTGCAGTTCTGCTGCCAAGGGAGAAGCATCATCAAAAGTAAAGGTATCATGATTAAAATCATCATACGATCCATCTTCATTGAACAAGCCTTCTTGACGAAGCTCCCTGTGTTGGGGCCTTCGGTCTTGTTCATCTTGAGCAAGATGACACACTTCTTCAGTAGCTTCATCGATCTTCCTTTGAAGATCAGCCAGCCGCGCCATCTTCTCCTTTTTCCTTTGTACTTGCTGATGGATTATTTCCATGTCCCTGATCTCTTGGTACAACTCCTCCTCCTGGAGTGTTGGACTGGTGGCTTTCCTCTTCTGGCTTCACGCTTCTCGAAGAGAAAGAGTTTCCTGGTTTGGGTCCAGCGGCTGCAGTGCAGCAGTCCCTGGTGCTGAAGCTTTCTTCGGCAGCATGACGAAGGTCAGTGCTTGCCGAAGGTGGTCGAAAGAGTTCACCGGAGGTGGGCGCCAATGTTGGGGACTTGTTTTCAAGTGCTATGAATTAAGAACAAGACAACACAAAATGTTAAATGTTAATGCCCTTCATCCTTCAAAGCATTATTTCTCTTAGGATATAATGATCTTCAGACGAAGGTCAAGAAGGACATACCTTCATCATCGTAGTATGTATTAATAAAAGGAGAAACATATAAAATACAAGAGACAACATGAATAATTATATAGCATTATAAATTCGTGTTCATTATATTATCATGGAAAAATAGAAACAAAAATAGATTACATATGTACCTTCAGCTTGACAGAAGGTAAAAGTACAAGTGTGACGCACGAGCCAGTACCATTCCGCGTGAATAGTATGGGGAACTGTTCATCTATTTGTAGGCACAGGACGTAGCCCGTGAGAAATTACATTCATGCCCTTTACATTTATTATTAACTTATAGAAAATTTTATGAGGACTAGATAGCCTTTTCCCCTTTAAGTCGGTTCCTTTCTCCGCCATTTAGCCGAAGCTCCCTTGCGCGTAGCTTTGGAACATCTCCAACCTTCGTCACGATCATGCTTTTTACGTCGTACATGCTTTTAACCCGAGTCCGAAGGTACCTGTTCACATGTCACACTTGAAGATTTTGTTACATCACATTTTTAGGGACCTTCGGAGGACGAAGGCCCCCAACAATATGTTTTAAATCTTTCAATTGGTTTAACTCCAAGTAACCTATGCACATCCATTGAAATGCAAACTAGTTACATTTTTGCACTTATATTTGCTTTGGTTTGTGTTGGCATCAATCACCAAAAAGGGGGAGATTGAAAGCGAAATCGGGTTAACCATTTCCTTTAATTAATTTTGGTGGTTGATGATCAACACAAACACATGGACTAACTAGTTTGTCTAGAATTCATGTATTACAGGTGCATAAGGTTCAACACAAACCAAGAAAAGAATCAAGTTAGGGACACAATTTTATTGGAGCAAAAGGACTTGAGTATGCTAGAAAATGGCTGTCACACCCGGTTTTGGAAGGTAAACCAAATGCGAACCATGTACGTGACAGGATCAGAACTCACGTAAACAGCGATTACATAATTGGACATCATCACACAGTGCTAGAATTAAATAGCGGAAAGGTACTTAGTTACATCAAGATGTCTGAGACATCCACAGAGTTTAATACATATCTATAGGGTTCGACAATAATATCAAATAGTGCGGAGTAACGAAACATAGAAGATAAGCCTACATAGGCAACTGACTGGGGGTTTGCCACTAAAGTAAACTAGAACTCATCGTAGTTCTGGAACTCCTTAAAGTCCTCCATGTTACCAGCCTCACCTCCTGAGCATTGAGTACAATGGGGACAACCTGGGGTGCGGTGGTTTGTAAAGCAAGGGTGAGTACACATCAACGTACTCAGCAAATGTCCCATTTGGCTAAAGTGGACTAGCTGTATGTGAAGTTATGGTTAAGCAGTTGCTTTTAGTTGATCAGGATTTATTATATAAGTATAGCCAAATTTTAGTAATAACCCAGTTATTACCTAGATGTACTCCCTCCAAGAGGAAATACCAAATATCAGAATTATAATCATCATTGCTAATCATCATCATAAAAGTAACCAAAGTTCTTCTAATCGAAGAGGATCCCAAGGCTGCTCATAACCGTGAGCACGGCTGATATACCAGTTTCTAACACTCTGCAGAGGTTGCACACTTTACCCACAAGCCATGATTCCCTTTCTGCCCAGGGTTCTAGCCTCCCCATTGATCACTACCAAGGTGACCTAGCAGGGTCTCACTACGTAGCCTTTACAGAGATTTCCGAGAGGTCATAGCCACCCGTTAGGTTTCTCCAGTTTGATAAACATAGTACATCTCCCCAGAGGAAGGGTGACTAACAAAACCAAATCAAAAAACCTCTGCAGCTAGCCTCGGCAGAGCAAGTACTGTGTCCGGACCCCATTGATGGCCCTACGGCGAAGCCAACTACTCCTCTGGTTCCTCTAATTAATCAGCTAAGGGCGTCCCATTCCACCCTCATGGTTGCACTGTTATCCTGGGTTGTCACTCCCCAAACAGGTCCTTACAGAGAGGTACTAAGGAAACAGCCTGAGCCCCCTAAAGTAATCACAAGAACCTCATCGGGATAACATCATCGTATCATAAAAGATCACATCATGTTCATTGATTAAGTTTAAGCAATAGCATAAGCTAACCATGATTAACCCAAAAAGGTAAACAAGGGTAAGGTAAATACAGTCTAGTCAATCCTTAAGTTTGAATAATGTAATGCGGGACAGTGAATTATAAAGTAAAGTAGGACATGATAGGTCTGAGGACACTTGCCTTCACCAGGTTGTTGCTCAGAGGGACCTTCGACAACACACTCAGGAACCACGAGCTGCTCGTTGTCTAAGTAAAGCGAGCATACATTCAATACATTTGGAAGGTAAAAGTGAACATCACATCACACATGAACAAACATTGGCACACAACTCAAAAAGGTATAGCATCAAGTACAAGGGAATGACATCAAGTTACAAAATGGACTAATCCTAAGTGGGGAATTGATTATTCTCTAAGTGTTTGGAACATAGTTCAAAAAGGTAAAGTAATAATTAAACAAGAAAAGTATTAAATTATAAGATGAACTACTCTTATTCAGGGATCTGATTATCCTTTAAGTGTTATCCATAATTACATACCTAATTCTATTTATTTCATTAAGACCTAAAGGTTAAACCAAAGGTGAATTCATGTAGTACATATTATTAATCTCACAAGATTAAATATACTTTAACTCCTAGGATTCTCCTTTTATTTATTTTATTAAATGAATAAATCAACATATACTTTAATCCAATATTCTAAGTGTAAAATTAAAGTATACAAACTATGGTTGGTCATATTTTATTTGAACAGAGAATAATTTTATGAACATTTTGCAATTTGAACCACAAATTTGGAGTTCATATGAAAAAGATATGAAATAAACAAGTTTTAAAGTTTGAAATATAAAATTAGGCTAAATCTGTGATTAAATAAAAATACAGGGGGTTATTCAAAAGAAGTCAGGGGCCTACGCGCTAAAACAGAGGACGGTGGGTTGATTTCTTAAAACCAGGGGGTTTCTTAAGCAAAACTTAGACCCGAAGGGGTATGGGGTAACCTTGGCCATCGGATCAGAGATCAACGGCCAGGATTAGATCACGCGGGCGCATGGACGCGACTGACAGGCGGGGCCAGGGCGTCAGCGAGCCAGGGTGGGTTGACCAGCCGGGCCTAGGGACAGGAGCGCGGGCGAGGGGGAGAGAGAGGGGCGGTCAGATCCTGATCGAAGGGCTAGGATTAGATCTACTCGGGTTACGTCCAAACCATCCGATCTCGGACAGACGACCGAGATCTAACGGCCAGGGCTGGTTTGGCCGTGGTGGCGCCGCTTGGTCCCACGCCGAGAGTTCGCCGGAGACGAGCAGATCGGCCACGATGGGGCACTAGAGGCTCGGGGACTAGCCTAGGCGCAATTAGGGAGGTCTGGCGAACTCGGCCATGGCCTTCACGCCGACGCAGGGGCACTAGAGAGCAAAGGCCATGACGGAGCTGGCTAACGGCAGCGCTGGATTGCTCCGACGAGCAATCGCGCGAGCTATATAGCGAGGATAACCAAATTAAGGGCACGGATAGGTTGCTCACCTCGAGCAGAAGCGCTGGCGTTGCAAAGCAATGGCGGAGGCGCAGGGGTTCGATGTGGCGACGGTGGCGGACTCCGATTGCGCAAGAAAACGCTCTAGTGAGCGTGGACCCGATGAGACAGAGAGGGAGAGGGCACACCGAAGGGTGTCCTGAGTAGCTAACGGCAAGGCGAAGCTCACCGTGGCACTAGACGGGGCACGGGCCCAACGGCGGCCACGGAACAGGCGGTGGGCGTCGGCGGGCAGTGGCGGAGTTCTCTGTTCGCGCGTGATGAGGACATCCTCCACTATTATCCGTTGGCAAAGACGCAATTGGCCCAGTTGGCCCAATTGTAGTCGGACGGCGACCTTGTGAGCCTCAGAATTATCTCACCTCGCTTAACTTGTGAGGAGGAAGCCACTTTAAAAGGGAGAGCCACCCTTCCCCCATTGGACTAGTCTTTTGGGGCGATTGAGCCTTTCCCTCAGTTGGGTGTGCTTAATGAACTATTGGGCTTCAGCAACCCTAACTTATTGGGCCTTAGCCAACCCCACCTGGGCTGGGTGTATCATCTGGTATCAGAACTAGGGCCCATTTTAAGAAGGTGGGAATGATGAGGACATCCTCCACTATTACCCGTTGGCAAAGACGCAATTGGCCCAGCTGGCCCAATTGTAGTCGGACGGCAACCGTGTGAGACTCAGAATTATCCCACCTCGCTTAACTTGGGAGGAGGAAGCCACTTTAAAAGGGAGAGCCACCCTTCCCCCATTGGACTAGTCTTTTGGGGCGATTGGTCCTTTCCCTAAGTTGGGTGTGCTTAATGAGATGTTGGGCTCCAGGCAACCCTAACTTGTTGGGCCTCGGCCAACCCCACCTGGGCTGGGTGTATCAGCGTGGGTAGAGCGAGAGAGAGGGCGAGGGAGCTGGGCAGAGGGCGCAAATGAGAGATGGGATATGGGCGAGCAGGGCACGGGGGCTCGGACGTCGCCGTAGAACGCGTGGTCGTGGGCGCGTCCACGGCGGGGAGATTGTGGGCGAGAGGTTAGAGACAGGCTGACAGGTGGGGATGGCAGCACAGAGAGAGAGGGAGAGTGGGTGCACGCACGAGAACTAGCGCCGACAGGTCTAGCCCATGGGAGAGAGAGAGAGAGAGGGAGAGAGGGGGCGCTCAGGTTTGCGCCGACAGGTGGGGCCCGCCTGTCAGACACCGGGGGCACGAGGGTGTGGGCTGGGCTAAATGGGCGAACTTGGGCCGAATTGGTCTTTTCTATTTTCCTGGAATTTCTATTGTCTTTTCTATTTATTTTCTCTAGGGTTTTCAATTCAAATTCAATTCAAGTTTCAAATTCAAACCAAATCAAATATGTGCAACAATTCAAAGAATATTTAGGCTCAATATGATGCAACATTCTATGACTCATATGTTTTGGGCAAAATAAAATAAATAATCCCTCATTAATACAACTAGCTCTAATTAAAAGAGAAAGAGTGAGAGAAAACTAGAGAGAGAGGAACTAGAGTGAGATAGAGAAGAGTAACACCTGAATTTGGATGATCATAAGAAAGAAATTTTATACCCCCAAATTCAGGGTGTTACAAACCTATCCCCCCTTAAAAGAATCTCACCCTTAAGATTCAGGGCAAGCTAGCAAAGAGTTCAGGGTACTTGGCTCTCAGATCATCTTCTCTTTCCCAGGTTGCTTCTTCCTCTGAGTGATGGCCCCATTTGACTCTTTACATCCTGATGGTGTTCCTCCGGGTGACCCAATCTGCTGTCTCCAGAATCTTCATTGGCTTCTCAATGTATGTCAGATCCTCTTGAACTTCAAGGTCCTCTACTGGCAACTACTCCTCTAGCACTCTCAAGCATTTCTTCAACTGAGACACGTGAAACACATCATGAACTGCGGACAGGTTCTCTAGTAAGCTGAGTTGATAAGCCACTTCTCCACGTCTTGCCTGAATCTGATACGACCCGATATAGAGAGGGGCTAGCTTGCCCTTCACTCCAAACCTTTTGGTTCCTCTAATGGGTGACACTTTTAAATAGACGTGTCTCCCACTTCAAAACTGAGTTCCCTCCTCCTGGTGTCAGAATAGCTTCGCTGCCTAGACTGTGCTGCCTTCAGATTTTCCCGGACCATCCTGATATTCTCTTCAGCTTCAAGAAAAATCTCTGGACCGAACACCTGCCTTTCGCCAGGTTGATCCCAATGCAATGGAGTTCTGCAATTCCTCCCATAGAGTGCTTCGAATGGTGACATCTTCAGACTGGCCTGATAGATGTTGTTGTAGGAGAATTCTGCATACGGTAGCCTCTTGTCCCAACCTAACTGGTCTTGCAAAGCACATGCTCTCAACATATCCTCAAGAATCTAGTTGGTTCTCTCAGTCTGGCCATTTGTCTGTGGGTGATAAGCTGAACTGAATTTCAAGTGAGTACCCAAAGCTTCATGTAGCTGCTGCCAAAAATGAGAAGTAAAGTGGGTGCCTCTATCCGATATTATCTTCTTTGGAATACCATGCAAGCACACGATCCGAGACATGTATAACTCTGCCAACACTACACTGTTATAGGTGGTCTTGACTGGTACGAAATGGGCCATTTTTGTTAAACGGTCCACTACTACCTAGATGGAGTCATAACCAGCTCGAGTGCGGGGCAAATCAACTATAAAGTCCATCCCAATCTCATCGCATTTCCACTGTGGAATCTGCAACGACTGCAACAATCCTGTGGGTCTCTAATGTTCTACCTTGATCCTCTGACAACTGTCGCATCTGGCCACATACTCTGCTATCTCTCTTTTCATACCGTACCACCAGAATCTCTTCTTCAAGTCTTGGTACATTTTCTCGCTACCAGGGTGTATAGAATACACTGTCTCATGAGCTTCCTGTTTGAGAATCAGTTCCTGAATTGATGTGATGTTTGGAACGCACAAC
Organism: Zea luxurians; assembly: GCA_029449295.1. Classification (NCBI taxonomy): domain Eukaryota; kingdom Viridiplantae; phylum Streptophyta; class Magnoliopsida; order Poales; family Poaceae; genus Zea; species Zea luxurians. The sequence continues at coordinate 141,715,780 of JAOPSE010000009.1, read as the reverse complement.
CTATCTTTGAACCATACCACTCTTTCTGCATCTTCACGGAAATCTAGACCTTTCCCATCTATGATCAGCTGTCGGATCTTGTTGATCTTTTTGTCATCCTTCTGACCTTTTCTGATGTCTTGCTCTAGAGTGGGTTCCAGCTCAATTGTCACTACTTGAGTGTTGTTCAGAAATCTGAGACTTAGCCTGTCGAATTCCTTTGCTAGCTCGAACGGCACCGGGTGAGCGGCCAACATATTGACTTGACTTTTCCTGCTAAGAGCATCTGCAACCACATTTGCTTTGCCTGGGTGATAATGAATCTCTAGCTCATAGTCTTTGATCAATTCCAGCCATCTTTGCTGCCTCATGTTTAACTCTGACTGAGTGAATATGTACTTGAGGCTCTTGTGGTCTGTGTAGATATCACACTTCTGCCCATAAAGATAATGTCTCCAGGTCTTCAGTGCATGAACCACTGCTGCTAGCTCCAAATCATGAGTGGGGTAATTCTTTTCATGAACTTTCAATTGTCGGGACGAGTATGCCACTACTTTCCCCTCCTGCATTAACACACATCCCAGTCCGGTGTACGAAGCATCACAATATACTGAGAATGACTTGTGAACATCTAGTAAAACTAACACCGGTGTTGTTGTTAGCTTCTGCTTCAATCTTTCAAATGATTCTTGGCACGCTGGGTCCACTTGAAATCAACCTTCTTTGCTAGCAAGGCTGTCATTGGTCTGGCAATCTTGGAGAAACCTTCAATGAAACGCTAATAATAACTGGCCATTCCAATGAAACTCTTGATTCTGCGGACATCTTTTGGTGCTTTCCAGTCCAGAATCGCTGCTACCTTCTTTGGGTCTACAACTAGTCCATCTCGGTTTATAATATGACCCAAAAATAAAACTTCGCTGATCCAGAACTCGCACTTGCTAAGCTTGGCATACAACTGGCAATCTTGTAGCCTCTGAAGTACCTTCCCCAAATGTTCCTCATGCTCTTGCTCATTCTGGGAATATACAAGAATATCATCAATGAACACCACTACAAACTTGTCGAGGTAGTCCATGAACACACTGTTCATCAGATACATGAAGTAAGCTGGCGCATTTGTCGATCCGAATGACAAAACCATGAACTCATATAGTCCATACTTGGTGATGAATGTTGTCTTCGGTATGTCTGCGGGCCGGATACTGAGCTGATGGTAACCTGACCTTAGATCTATCATTGAGAACACACTGGCTGCTGTCAACTGATCAAATAAGTCCTCAATTCGCGGCAGGGGGTACTTGTTCTTGACAGTGACTTCATTCAAAGCTATGTAATCAATACACATCCTATTCGTGCCATCCTTCTTCTCCACAAATAATACTGGGGCTGCCCAAGGTGAAGTACTTGGTCTGATGTAGCCTTTCTCCAACAACTCATCAATTTGCTTCTTGAGTTCCACCAACTCTGGTCCGGACACTCGATAAGCTCTCTTGGAAATAGGGGCGGTGCCTGGGATAAGCTCTATGGCAAATTCAACTTTCCTTTCAGGTGACATGCCTGGTAACTCCTTAGGGAATACATCGGGGAATTCTAACACAATCCTAATTGCTTCAATTGGATTGGACTCCTTGTCATCTACTGATAAATGGTGACAGGCTCCTTCTTCTAGTTCAGGTAAGTACAACTTGGTTACTACTTCCTTTCCGGATGGGGGCACCAACTTAACTGTTCTCTTGTCACAACCGATAGTGGCTTGATTTCTGTGTAGCCAATTCATCCCTAGGATGACATCTAACCCTTGAGTTCCCATTACTACTAGGTTAGCAGGGAAATCTATCCCCTTATTTCAATCCTTAGATTCGGACAAATCCTATCGGACTGAACTTTTCCCCAAACTAAATTAACTCTTAGAGGTGGGATCATTGGTTCTATGGGGATGTTATGTGATTCTACCCAAGATGCAGAAACAAAAGAATGGGTGGCACCAGTATCAAATAGTACTTTTGCTGGGTAGGATTTGATTGGAAACATACCTAATGCCACGTCCTGAGCATCCTGGATTGCTTCGGCCTCCAGGTGATTCACCTTTCCATGGTTGTAAGACTGACCACGGAATCCTGGTGCTTGCTGTGGCGCTCCTTGTCTTGCTGGGGCATTGACTACTGGCGGCTGCTGGGCTGCTTCAGTGATTTTGCTCTCCACATTAGAAGCATGCATGACCTCCTACTTGTGCTGGGGCTTGTAATACTCAAAAATTTCATAAAAGGAATATATAGAGGATTTCCTTATTTTATGTGCCACATTTGCATCATAAAAAGAGCATACATATAATTTAAAGATGAATTAAAACAATGATAAAAAAAATATGCATCATGTTGGAGTTTTGCTTGTGCATTCAATACAATAGTAATATAATGAATAAAAATATAATATTGATAATGAGGTGGAGAATTAAAGGAAATAGGAAGAAAAGAGAAGAAAAGGAGAATATATAATACAAAGAGAAATTATATTTTCAGAATTGGTACTTCTTAGTTTTACAATATAATTAAGAATAAATTTAAGCAACTTTGAATTCAAAATTTGTAATTCAAATTGAATTTGGGAATAGAGAAAAGTGAATAGAAAATAAAATAAAAAAAGAGAAGGAAGAAGTAGGGCGCATGGGCCAACTATCTTCAATTCAGCCCACTCACTACTCCCGCGCGACCCGTCTCCATTCTCAGGTGGGCGCCGAACCGTGGGACCCACTGGTCGGCGTCTTTCTCCACTCAGCTGTCGCGGCTCAGCTCTCTGGAACTCGGGCCCACTGCGTCAGCCGCACAGCCGTTCCAAAGCAATCTGTCGCCGACCTCTGGGTCCCTATGGCAGAACCATCCCCTCCGCAACGAACTCCGCGCATGTCGCGCTCGTGCCATCGATCTCGGAGGTGGGCAACTATATCCTGGCGGAGCGCGTTGTTCCAAGACCATAAATCAATCGTGACGCAACCCACTGTTCTCCCCGTTCGTAGATTTCTAGGACACCCAAGGAGAAGCTGAGGAAGGGAGAGAGAAAGCCGTGCTCGGCCGCCGTTGTTGCGCACCGGCGATTGCCGTCGATCTTGGGCGAACCTGTGCACTCGGGGAAGCTCGGCTTGGGTTGGCGGGCGTCGTCGGGAGGAATTGCGGGGCAGTATACGGCCTGCGCGCAGAGGATTCCTCACTGGTGTGCCATCCTCGCCGTGCAATCCGCACATCACCGTCGACGACGCGCCTGCGGTCGCCAAACTAAGGTGAGGATCATCGCCGAGCCTTCGGTTACCTTTGTGAATACAGTACACCTAGAATCGTAGAGGTCAGTGCAGTTGTGGGAGAGCGATTACTCGTCGTCGCGCGTTGTCACCATAGAGCCGCTCCGCTGTGTGAGCAGGATCTGTGCGCAGCTGATTCCTCTAAGTGATAGCCCTGTGAGATATGTTAGAGGATCCGCTACCTAGGTCTCGAGTTGAGGGTAGGAATCGGGGCTCTGGATCACGATTGGGTGTTCCTCCGGCGATGCTCCGCCGTGTGGAGGTATGCGCCATCGTCAGAAGCACCGTGGGGGGAAGATATGCCATCGGTCGCGGATTCGCGAATGGACGGCTGGGATTAGTCCCCGGTTACCCTTTCGCGTTGGGTTGATTTGGTCCGTTCATCTGGCTTTGAACGGTGTAGATTAGATGCCACTTAACCCTCCACGCGCCACGACTGGTGCCGTTGGATCTGGATCGCGTGGCGCTTAGTCTGGCTAGGAGATTTTAAATCTGGTGCGTTCACCTATGATCGCACGGTTGTGGCGCGGTGCACCACCAGTCTAATCTACGCCGTCTGTTCTAATCCGACGGCGGGGAAACACCCATACCCCTTCGCGGCTAACATTATACGTATGAGCCCCTCTGGTTTTTAGAATTGAACCTGCAGTCCGTAGCCAGTGGTCTGTGTCTCAGCATATTTAGCGCCAGGGCCCCTGCACTTTTCAGATTTTAGTGCCCAATCCAGAGTTCAAAGGAAATTGATAATTAATAACAGGAAATGGTTTTTAGTACATAAATAAGTGCTAAAACTTGTAAAATGCATAGAAATTTCATTTTTAGTCCAAATCCATCCATTCTAGTTCCTAAAATTTTGTAATTTTATTCTCCATCATCTAGAGTCTCTGTTTTGACATGAAAACAGTATGAAAATTAATTTATCATTTAATCCCTTTTCAAGCACATTAAACCATAGGAAATTCATAACTTAAAATATTTAGCTCCAAATTTAATGATTCCAGTTCCTATGATCTCATTTGAATGTGTAGATTTTTACTGTATATGCTATTTGCATGTTTGATGTGATGTTAATTTATGCTATGCTATGTATGTATTGTGTTGATGCGAGTAGACGAGCAAGCCACTGTGGAATCTGAGGTTCAGCAAGTAGAGATAGCTGAGCAGGAGCTCATTGAAGGCAAGTTGTGCCCTTGAACACTTACTTTTTCCCAGCCATGTTCTTATTAATTATAATGATCTGCATAGGTTAATTTTGATGGGATCCAATAGGTTACCCCCAGTTTTGGTTATCTTTATACCTTGTTCACCACTAAAATATTTTTGGGTAGTATCTGCTATTGCTTTATGTGAAATTTGGTATGGAGATACACTATTCATGATTATTCATTTATTATCTTTTTATTATTATTACTGTTCATGTTAAGATCATTAAATTAATGGGAACATCGAGCGACCACCTGGGAAAACAGTGCTACCACAAGGGTTTAATGGGACGCCCTTGGCTGATTAACTAGGAAAGCTAGTGGAGCTCTTCCTTACCCGAAAGGGGCAAGAGTAGTAGGGGAGTGGTCAGTGTAGGGAGGTCCTTGGGTTGATTTTGCTGTGATGGCGGTCAGGCGAGGGATTCCTGCACTGGAGCTTCCTATAAACTATAGCGGGAATTCTGAAGCTAGTGGAACTTTGTAAAGGCCTCGTAGTGTTACCCTGCCTCGCCTCCTCGGTAGAGGTGTATGGGATTGGCCGTCTCTTGGCAGATGGGTAATATGACTTGTGGGTAAAGATGTGCAACCTCTGCTGAGTGTAAAACTAGTATACTAGCCGTGCTCACGGTCATGAGCGGCTCGGACCCTCACATGATTAATTATGGAACTTAAATTTAATTTGACATTTGCATCGCATTTGGGATTATTTTACTATTACTTTTCTTTATTATCATTAAGGTTTGGTATTTACTTACACTTAGTAATTGCTAATAAAATTTTGACCAACTTATAAAAGCAATGCTCAGCTTCAGCCTTACTTCATTGATCAGCCTTACACTTCATGAACTCCCACCTTTGGTGAGTTCATGCCATATTATTCCCCACGACTTGTTGAGCTATGAACGTATGTGAGCTCACTCTTGCTGTCTCACACCCCCCCCCACAGGAGAAGAATAGGTGGTCGAAGAGGAGCCGCCTAACACTGAGGCATTCGACTTGATCTAGGTGGCGTCTCCCAGTTAGCTTTCTGGCGCCAAGGATAGATTTTAGTTCCTGCTATATTGGTCTTTTATTTTTTAAGACTTTCGCTATGTAATAAGTACTCTGATTTTATTGTGACATCTATCTCTATACACTCTGTTATTATATATGTTGTCTCCTTTGGCGCATGTATGAGATGCACCTGGCTTTGTTCCTTAAATCCGGGTGTGACAGGGCTGCTTGGCCATTCTAGTTAGCTGTTGGGGCAGGAAGGCGAGCTGCCTGGTTGTTCTGACGTTGGAACTGATTTCCTCCAGATTGGGTGTTCTGACGGTACTGCTGCTATAGCTGCTGAGGAAACTGCCTCTGGTACTAGTGCTCGTGCTAATGATGACGCTGATGTTGGTGCTGATGACCTTGCTTGAATTGCTAGGGTGAGTTGCCTGAGTAGCGGGGACGGCTGCTACTCCCAGCCTGAGGTCCACCAAGCTTGCGCTTCGTATCCTCCATCTCCTGATGCTTCCTTTCAGTCATAATTGCTCTGTCTATCAAATGCTGGAAGGTAGGGAAAGTGTGATTCATCAGCTGATAATGGAGGGGATCCACTAATCCTCTCAGAAAGCGGTACTGCCTCTTTGCATTCGTGTTGACGTCTTCTGGGGCGTAGCATTACAACTACAGAAATTTATCCCTGTACTCACTGACGGACAGGGGACCTTGCTTAAGGGCGAGAAACTCCTCTTTCCTTACTATCATCAGTCCCTCGGGCACATGGTAGCGACGAAAGTTGTCCCTGAACTCCTCCCAAGTAATGGCTTTAGGGTTGGCATGGGTGGTGAGGTAGGACTCCCACCAAGACTGTGTTGCTCCCCTCAGCTATTGAGGACCATACAACACCTTCTCACGGTCATTGCACTAAGCAGTGTGCAACTCACACTCCACGGTACGTAGCCAATCTTCCGCGTCCATGGGATCAGCAGAGTGGGCAAAGACAGGGGATGGCCCCTCATGAACTCTGCTCGCTTGTCTCTGGGCACTTGGGGCATCTAAACTTCCACTGGAGGCTGTGGTGGTGGTGGCTACTGCTGCACCTGCTGCATCGCTGCTAAGGTCTGACCAATTGCCTGAACTGCCTGAGTCTGCATCAAGAACATCTGCTCAATGGTCATAGGGGGTGGGGGTGGCAAATGCTGCTGCGGAGCTGCCTCTTCCTGGGGTGCCTGCTGCTCTGGCTGAGCACGCCTCGCACCTCTGCGCCTGTTCTCAGACATATGTAGAAACCATACACATATTAGATCTGACTCTGCAATCTTTCAGCATAAGGAAAGATATAAGGAAATCTTCACAGCACTGAACAATTGATCATCTTCCCTGACAACTTCTCAGATAAAGAGGAAAGTGGAAATGAATGGATTACCCAACTAAATAACTGACTTTATTAATAACTACACCAAGTTGCAGGGGATTCCCACACCTTGGTGACAATTATTACAAAGATCCAACTTCATTACATGTTCATCATGACAAGCATCCAACAAAAGATAACCAAACTAACTCTAACTAAGACTGACTAGACTAAGACACCGAATTAAGCATTATTATAAACTCTGACTCCATCGATCTATGGATCTAAATCGATGCGGGTCCTGCAGTCTGGGGTACCATAGTCGAAGCGACCACTGGGCTGTGAATGGTAAGGGTGCTGAATCCCAATAGGGGCAGGAGAACCACCATCCAGATAGTGGCGTGCCGCGCATTCAGCACGCAATTCCACAACCTCCGCCCGAACCTTGCCCAACTCGTCAAGGGCGTGGTCCAACTCTGTGTTGAGCACGGCGGCCAGGTTAACCATGCTGCTCAGCTTGGGATTGCCCTCACCAACTGGTGAGACAATCACACCTCCAGCACTGCCGGTCGAACGGCGAGGGTAGTACTTTAGGTCAATGCCGTCAGCTACTCCATTGAACAACGAGCAATACTGAGAAAGTGCCCGTCATGCTACATCTTGCATGACTGCCTCAGCAGTATCCCTCTCAGTGATAGAGTAGTGCTCTGAGAAGGCCTCTGCACCCCGGAGATCATCGTCCGAACGGCGCACCAAGCAAGTAGCCTCCCACTGGTTCGGGTATAACCCGCGACAATGCTGGTAGACTACACAATGGTACTCGATAGACCAAGTGTGTCGGTCAAAGGCCTGACGCAATAGGGTATCGAGAGCGTCGTGGAAGTGACACCCATGAGCGGCGTCGTGAGTGATGGGTCTAGCGATCCACCCCTCTAGCTCCGGCTGCTCCGAGTGCTCCGTGCCGTGGCTCGAACTGCCACCGGCGTCGTCGTCGTCTCCGTCTCTGTCTCTGTCAGGGTCTCCTCTAGTAGCTGGGATGCCCTGAGGTGGTGCAAGGGGCATCTCTAGCTGAAGTGCAGGGGAAGGCGGCCTCTCAGACTCCACCTCCCACTGAGGCAAGGGGGAAGAGTCCTGCTGCTCCTGCTCCTGCTCCTTGCGTCGACGCTCCTACTCCTCATGCAGGCGACGATGCAGTCTCTCCAGGTGACTGGACTGACCTGACACCATGCGACATAGGGGATGCTCCGCCAAACGAGAAGGCAAAAAGGGGATCATAGACTTACGTGCAGTGCACCTGATACGGGCCATCTACAAAAGACATCGTAAGCACAAGAGTAAGAGTGGAACTATGAGACCAGGAAGTAAACAGAAAGAAAAGTGAGACGAAATCTTTTGAGATAAGTAAATAACATAGAGTTGGTCAAGATAACCAACTTTTGAAAAGACACTAAGGTCAAGGTAAGAGTAGGGGTCTATAGTCCTTAGGGCGAACATTCTAGTCTAGGTTAGCGGTCCTACAGTCAGCAAGGCTTTGATACCACTTATGTCACACCCGGTTTTGGAAGGTAAACCGAATGCGAACCATGTACGTGCCAGGATCAGAACTCACGTACACATCGATCACATAATTGGACATCATCACATAGTGCTTGAATTAAATAGCGGAAAGGTACTTAGTTACATCAAGATGTCTGAGACATCCATAGAGTCTAATACATATCTATAGGGTTCGACAATAATATCAAAGTGCGAAGTAACGAAACGTATAAGATAAGCCTACATAGGCAACTGACTGGGGGTTTGCCAATAAAGTAAACTAGAACTCATCGCAGTCCTGGAACTCCTCAAAGTTGTCCATGTTACCAGCTTCACCTCCTGAGCACTGAGTACAATGGGGACAACCTGGGGTGGGGTGGTTTGTAAAGCAAGGGTGAGTACACATCAACGTACTCAACAAATATCTCGTTTGGCTAAAGTGGACTAGCTGTATGTGGAGTTATGGTTAAGCAGTTGCTTTTAGTTGCTCAGGTTTTATTATATAAGCATAGCCAAATTTTAGTAATAACCCAGTTATTACCCAGAAGTACACCCTCAAAGAGGAAATACCAGAGATCAGAATTATAATCATCATTGCTAATCATCATCATAAAAGTAACCAAAGTTCTTCTAATCGAAGAGGATCCCAAGGCTGCTCATAACCGTGACCACGACTGATATACCAGTTTCTAACACTCTGTAGAGGTTGCACACTTTACCCACAAGCCATGATTCCCTTTCTGCCCAGGGTTCTAGCCTCCCCATTGATCACTACCAAGGTGACCTAGTAGGGTCTCACTACGTAGCCTTTACAAAGATTTCCCAGAGGTCATAGCCGCCCGTTAGGTTTCTCCAGTTTGATAAACACAGTACATCTCCCCAGAGGAAGGGTGACTAACAAAACCAAATCAAAGAACCTCTGCAAACAGCCTCGGCAGAGCAAGTACTGTGCCCGGACCCCATTGACGGCCCTACAGTGAAGCCAACTACTCCTATGGTTCCTCTAATTAATCAGCTAAGGGCATCTCATTCCACCCTCATGGTTGCACTGTTATCCCGGGTTGTCACTCTCAAAACAGGTCCTTACGGAGATGTACTCAGGAAACATGCTGAGCCCCCTAAATTAATCACAAGAACCTCATCGGGTGTGACACCCCAGGTGTCAGATTCGTGTTATGTCGGGAGATTTGTCCTAATCTCGGACGCTCAGTGAAAATTTCTAACTTTTTATCACATTTATCTCCTTTCATCAAGTTAATCATACACACTTCACCGAATTCGAAGCTATTCGATCTCGACGAATGCCGAATTTGGAGCCTGTTAAAACTTTTATTTCTCGGAACGAATGCAAATTCAAAAATCATTCTTGAATTATAAATCTCATCTGAAGCTCCTTAAATCAAACTCTCAACGGCTGTTATTTGATTTGAGCCCGAGTCTAATTCCTCGAACCCCGATCGATGTCCGACTATTTTATCCGAGTCCATACTCTCAAACGGAATACTCCGTATGTCGCCCTCTAATTAATTCTTACTCGACTCAGCCCAGTATCTTTGTGTCTAAAACGAATTCAAAACCCACTCCGACAGCGATTTTAAAATGTCACGATTCACTTTTTCCGACTAAAAATCCAAAGCCGATCAAAATTTGAGAGAAACATTTATTTCTAAAATAGTGCGCGAGAAAATTTCAAAAGCGGAATCTCCAATGGGTTGTCCTCAAATAAATTCTTATCCGATTCGTCTTAATATCTCGGTATCCAATCCAATTTCAAAAATCAACATCGGCGACGATTTTTAAATGTCGCGGTTTGTCACTTTCAATCAAAAATCCGAAAGTCGGCCGTATCTTAAGACGATTTATTTTCAAATCACGCGTAGGGAATTATTTCCGAGCGAATTCAAATCCAACTCTCGGCCGAATTGATCGCACAATCGTCTGTTCGTCGAAACTCCAGCTCGCTCTATTTTTACACATACGACTTACGCGAGAGCATTTTTATTCCAAGAAATAATTTAGCGCAGCCCAATTAAGTGTTTTGGGCCGAATCCAGTCCAGCCCGTTTGGCCCATTTAAAACCCTAGCCCTAGAGCTTCTTCTATAAATAGGAGCCCTCTCCTAGCAAGTGGAGGTATTTTTGCACTCCCACCCCTCCATTGCTTTCAGCCGCCAGCAGCTTTCTTCCTCCCACGCGCAGCAGCCAGCGCGCGGGAAGCAAGGCCAGCAGCCATGGCGTTTCCCCTGCGAGCTCCCCTCTCTCCTATAGCCAGACCTCTACTCGAGCTGCTCAACACCCACTACTCCTTCTCCCTCGCGCAGCAGCAGCCTGCGCCCCTTTTTCTTCTTCCCTGGTCTCCACGGCAACCAGCAGGGAGCTCGGTTTCTTATCAATGGCGCTCCCTCCCTGCAGGTCGCCAGCAGGAGCTCCCTAGCCCGATCTTGGTGTGCTCCGTGTCCATGGCGCTGCAGCAGCTCGAGCTTCTCCCATGGACGCCCCTCTGCAGCTCGCCCCTCGCTGACCATGGTCGGACTCCACTGTTGAAGCTCCTCCCATGGCACCCAGGCCACCCATGGCGCCCTCCTCCCTGGCCTCCCTTGCGCAGGGCAGCCATGGCCGAGCTCCCCTAGCGAAGGTGCTCCCAGCAGTAGCTTCTTCTTCCCTGCGCTCAGCCTCCCCAACTCGGCGCCCTTGCTGCAGGCGAGCAGCAGCTCCCTGTCCATGGCGCCCCTGCAAATCTTCCCCTTCCTCCCCCTGCTCCTCTCCTTGTTGCAGCACCTGGAATGCAGCAACAGCCCTGCGCAGCACCTCTGCTCGAGCCCCTCTCCCAAGAACAGCACCTTGTGGCCTTCCTATGACAGCCCCTTCCCTTGCTCCTTTCCGATGTGCGCAAGGTGCTCGACGAAATGTGCAGCAGCCCCGACGTTCCCGCGCGCTGTCGGTTCGCAGTTTTGTGAAGCACAGTGAACAGCACGCCGTCGACACTCGCCGGTTGTTTGCTGTTTTTGCGCAGCCCCAAACATCAACGTCGTTCACCCCCGGTGAGGCAACGACGCTCCTTGTTTAATTCCGCATCGGCATTATTTTCCTATGATTAATTGTGTATGTGTGTTGTTTTGTTTGTGTTTGGTGGAGGAGAGGAACCCCGTGTTTTGCGAGGAGAAGGCAAGCCGCTCAACGCTCGTCGACGTGCGGAGCTATGCACAAATCGAATCGCCAACGTTCTTACAAACACTGATTGGGTTTGTTTATGGTGAGCCGATGCATGTCGCTCTCAATTGACTTGATTAATAAATTATATAGATGTGGTTGAAATGTTTTGGCGGTAGGTCGTAATATGGTCGTGCTCATGATTTTGAGTTATAGATTGGTGGTTGTCGATTCGTATAAATTGGTCGATGTGGTGCGTGTTTAAAAATTGTATTGGTATGGATTGAAGTTTGTGGCGAAAGAAAAAGAAGTAGAAAAGAACTCAGATGTTTTTATGTTTCGATAGGAAGAAGTGCGATGTGTTGTTTGATGCGAAGGATAGGTTTTACTATTTTAAACAGTTAGTCGACAGACTTGATCAGTAAAGCTAAAGTTGATTATGCGATTAAGATGAGGTGACGACATGCCGTAGTAGTCGTCGCCTTCTCTATGTTTTCGAGTCAGATAAATACCATAGGCAATTAATTGTTGATACCCAAAGATTGATTAGAAACAAGTAGTCGTGCTCTACCTATTGCGTCAAAAGAAATATGGTGTGTTGATTAATTGGGAGCTAAGTGACCTAATATAGAAAAGTAGTTAAGAAAACTAATCGAACTACTTTTAGCTATATTTTAAGTTAAGAGGTCTAAAATGGTGAAACTAGTTTTGTTGGTCTCATGGTGTTATGATTGAGAAAAATATGAACTTGGGTATGAATTACTATTTTTTTCATGCTGTGTTAGCCAACTCTTGTTAAATAGAGGAATTCAATTGCGTTAAGTAATTGATATATGTAGGTGTTTCCAGTACTTCAAGTGGTTGCAAGTTAATTAGTAGACTCTCTATGTGACGCTAGATGTCTAGGTAGAATTCTGAAATTTATGGTGCCCTAATTGTCGAGTTAGAGGTTTAATTCGATCAATGCCGATTAAGTGGTTGAAAATAACTAGTAAAGAAGTGGTAGATGTAAAACTGGAAACTCGTATGCATATGTCCTCGTATGATGTTGTGGTACCTTGATGACATTAAAATGATCATGTGTTGCGAGAGGTAAAGAGTTTAGAATTAACTTATCGGCACATGCTAATTTACATTATTAAAGTGTCTCTTTCTTGGTAACCAACTTACATAACATAAGCATGTGATAGTTGTGCTCGATAACCAAATCATTGCAATTTGAAAATGAGAATTTGTAGTAACTGTCCCTGATTGTGCTTGATGATTGAGTTAAGTGTTCTTGTGCTTGCAAGCTGAAAAATTACTGCATGTATAGTTTTGGTTGTGCAATTAATCTAGTAAAGCAAAATATGTTTTCCGTAAGTATGTTCCATATACAAGTTGCAGCTAACTTATACATCTAGCTTATCCTAAAATTTCATGATCTTAGGATTAATGGTTTAGAAGTTGTACTTTTCACAAGCCCATCACCTAAATCTGTCAAATTTCTGAACAGATTTCAGAGATTGCAATGGTTGCTTAAGTTAATGTTGAAATTAGTTATTGGTGGTCACAAGAAAGTTATAGATAACTTTATTATCGTACTTGTGTTAAAATTTGACAGGCATAAGTCTGATTGTTTAGAAGTTATGCTTTTTACAAATTCAGTAACTGAATCTGTCCAAATTCTGTACAGATTTCAGAAACTGCATTGTTTGCTCGATTTAATGTTGCAATCTGTTCATGGTCGTTATAAGAAAGTTGTATATGCTTTTCTAATCTTATTTGTGTTAAAATTTCATAACCATAGGCATGATAGTTTAAGAGTTATGAATTTTACAAACTGGTTGCTGTGTTCTGTCCACCGTCAGAACAGATTTCGAAAATTGTGTTGTTTGATTTAGATAAACATTGAATCACATCTTGGTGATTACAAAAGTTATATATTACTTTTGCTAAGCTTTCCAAAAAGTCTTAGATCACTCTTTTTGGTGGTCTGAAGCTTAAGTTATGAATGTTTCAAATATGAAGGCTGAATCTGTCCAGTTCTGGACAGCAAAGTCTTTTAGTGATGTTTATCCTTAGTTAAATATTGAATCACCTTGAGATGTTTATAAATGATATGTAGACAATTTTATTACCTTTCCAGAAAGTCTAGAATCAAATTGTTTGGATGCCTAAATCTTTAGTTGTGAATTTTTGAAGCTGCAAGTCTGAATCTGTCGAAATCTGGACAGAGCTACTGTGTTTGCACAATTCGACCTTGGTAAGTGTTCAATCATGTCGTGATGACAATACCAAAATTGTAGAACACTTTCTAAGCTTTCCAGAAGGTCCTAGTTTAATATTTTTGAACTAATAATTGAAAATTTATGATCAAAACAAGTGACTGCTGTATTGCTGTCCAAAAATTCTGCTAGTGCTTATTTGATTGTTAGTTCACCCTTTTGGCTAAAAATCGTTGGTTAGCACTAAATTAATATAGACTTGCCATGATTAAGCTAGTGATGACATGTGTGTCTTGTTTTATATGTTTCCTTCTCTAGTTGGTTGTGATATAGGAGTTTCCATAGCCCTTGATGCATAGGTCCTATGTTAAAGCGGTTTTTGGGACGCTTTTGTGTGATAAATAGAAGAACTAATGAGAAGTCGTATCCAAATAAATAAAGTGTGCGTACTTGTGATGTCGTAGTTGTGTCGCGTAAATAAATGAAATGTTGTTGTGTTTTCAATGGTGTTAATGTTGAAAGCCTGATGAAGTATAGATAGCTAATACTAGCATGTGGTTGTTTACGGTGTCTTATAATTTAGTGCTTAGTTCGCTACCGTGTATTTGTATATCTTGTGATATTTTTTATTATATTCATACATATGCACCTTGCATCTCATTTAGGACCGAGAGATGACGATCGTGCAAGTGATGTGGTGCCACCCACTAGATGCAGTCGGTGGACGACCTAAGGAAGGATGGACATAACTAGTGAATGCTCGCCAAGCGAGTACCTCCCCCGGCAAACACTACCTAAGTGTTAAATTAAAGGCAAGCCCTGGTTTTATGCATAACCAGTTCTATATATTATTTTACTGCACTTAATGATTGTAAGCTTGTATTGTGCACTTAAGTGTAGGAGTTGTTTGAAACCCTAGTTGCATGATCTCAGGAATCCTTTTGTGATGGATACTAGTATGCTAGGTCGAGTAGCTGCTTTACTAATTAGGGATCTCGGTAGAAGTCGAGTGATTTTTCTAGCACTCGCGCGAGGTCAAGAATTGGTTGTATCTATTTTTATATCATAATGATGATGGTCAGTGGGGATGCGTTGTCTACGAGACGGAAATTGGAATAAGGATTAAGGTGTGGTACAGTGAGTCAAGCGTTTGAACGTACTAAACATATGCCGAGAAATATGGTAAATCGGTAAGCCTAGTACCTGATTGAACCTGCCAGCAGACATATCCCCTCACGCGACCTAAGACGTGGTCTCCCATTCCGGTTATGGTGGGTACAAGTGCGGTCACTGCACAACGGCAGTCGGGGTCAGTGAGGCATTGTACGCCAAGGCGGTGAGCCTTGATCTGTTGCCAGGGAATCGATGGGGACGGTTGATGTGTGTGGGGACGGAGTGCCTCGCCATGTCGTATGTTTAGGTTTACCTTGCAAGGATAGAAACTCGATTCGAATCGTCTGCTTCTCGCAGCTAATGAGACTGCTTGATCCATGCTGCTACATTGAGTAATAAGTGGAAATGAGGTGACTGGCAAAAGATGTTGATTGGTAAAAATATTTGATACCATGTATGATTAGCTAGGTACACATCTAGTCTAAAGGATTCTACTAAAACATGAAAAGCTAAAACTTGTTTTTAGACTCAGCTAGTGCTTTTGGCAAACCAAACCCCTCAGCCAAACAGCTGCATGTCTAGAGGTAGAGGAGTAGACTCCTCACACCGGGTAAGTCTAGTTGAGTATTAGTATACTCAGCCTTGCTTGTGGCACAATTTTTGCAGGTACACCTTAGGATGATTGGTTGCTGGTGTGACTTGGCCTCCATCCCTGCCACCGGGATAGACGGTCGAGTGGGTTACTGCTTCCGCAGGAGAGGACCAGGAGGAGTAGCGTGGTCAGGCTTCGCCATGTTACTCGGTTTCCTCCATTAGTTATTTCCGCTGCATTAAAATTTATGGTTATTATTTCTGAAACTCTGATAATGTAATCACTAATGATACTTATTAAATTTATGGTATTATGTTTTATTGTATTTCTCTGTGCCTCACCTTCGTGTGAGCTAGTGGTATTCGATCCTGGATAAGTGGCCTCGTCGGACTAGATCTGAGGGACTGAAGATTTATTCCTATTTAAGTGTGGTCTAGTCTTTAAGGCGGGACTTAGGCACTTAAGATGGAATAATTCGGGCGGTTCCGCCACAGCTGGTATTAGAGCGAATACCAGTACAGAGAAGTCAATAAGTCATGATTACCAACCTTTTCTAAAGTAAAACTTGCTAGAAACCAATGTTGGATAGATCGTCAGGACGATAATTTAGACCTAGGACGTGAAGCCTTAGGAGATAGATGGGTAGCTAGGTGGCTATGTATATAGGCCATAAAGGCTACTACTACTATTAATAAGGATGTTGTAGAAGCACCCAAAAATTAGTTAGGTTCGAGAAGACGACTAGAATGAGCATGCATCATGATTGTTGCATTATAATTGTCTCTTGTGTATCAACATGCTTCTCTCACCTTTATTCCAATAATAAGAACTTGTGAATAATGTAATGTACTGCTATGTTAGGAACTATAAGAAATGCCTTTCTTTGTGTTAGATTGGTATGTCTTGTTAGGTCATGTTATGTGTTTCACTTGTCTTGCTATCTAGGTGGTATTGTGTTTGTTCAACCCTTTTTGCAAAAACAAATGTGTCTAACCTGCTCCTGAAAAGACCCCTCCAAACAACCTTGAGTTTAGCAAGTGAAACCCTTAAAAAAATCTAATCACATGATGGTGTTGGTGTTTTCTAACTCTTGTGTGTTTTACCCTCGAATTTACACCTGCAGAGCTTATAGACACCCATAGCTTGACCCCTAAATCAACTAAAACTTCCTTGTGCACTTGTTGTGTCAAAAAAATTATTGTTGGTGTCTAGTTGCGCAAACCCTATCAAGGCCATGTTTCTTTCCATAGATCATGTCCCGAATCTCATAGCCTTTCTGGTGCTCATCCTATCGATCTCAGGTGACTACCTCTCCTTTCACCTGGATTCGGTAATCCTTTTTCCTTGTGAATCATGTTGGCTTTATCATCCGAATCTCTGATCCTTCATTGATTCTGCCCCGTTATCTGGTTATCTCCTATAACTCATTGTCAAGTATCGGATGTTGATTTGCCTAAATCTCTCATTTCTGGTCATTCTCATACCTCCTTCTCCGAGGATCATGACGCTTGTTTTATCAACTTATCTCTAAACGACATATCCATGTGGATTAATGGATGTTGCTATTATCTTTGGATCTCTCATGTCTCTAAAAGCTTATCAATCTCGATCTCATGGTTGGTTCCTCCTTATATTAAATATTGTATCAATCTTTGGCTGATAATCCCCGTGATGATCAAAAATGATTCTCTGAGTTGAAGAAAATTCTCATGTGATGTTCTTTTGTCAATAATCTCTGCTTCAACTCCGATCACATTCTTATTTTCTGAGCCATACTCTCATGGGCTCCATCTATATGTGCTATGTGAATTCCTTATTGGTTGCGTTTGGTAATGGTGTCATAACTAACGACCAATGGTGCCGCGACGAAACCGAGAGCCTCCTGTGGGCACGCACACAAGGTTGAGCTGCTCGGCATGCGCTGGAGTCATGGTTAATAGTTGTGATTCATTACGAGACTATACTGATGTGCTATCTTTTGTGGACACTCTCTCAGAAGGATCGCTGCATTTTGTCTCGATATGTCGCGATATTCTATCCAAATCTATCTTCAGAATCTTGTCAGATACCCTCTCATGAATTTGCATCTATCTTCAGCCTAGGAGTTACATGCTTCTCCACCCTTAAAGCTCCTCATTCGAATCTCGGGAAGAGATTCTTTTAAGGGGAGAAGGCTGTGACACCCCAGGTGTCAGTTTCGTGTTATGTCGGGAGATTTGTCCTAATCTCGAACGCTCAGTAAAAATTTCTATCTTTTTATCACATTTATCTCCTTTCATCAAGTTAATCATACACACTTCACCGAATTCGGAGCTATTCGATCTCGACGAATGCCGAATTTGGAGCCTGTTAAAACTTTTATTTCTCGGAACGAATGCAAACTCAAAAATCATTCTCGAATTATAAATCTCATCTAAAGCTCCTTAAATCAAACTCTCGACGGCTGTTATTTGATTTGAGCCCGAGTCTAATTCCTCGAACCCCGATCGATGTCCGACTATTTTATCCGAGTTCGTACTCTCAAACGGAATACTTAGTATGTCGCCCTCTAATTAATTCTTACTCGACTCAGCCTAGTATCTTTGGGTCTAAAACGAATTCAAAACCCACTCCGACAGCAATTTTAAAATGTCACGATTCACCTTTTCTGACTAAAAATCCAAAGCCGATCAAAATTTGAGAGAAACATTTATTTCTAAAATAGTGCGCGAGAAAATTTCAAAAGCGGAATCTCCAATGGGTTGTCCTCAAATAAATTCTTATTCGATTCATCTTAATATCTCGGTATCCAATCCGATTTCAAAAATCAACATCGGCGACGATTTTGAAATGTCGCGGTTTGTCTCTTTCAATCAAAAATCCGAAAGCCGGGTGTATCTCAAGACGATTTATTTTCAAATCACGCGTAGAGAATTATTTCCGAGCGAATTCAAATCCATCTCTCTGCCGAATTGATCGCTCAATCATCCGTTCGTCGAAACTCCAGCTCACTCTGTTTTTACATAGACGACTTCCGTGAGAGCATTTTTATTCCGTGAAATAATTTAGCGCAGCCCGATTAAGTGTTTTGGGCCGAATCCAGTCCAGCCCGTTTGGCCCATTTAAAACCCTATCCCTAGAGCTTCTTTTATAAATAGGAGCCCTCTCCTAGCAAGTGGAGGCATTTTTGCACTCCCACCCCTCCATTTCTTTCAGCCGCCAGCGGCTTTCTTCCTCCCATGCACAGCAGCCAGCACGCAGGAAGCAAGGCCAGCAGCCATGGCGTTTCCCCTGCGAGCTCCCCTCTCTCCCATGGCCGGACCTCTACTCTAGCTGCTCAACGCCCACTACTCCTTCTCCCTCACGCAGCAGCAGCCGGCGCCCCTTTTTCTTCTTCCCTGGTCTCCACGGCAACCAGCAGGGAGCTCGGTTTCTTCCCAATGGCGCTCCCTCCCTGCAGGTCGCCAGCAGGAGCTCCCTAGCCCGATCTCAGCGTGCTCCGTGTCCATGGCGCTGCAGCAGCTCGAGCTTCTCCCATGGACGCCCCTCTGCAGCTCGCCCCTCGCTGACCATGGTCAGACTCCACTGTTGAAGCTCCTCCCATGGCGCCCAGGCCACCCACGGTGCCCTCCTCCCTGGCCTCCCTTGCGCAGGGCAGCCATGGCCGAGCTCCCCTAGCGAAGGTGCTCCCAGCAGTAGCTTCTTCCTCCCTGCGCTCAGCCTCCCCAACTCGGCACCCTTGCTGTAGGCGAGCAGCAGCTCCCTGTCCATGGCGCCCCTGCAAATCTTCCCCTTCCTCCCCCTGCTCCTCTCCTTGTTGCAGCGCCTAGAACGCGGCAACAGCCCTGCGCAGCACCCCTGCTCGAGTCCCTCTCCCAAGAACAGCACCTTGTCGCCTTCCTAGGACAGCCCCTTCCCTTGCTCCTTTCTGATGTGCGCAAGGTGCTCGACGAAATGTGCAGCAGCCCCGACGTCCCCGCGCGCTGTCGGTTCGCTGTTTTGTGAAGCACAGTGAAAAGCACGCCGTCGACACTCGCCGGTTGTTTGCTGTTTTTGCGCAGCCCCAAACATCGACGTCGTTCACCCCTGGTGAGACAACGACACTCCTTGTTTAATTCCGCATCGGCATTATTTTCCTATGATTAATTGTGTATATGTGCTGTTTTGTTTGTGTTTGGTGGAGGAGAGGAACCCCGTGTTTTGCGAGGAGAAGGCAAGCCGCTCAACGCTCGTCGACGTGCGGAGCTATGCACAAATCGAATCGCCAACGTTCTTACAAACACTGATTGGGTTTGTTTATGGTGAGCCGATGCATGTCGCTCTCAATTGACTTGATTAATAAATTATATAGATGTGGTTGAAATGTTTTGGCGGTAGGTCGTAATATGGTCGTGCTCATGATTTCGAGTTATAGATTGGTGGTTGTCGATTCGTATAAATTGGTCGATGTGGTGCGTGTTTAAAAATTGTATTGGTATGGATTGAAGTTTGTGGCGATAGAAAAAGAAGTATAAAAGAACTCGGATGTTTTTATGTTTCGATAGGAAGATGTGCGATGTGTTGTTTGATGCGAAGGATAGGTTTTACTATTTTAAACCGTTAGTCGACAGACTCGATCAGTAAAGCTAAAGTTGATTATGCGATTAAGATGAGGTGACGACATGCCGTAGTAGTCGTCGCCTTCTCTATGTTTTTGGGTCGGATAAATACCATAGGCAATTAATTGTTGATAACCAAAGATTTATTAGAAACAAGTAGTCGTGCTCTACCTATTGCGTCAAAGGAAATATGGTGTGTTGATTAATTGGGAGCTAAGTGACCTAATATAGAAAAGTAGTTCAGAAAACTAATCGAACTACTTTTAGCTATATTTTAAGTTAAGAGGTCTAAAATGGTGAAACTAGTTTTGTTGGTCTCATGGTGTTATGATTGAGAAAAATATGAACTTGTGTATGAATTACTATTTTTTCATGCTGTGTTAGCCAACTCTTGTTAAATAGAGGAATTCAATTGCGTTAAGTAATTGTTATATGTAGGTGTTTCCAATACTTCAAGTGGTTGCAAGTTAATTAGTAGACTCTCTATGTGACGCTAGATGTCTAGGTAGAATTCTGAAATTTATGGTGCCCAAATTGTTGAGTTAGAGGTTTAATTCGATCAATGCCGATTAAGTGGTTGAAAATAACTAGTAAAGAAGTGGTAGATGTAAAACTGGAAACTAGTATGCATATGTCCTCGTATGATGTTGTGGTACCTTGATGACATTAAAATGATCAAGTGTTACGAGAGGTAAAGAGTTTAGAATTAACTTATCGTCACATGCTAATTTACATTATTAAAGTGTCTCTTTCATGGTAACCAACTTACATAACATAAGCATGTGATAGTTGTGCTCGAAAACTAAATCATTGCAATTTGAAAATGAGAATTTGTAGTAACTGTCCCTGATTGTGCTTGATGATTGAGTTAAGTGTTCTTGTGCTTGCAAGCTGAAAAATTCCTGCATGTATAGTTTTGGTTGTGCAATTAATCTAGTAAAGCAAAATATGTTTTCTGTAAGTATGTTCCATATACAAGTTGCAGCTAACTGATACATCTAGCTTGTCCTAAAATTTCATGATCTTAGGATTAATGGTTTAGAAGTTGTGCTTTTCACAAGCCCAGCACCTAAATATGTCAAATTTCTGAACAGATTTCAGAGATGGCAATGGTTGCTTAAGTTAATGTTGAAATTAGTTATTGGTGGTCACAAGAAAGTTGTAGAAAACTTTATTATCGTACTTGTGTTAAAATTTGACAGGCATAAGTATGATTGTTTAGGAGTTATGCTTTTTACAAATTCAGTAACTGAATCTGTCCAAATTCTGAACAGATTTCAGAAACTGCATTGTTTGCTCGATTTATTTTTGCAATCTATTCATGGTCGTTATAAGAAAGTTGTATATGCTTTTCTGATCTTGTTTGTGTTAAAATTTCATAACCATAGGTCTGATAGTTTAAGAGTTATGAATTTTACAAACTGGTTGCTGTGTTCTGTCCACCGTCAGAACAGATTTCGAAAACTGTGTTGTTTGATTTAGATAAATATTGAATCACTTCTTGGTGATTACAAAAGTTATATAGTACTTTTGCTAAGATTTCCAAAAAGTATTAGATCACTCTTTTTGTTGGTCTGAAGCTTAAGTTATGAATGTTTCAAATATGAAGGCTGAATCTGTCCAGTTCTGGACAGCAAAGTATTTTAGTGATGTTTATCCTTAGTTAAATATTGAATCACTTTGAGATGTTTTTAAATGATATGTAGACAATTTTATTACCTTTCCAGAAAGTCTAGAATCAAATTGTTTGGATGTCTAAATCTTTAGTTGTAAATTTTGAAGCTGCAAGTCTGAATCTGTCCAAATCTAGACAGAGCTACTTTGTTTGCACAATTCGACCTTGCTAAGTGTTTAATCATGTTGTGATGACAATACTAAAATTGTAGAACACTTTCTAAGCATTCCAGAAGGTCCTAGTTTAATATTTTTGAACTAATAATTGAAAAGTTATGATCAAAACAAGTGACTGCTGTATTGATGTCCAAAAATTCTGCTAATGCTTATTTGATTGTTAGTTCACCCTTTTGGCTAAAAATCGTTGGTTAGCACTAAATTAATATAGACTTTCCATGACTAAGCTAGTGATGATATGTGTGTCTTGTTTTATATGTTTCCTTCTCTAGTTGGTTGTGATATAGGAGTTTCCATAGCCCTTGATGCATAGGTCCTATGTTAAAGCGGTGTTTGGGATGCTTTTGTGTGATTAATAGAAGAACTAATAAAAAGTCGTATCCAAATAAATAAAGTGTGCGTACTTGTGATGTCGTAGTTGTGTCGCGTAAATAAATGAAATGTTGTTGAGTTTTCAATGGTGTTAATGTTGAAAGCCTGATGAAGTATAGATAGCTAATACTAGCATGTGGTTGTTTATGGTATCTTATAATTTAGTGCTTAGTTCGCTACTGTGTATTTGTATATTTTGTGATATTTTTCATTATATTCATACATATGCACCTTGCATCTCATTTAGGACCGAGAGATGACGATCGTGCAAGTGATGTGGTGCCACCCACTAGATGCAGTCGGTGGACGACCCAAGGAAGGATGGACATAACCAGTGAATGCTCGCCAAGCGAGTACCTCCCCCAGCAAACACTACCTAAGTGTTAAATTAAAGGCAAGCTCTGGTTTTATGCATAACCAGTTCTATATATTATTTTACTGCACTTAATGATTGTAGGCTTGTATTGTGCACTTAAGTGTAGGAGTTGTTTGAAACCCTAGTTGCATGATCTCAAGAATCCTTTTGTGATGGATACTAGTATGCTAGGTCGAGTAGCTGCTTTACTAATTAGGGATCTCGGTAGAAGTCGAGTGATTTTTCTAGCACTCGCGCGAGGTCAGGAATTGGTTGTATCTATTTTTATATCGTAATGATGATGGTCAGTGGGCAACGGTTCATGGGGATGCGTTGTCTACGAGACGGAAATTGGAATAAGGATTAAGGTGTGGTACTGTGAGTCAAGCGTTTGAACGTACTAAACATATACCGAGAAATATGGTAAATCGGTAAGCCTAGTACCTGATTGAACCTGCCAGCAGACATATCCCCTCACGCGACCTGAGACGTGGTCTCCCATTTCGGTTATGGTGGGTACAAGTGCGGTCACTGCACGACGGCAGTCGGGGTCAGTGAGGCATTGTACGCCAAGGCGGTGAGCCCTGATCTGTTGCTAGGGAATCGATGGGGACGGTTGATGTGTGTGGGGACGGAGTGCCTCGCCATGTCGTATGTTTAGGTTTACCTTGCAAGGATAGAAACTCGATTCGAATCGTCTACTTCTCGCAACTAATGAGACTGCTTGATCCATGATGCTACATTGAGTAATAAGTGGAAATGAGGTGACTGGCAAAAGTTGTTGATTGGTAAAAATGTTTGATACCATATATGATTAGCTAGATACACATCTAGTCTATAGGATTCTACTAAAACTTGAAAAGCTAAAACTTGTTTTTAGACTCAGCTAGTGCTTTTGGCAAACCAAACCCCTCAGCCAAACAGCTGCATGTCTAGAGGTAGAGGAGTAGACTCCTCACACCGGGTAAGTCTAGTTGAGTATTAGTATACTCAGCCTTGCTTGTGACACAATTTTTGCAAGTACTCCTTAGGATGATTGGTTGCTAGTGTGACTTGGCCTCCATCCCTGCCACCGGGATAGACGGTCGAGTGGGTTACTGCTTCCGCAGGAGAGGACCAGGAGGAGTAGCGTGGCCAGGCTTCGCCATGTTACTCAGTTTCCTCCATTAGTTATTTCCGCTGCATTAAAATTTATGGTTATTATTTCTGAAACTCCGATAATGTAATCACTAATGATACTTATTAAATTTGTGGCATTATGTTTTATTGTATTTCTCTGTGCCTCACCTTCGTGTGAGCTAGTGGTATTCGATCCTAGATAAGTGGCCTCGTCGGACTAGATCCGATGGACTGACGATTTATTCCTATTTAAGTGTGGTCTAGTATTTAAGGCAGGACTTAGGCACTTAAGTTGGAATAATTCGGGCGGTTCCGCCACATCGGGATAACATCATCGTATCATAAAAGATCACATCATGTTCATTGATTAAGTTTAAGCAATAGCATAAGCTAACCATGATTAACCCAAAAAGGTAAACAAGGGTAAGGTAAATACAGTCTAGTCAATCCTTAAGTTTCAATAATGTAATGCATGATAGTGAATTATAAAGTAAAGTAGGACATGATAGGTCTGAGGACACTTGCCTTCACCAGGTTGTTGCTCAGAGGGATCTTCGGCAACACACTCAGGAACCACGAGCTACTCGTTGTCTAAGTAAGGCAAGCATACATTCAATACATTTGGAAGGTAAAAATGAACATCACATCACACATGAACAAACATTGGCACACAACTCAAAAAGGTATAGCATAAAGTATAGGGGAATGATATCAAGTTACAAAGTGGACTAATCCTAAGTGGGGAATTGATTATTCTCTAAGTGTTTGGAACATAGTTCAAAAAGGTAAAGTAATAATTAAACAAGAAAAGTATTAAATTATAAGATGAACTACTCTTATTCAGGGATTTGATTATCCTTTAAGTGTTATCTATAATTACATACCTAATTCTATTTATTTCATTAAGACCTAAAGGTTAAACCAAAGGTGAATTCATGTAGTACATATTAATCTCACAAGATTAAATATAATTTAACTCCTAGGATTCTCCTTTTATTTATTTCATTAAATGAATAAATCAACATATACTTTAATCCTATATTCTAAGTGTAAAATTAAAGTATACAGACTATGGCTGGTCATATTTTATTTGAACAGAGAATAATTTTATAAACATTTTGCAATTTGAACCACTAAATTTGGAGTTCATATGAAAAAGATGAAATAAACAAGTTTTGAAGTTTGAAATATGAAATTAGGGCTAAATCTGTGATTAAATAAAAATACAGGGGGTTATTCAAAAGAAGCCAGGGGCATGCGCGCTAAAACGGAGGACGGCAAGTTGATTTCTTAAAATCAGGGGGTTTCTTAAGCAAAACTTACACCCGAAGGGGTACGGGGTAACCTTGGCCATCGGATCAGAGGTCAACGGCCAGAATTAGATCACGCGGGTGCGCGCGGGCGCGCGGACACGGTTGACAGGCGGGGCCAAGGCGTCAGCGAGCCAGGGAGGGCTAACCAGCCGGGCCCAGGGGCAGGGGCGCGGGCGAGGGGGAGAGAGGGGCGGTCAGATCCCGATCAAAGTGCTAGGATTAGATCTACTCGGGTTAAGTCCAAACCATCCGATCTCGGACAGACGGCCAAGATCTAACGGCCAGGGCTGGTTTGGGCACGGTGGTGCCACTCGGTCCCGCGGCGAGAGTTCGCCGAAGACGAGCAGACCGGCCACGACGAGGCACTAGAGGCTCGGGGACTAGCCTAGGCGCAATCAGGGAGGTCTGGCGAACTCAGCCATGGCCTTCACACCGGCGCGGGGGCACCAGAGAGCGCAGGCCACGACGGAGTAGGCTAACGCCTGCGTTGGATTGCTCCGACGAGCAATCGCGCGAGCTATAGAGCTAGGATAACCAAATTAAGGGTACGAACAGGTTGCTCATGGGTTCGACGGTGCGACGGTGGTGGACTCCGGCTGCACAAGGAAACGCTCTGGTGAGCGTGGACTAGACGAGATGGAGAGGAAGAGGGCACACCGAAGGGTGTCCCGAGTAGCTGATGGCAAGGCGAAGCTCACCGTGGCACTGGACGGGGCACCGACGCAACAGCGGCCACGGAACAGGCGGTGGGCGTCGGCGGGCAGTGGCGGAGCTCTCGGTTCGCGCGGGCAGAGCGAGAGAGAAGGCGAGGGAGCTGGGCAGAGGGTGCAAATGAGAGAGGGGAGATGGGCGAGCAGGGCGCGGGTCTCAAAAGGGGCGCGGGGCTCAGACGTGGCCGGTGAACGCACGGTTGTGGGCGCGTCCACGGCGGGGAGATCATGGCTGAGAGGTTAGAGACGGGCTGATAGGTGGGGATGGCGGGACAGAGAGAGGGAGAGCGGGTGCGCGTGCGAGAACTAGCGCGCGACAGGTCTGGCCAACGGTACAGAGAGAGAGAGGGGGAGAGAGGGCGCTCAGGTTTGCGCCGACAGGCATGGCCGCCTGTTAGACACCGGGGGCGCGCAGGCGTGGGCACGTGCGCGGGCTGGGCTAAATGGGCCGACTTGGGCCGAATTGTTCTTTTCTATTTTCCTAGAATTTCTAGTGCCTTTTCTATTTATTTTCTCTAGGGTTTTCAATTCAAATTCAATTCAAGTTTCAAATTCAAACCAAATCAAATATGTGCAACAATTCAAAGAATATTTAGGCTCAATATGATACAACATTCCATGACTCTTATGTTTTGGGCAAAATAAAATAAATAATCCCTCACTAATACAACTAGCTCTAATTAAAAGAGAAAGAGAGTGAGAAAACTAGAGAGAGAGAGGAACTAGAGTGAGATAGAGAAGAGTAACACCTAAATTTGGATGATCATAAGAAAGAAATTTTATACCCCCAAATTCAGGGTGTTACAATGGCGCACCGGACCGTGTCCGATGCGTCAGGGCCGTACAGATGTAAACCAGCCACTCTCGAAAAAATGGAGGCGCGCTCCGCTATAATTCACCTGACTGTCCGGTGAGGCAGCGGAGCAACGGCTCCCTGCGCCAACGGTCGACTCTACAAAGTGATACAGTGAGCAACAGTGCCACGACAGGGTCAGAAGCAGAAGTCAGAGAGCACCGGACTGTCTGGTGCAGCTAGAAGACAAGGCTCCCCAACGGTCAACTGCTCAGAACCCTAACAGTTGCGCTGACGTGGTGTGAACCGGACAGTGCACAGTGCCTGTCCAGTGCGCCCATCGCCAGCAGCCTTGGCCAACTGCTACAAAGTGGTTGGGGGCTATAAATACCCCCAACCACCACACCCTTTGGCATCAAAGTTTTCAGAAGATCACATTCAATACAAGAGCTAGGGATTCACTCCAAGACACATTTCCAAAGATCAAACCCTCTCCAAGTTTCGAATTCATGTCAACCACTTAGTGACTTGAGAGAGAATGTGTTCATGTTCATTTGCGCTCTTGTTGCTTGGATTGCCTTTCTTCCTTCCTCACTTCTTTTCTAAGTGCTTGTAAGCAATGCAAGAGACACCTAATAGTGTGGTGGTCCTTGCGGGGTCTTAGTGACCCGTGTGATTAAGGGAAAGGCTCACTCGGTCTAAGTGACCGTTTGAGAGAGGGAAAGGGTTGAAATAGACCCGGTCTTTGTGACCTCCTCAACGGGGACTAGGTTCTTTGGAACCGAACCTCGGTAAAACAAATCATTGTGTCTACTCGCTTGATCTTCACTTGATTTGTTTTCCCTCTCTAATAGTTGTCTTGCTAGTATTGAGTTGAGTTTGCTTCCAAACGTTATTCGCATTGATTGAGCAACTCTTGGCAAGAGAAACACTCTATTGACTTGAATTTAATTCTAACGCTAACCCCTGGCTTCTAGTGTGTCTTTAAAGTTATAAATTTCAGGTTTCGCCTATTCACCCCCATCTAGGCGACTTTCATGCACAATCATAGTAAAACTTTAGTATGCAAAATAAAATTTTATGTTATTTATTTCCCATCTGATTTATTTACACATATGCTTTTAAATGTACACTCACAAAATATGTATTTTAAGAAGTATAGTTCTAGTTATAAAAATCCTCAATAGAAAAAATCCAGAAATATATGATTTGTCAAATGAACACATCATTATTGAGGTCCTTTCTTTATTACCTTTTTTAATTTAGAAACACCGTCTTTAGGATGAGTAGTTTCAAAGGTAAGATAATTCTTATGAAAAATATATTTGAACTCAAATCCTTGAGAGAATTTTATTAGACTTCCAAAATAAAAATTTGGTTGTTACATCTCTAGTTAGTTGAGTGAGTTTAGAAAAACGCACGTAAGCCCCCGACTCTTGCACGAGCCATTGTAATTTTACCGAGTAGAGCGAGAGCCTTGTGAGATCGTATCAACCACGTTTGTGATACGACCGCCATAGTGTATCGGAGGGAACGAGGCCCGCAATGTTTTGGATGGAAGCTCGAAAATGAAAACGACGAAGAGCATCCGAGAGGAGCCAGAAGCGGAGCACCACTTGCGCATGGAGAAGGCTCGTGGCTCTCTATGGAGTTACTCGTTTGTAGTGCTTGGCCCTCGCATGGGCTACCCTTTGCGTAGGGGCACCAACGAGGATTAGTCGGGACCTTGCATGGTTCTGGATACCTCGGTAAAAATACCATCATCGTCCATGGGAGTTTGCTTCTATACCTTTGCTCTTTACCTTCTGCATTTATATTAAGTACTTATGTTTCAATCTCTCCATTCTAGTTAGAATATTTAGGATTGGAACTTAGGTTGTAGAACTCCTTTTGCGTAGAGATAGTAACACTTAGTCAAAACCTAGCTTGCACAATCTAGTTTATGTTTTTGGATAGGTTTTGTTCTAGTGATTTATCTGTGGCCTAGCTTAGAGCAAAGTTTTTAGAAGTCCTAATTCACCTCCACTTAGGCGACTCTGAACCTTTTTGTGGGGGGCTATCCCATGGTGAGCTCCTCGAGGGTGAGTTTGTTGTAGGATTCAAGGATGGTAGGGAAAGGACACCCACACCAGCAATGACGACTGACCAGGGCGAAGCGCTCGTTAAGTTCTCGATTTCGTTTGAGGACGAGGGAGCGATCGAAGATAGGTTCGCCCAAGTTACCAAGATCATCAGCCATGTTTGAGGCGCTTGTAGAAGTCCATGATGGGAAGATCGCCTTGGACGATGGTGTGGAGTTTGGCGTTAAGGATGAGGGTGTGAGCCTCCTGGTTCCGAAGTAACTAGCTTTCAATGGCGATTCAGGTGGCGTGAGCGGTGATGCCACAGTCGTCGCGATAGATGATGATGTCGAGGAGGTCGCCGACGAGGGTGCCATAGAGCCAAGAATGGACGACGTAGTCCATCCGCACCAAGTTGGGTGAGTTCGGAACAGGAAGGTCACGAAGGACGTGATCTTGTAGAGAGTACTTGCCTAGGGTGAGCAAGAACTGTTCACACCAGTGATTGAAGGTGCCTACGCCGAGTTCGAGGAGGCTGCGGAGGAGGCTATGGATGTTTTTCATAACGACGACCTGAGCGTGGAGGTTGAGCACAGCGGTGGCCTCCTGGAAAAACATGGCCGCATGGATTGAGAGGTGAATCCCATCGGTCGATTCACTATCGACATCACCATGGTTGCTGTGGGGAGTAGGGTCAGCTGCGGTGTGTTCATAGGCTACAGCTCGAGGGCCGCCCGAACATGATGTGTAGCGACGTACCGCTCTCTAGTGGTGGCAGCTTCAGTTTCAACATGCTTGGCTCATGCCAGGGCAGCGAGGCGAGCTTGCTGGAGGACAGCGGAGTCCTCCTCGACCACTTGAGCAATGGAGCCCGCCATGGATGAAGATGATGAAGGGCTGGGTGACGGGGCAGGGAGCATCGACGCTTGGAGGCTACGTGTCAGATAGAGAGGTGGCCATGCCTAGGGGGTAGGATGCTGGAGCAATGGAAGGAGGGTGGTGGGGCTTGGGTGGTAGGACGCTGGAGTAGAGACAACATGCGTGCGGGTTGCACGTCGGGAAGAGGTGGTGGCAATGCCTGAGGGCTATGCGCCAGAGCAGCAGAATGGTGGGAGGGGCTGGCGGCGCCGGGAGCTGCTAGCTAGGAAGAAGGGTGGCACCTAAGGTAGCACGCCAGAGAAGATGGCTAGGGAGATAACCTGGACTACCAATACCATGTAGAATCGTATATGGCTAGAATAGAATGACTTGATTGAGATCATGGTAGAGCTTACACATATTAAGGGAAGGATCATAGGGTTTATAAAAACACCCAATCATAGATTGATGCTTGCCTAATCAACTCATATAGCCTATTCATATACCCTACCTAATCTGGGTAGCTTACATAGGGAAGGTTATCCCTGATTCTATCTTACCGTGATAGGGCCTCTAGCTGAGTTGGTTAGGTGTAGCATTCTTCAAGACCTGAGTTCGAATTTCAGTGGGAGCGAATTTTAGGCTGAGGTTAAAAATGGTCACTCGCTGGTTCCCCTCGTTGTTTGCACATGAGATGGACTGACCTACGGGAGCGGATCCTCGTGTAGGGGCTGGGAAGGCTCACAGCACAAGTAAAGATCTGATTTATAGGTGACGAACCCTCATGCTACATGGGGGGCTAGCTTTCGTGATCTTTCTTAGTTGAGGCTCCGGTTGTGCTTCTTATTAACATAATACTATGGGTCGGTCTTTCCCCTACAGACCGAGTTTGATTCTAGCTTACCAAAATTGACTAACAATAATAAATAAATCAAACTTTTGCATCATGCTGAGTTTTTGTTTGCTACATCCAAATGGGAGTTTGAAACTGAAAGCCAAATTTGAATTTGAATTAATTTGAGAATTGAAAATAGGAAACATAAAAGAAAAAGAAAAGCTAACTGGGCTGGTTTTCCCCTCAGGTCCAACCTCCCTCTCACGCACACGCCGTCACCATTCCTCCTTGCATGCTCGCTGTATGGCTGGTAAGTGGGACCCAGTTGTCATCCGCTTCCTTTAAGAACTCTCTCTCGCAGTAGTGTCTCGCTAATCGGTGGGGTCTCTATGCCAGCGTTCACTGTGGGAGCCTACCTCCTGTACGGGACAGTGCCCCGTGGGCCCGTGTGGTCGGAGGCTTCTGCCTTCTCCGTAACAAACTCGAGTTGCGTGTAATGCTCATAACCGAATGGGCTGTCAGCTGTGCACCACCTGTCTCTCCTTGCTCCAGGTATAAAGTCACGATAGAGTGAGCAGACGTCGAGTCAAGAGCTTGAGTCATCGTGAATAGAGAGATCTGCCACCGTCGATCCATGTCCTCGGCCACATATTGTCCTCGGGTTGCAAGTTAGGTGGTTCTCTGGAGCGAGGGGATTGTGCACGACAGTGTTGCGAGGGGCAAGATCAATTAGAGCGTCCGAGATTTCTCGTCGAAATTCTTCCACCACTGACGAACAGCCTGGAGTCATGGATAACGTCACTGTCACCCTACATCTATGGTAAGAACGCTACAGATAGATTCGCCTTGTTTTTCGGTGTGAGAAGCGCTTGTTCACGTGTGGGATTGTGTGCGAAGGCCCCCAGGATGTGTCACATCTAGAGATGGCCAAATGGGCTGTCCGGTCCGGGCCCGCTGAAGCCTGGCTCGTTTTAGGCCCGGCCCGTCAGGCACGGTTAGAAAACCGGGCCGGACTGTCTAGGCACGCGGGCTTAATTTCCTGTCTGAGCCCGGCCCGCAGCGGGCCTAAACTGGCCGGGCCGGCCCGTTTAGCACGAAAAAAACGAGCCGTAAGCACGTTTTAATGTAAAAAAGCGGGCTTAACGAGCTTAGAGATAAACGGGCCGTGCCGGGCTAGCCCACCGTGCCTAGTTTCTTGTCCGAGTCTGGCTCGCTTATTCGTGCCGGGCCGGCCCGGGCCTGCATAGAACCAGGTCGTGCCGGGCTCGGACCGGGCCCAAACAATAGGCTTCGTGCCGGGCTCGCAGGCCTCGTGCTTATTAGACATCTGTAGTCACATCAGTATGATCACCGCCACAAGGAAGCATGCATCGCCATAAGGGAGACAAGCTGCTGGCCATTCGATTTGGGATAGATGAACCCAATTAAAACCTAGCATAATGATTCCGAGGATCTACTCAGGGTCGTTGATCTGATCACGGACAACTGAGAATAGATCTGTGACATACCATTTAGTGATCAACATGTGTCCATCGATCCTCCATCGGACGCACAGAGAAGCCCACGGTTTTATCAGCCGCACGTTTTGCTTAAGAGCCCTGCCTGTGTTTGCATTTCACCTGTTGTCCACTCTAGTTGAAAGACCATGAGTTTTTAAGATACTAGAATAAAGAGCGCCCTATCGGGCGCTATAGCGGTCATATGCTAATATTCAATTAGCACAAAAAAATAGAAACAACACTTCTAGCGAGACATAAGGAATAATGCTAATCTCCAGTTAGAACAAGTATACAAAAAGCACCTCTAAGTAGGTTTAAGGTATAGAAATAACTCCATATAAGAGTAGACAGGTAGAGTCACGCAGCAGAGGTTAACAACGAATAAAGAAATTTAGTCGATGTAGTTGGAGGCCTAGCTAAATGCAGAAATAACTCCATATAAGAGTAGACATGTAGAGTCACGTAGCAAAGGTCGATGTAGCAGGAGACCTAGCTAAATGAAGATAGTGGTAGCTTAGAAGTGAGTTTTGGAATAAAATATACTTCTAGGTTGCCAAAAGATGTTGCTTACACAGATACTTTGAGAACATAGTTTGCAGTCGTGCGATCTAGAGCTAAAAGATCCTAATAGCAGGCAATTTATATACACAAAAGAGTGGGTTTTTCCTGCTTACACATGGTACAAGTTGCATAGGTTGAACATCAAGGGAGGAAAGGTCACATCCACAATCCTAAGCGAGGTGCATTGGCGTTGGCTGGCAGTTCTCGAAAGCGTAGCACCATGATCCAAGCTTGTCTGAGATATATTCTGATAACATTATTAGAACATATATTGAGAAAAAGATATACAAGAGTTTCAGATTCATGTATCCACAAAGGTTACTAAAAAAGAATTTACACCTAAAAAGAAAGAGCTTCCAGCTACAAATATATAATAAAGAAAATATATACATATACAAAAGTGGTAGGCTATTTTCTTTTTGCAAGCAAAACAGCGATGCAATCTGAAAAGGCGATGAGAACTATCAGAAAGTTCAAAGGCATACATGGCACATACATGTCATCCATGTTAGCAATATGAATGTGCGCTGTGAAATTGAATACATTCCATTAGTGAAACTGCACTTTTGCAGACCCACTGTACCAATAAAGGCACTGCTTGTGGTCTTAAAAAGTAAACCCAAACACTCAACCGCATAATACCAGTTTTTGGGAAGTTGCCACCATACCATTAGTGAAATTGCACTTTTGTAAACACTCAATCGAGTGTGTATATGACATTCATGAGTAGGCTACCAACTATGATTACTTCAAGCAATGTGAAAATTGGCATAAAGGCCTTTTTCGAGTAACCAAACAAGGGTAAGTTAGGTTCTCGAGTCTAAATAGACTAATGCAGCCCAGGGTAAGGGAATCAATTGTAGGAGCAGCACTTAGAGCGCCAATTCACCAGGTATATATCGGATCCCGAAACTTCTCTTTGGTTAACAATAAACTGTTTCAACATATGCATCAGTAGAGAAGGAAGACAGGTCAGGGTGGCAAATGTGCCTAACTATCAAGTGGATGTTATATTATGACTTATTTACTGATACCGTTATCAAATAAACACGTGGGGGTTAGTTGTTTTGGTAAAATGGTAGATAAAACAAAGAAAAGGCTGCAGCCATGTAAGGGGAAGGATACGATATCAGGTGTAGACTCATCTTAACAGACCCTTATCTTAGGACCCTTCATAAATATACCATGAGGATGTATAGTTTAAAGGAAGGGGTACATCAGCAAATGGACACAATCAGAGCTAAACTCTTGTGGCAAAGGGCCAATGAGAAATCAGAATATCATGTGGTCAAGTGAGAGAAGTGCTAATGCCTTGTTTGCTATGAGAGGGTGATTCTGATATACCATTTTGTAGATAGTTTCCCTTCTTTTAATTTGAAAAACCCGTGAATATTGATTGACATCATGCAAAGGAGCTAGACGCAGACTATAGACAGTTTACCCTTCTCTCAGTTTGTAGTCAGTTGTCCTTTTTTGATGTGTTTTGGTGCTAGATGCGAGCTGCAAAGGAGCTGCTATATTTTGTTCAGCTTTTGGTGTGAAGAAGCTAGCAGCAGCACCCAAAAAATTTCTGAACCTATAGTTGTAGATCATTTGGTTTGGTTTCTTGACTGTAGGATACAATAGTGCATGTTTATCAGGCTTAAACCCTCGACAACACCGCTCACAAGATGAAGGACCACCTGTACACATTCTTATCTGTCCTTCTAACCCACACCTCTATTTGTATGTTGTGAGTCTTTAATCTACAGACTGCTATCTAGACTTTGAAAAATGTGAAGTGAATTATACTGCAATTTCATTTAGTTTTTTTTCTGTAAAAAATGGACCCAACATAGATTTCTGTTTCATAATGTCAACAACTAAATTGTGACGGAACCTCCCAAGTCATTAGGCCCACCTACAGTTGTCCTTGTCCAACGGACCTCAGACAACCCTGTAGATGTTCCTGAATCACTTGACAAGTTCGGTTTCTGCTTTTCTTACCTTCCCAAGAGCGTTTTACCTGTCACGCAGACATTACAAATCATCGGAGATACAGAAATACGGAAGCGATTACATAAACTTACCTTTATTTAAAAGTAGGACAAAGTTATATATTACAGACCAGGATAATATACGAGTGCAGAGTATTATTATTGCAGAACCAAGGGAGGCAAAAACCCCTCCCGCTAAAGTTCAAACAAAAGTTTTTATGGAGGATCCTTTCCTCCCGCAGCTTCACTCCTGGTGTTCTTCCTTTGGAACCACCTTAGAACAGAAACAACAAAAGTTTGTTGCTTCCTCACCTAAAAAAATACGGAATAAAACCCTGAGTATGGAATTACTCAGCAAGACTTACCCGACTAAAGAAAAGTCTCTCAAGGGTATGCTGGTTATAAGGGAGTCAAGGTAAGGTTTCTCAATAAGCAAAGACTCTGTTTGCATAAATTCTTACTAAAAGTGGATCCTTAAAAATCCAGTTTTATTTGGCAAGTTAAGTGAAATTACCTGCACTAGAGTTCTTTCTACGCTAGTTCAATCACTTGACCTACACTAGCCAATTTCTTAACCATCCTTCATCTTTACTGGAGTTCTACGTATAGGGCAGTGACCAAGTCTTCATAACCGCGAAGGTACGGCGATCCGAATCGATTATACTCAGTTGAGGATCTCCAATCACATGACATATGTAGCACTTAACCCTTGCATATGTCAACCCGCCACCAGGGTTCCTTAGACCAGATTAGGTTCACGCCAACCGAGAGCACAGATACACCACCGTCCAGCCTCTTGCCACGGAGGGTACACGCTACTCTCGCCATCTCTCCACTCCCATTGCGTGGTATCTTATTCTGGCCTTAGTCTGCCCGAGGCAAAGCTTACCCATGATGAGGCATGTGACCAGTTAAAGGGTCCTCGGTCATGAATCCTACATCGATACGGTCCTTAATCGACTCAGACGGAGACACTACACCGAGACTCTCTTCTCGTGGAAGTCACCCGCCCGGTCTCAGCTTAATCATTTTAAACCCAAAGTTTGGCACCTGGCAGAGGTACATCTTTTCCGATGTTGAACCCATCATGGCCATGATGGATCCACCATCAAGCTTTATTTTCAAAAACATCCCTCCCACTTTGCAACATCATCTTTGTAAAAACAAAATCTTTTGTTTTGCTAGAGCAAGACTAAGCATAGGAAAAACCTTTTGTAAAACTGGGATTCAAAGGAGGATAATCAAATTCAAGGAAGGTAATGCAGGAATTGTTTTAACATTCAACTCCTATCACCTAATGCATCAAGCAAGTGAGAAAGATTTTAAAAGAATCAAGGGGGTGGCAAATGCACCGAGGCTTGCCTTCGTTTACAGTTGATTCAGGCTCGGACCCGCAGATGTCAAAATAAAAGTAATTTCATGCCTGATGTTCCGCTCGTGGTGGTGTCTTCTCTTCTGTTACATCAACTTCTTCTTCGTTTCCTAAATAGAACCATATATAAGAATGAATTCCCATGTAATGCCCATGAAGATGCAAAGATAGTAAATGTTCATCTTCTAAAGTCTTGAATACAACATTCCTTCACGGTTTTCCGAGAAACTAGGGTTTCCGGAGTCAGTAAAGGAATTCAAAGGACAGGGGGTAGGGTTGTGGGATCTAAGTATCAAACTAGGTCCAAATTAATCCAAACTTTACCCAAGGCTTCTAAATAATGCTTAGAGTTTATATAAAAAGTTTGGGGATTTTTGGAGTTATTATATATTTTCTAAAAATCCAGAAACCATATTTTAGGCTATTTTAAATGCTCTAAAATTCCTTATTTGTCCTAAAAATCATGAAACTATTTTTATTAAATACTATGGAAAATTGAGAATCTAGGAAAATTAGTTTGACATTTTTAGAATTTTTCTACAATTTTCTACAGATTTCCAAAGTTCCATAGAAAAAGAAAAGGAAAAAGGCTTAAACAGTATTGGGCCAAAAGCAGCCCGAGCAGCCCAGTCTGCACTGAAAGGCGTGCGCGCCCGCGTTGCAGACTTTGCATGGAGGCCCCTGATGTTCTGGTTAACTCGAAGCGGGTTCTTTCCCTGTTGCTTTGAGTCACTAACAGTTTTCAAGAAGACCCCCCATGTTCTATTCCTTCACACGCCGAGCTCCACGACGGTGAGCGGCGCAGCAGGGCTCCGGCGAGCTCGCATACTGGCCGATTCACACAAGGACCAGTGCCCTTCTTCGGCCTAACCCAGATTCAAGTCCTAACCAATGTTTCCCCCAAGTTAATTTCAAGAATGGTGATCTAATTTGGTCTGGCCACGGTGACCGTGCGGACAAACCAAGGATCAACGCGTTCCCGGTGATTGGTGGCGGTCTAGTTCAATCGGGCGGGTCGACGAGCATCACAGGCACATGAGCACACTTAAACATGGGAGCACACGGTATGAACTAACCGGAATTGCGCTGGCCACGGTGAGGTGTTCTTGCGGTGTGTTCGAACCTATTTGGGGGAAGTTAGAAATTGGAGCTCCTCAGTGAACGATTGAGGGTGATAATGGGTGGCTGGGTATGTGATGACCTTGTGGAGCTTACGGAGGGCTCAATTTATACTGATCGAAAGCGGTGGCCAGGAATTACAACGATAACGCGCGGCGGTCGGAGGAGGGGGAGTTCACTGGCGCAACGAATTCGTGCCAATACCGTGGCATTTACTTCGGTGATCAACGGAGAGCTAAAACAAATCACGACGATGCGGTGGAGATGCTTAGACACGCGGCACAAGGCTAGAAGGCGGCAGTCAATGGCGTGCCTATCAGAATCCACCGCGGCGAGCTCTGTACGGTGGCCAGAATACTTTACTGGCCGGAACTTATCCACGGTGACGATCTTTACACGACTTCAAGTGTTATCCAGTTGATCCAATCGCGAATCACAGTGGCGAGGGCACGAATCTACGCGTGGCTCGTCGGCGGCGAGATGCGCTGGCGTTCTAATCTTGTTCAGGCACTGTACCATGGCGCCCTTCATTCAGTTGGCCTGACAGACTAGGTTTGGGGCAGATTTTCTCTAAAATTTTCATGGCAACTTACCCAAATCTCTGCAACAAAGTTGTAGAGCTACAAACTAGCTATATTTCGACTATAGGGACTGAACTCAGTTGAGCACTAGATCAGACATAATTTCAATCCCACAGCTTGACCAATGGCACTAGGGGTCATTTTTCAGTCAGCAACCTGACTGACATCCTATCTTTGGGTTGGATTATCTCCAAATTCTTCATAACAACCTTGCTTACACCCTTAAACAAAGTTGTTCTCCTTTGATAGGTTTACAAAATTGATGTGGTGACCTAGGGTAAATTCTCACTATTTTGGAAGATATAGAGCTCCAAAGTGGAGTCAATTTCACTGAATTTTCAGACTTAGCCCAAGAACACAAATGGGGTCCTTTTTGCAAATAGGTCCAAAATTCAGGGTTTAGCTTGCAAAACTTCATGATTGTTAACCAAATGACTTTATATGCCTTAACATCATAGTTTTTACACTTTAGTCCAAAAGTACACTAATTTTGCACTTAACCCCCTAGGGTTTAGGGTTAGGGTTTTCCAAGGTTCCAATTAGGGTCTTTGGTATCTCAGGGGTGTAAATGTAATGTAGGTCCATCCTTGGTAACATTTTATGATTATTTCATTTCATCTTTAGAGTTTTCTCTATTTGGGTCTTGTTTTATCCTTCAGATCCCTGTTTAGGGTTAAGTACCCTATACCAAGTCCTCTTTGCAAAATGCCATAACAATACAACTTGTTTGAAATTTTTTTTACCTAGTGAATGCACTCTAGGTGTGTCAAACACATGAAATGCTGATGCTTATGATGTTATGCTCATGTTTTAGTGATAGTAACACCAGGGGTGTTACATTCTTCCCCCCATAAAAGAATCTCGTCCCGAGATTAAAAGTCTTAGGGTAAGTAATGGAAAAGGAAACACGACATACTTTTATTTCCTTATTTTTGGTACAAGGCAGGGGTGGTTTGGGGCTCCCTCTATTACAACCACTTTATACACTTTACAAATTACAGGAGGCTAAAAAGCCTGGGAAATTTTTGTCTAAGAAGTCTTGAGTTTCCCAAGTAGCCTCATCTTCGGAATGTTGGTTCCACTGTATCTTGTAAAACTTGAGAGTTTTTCTTCGGGTAATCCTGTCCTTTTGATCCAAGACTCGAATAGGATGTTCTGAATATGTCAAGTCTGGCTCCAGGACAACATCTGTTACTTCGATGGTTTGATCTGGAACCCGAAGACATTTCTTCAACTGAGACACGTGGAACACATTATGTACAGCAGACAAGGTTTTGGGTAGTTGAAGTCGGTATGCCACTAGTCCACAGTGTTCAAGTATAGGAAATGGACCAATGTACCGGGGTGCAAGCTTTCCTTTAACCCCGAAACGCGATACACCCTTCATCAGTGAAACTTTCAGGTAGACATAATCTCCCACGAGAAAGTACAAGGGTTGTCGTCGCTTGTCTGCATAGCTCTTTTGACGAGCTTGAGCTTTCTTCAAATTATGAATAATTCTCTGAACTTTTTCTTCGGTCTCTTTCACCATATCAGGCCTGAAGAAAGACCTTTCACCATGTTCAGACCAATTTAACGTAGTGCGACACCGTCGACCATACAAAGCTTCGAAGGGTGCCATCTTAATGCTTTCTTGATAGCTATTATTATATGAGAACTCCGCTAATGGTAAGCATTCATCCCATTTCTGGGGAACTCCAAAGCACAAGCCCGTAACATGTCTTCAAGTATTTGATTCACCCTTTCCGTCTGCCCACTAGTCTGAGAATGATAGGCCAAACTGTGGAGTAATTTGGTACCCAGGGATTTATGAAGTTCTTCTAAAATTTTGATATGAATTGAGGTCCACGATCCGACACTATAGTCTTCGGAACACCGTGCAAACTGAGAATGCGAGCAATATACAGTTCCACATATGCTATGACTGAATATTTTACTTTGACTGGAAGAAAATGGGAAATCTTGGTAAGTCGATCAATGATAACCCAAATGGAGTCAAAGCCTTTTGTTGTTCTGGGTAATCCCACAATGAAGTCCATACTAATATCTTCCCATTTCCATGTTGGTATTGGTACGACCAGAAACTTTCATGTGTATGGCCTTGACACGTTTACAAGTGTCACATCTAGCCACATAGCGTGCAATTTCGATCTTCATTTTCGTCCACCAATAATGCTGTTTCAGATCATGGTACATCTTAGTGTTCCCAGGATGAATAGAATAGCGACTAAGATGGGCTTCATCTAGAATTTGCTGGCGGACCTCTTCATTCTTCGGCACAACTATGCGGTTGTTGAACCATACGACACCTTGATCGTCTTTCCTAAAGCACATGGCTTTTCCGGCTTCTATCTTCTCATGGATGTGCTTCATACCCTCATCATCATTTTGTGCGTCAATTATCCTTTGCAAGATGACTGACTCTAGCTTCAAATGATTTGAAGTCCCATGCTGAGTCATTCCCAGATTTAGATTCTCCATCTCCTGGCACAATGTAATGTCAGAGGTCCTCATAGCTAAACAATGGTAGGAGGGCTTGCGACTGAGTGCATCTACCACTACATTAGCTTTGTCTGGGTGATAATGGATCTTCAGTTCATAATCCTTAATAAGCTCGAGTCATCGTCTTTGTCTCATGTTCAATTCTGACTGGGTGAAGATATACTTCAAACTTTTGTGGTTTGTATAAATATGACAGACATTTCCCAGTAGATAATGATGCCATATCTTTAGAGCATGAATCACTGCAGCTAGCTCCACATCATGAGTGGGATAATGTTCCTCATGCCGGCACAACTGCCTTGAAGCATACGCGATTACTCGGCCTTCTTG
Source organism: Zea luxurians (assembly GCA_029449295.1). Lineage (NCBI taxonomy): Eukaryota > Viridiplantae > Streptophyta > Magnoliopsida > Poales > Poaceae > Zea > Zea luxurians. The sequence continues at coordinate 141,675,599 of JAOPSE010000009.1, read as the reverse complement.
CATTAATACGTAGCCGAGACCACTGCCTGATGCGTCACAATACACATCAAAGGGCTTATTAATGTCCGGTTGAGCAAATACCGGAGCAGTGGTTAATAATATCTTCAATTTCTCAAAGGCTTAATTACATTCTGAAGACCAATTGAATTTAGTATCATTCTTCAATAGGCTTGTGATTGGTTTCACAAGCTTAGAAAAATCTGGTATAAATTGGCGGTAATAGCCAGCTAGTCCCAGGAAACTTCGGACTTGATGAACAGTGGTTGGGGGTTTCCACTCCAAAATATCCTTGACTTTGCTGGGATCTACCGCAATCCCCTTGGCAGATAACACATGTCCCAGAAATTGAATTTCTTCCAACCAAAACGTGCACTTACTGAACTTGGCATATAATTGATGTTATCTTAAGCGCGTCAATACGATCCATAAATGTTGAGCATGCTCCTCTTCATTCTTGGAATATATTAAGATAACATCTATGAAGACCACCACAAATTTGTCCAACTCGGGCATAAATACCGAGTTCATCAGATATGTGAAGTGGGCAGGAGCATTCGTCAATCCGAAAGACATAACCAGATATTCAAACAAACCATACCACGTAGTGAATGCGGTCTTTGGTATATCCTCGGGCCGAATACGGATTTGATGGTAGCCCGATCTGAGGTCGATCTTGGAGAATACCCTTGCTCCAGTCAGTTGATCAAATAGAATGTCAATTCGTGGAAGAGGGTACTTATTTTTGATAGTGACCTCATTGAGGGGTCGATAATCCACACACATCCGCAAGGTTTGATCCTTCTTTTTGACGAAGATGGCTGGACAACCCCATGGTGACGAGCTTGGCCGGATGAATCCTTTTTTAAGTAGATCTTGCAATTGAATCTTGAGTTCCGCCAACTCATTTGGAGGCATTCAGTACGATCTCCTAGAAATGGGAGCTGTACCAGTCTTCAACTCAATTACAAACTCTACATCTCTTTCGGGTGGCAATCCAGGCAAATCTTCTGGAAAGACATCTAGGAACTCACATACTACCAGAATATCCTTGATCTCCGAAATGATGGCTTCATTAATTCTGCCAATTGGTTTAGCTGGAATAGCTATGGGGATAGACAAGAGAATCTCCTCTTGGTTATGACTCAACCTGATGGTTCTCTGTTCAGTGTTGAGGATTGCTTTATGTTGTGCTAACCAATTCATGCCCAAGATTACATCTATGTCTTGGCCTTTCAGAACAATCATCTTAGTAGGAAAGTCCCGTCCAGCCAATGTTACGGGCACTTGATAAGCCACTTCTTTAGTAAATATTTGTCCCCCAGGTGAATGTATTTTAAACCCTTCCCTTGATTCAGTATATGGAATGCAGTGTTTCTCCACGAACTTTTTGCTTATGAAAGTATGTGATGCACCCGAATCAAAGAGAATAAGTGCAGGGTGATTGGCTACGAGGAATGTACCCATCATCACCGGTTCGCCTTCAGGTGTGGTAGCCACTTGAGTGTAGTAAACCCGTCCAGTTTTCTTTGTGTTCTTGCCCGCAGTATTATTGCCTGCATTTCCCTTGGAGCTTCCAGAACTCTGTTGATTATTTGCTTGATTTTGCCTTGGGTACGGACAGTCCTTAATGAAATGCCCGGACTTCCCGCAGTTGAAGCAGACGGTAGATGAGCTTGGAAAAGTAGGGAAATGAGTGCCAGGGGCACCCGGCTGATTTGTATTAGTGGAGGCAGGGGTAGGACGGATAAACACTGGTTGCTTGAATGGGAAGGAGGGTGGGCGAGAGGAAGAGCGACTTTGATTAAAAGGCCGGATAACTAACCGTTGCCTTTTCTCGGGGCCCTGATTAGGCCTGTTGCCTCCATTCCCCTTGGACTTTCCGGAGCTTGTATATTTAGCTTCAACTGCCAGCGCTATGCTGACAGCCCTTTCATATATGAGGTCGATGCAAGTAGTCATTTTTCTTTGCATCTGGTCATTTAAACCCCTCATGAAGCAGTTATTCTTCTTTATGTCGGTGTTGACTTGATCAATTGCGTACTGGGATAAGTGATTAAATTTATTGAGATACTGCGTAACAGTATCCCCGCCTTGCTTCAACTTCATGAATTCCTCCTGCTTCATGTGGAGGACTCCTTCAGGTATGTAATGTTCACGGAAGGCCAACTTGAATTCATCCCAGGTGATCTAATGGCCCGCCGGTTGAACGGCAACAAAATTCCCCCACCATGTGCTGGTAGGGCCACGCAATTGCTGAGCTGCGAACAAGGGCTTCTGAGTTTCGGAACATCGAAGGAGCCTGAAATTTTGTTCAATGACGCGGATCCATTCATCCGCCTCTAGAGGATCTTCTGCCTTGACGAACAACGGAGGGCGCGTCTTAGAGAAATCCAGATAAGATGTCTCACGGGGCCTTGCAGATAGGCCCACCCGCCTTATTGTTGAAGTTGTTGACCTGCCATCTCCTGCAGGAAGCGGGTATTATCTACTGTAGCATTTACCAAGGCAGCAATGGCTTCGGCAAGTGTCGGAGGTACCGGAGGTGGATTTGGGGTCGCTTCCCTCCCACGGGAGGTACCAGCCCCATCCTGAGCGCGAGTCCTGGAAGGCATCTGAGGCAAAGAACATTTGGAGCAATATGATATGCCATACAAACCATCCATTTCACATTACTTAAAAAGGTAATGTTACACACTCGTACTTTACAATAGGATTACACCACCTATTACACAATAGTACTACTTCTATACTATACTATTCCTGCTTTTTGTCACTCTAGGTAGCCTCGCTGTCAGGCGTCGGAGACCATTCGTCGACCAGCTTCATAGAGGGAGGGGGCCTAAAGAGGTCCAGCTCACCACCAAAAGCTTCTCCCACTACTTGAGAAGGTACGGCTTCCGTCCTGACAGGATCCGTAGGGACGTTCGGGTGTAGTTGTTAGTACAGTACATGAACTTCTTCATGTAATGCGTTGCAATAAACCTGCAAGCTATCCACGGTTGAGCTAAGCTCTTCCACTCTGGCTTGAGCTCTAGCTTCCTTTGCCCAGGCTAGTGAATGAGAGTTCATAGCCCAGTCCAGCGCTAGATCCCGATCTGCTAGCTGGTCTTGCAGTTGGCGGATGTCTCTTCTCAATTCATTGATTCTTTCGCCATCTGCCACCCATATTTCGTTCCTGCGTCGGAGTTCTGTTCAAAGCTGATTAACCTATGCTTCGAGATCCCCGATCGGATCATTACTACCGCTACTGCTGTCGTCATGTCTCGGGGCAAGTTGATGACGTGGTACGCCAATCGGCCCGGTCGACTTGCGTGCAGTCTTCCTTGTACGTGCCGGCATCTTTCTAAGGGGGAAATCTTATTAGCATAGTTTTTAGCATGATGCATGTGTAATTACAGAATCAACCTTAGTTGATTCAACCTTCTATACATTGCACTCTTCCTATCTGGTCTTTAAAATAAACTCTTCAGAAATACTTAGGTAAGAAGAAAGAAATTTTTCTAGATAAGTCTTAAAAATTCTTTTGAAAATGACTCATAGTATCTGCCGAGATGGGCTTCGCTCCGATACCAGCTGTGACGGAACCTTTCAAGTCATTAGGCCCAGCTACAGTTGTCCTTGTCCAACAGACCTCAGACAACCCTGCAGATGTTCCTGAATCACTTGACAAGTTCGGTATCTACTTTTCTTACCTTCCCAAGAGCGTTTTACCCATCACGCAGACATTACAAATCATCGGAGATACAGAAATGCGGAAGCGATTACATAAACTTACCTTTATTTAAAGTAGGACAAAGTTATATATTACAGACCAGGATTATATACGAGTGCAGAGTATTATTATTACAGAACCAAGGGAGGCAAAAACCCCTCCCGCTAAAGTTCAAATAAAAGTTTTTATGGAGGATCCTTTCCTCCCGCAGCTTCACTCCTGGTGTTCTTCCTTTGGAACCACCTTAGAACAGAAACAACAAAAGTTTGTTGCTTCCTCACCTAAAAACAATAGGGAATAAAACCCTGAGTATGGAATTACTCAGCAAGATTTACCCGACTAAAGAAAAGACTCTCAAGGGTATGCTGGTTATAAGGGAGTCAAGGTAAGGTTTCTCAATAAGCAAAGACTCTGTTTGCATAAATGCTTACTAAAAGTGGATCATTAAAAATCCAGTTTTATTTGGCAAGTTAAGTGAAATTACCTGCACTAGAGTTCTTTCTACCCTAGTTCAATCACTTGACCTAAACTAGCCAATTTCTTAACCATCCTTCATCTTTACTGGAGTTCTACGTATAGGGCAGTGACCAAGTCTTCATAACCGCGAAGGTACGGCGATCCGAATCGATTATACTCAGCTGAGGATCTCCAATCACACGACATATGTAGCACTTAACCCTTGCATATGTCAACCCGCCACCGAGGTTCTTAAGACCAGATTAGGTTCACGCCAACCGAGAGCACAGATACACCACCGTCCAGCCTCTTGCCTTGGAGGGTACACGCTACTTTTGCCATCACTCCACTCCCATTGCGTGGTATCTTATTCTGGCCTTAGTCTGCCCGAGGCAAAGCTTACCCATGACGAGGCATGTGACCAGTTAAAGGGTCCTCGGTCATCAAGCCTACATCGACACGTTCCTTAATCGACTTAGACGGAGACACTACACCGAGACTCTCTTCTCGTGCAAGTCACCCGCCCGGTCTCAGCTTAATCATTTTAAACCCAAAGTTTGGTACCTGGCAGAGGTACATCTTTTCCGATGTTGAACCCATCTTGGCCATGATGGATCCACCATGAAGCTTTTTTTTTTCAAAAACATCCCTCCCACTTTGCAACATCATCTTTGTAAAAACAAAATCTTTTGTTTTGCTAGAGCAAGACTAAGCATAGGAAAAACCTTTTGTAAAACAGGGATTCAAAGGAGGATAATCAAATTCAAGGAAGGTAATGCAGGAATTGTTTTAACATTCAACTCCTATCACCTAATGCATCAAGCAAGTGAGAAAGATTTTAAAAGAATCAAGGGGGTGGCAAATGCACCGGGGCTTGCCTTCATTTACAGGTGATTCAGGCTCGGACCCGCAGATGTCAAAATAAAAGTAATTTCCTACCTGATGTTCCGCAGGTGGTGGTGTCTTCTCTTCTGTTACTTCAACTTCTTCTTCATTTTCTAAATAGAACCATATATAAGAATGAATGCCCATGTAATGCCCATGAAGATGCAAAGATAGTAAATGTTCATCTTCTAAAGTCTTGAATACAACTTTCCTTCACGGTTTTCCGAGAAACTAGGGTTTCCGGAGTCAGTAAGGTAGTGTTTGGTTGAAGAGCCAAGTAGAACGGAGCCGTTCTGTCCCAGTTTTATTGCTGTTTGGTTACAAAGTAACTAGAATGGAGTGGCTCCAATTAAGGAATATTCTCCTCAGATCCGGAACCATTCCGCTCCAAAAAATCAACCGGGCGGAGCCGCTCCGTTCCCATCTCGCTCTCACAGTCACGCTCCGTTCCGTTCACTCTGCAACCAAACAAAAAATAGAGCCGCTCCATTCTAGATTACCAAACACAGAACAGAGCGGCTCCGTTCCTAGAATCAGGGATGGAACGGCTCCGTTCTACTTGGCTCCTCAACCAAACACTACCTAAAGGAATTCAAAGGGCAGGGGGGTAGGGTTGTGGGCTCTAAGTATCAAACACGGTCCAAATTAATCCAAACTTTACCCAAGGCTTCTAAATAATCCTTAGAGTTTATATAAAAAGTTTGGGGATTTTTTGAATTATTATCTATTTTCTAAAAATCCAGAAACCATATTTTAGGCTATTTTAAATGCTCTAAAATTTCTTATTTGTCCTAAAAATTATGAAACTATTTTTATTAAATACTATGGAAAATTAAGAATCTAGGAAAATTAGTTTGACATTTTTAGGATTTTTCTACAATTTTCTACAGATTTCCAAAGTTCCATAGAAAAACAAAAGGAAAAAGGCTTAAACAGTATTGGGCCAAAAGCAGCCCGAGCGGCCCAGTCTGCACAGAAAGGCGCGCGCGCCCGCGTTGCAGACTTTGCACGGAGGCCCTTGGTGTTCTGGTTAACTCGAAGCGGGTTCTTTCATTGTTGCTTTGAGTCACTGACAGTTTTCAAGAAGACCCCCCATGTTCTATTCCTTCACACGCCGAGCTCCACGACAGTGAGCAGCGCAGCAGGGCTCCGGCGAGCTCGCATACTGGCCGATTCACACAAGGACCAGCGCCCTTCTTCGGCCTAACCCAGATTCAAGTCCTAACCAATGTTTCCCCCAAGTTAATTTCAAGAATAGTGATCTAATTTGGTCTGGCCACGGTGACCGTGCGGACAAACCAAGGATCAACGCGTTCCCGGTGATTGGTGGCGGTCTAGTTCAATCGGGTGGGTCGACGAGCATCATAGGCACATGAGCACACTTAAACGAGGGAGCACACGGTATGAACTAACCGGAATTGCGCTGGCCGAGGCGAGGTGTTCTTGCGGTGTGTTCGAACCTATTTGGGGGAAGTTAGAAATTGGAGCTCCTCAGTGAACGATTGAGGGTGATACTGGGTGGCTGGGTGTGTGATGACCTTGCAGAGCTTACGGAGGGCTCAATTTATACTGATCAAAAGCGGTGGCCGGGAATTGCAACGATGACGCGCGGCGGTCGGAGGAGGGGAGTTCACTGGCGCAGCGAATTCGTGTCCAATACCGTGGCATTTACTCCGGTGATCAACGGAGAGCTAAAACAGATCACGGCGATGCGGTGGAGATGCTTAGACACGCGGCACAAGGCCGGAAGGCGGCAGTCACCGGCGTGCCTATCAGAATCCTTCGCGGCGAGCTCTGTACGATGGCGGGAATACTTTACTGGCCGGAACATATCCACGGTGACGATCTTTACACGACTTCAAGTGTTATCCAGTTGATCCAATTGCGAATCACGGCGGCGAGGGCATGGATCAACGTGTGGCTCGTCGGCGGCGAGATGCGCTGGCGTTCTGATCTTGTTCAGGCACTGTACCATGGCACCCTTCATTTAGTTGGCCTGACAAACTAGGTTTGGGGCAGATTTTCTCTAAAATTTTCATGGCAACTTACCCAAATCTCTGCAACAAAGTTGTAGAGCTACAAACCAGCTATATTTCGACTATAGGGACTGAACTCAGTTGAGCAATAGATCAGACATAATTTCAATCCCAAAGCTTGACCAATGGCACTGGGGGTCATTTTTCAGTCAGCAACCTGACTGATAGCCTATCTTTGGGTTGGATTATCTCCAAATTCTTCATAACAACCTTGCTTACACCCTTAAATAAAGTTGTTCTCCTTTGATAGGTTTACAAAATTGATGTGGTGACCTATGGTAAATTCTCACTATTTTGGAAGATATAGAGCTCCAAAGTGGAGTCAATATCACTGAATTTTCAGACTTAGCCCAAGAACACAAATGGGGTCCTTTTTGCAAATAGGTCCAAAATTCAGGGTTTAGCTTGCAAAACTTCATGATTGTGAACCAAATGACTTTATATGCCTTAACATCATAGTTTTTACACTTTAGTCCAAAAGTACACTAATTTTGCACTTAACCCCCTAGGGTTTAGGGTTAGGGTTTTCCAGGGTTCCAATTAGGGTCTTTGGTATCTCAGGGGTGTAAATGTAATGTAGGTCCATCCTTGGTAACATTTTATGATTATTTCACTTCATCCTTCATCTTTAGAATTTTCACTATTTGGGTCTTGTTTTACCCTTCAGATCCCTGTTTAGGGTTAAGTACCCTATACCAGGGTCCTCTTTGCAAAATGCCATAACAATACAACTTGTTTGAAATTTTTTTACCTAGTGAATGCACTCTAGGTGTGTCAAACACATGAAATGCTGATGCTTATGATGTTATGCTCAAGTTTTAGTGATAGTAACACCAGGGGTGTTACATGAATCACCTACATAATATTCTCATGAGCCTATTTATCAAATTGTTGATATTAGTTTACTGGCCTCTTCATGAAAGGCTAATGTCTCAACACATTTTATAGACATTTTTTATTCCAAGACTACTTGATGAGGCACCAGAACGGTGGAAGAGCGTCTTATGTTCTAGATAAGCTAGAAAATACAAAGTCAAGTAAGAAGTAAAATACAAACTATGCATCGATTTAGATCTAGTGGCAACAATGTAGTAAAAAAGTATGGCTCAAGAATTGTATTGTTTCTCAATGATGAAACCTAGAACTAGCACAAAGGCAATTTGGGTACCAAAGGCACATTTAGATGATCATTATGGACCCATCCCGAGATGGGTACCAAACTGTGCTAACTAGACCATGCAGGTGCCTTGAGATGGACTGGAGACCATGGGAGAGCTTAAGACGGTTATCTAAAACTCTATGCTTAAGCTGTTAATTGTTTTGGTGTTTATTGACCCAAGGTTGAATTATTGTGAGACACTAATCCCATGTTCATCTCAAGTGAAATAAGGTGTATAGGTCCTTAATCATTATTGGTAAATCAAACAAAGGACCTTGATGAGATTCTTCAACTTGCTCTCCATAGGATGGTGCCCTTGTATCGTAAGTACTTTATTGATAATCAGTATTGCTCGGTGTGTTACCTGTCCTTGGAGTAGTTATGTCTCATGATTAGCCTGTGTGAAAATATGACATATTGCTTAGTTTATATGATGACCCTATTGTGGCACTATGTGTTATGCCTCTAATGCCTCTAATGCATTCTCTCGAGCTATGAAGTGCATAAATAATAGGGAACCTTCAGTTGGTTTGTGGTAATAACTGGTGCTCTCATGGCCATACTGGTAAAAGGGAAAGGTATGGAAAGTGAAACTGTGCAATTTTATTGAATATCTTGAAGTTCCATTGATTGTGATCATAGCTGTGTTCTTGCATTTCTCTGGTAGTACCGTGGCTTAGGAGACTTATGCATTAAAATGTTTTTTCTTCTGGTGTACCTAAAGAATCTTCTTAACTATGATGTGCTTAAAGCATGATCGTGTTGTTTTTCAATTGGTATATGTGATACAATGATAGTTAAGTATGAAGCATGTCTAAGTTGCGTGTAAATGTTAGACTTCCTGTGAGTATTCAATTGGCTTAGGTACTCCTGAGGCATGCATTGTTAGATTAAGTAAATCTTTCATTTGATATTCAAATTGGTATCTTTGTGTGATGAAAGTGATAGAGTATGCCTTGACCAAGGTATGTTGTGATCCCCTCTAGTTCTAAGGAAGCTAGAATGTGCAAAGTGCAAGTCATTCAAATACTTGATGCACAACTTGAGGGGGAGCACACATAACTTGTGTCTTTTGAGACTAACTGTTTCTTGAGCGATCTTGTATAGTCTCTAGGTGGAAAAGAGAAGATGAGCAAGAAATGGAGCAATCAGGACATGGGTACCTCTGTAAGTCAAGAAATTGGTATCTCAAGTCGTGAGTAAGTGCATATTTTTAGATTGGTCATGCTCTATAATATCTGGTGATAATAGATGCTTATTCTTAAATATAATGGAGCTATGATAATAAATGATCTTGAAATTGGTATCTTTCAATTGGTAGCTGTGATAGTTTGCTTCAATTGACATCTTTTGATAATCATTAGAATAGAAGGTTCTTCTTGTGCCCAATACTATAACTTGTTCTAAGTTTGGTGTCTTAGCAACAAGAAAAGGTTAGGATAAAGAATCAGGCACAAGTGTGGAGAAGCTCTCGAGAGATTAAATACTTTCAAGATGGGAAGTGCACTACAACATGGTAAAGGTTCAAAAGGAAGTATTAATCTTTTTCTGTATATGTATCTTACTTAAATGTTGGTGGTGCATATGTTCAATAAGTAAGGGGGAGTGTTGATAGTGTGCTTTTCCTCCTAAAACACCCTGCTGTCCCTTGACATCATCCTATGTTCTTGCTTGAGTATGGTTTTTGGTGTTTGATGTCAAAGGGGGAGAATTTGTGTATTAAAGCTTATCTCAATCTGAGAGGAAAGCTTATCCTAAGGGGTGATGTGTTAGTTTAAGCTTTGCTAGTGTGTTATTCATATGCTTCTTCTTGCAGTATTATATGTGTTGCATCATATGGACTAGTGCTTGCGCTGCTATGAATTAATTGGCATCTATTGTGTTCTTTCTGAAATAGATAGTCATAAAGATAATGGTGCATGTGGTTAATGGTGCTTTAAGATTGTTTTAAATTAGTATCTTAGTTTAAATTGGTATTAGTTTGAATTGGTATCTTAATGGTGAATAGTGGTAGGTTGATATTCCTGTGATATATCCACTAAATTGAATGATGTTTAACTCTGATTACATGCATTTGTGTGTTATAGCATCATGGTTTGATTCTTGACACAATGCATCCTAAAAAGTGCTAAGGTGTAGAAATGTTTCGAATTGCCTAAGTATGTGCAAATTGGCGTCTGAGGCCAAAATTATGTTTTTGAAGTAAGCACATATTTAGGGGGAGCATTCTATAAACTTAGAATTCAAAATTTGTGCTTCAAATCTTATCCTTATGTAAGCTTTAATTGTGTTGCCATCAATCACCAAAAAGGGGGAGATTGAAAGCTCTCTTGTGAGTTTTGGTGTTTGGATGACAACTCAATTAAAGGACTAACAAGTGTACTAAGTGTTGAACAGGTGCTTAAGGTAAAGCCTACAGGGTTCAACACAAGTGAACAAATGTGATGGTCCAAGAACTGGATTATGGACATCACAAGTAAGATGGACATTGCATAAAGTGATACCCAGGTGCATAGCTCGGAGACAACTGATCAAGCCAAGGACAGAGGCAAGAAGAGCTTCGAGGTACCAAGTGCATGGGAGAAGGTCAAGAAGGCTGAGGAACCCAAAGCCAAGGGTGAAGAAGAAGGCTTGCAAAGTCAAGGGTGATCGAGTTGAGAACAGCTACGGCACATCAAGGATCACTACATAAGGACGTGACTTACAACCAATGAGGCAACAGCTACAGTTATGTGGTGTAAGTCATAAGGCTCATGATCAAGCTCTAAGAACGAGATCAAGGTCACTAGAAGGAGAACAAGTGTCAAAACCAGAACTGGAAGCAGCCCAAAAGAGCTAAGTTCACCTTGATCTTTAGTTTGGGTTGTTCCTATGTTTGGAGATGTTCTATGTGACCTTTGCAGGATGTTGGAGCCAAGAAATGTCAATCTAGATCAAGTCAAGCCGACTTGATGATTTATGAGTCCAACATCAAAGCTCAAGCATGTGAAATGCTATAGAAGTAATAATTAAGGTATGTTTCTAGACTTAGTACATTGGTTTTTGTGTACTAATATACTTGTCTAAGTGTTAGAAATAGAAGGAAGAAGAAAAGGAAAGAGGTGCAAATGGTTTGGCTGTGTACAGCCAAGACTCAGCTCAGTCTGGCACACCGGACTGTCCGGTGGTGCACCGGACAGTGTCCGGTGCGCCAGGTTGAACTCCGATGAATAGGCCGCTCTCGGGAGGAGTCTGGCGACGTACGGCTATAATTCACCGGACTGTCCGGTGGTGCACCAGACTGTCCGGTGAGCCAACGGTCGGCTGGGCCAACGGTCGGCTGCGCAATCCGCTCGTGACACGTGGACGAGCCAACGGTCAGATGGGGGCACCGGACTGTCCGATGTGCACCGGCAGTGTCCGGTGCGCCAACGGCTCCAGGACTGCAATGGTCGACTGCTCCATTTATGGAAGGAGATCAGGCACCGGACAGTGTCTGGTGGTGCACCGGACTGTCCGGTGCGCCACCCGACAGAAGGCAAGATTTGCCTTCCTAGATTGCTTCCAACGGCTCCTAGGCCCCTTGTGCCTATAAAAGGGACCCCTAGGCGCCTCAAGCAACAAACAAGTGCAGCCAACAAGTGTAGACATCACTCGAATCAATTCTCACTCTCCCTCTTGTGTGTAACTCTATAGTTTGTGTAGAAGGCACAGCTATAAGCCTTTAGAGAGAGGAGAAGTGCTGCTAAGAGCTAGAGCAAGGTCTTGAGCGTATCATTACTCTACCGAGGTGCTGCCAAGAAGTTTGTAAGCAGCTGCGGTTCTGTTGTAACCCAACTCAACATAGTGAAAGGCTCTATCTGTCATACTGACAGATCTGAGCAAACGGAGGAAGGAGTGAAACAGACTCCAAGCCCAGGTGTGGCTAACTCCAACGAGGACTAGGCAAGCATTTCAGGCTTGGCCGAACCTCGGGATAAATCCTTGCGTCTGTGTGCTCTGTTCTGTATTGTATCCTGACTCTCTGTCTTACTCGCCTTTATATCTGCACTTCAATACTTATCTGTGGTATAAGCTTTATTTGAAGTGCAGGACATTTTGAGACAGGATCTTCTATTCCGCTGCAACCTACTCGAAGAGTCTTCTCACTCCACTGCGTACTAAGTCTTTGAGTAGAGTAAGAATTTAAGTTTTAAAGTAATAAGTTTTATTCGCCTATTCACCCCCCCTATAGGCGACATCCAGATCCTGTTCCCGGGTCAAAGGGAACTTTCACAACTGACGGGTGCGGTTCAAGCCAAGACTTCGTCTGCCCAAGGAACGCGATCTCACCCGAGCCCAGCCTCGGGTTGGAACAATAGTCCCAGACAAGTTCGCGCCTCGCCCGAGGGCCTCCTCAGACAGCGGGCGCCCCCTCGGCTCTCCCGAGGCCCGGCTCGGGCAGGCTTCGTTGTGAAGCAACCTTGGCCATACCGCCTCACCAACCGACCGCTTCGCAGGCGCATTAAATGCAGGGGATGCCTGACGCCGTATCCTGACACACGCGCCTCAGTCGGCCAGGCCGAAGTGACCGCAGTCACTTCGCCCCTCTTCTTTACTATCCGACATGACAGGAAAACAGCGCCGCTCGCTCCGCTCCGACTGCCGTGTCAGCCACCCCGGCAACGACTGACAACAAGTCACGATCAACCACCGAGTTCAAGCCTCGGGCACAACAGGAAGCTCCGCCTTGCCCGACCTCATGCTCCGGCCTCGGGAGGAGGTTTCCGCCTCGCTCGACCTCACGCTCCAGCCTCGGGAGGAGATCTCTGCCTCGCCCGACCCCCGGACTCGGCCTCGACCCCAGTCTCGGGAGGAATCGCGTCCTCGCCCGATCCCGGCCTCGGCCTCAAGAGAAGTCTCCGCCTCGATTGACCCTGGGCTCGGACCGACCGCGCTAACAGGGGATACATCATTTCCCTATTCCTAGCCTGCTCAGGCTAGGAGGAACAAGATCGGCGTCCCATCTAGCTTACCCCGGCGACGGGTGATGATGGTGCCCCGCGTGCGCCATGACGCCGGTGGCTCTCAGCCCCTTACGACAGCAAGGAGACATCAGCAGGGTCCTCGCCGTGCTGCCAGCTGTGCTCCTACAGGACTCAGGCGCTCCTCCAGCGGCCACGCCATCACATGTACAGGACCCAAGCTCTCCCCCAACGACCACGTTGGCATGTACACAGGGCTTAGGCACTCCACTGCCGGACACGTTAGCACATAGCTACGCCCCCCGCTGTACGACTAGACTCTCTCCTTGCCTCTATAAAAGGGAGGTCCAGGGCCACCTTGAGGGGGGTTCGCGCGAGGGAAGCGACGGACGAGCTCTGTGTCCCCCTCTCTCTCTCCCTCACGCGATGCGCTTGTAACCCCTACTGCGAGCGGCACCCCTGGTGCAGGATAATACAAGGCTTGTCCCACATCTTGTGTTCCATCCCGCGCCAACTTATCTGGGCAGGGACACGCAGCGACTATTCAATCGTCGGTCCAGGGACCACCCCGGGGTCGAAACGCCGACAGGAGTAAACAATAACATCAGTTAGTCAAATCAAAAAAATATTATACGGAGAGCGGAGACAATCAATAAAAAATCTTGAAATTTTTTTGATGAATAGTTTATGTGGATATTGTTGTAAGCCGTCGCAATGCACGAGCAACCAACTAGTATATATATATTATAGAGTGTCTTCAGTAGAGTTAAAATAGGGGACGAAGAACTGTAGATGACATTGTTTGTAGAGACAAGTTTGAAGTAAGGCTATCCGCAGCGGTTTTTTCTAAATTTTCCCCATATATCACTTTTTTGCGTCACATCATCAACATTTCATCCCCTACGTTTTCATCTCCCACAGTGGTTCCCCTATATTTTCCCCTTATACCCCACTACAACCATAAAATATTATTTCTTATACCTACTTTTCATCTACTATCAATTTTTCATCTACTAACAATTACTCGTGGACCACGGCTACAGGAATGAACAGTGATGAGGGTATGAACAGTGAAACACTATATCTAGAGGGAGAGAGAAGGGGGTCGGCTCGTAGGGGGCCCTGCAGGGGGCAGCGCTGCGGGCGTGGGGCGCCCCCTGCAGGCGCCATGCAAGGGGAGAGGGTTGGCTGACGGTAACCGTTGCAGCCAGCCTAAGGCTATCCGCAGCGGTTTCCTCTAAATTTCTCTCTCTATATCACTTTTTGCGTCACATTATCAACATTTCATCCCCTACGTTTTCATCTCCTGCAGCGGTTCCCCCTATATTTCCCCCTATATCCCACTACAACTATAAAAATATTATATACTTACTTTTCATATACAATCAATTTTTCATCTACTAACAATTACTCGTGGACCCATTGCTGCAGGAATGAACAGGGCTAGAGGTATGAACAGTGAAAATTATATCTAAAAAAAGAGAGAAGGGAGCCGGCTCGTATAGGGCCCTGCAGGGGGCAGCGCTGCGGGCGTGGAACGCCCGACGCCACGGGGAGAGGACTGGCGGCAACCGCTGCAGCCAGCCTAAGGAATAGGATAGGCGACGAGACAGGAATCTGCAGATAGCCTTACAATACTGCTCCCCTCGCTACCTTTTCTTGTTCGTGGCATCTTTTCTTTTCTAAGCAATTTACTAACCGTCTAACAAAGCCATGTCGACAACAACTTTATGGTACCCTCTTTACAGTGTACTAGTATAGTAGTATGTTTGTCTGTCATTTACGTCTAGTGATGTTAAAACTTAATATGTTAATATGTATGCCTTTAACTATTTTACATCAAATATATATTTTATAATTGGGAACATATTTGGTGCAAACCAATCCCTCCGTGCAAATTTTTAATCTGAACACAAGTGCATGGATAATTTTACACTTAACTATCCGCTGCTAATCATACTTTTTCAAATCCCCCTCCCATCCCCCGCACGCCCTTGGATCAATATCATGTGACCCAGATTAAAAGTTTACACGGTTACACGGAGGAGTTGGTTTGCACCAGATACATTTCCTTTATAATTTAATGATATTTATTTTTTGTTATTATATTATTATTTTGTTTATATATCTTTGATCAATTTTTAATTGTTTTACTTTGAAAAATGAGAACTATGTTTTTTGGACGGAGGAAGTACGTTTCAAGATTTACTATGCATAATTCTATTGCTCTCCAGTGCAAATGCAGCTTTTAAGTTAGGGATGATAATAAGCTTTACCTTTTATATTATAAAATTTAAGAATTGAATCGAGTTAGAATCAAATTCTATTACTATTTATTTTTAACTAAAATTAATTAAAATTTCTAACTTATTCTGAATAAACATTTAAATTATTATCCATTATCACCCGTATTTTAACGAAAACGCGTAAAGCTGCAATTCCTGTACGTTAAGGATACTAGTAGTTGGATTCGACGTGCAGATGCACATGGCCTACACTTCTCTTGCAAGCCGGTGTTTGATCTACTGTAATTTATAAACGTCTTTCCTCTTATTAATGGAATGCTTAACCACAGTCACTAAAACGGAAATGCCTACATGTCGAAACGATATGAATATGATGTACTCCAAATCCCAAAACATCTAATCCTAAATCTTGTTTTTGCAAAAAGAAAAATGTATCCAATAGCTCCCTACTCTCGCAGGCGTAAAAGGTTGTCCTCAACGTGAATATCTCCGTCGCGCCCTTGTGCTCCCAATCTTCCCACTTTTCTCGTTCTCACGCTAGAAATCGTTCTGTGCCACCGTTGTTCAGCGATGAATAGAGGTGTAATTAGATTGGTTATGGACGGATATCAACGAAATCATATTTGCTATCATATTTTTATTCGGATTCGAATTGGAATACAAATAGCTTCCAATATGAATACAAATACGATTGTTCTCGGATGCAAATACGGATAGCCATATGTCGAATATGGAACTAGTCGATCATGGATATTATTAGTAATGAATGTTTTTTTTTGGATAATGTGTAAGACACTATTTCATATTTTTTATATACAAAGCCGGACGACACACAATTGAAATGGGGAAAAAGAAAGTCACCACGCTCTTCGTCGTTGGCGACGCTGTTGGTGGTCACCGCATCGTGCACCCTGCTCCTCGACGCGTTTGACAGCCCGAACTTCGTTTGCTCTCTCATCGTCTCACTCTCACCCATTGCCGCACCTGCTCCTCAAGCACGGCAGTGTCAGATGCCTAGGTATGTGAAGTTGCATTGTCGCCTAGTAGTAGCCTTGGTATTCATAGATTTGCGAGATGGGCCTGTGTGCTGCCTGTTAATCTGCTTAATGGCCTATTAATCGGCTTGTAATAGGAAGATAGACTTCTATAAATACTGGATCCGGTGGTTGAGAAGGGATATACGATTGAATAACAGAAATCCAGTGATTTGAATCATACCTGAGTCTTGCATACCTAGAGGATTCTTCCTCGGTTGTTCACCGTGGTGGCCTCGTCCGTAGCAAGGAGAGCTCACGTCGGAGTAGATCTGCTACTCTCGACCACGGGTCATCACAACTGGTATCAAAGCCTTCAGAGTCGGCGTTGAGGAAGAGGAGGCGCGACGGAGCCACCATCAAAACCTTCAGTACAAACTCGTTTCTTGCTCGAGGCGATGGATGAGAGAGATCGGTTGGTGCAGGGAAATTGGGACCGCATGTTCGAGTCCATGGAGGCGATGACTGGAAGACTGAAGGAGGTTGAGCGGGTGCAACAACAATTGTTGATGCAGTCTGAGTTGGTGGTGAAAGCATCTAGGCCCCTGGTTGGTTTTAGTGATTAATGACAACGTAATATTACATGTGACTAACGTGTGTTTTGCAGAGACAATTGGTAAGTTAGGTCGCATGACAGGTAGAAGTACTACAACGGTGAAAACAATCCCGGACATAAGAACTCGAAGCGACGGCTAAAACGACGAAACAAAAGGTGAAGGTCTACGGAGTCCGAGTGTCAAGGAGATGTGGACACTCGCATTTTAGTTAGGTCTTTTATTCTCTTTTAGCCGTACTATAAAGAGGGGTTGTCTATGAGTAGTTTGACCAAGAGAGTTCTAGTGTAGTGTTGGTGCACAATCACACTCATACACAGTGCTAGGTGTCACTCTAGAACTCACACTCAAGTTAGAACGAAAACCGATTTAAAAATCAGCTGAAAAACAAAAGTTAGTGTTTCTGGCGTTGGGGCACCGGACTGTCCGGTGTGCACCAGACTGTCCGGTGCACCCTCTGCCAGGTGGGGCCAGGCTGGTCCGCAGCAGAAGCTTTGCCTCCGCAGAAACCCGAGAGCGCAGCTTTTAGAATTGAATTTTAGTGGCACACCGGACACCGCATCGGACTGTCCGGTGTGCACCGGACAGTGGACTGTTCACTGTCCGGTGCGCCATGAGTCCAACGGCTACCTGTCAGAACTAGCCGTTGGAAACGACCGTTGGCACACCGGTGGCGCACCGTTGGCGCACCGGTGGCGCACCGGACTGTCCGGTGCGCCATCGCGCAGTAAAATGCCTGTAACGGCTAGTTGGTGGGTGAGGGCTATTTATACCCCCTCCACCCACCATATTCAATGTCTTGCACTCCACATTTATTCCAGCACATTGCTAGAGCTTTGCAAGCACCAAAAGCCTAGTGAGGAGATTAGAGAATCTTAATCCGCGTTTGTTCCTCATTAGCGCTAGTGAGAGCCACCTAGAGCACACACCACTTGCATTAGGCTTCTCTTGGTCAAGCGAAAGTCTACGGCTTGTTACTCTTGGTGATCGGCATCACCTAGACGGCTTGGTGGTGTTGGGAGCTCGGTGATCACCGTGAAGATCTTGTTGGTGACCCGACTCAAGTTTGTAAGCGGTCTCGAGGGATCCACCGCGCCGGAGTGGCAAAGGATCATCTCGTAGTGAGCACTTGGTTCTTGCGAGGACCAAGGGGGAGCGATACCCTTGCGCGGGTGCTCCAACGAGGACTAGTGGAGAGTGCCGACTCTTCGATACCTCGGGAAAAAATTGGAGGAGTCTTCTAAACTTTGCTTTACATTCCGCACTTAATTCAAGCACTTTACATTGTGTATTTGTTTAGCAAGTATTTGAAGTATTATCTTAGCTTTGTTGCATTTCTAGTATTATATTCTTAGTGCTAGTTGTTGGGGTGAAGTTGGGCTCTTGCTTATCTCTTGCTTAGGTTTTAATTAGTGTTGATTTTTAGAAAAGCCCAATTCACCCCCCCTCTTGGGCATCGTGATCCTTTGAATTGGTATCAGAGCCTTGTTGCTCATAGATTAGCTTAACCGCTAGAGTTATGATGTCCGGCGGGGATGGACCTCCTCCCGTTTTTGATGGTGACGATTTTCCTTATTGAAAAATTCGTATGGAAGCATACTTAGAGGCTATAGACATTGGTGTCTATAAAGCCGCCACACAAGGGTTCCCCGAACCTAGAGATCCCACAAATCTTGTAGGTGATGAGTTCAATTATGAGAAATGGAATGCTAAGGCCAAAAACACCCTTTTTAGAGGCCTTTGCAAAGATGTGTTCAATAGAGTAAGAAATCATAAAAATGCTCATGATTTGTGGATGGACATTTGTGCTCTACACGAAGGAACTAGAAGTGAACGTGAGGAAAGATATCACATAGCCATGCGAAAGTTAAATTCTTTTGAAATGCTTACTAATGAAAATGCAAATGCTATGTACTCACGACTTAATATTCTTGTAGAGGAAGTTAATGGATTGGGGCTTACTCAAATCTCACAACCGGATGTTGTGAGGAAGATTCTCAGTGTCCTCCCAATAGACAAATATGGACACATTGTCACTGTGCTACATCAAATGGATCTTTCAGTTACCACACCTACACAAATTTTGGGAAAGATCAATGCCCATGAAATGTACATGCACATCAACGACAAAGAAGAATCATCTTCCAAAAAGAAGGATTTGGCTCTCAAAGCAAATCATGAAAGAAAAGGAAAAGCAAAAATACAAGTTGAGGAAGAATCCTCAAGTGATGATGACCTTGATGCAAACATTGCCTTGATGGTAAGGAAGACCACCAAGATGTTGAAAAAGTTGAATAGAGAAGGCATCAAATTTGATTCAAGGAAGAAGAAGTTCTTTTCCAACAAAAGAAAGCCCATTTCTGAGATGGACTGCTACAACTGTGGTGAGCTTGGTCATCTTGCTCATCAATGCAACAAGCCCAAGAAGAACAAGTTCAAGGGCAAGAAAGAAGATGACAGCGATGATGAAAAGAAGGAAAAGAAATTCTTCAAGAGAAAGGATGGGAAGCAAAAAAGGTTCCACAAGAAGAAGAATGGAAAGGCATATATTGTTGGCAACTGGCTCACCGACATCGAATCATCAAGTGGGTCTTCTTCAAGTGAAGAAGAGAATGATGAAAAAATTGCCGCCATCGCCGGGGACTTCTCTTCACCACCACCATCGCCATCATCCACTTCTCACCTATGTCTCATGGCTAGGGGTGAACGGAAGGTACAAAATGATATTGTTGATGATAGTGATAGTGATAGTGATGAGGAATTTGCTTCACCTTCATATGATGAGTTAGCTGACTTACTTAAAGAATATACTCAAATCATTAGAAAGTCAAAAGCTAAATGTGATAGGCTGAAAAATGAAAATGAATCTTTAAATGCCAAGTATGACATAGTTATAAAGGCTAGTGATGAAATAAAGGAAGAAAATAAAACTATGTCATCAACTGTAAATGAGCTCACAAACTCCCTAAAAGATGCTAAGGAAAAATATGACAAATTAAATAAAGCTAATAGGGAGTTGCAAAATAGACTAGTAAAGATCGAGGAAGACTATACTCAAATTAAATTTGATCATGACAACCTTCTTGTTGAAAATGAACTTTTATCTTGCAAAACACATGAGGCTATTAACCCTGTTGTTAAGCTTGATGTAGCAACCTCATGTGATGATTTGATTCAAGAAGAGCAAACTAGTCTACATGCTGAATTGACTGAAAAAGTTGAAGTCCTGACTTTAGACAACCAAAAATTGAAGAATTACTTGACTGATGCAACTACTAGAGGAAAAGTTGCTATTGAGAACAATGATTTCAACAAAGAGTTGGTAGTGGATAATCAAAGGCTTAAGAATGAGGTGAAGAAACTAAAAAGTGAAAATGAACATCTTGCAACAAGTGTGCAAAAGTTCAACAAGGGTCAATACCTCCAAAATGAGCTGCTTATGAACACTGTTATGAAAAGTAACAAGAGTGGTATTGGATACAATGCTTTTGTGCAAAAGAAAGCTACCACTCAATACAAGCCAAAGCAGACTCACAAGCCTATCAAATGCTTTGAGTGTGGAAATGAAGGTCACTTTGCCCACAACTGCAAAGCCAAACCACCAACTCCCTTGCCTAAGCACTCAAGACCATTTGCCTTCAATGCTCACTATGTTCTAAGAAAGGTTGCAAATGGAAAGGTTAAGGTTACATTCCTAGGTCCACCAAACAAGAATAGACCTAGACAAATCTGGGTGGCAAAGTCTTTAATTGAGAGAGTCACTGGTCCTATGCAATATAGGGCCCTCAAAACTCAAGCTTGAATTGTCTGTGAATGTAGGTGAACTACAAGACCGGTGGGAGCCATTGGGTTATTGACAGTGGATGCACACAACATATGACAGGCAACCCACGGATGTTCACCTCACTAGATGAAAATGTTGATGGACAAGATAAAATCACATTTGGAGACAATTCAAAAGGAAAAGTGCAAGGACTTGGCAAGGTGGCAATCTCAAATGAATTATCAATATCAAATGTTCTCTTAGTTGCACCTTTGAGCTTCAATTTATTATCAGTGGGTCAACTCTGTGATCTTGGACTTCAATGCTTATTCACTCCAACAGAGGTTATTGTAACAAAGATGGATGATGAATCAATGGTATTCAAGGGATTTAGATACAACAACCTCTACTTAGTGGATTTCACTTCAGAAGATGCAGACTTAAGAACTTGCCTCTTCACCAAAGCTTCTCTTGGATGGCTTTGGCATAGGAGGCTTGCACATGTTGGGATGAACACACTCAAGAAGGTATTAAAGAAAGATATGGTTAGAGGATTAAAGGATGTGGTATTTGAAAAAGACAAGCCATGCAGTGCATGTCAAGCTGGAAAGCAAGTTGCTAATACACATCCCACTAAAGCTTTCATGTCAACATCAAGGCCACTGGAACTACTTCATATGGATTTGTTTGGACCTACAAATTATGTCAGTGCCGGTGGCAACCTCTACTGTCTAGTGATTGTTGATGACTTCTCAAGATACACTTGGGTGTTCTTTCTCCATGACAAATCTGAAGTTGCATCTATATTCAAGAAGTTTGCCAAGAAAGCACAAAATGAATTTGATTGCAAGATTAAGAAAATTAGAAGTGACAATGGCAAAGAATTTGACAACACCAACATTCATGAGTACTGTGATGAAATCGGGATCAAGCATGAAGTATCTGCCTCATACACACCTCAACAAAATGGAGTTGTTGAAAGGAAAAACAGGACCTTGATCACTCTTGCAAGAACAATGATTGATGAGTATAACACACCGGAGAGGTTTTGGGCCGAAGCTGTCAACACTGCTTGTTATGCATCAAACAGGCTATTTCCTCACCGGCTACTTGAGAAGACTCCTTATGAACTGCTAAATGGGAAAAAGCCAGACGTCTCCTTCTTCCGGGTGTTTGGGTGCAAATGCTACATCTACAAGAAACGCCATCACCTAGGGAAGTTTCAAAGACGTTGTGATATTGGTTTTCTTTTGGGTTATTCATTAAAGTCCAAAGCATATCGAGTATTCAACCATGCCACTGGTATGGTAGAAGAAACATATGATGTGGAATTTGATGAGACTAATGGCTCCCAAGGAGCACTTGAAAATCTTGATGATGTAGGTGATGAGCCACTAAGGGAAGCAATGAAGAACATGCCTATTGGAGCTATCAAACCAAAAGAAGATGAAGAAGAAGTGCAAATCATTGACAGGCCTTCTTCATCAAATGTACCACAAGATGATGAAAAAGATGAGAGGCATGCAAATGAAGATACATTTGTCTCTCATGAACAAGCAAGGGTACAAGCCGAAGATGTTGATGCTCCAGGATCTTCTTCCCAAGTGGTTAACAGGAGAAACTCATCACTACTTCAAGCTGATCCTCAAAACCAAATCATCGGGAGTCCTTCACAAGGAGTTATTACTCGATCACATAGACATGCTTCTTTTATTGAACATCACTCTTTTGTTTCTTGTGTTGAGCCTACTTGTATAGATGAGGCGCTACAGGATCCGGACTGGGTGAATGCCATGCATGAAGAACTTAACAACTTCACCCGTAACGAAGTTTGGACCCTGGAGAAGCCTCCACAAGATGCAAGAATCATTGGAACAAAGTGGGTGTTCAGAAACAAACAAGATGATCAAGGTGTAATTGTAAGAAACAAGGCAAGACTTGTCGCGAAGGGATTCTCTCAAGTTGAAGGCTTGGATTTTGGAGAGACCTTTGCACCGGTTGCTCGACTGGAAGCCATCCGTATCCTACTTGCATATGCATCATGCTATGATATAAAACTTTATCAAATGGATGTAAAAAGTGCATTTTTAAATGGCTTCATAAATGAACTTGTATATGTTGAGCAACCGCCTGGATTTGAAGACCCTAGATATCCTAACCATGCCTATAGGTTGTCCAAGGCGCTATATGGGCTAAAGCAGGCTCCAAGGGCTTGGTATGAGCGCCTTCGCGACTTCCTCATCGAAAAGGGCTTCAAGATCGGGACCGTCGACACAACTCTCTTCACAAAGAAACATAACGGTGATATTTTCATTTGTCAAGTATATGTTGATGATATAATCTTTGGCTCGACAAATGACTATCATTGCAAGGAATTTGGTGAGTTGATGTCGAAGGAGTTTGAGATGTCAATGATTGGTGAGCTAACGTACTTCCTCGGCTTTCAAGTCAAGCAAATGAAAGATGGTAACTTTCTCTCACAAGAGAAGTATACCAAAGACTTGTTGAAAAGGTTCAACATGGAGAAGTGCAAAACAATCAAGACCCCCATGCCTACAAATGGACATCTCGACTTAGATGAGGGAGGTAACCCGGTTAATCAAACTCTCTACCGTTCTATGATTGGTAGTTTATTATACCTTACCGCATCTAGGCCCGATATTATGTTTAGTGTCTGCATGTGTGCTAGATTTCAATCTAATCCTAAGAAAGCTCATCTTCGCGCTGTTAAGAGAATTCTTAGGTATCTCAGGCACACCACAAGCGTTGGTCTGTGGTATCCCAAAGGAGCTACTTTTGATTTAATTGGCTATTCTGATTCGGATTATGCCGGGTGCAAAATTGATAGGAAAAGTACTTCTGGGGGATGCCATCTGCTTGGTAGATCACTAGTTTCATGGACTTCCAAAAAGCAAAACAGTGTTGCCTTGTCAACTGCCGAAGCGGAATACATTGCCGCGGGTGCTTGTTGCACACAGATTTTATATATGAAACAAACCCTTCTAGACTATGGCGTAGTTCTAGAAAAGGTACCTTTGTTGTGTGACAATGAGAGTGCTGTTAAAATTGCTAATAATCCTATTCAACACTCTCGCACCAAGCATATTGATATCCGTCATCACTTCCTTAGAGATCATGTTGCTAAAGGAGATATCATTTTAGAAGGAGTGAGGTCGGAAGATCAATTAGCGGATATTTTCACTAAGCCACTTGATAAGACCCGCTTTTGCATGTTGAGGAATGAACTAAATATTCTTGATCTCAGAAATTTTATGTAAGATGTCAAATGGTGTTGTCAAGCCTGCATTGCATGTTTAAATTCCTTGTATTGCATCTAGGGCTTGTCTAACCTAGTTAAGATAACCGCCAACAAAGCGAGTGAAAAAGCTTAACTCGGGTCAAACTTGACAAGTCTTAGACTTTAAGCTTTTAGCACTTAAATTCTTACTTTTTATGCAATTATTGGTTCTTGAAATATGCATGAGGTACTGCACTTAGGGGGAGTATTCAAAACTCAAATCACTCATGAAAAACCCCTAGTGCAAGCCAAAATGCAAATTTCACCATTTGCCTATTTTCTCTAAAAATTATCTAGCCTATGGCAAAATATTTTGAAAAGTATATGAGGGTGCCAATACCTGTCCCAACAAGTGTTATTTTGTGTGATTATAAGTTGGGATTTGGTTTGGTTGGGAGTTAGATAGAAATTCAAAATTTTCCAAACTCTCCTCTGTCTGGGCTCACCGGACAGTCCGGTGTGCACCGGACACTGCACTGTGCAATGTCCGGTGCACCGGCAGCCGCGCGCTATAAATCAGATTTCCTGTGCGCTGTCCGGTGGTTCACTGGACAGTTACTGTGCGCTGTCCGGTGTGCACCGGACAGGCGCTGTAGACTGTCCGGTGCGCCCATCTCGCGTTTTAAAAAAAAGGCCTCCAGCCCGAGACCGAGCCAGAGGCTCATTTCACCAGCGCCGTCTCTCTGTTGGTTCTGTCTCTCTGGCATCTCCCTCTCCGCCGGCGACCTTCCCACCGGCGGCCTCCATCCCGACCGTGCTCCGGCGACCGTGAAGACCTTGGGCTCGTTCTCTCCATCTCGGTGAGCAGGCTTCCCTCTTCCTCCCATGTCTCCACTCCCTCTCAGTCCGAGGCTGTTAACCTTCTCCATTCCACCCCTTTTTGCCCTATTCCAAATTCTTGTGAAATCTTGTGAATCCAGTCGGTGGAATGTGTTCTTTTGTGTGCCTTGAACACTCCTGCAGGTTATTAGCTCCTTCGGGGGGGTATTCCCACCTCAAATGGCCGTTTCACCAAAACCCTAGCTCCCCGCACGCCACATGCTCGGTGAAATGTCCAAACCAGCCAAAAATGCTCCAATTGAACCCAAATTTTTCAGGCACCTTCACAACACTTCCAGTAACCTACTTGCCAAATTTCACGCCAATCCGAGATTCCAGGCTTAAATTTCACTCAATTCCCCATTTCGAGCGATCGTTTCCGAGCCGAGTGCCCTAATCCCTTTTTCTTCGCCTAAATTCAAACCAAGCACACACTTCACTCATATACACCTATATAAACCTATTCGTGAAGTATCGGCTCAATTCCATATCGTTTTGTGCCTCAATTCGAATTCCAAACATCCTATGACTCTATTTATCCTTCGAACGTCGTTTTCACGTCGTTTGACTTCTCGATCGTCTCGTCTCGTGTTTTCTGTGCCATATCTCTCTGTGTATGTATTTATTCACATTTCATATGCTTATGACTATGTGACTAATACATGCTCACCTCTTCTGTCATTTCAGTGACCTTGTTTGACCGTGTGCCGTCTCCCGTCCTGCCTGGATCGTCACCTCTCGTGTGAGCTTTCCAGGTAGTCATCTCATTCTTTGCTCAATCTATCGGTGATTTTTGCTCTGTGCTTAGTCTCTCTATCTCATTTGCAGACATTAGTTCAGGATGCCGCGCACGAAGAATGTGTCGGCGCCAGGGGGAGGCGATGATGAGGATCCTCGTCGCCCCTTCAGGCAGGTCAAGGGCAAGACTATTTATTTGGAGCAGCAGGAAGGCCGCAAGAAGCGGCGTACGGACAGAGCAGCCCGTGCAGCGGCAGCAGCTGCAGCAGCCGCTGCGCAGGCCGAGCTTGGAGATCAGCCGCAGACTCCGTCAGATCAGATCGCATATCGTGTTCGTCGTCTCGCCTCCCGGCGCTCCTCCACTCACACCACCTCTGCTTCCACTCCGCCACCCACTCTGCCTGCTCCCGTCACTCCTGTTGCGCCATCCACCACCACAGCCATACCCACTACCTCCACCACGCCAGCTTCCACTGCTCCTCCTCCTCCCGCTCCCGCTTCAGCTCCTCCTGTCCCTCCACCTCGATTCCGGGAGCGCGATGAGACTGAGGTTCAACCACTTGCTGCGGATCCTCGTCTGTTTGACCTTCAGCGTGCTACAGCAGCACGGGTACGTAGGTTCAGATACGTACCCGTGGAGTCTTGGCTACCATCTCAGAGGGACCCTGCAGCAGGTGACCTTTTCAGCACACGTACTCAGGAGTCGTTTTTCAGAGCTCAGATGTCTGCTCAGATTGCTCTGCGAGTGCACCGGCTTTTGGATCTTCCAGCCTTTCTGCTTGCAGCCGGTGCTGACTCTGAGGCGCACCTCACCTATCTGCCTGGCCTTCAGACCCTTTTGACTACCAGCGGCAGGTATGTTGAGGAGTGGGTACGAGTCTTCTACGCCTCTGTTTGGATTGACCCGGATCATCACTGGATGAGGTTTCGTTTTGAGCGCGAGGATGTCACTATTACTGCCAGTCAGATCCGCCAGCTTTTTGGATTTCCCGAGTCGACGACTCGTCTTCACAGCCTTTGCTACGGCACTTCTGACCCTCCTCGTCGCCCTCACGGCGGTGTGGCTCCGGGTACAGCTCACATCGCGGCTCTGTTCCGCCCGCCCTTCTCTGATGGGTCGCGATGTTCACCGGCAGACTTTACCACCGCAGCAAAGTACTTATATGAGCTTATCAGATGGACTCTTCTGCCGAGGATGGGATACAGGGAGGCTACCACTCATATTCAGCTTTGGCTCCTTGGTGCCCTGGTCTCCCACTCTGAGTTTGATGTTGTGGACTTCCTGATTTGTGAGATCGAGGACACCGTTTTGGATGGGATTCGTGCTCGTCGGCAGTTGCCCTATGCTCACTACTTATGCCACATCTTTGCGCAGCTGATTCAGCCCCCTCGATTTTAGAGCACCCTTGAGGCCTCTCGCCTCGTTTTTGGATCCTACCGTCCTGCGCCTGAGATTCCTGTGCCAGCTTCTGCTACTGTTTTTGACTCTCAGGACGAGGATGCAGTTCTTCGACAGTTTGACACTCAGGGTACAGCTGATGATGATGATGATGATGATTTTGGGGTTCCTCCTCCGCCTCCTATGCCTCCACGCTCACATGATCATGAGGCTGGGAGTTCTAGTGCTGCCCCTGCTCCTCCTCAGGCTATGGACCCTGCTCTTGCTTCGATTCTCCAGACTCTCACTCAGCAGCAGGCTCACATGGCAGCCCAGCAGGCTCACATGGCAGCCGAGCAGGCTCACCTGGCAGCCGAGCAGGCCCGGTTATCCGAGAGGATGCTCTCGATGTTTCAGACCATGCAGGACAGGCAGGATTCGTTTCAGCAGCAGCTTCTTCTGGATCGGGCTGAGAGTAGGGCATTCATGGCTCTCATGCTCCAGCAGTCTGGTGTCTCAGTTCCTCCGGTTCTGTCTGCTCCACCTCCTCCGCTTCACGCTCCTGTGGTGCCATCGATTTTGTCAGGACCCCCTGTTAGTACCTCTCCGCTCCGGCCGGTCACTTTGGCGTTCACCTCTCCGGCTCTCAGCTCTGTCTGTCCACAGCCGCCAGTGCCACCAGCATCTGCTGTTATCACTACCGCTGTGGCAGTATCTGTCTCCGCTTCTGTTCCGGTAGCTCCTGCAGCGTGGCCTCCGTCCGAGTCAGTACCAGCTCCAGCTTCTACCGCAGATCCTGGATCCGAGACTGACTCTGACCCTCCGCCAGCGTTCGCTCTGCTGCCTCGACCACGATCGGATGCGTCCCTGCCGCCTCCTCCTGCTTCAGATGTTTAGGTTCAGGACCCTTTTGGTGTTTGACGCCAAAGGGGGAGAGATATGAGTTGTGAGAGTTAGGGGGAGTTAGAGAGTTAGTAGAGAGTCATGTTGATGTAATATATGTGCTTGCTACTCTCTGTACTAGCTTGATGTTTTTGGCTCACAAACTCGTCATATACTCTCGTTGCTTGATTGACTGTGTGTATTATGTTTTCACCCTATATTTTATCACCAGTCTTCTAGTTCTTGTTTCATTGTTTTAACTTCACTTTTATATGAACAAGAATCTTATGATGTGTATGCGCTTTCTCTTATTATTATGGTACACGTTTTTTCTGTCAAAGATTACTGAGTATAACTAACCATTCTTTCTATTGACAGAAACTTCAAAACAAACTACTCTCACAAAACTTGTAGGGTTGTCATCAATCACCAAAAAGGGGGAGATTGAAAGCATCTAGGCCCCTGGTTGGTTTTAGTGATTAATGACAACGTAATATTACATGTGACTAACGTGTGTTTTGCAGAGACAATTGGTAAGTTAGGTCGCATGACAGGTAGAAGTACTACAACGGTGAAAACAATCCCGGACATAAGAACTCGAAGCAACGGCTAAAACGACGAAACAAAAGGTGAAGGTCTACGGAGTCCGAGTGTCAAGGAGATGTGGACACTCGCATTTTAGTTAGGTCTTTTATTCTCTTTTAGCCGTACTATAAAGAGGGGTTGTCTATGAGTAGTTTGACCAAGAGAGTTCTAGTGTAGTGTTGGTGCACAATCACACTCATACACAGTGCTAGGTGTCACTCTAGAACTCACACTCAAGTTAGAACGAAAACCGATTTAAAAATCAGCTGAAAAACAAAAGTTAGTGTTTCTGGCGTTGGGGCACCGGACTGTCCGATGTGCACCGGACTGTCCGGTGCACCCTCTGCCAGGTGGGGCCAGGCTGGTCCGCAGCAGAAGCTTTGCCTCCGCAGAAACCCGAGAGCGCAGCTTTCAGAATTGAATTTTAGTGGCACACCGGACACCGCACCGGACTGTCCGGTGTGCACCGGACAGTGGACTGTTCACTGTCCGGTGCGCCATGAGTCCAACGGCTACCTGTCAGAACTAGCCGTTGGAAACGACCGTTGGCGCACCGGTGGCGCACCGGACTGTCCGGTGCGCCATCGCGCAGTAAAATGCCTGTAACGGCTAGTTGGTGGGTGAGGGCTATTTATACCCCCTCCACCCACCATATTCAATGTCTTGCACTCCACATTTATTCCAGCACATTGCTAGAGCTTTGCAAGCACCAAAAGCCTAGTGAGGAGATTAGAGAATCTTAATCCGCGTTTGTTCCTCATTAGCGCTAGTGAGAGCCACCTAGAGCACACACCACTTGCATTAGGCTTCTCTTGGTCAAGCGAAAGTCTACGGCTTGTTACTCTTGGTGATCGGCATCACCTAGACGGCTTGGTGGTGTTGGGAGCTCGGTGATCACCGTGAAGATCTTGTTGGTGACCCGACTCAAGTTTGTAAGCGGTCTCGAGGGATCCACCGCGCCGGAGTGGCAAAGGATCATCTCGTAGTGAGCACTTGGTTCTTGCGAGGACCAAGGGGGAGCGATACCCTTGCGCGGGTGCTCCAACGAGGACTAGTGGAGAGTGCCGACTCTTCGATACCTCGGGAAAAAATTGGAGGAGTCTTCTAAACTTTGCTTTACATTCCGCACTTAATTCAAGCACTTTACATTGTGTATTTGTTTAGCAAGTATTTGAAGTATTATCTTAGCTTTGTTGCATTTCTAGTATTATATTCTTAGTGCTAGTTGTTGGGGTGAAGTTGGGCTCTTGCTTATCTCTTGCTTAGGTTTTAATTAGTGTTGATTTTTAGAAAAGCCCAATTCACCCCCCCCTCTTGGGCATCGTGATCCTTTCAGGTGGCTGTGGTTGCTGAACAAGATGCAACAGAGAGGAACGATTTGTACCGCAAATTGGAAGAGACTAGTCGAGAGGTGTCCCAATTAAGGCTGGAACAGATGGGAAGATAATTGGGAGAATCTTCGACCTCTCATCAGGATCATGTTGCTGATGATCATGGTCCACGACATGATCAGCTGTTGCATCAGGGTGGCCATCAACGGGGATTGAGAAATGATTTTCGTCAACCTGTGGATTCATGTAATCAAGCTATTCCTAAACTGCCATTTCCAAAATTCTCAGAGAGAGATCTTGTTGTTTGGTTAGATCAGTGCAAGGAATACTTCACTGTGTACCGGGTACCTAAATCTATTTGGGTTTCTGTGGCCTCGTTGAACTTGGACAATATTGCATCACAGTGGAGGAAGACTCATAAGCTGAGACATGGAATTGGTGGATGGCAAGAGTTTGTGGTTGCGGTAATATCTAACTTTGGTGTTGCTGCTTACCCAAAGGCTTTGAGGAGATTAATGGCGCTCAAACAAACAAATACTCTTGAAGCATATATCTCAAAATTTGAGCAGGCTAGATATGGTGTTACAGTGCATAATCCATTGTTTGATGAAACCTATTTTGTGACTCAGTTTGTGAGAGGTCTCAAATTTGAAATCTAGGGGTGGTTGAGGTGCAATTGCCCACCACTGTGGATCGAGCTATTCTTCTAGCCCAAACCCAGAAAGAAGTTTTAGAGAGGGAAGTTGAAAGTAACAAGACCCTATGGGGTTGGCAAGCAGTTGAATGCAGGGGTTAGAGGAGAAGGCAAACCTCAAATTGTAGGGATTGATTTGTCTAAGGAGAGGCAAGTAAGGGAGTTTAGGAAGTTGAATGGTTTGTGCTATGCGTGTGGGGAGAAGTTTGAGCCGGGTCACCTTGCTAAGTGCACCAAAAGGGTTCAAGCACATCTAAATGTTGTTATTACTAAAGAGGAACCCATTGTGCTCACTGATGATATGTTGAAACAACTGGAACAGGAGGATGATAAGGAGGAAGTGTGTTGTAAAGTGTCTCTGCAAGCTATGGCTGGTAGAGATGATGAGAACAGTATGGTGGGGAGTGCAATGGTGAATAAATAGACTCTGGTGATGCTGATTGATTCAGGAAGTTCACCGAATTTTATCAGTTCTCATATGGTGCAATTACTGGGGTTAGCAGAGGTGGACTGTTCTCTAGTCAAGGTGAAGGTGGCTAATGGGGAAATCATGGTGTGTGATAAAATGGTAAAGGAATTGGAATGGTGGTCTCATGGAGTTTCTTTTTGTACTGATATGAGAGTTTTAACTCATAGTGCTTTTGATGTGATTTTGGGGTATGAATGGCTGAGACAGTTCAGTCCTATGCACTTTGGGACCAAAAGGTGCTGAAATTCAGACATAAGGGGGTGTGGCTGACACTAGGTGATGCCTCACAATGGAAATGAGGTTTGGGCCTTTGTTTTGCTGGAAACTGTGGAAGACACAAATAATTGTGAACTGAAGGAAGAAATTTAGAATTTATTGGTAGAGTTTGATGAATTATTTGTAGTACCACATCAGTTACCACCTTCCAGGTAGTATGATCACTACATTCCTTTGATACCTGGTGCAGTACCAGTGAATTTTAGACCATACAGATATTCACCTTTTCACAAAAATGAGATAGAAAAGAAGATGAAGGCACTGCTGGAATCAAGTCTTATTATTCCCAGTGTCAGCCCTTTTGCTTCTCATGTATTGTTGGTCAAGAAGAAAGATGGGTCATGGAGATTCTATATGGACTACAGGAAGTTAAATGACTTGACTATCAAGAATAGGTTTCCCATGCCTTTAGTGGAAGAAATTCTGGAGGAATTAGCTAGTACTCAATATTTTTCTAGCTCGGATCTTACTGCTGGTTATCATCAAATTAGAATGAATGAGGCATATGAGTATAAGACTGCCTTTAAAACACATCATGGGCTGTATTAGTTTCGAGTTATGCCTTTTGGTTTGACCAATGCTCCAGCCACCTTCCAATGTGCCATGAATTCTGTTTTAGATCCTTTCTTGAGGAAATTTGTGATGGTTTTCATCCATGACATTTTGATCTATAGTGCTTCATGGGAAGAGCATATGAAACATGTAAGGATGGTGTTTGAGAAGTTGAAGGAGCATCAATTCTATTTCAAGAAATCTAAGTGTGTTTTTGGTAGAACCCAATTGACTTACTTGGGACATGTAATCTCTCAAAGAGGAGTCTCTACTGATCCAGCTAAAACTCTTGCTATGGAGAGATGGCCATTCCTACATCAATTTCTGAGTTAAGAGGGTTCCTTGGCTTGACTGGTTACTATAGAAGATTTGTGAAAGGTTATGGTGTGATTGCAAAACCTCTCACCAATTTATTGCAACACAAAGGATTTCAGTGGACAGATCAAGCTGAGATGGCTTTTCAGGAGTTAAAAAGAGCTATGATGTCCACTCCAGTGCTGGCTTTGCCTAATTTTGAAGAGAGTTTTGTGGTTGAAACAGATGCTTGTGATGATGGCATAGGTGCAGTGTTGATGCAAAAGCAGAGGCCTATTGCTTATTTGAGCAAGGCATTGAGTATGTAGAACAGAGGGTTATCCATTTATGATAAGGAGTTTTTGGCATTGCTGATGGTAGTTGAGAAATGGAGAACCTATCTTCAGTGGGCTGAGTTCATTATTAGAACTGACCACAAAGCTCTGAGTTTTCTAGAGCGCCAAGTATTACATTCTAAACTGCAGAGGAAGGCTATGGCAAAGATGATGGGTCTGCAGTTCAAAATTGAGTACAAGAAGGGTAGAGAGGATCAGGCTGCTGATGCCTTGTCTAGGGTGGGACATTTCATGGTTTTACAATCTGTGGTGGAAGTAAAACTTGTGTGGATTCAGGAGGTGATGAATTCTTATACCACATATGTTGAGGCTCAAACATTATTGGCTCAGTTGGCAGTACATTGTCCTAATGAAGAGGGGTTTTCATTGCAACAAGGAATTATCAGGAAGGGAGAGCAGTTTGGGTGGCTAACAATTCTACCCTAAGGACAAAAATTATTGATGCCCTGCACAATAGTATTGTGGGAGGTCACTTAGGTGGTCAGGCTAGTTATCATAGAGTAAAAAGGTTGTTTTGGTGGAAGGGTTTGAAGGCTGATGTGGAGTGTTTTATTAAGCAATGTTCAATATGTCAGCAGGCCAAGGCAGAGAGAATTCCTCCACCAGGTCTTCTTCAACCTTTGCCAATTCCTCAAGGTGTTTGGCAGGATCTCACTATGGATTTCATTGAAGGTTTGCCCAAATCAGAAGGGTATGATTCTATTATGGTTGTGGTGGATAGGTTTTCTAAATTTACACATTTCTTTCCCCTCAAACATCCTTTTACTATAGCCAAGGTGGCTCAAGTGTTTTTGGATAATGTGGTTAAATTGCACGGTACACCTAGATCTATTGTTTCTGACAGAGATAAGGTGTTTACTAGCAATTTTTGGAAGGCTCTCTTTTCTGCCCTCAATACTAAGTTGGCCCTTACTACAACTTATCAACCTCAGTCTGATGGTCAGAGTGAGAGAGTCAATCAATGTTTGGAAATGTATTTGAGGTATGCAATTTCTAATTCCCCAACTCAATGGAAAAAGTGGCTTCCTATTGGGGCGAAGGCGAAGACGCTACCCTTCGCTCAAGGACT
This sequence comes from Zea luxurians, assembly GCA_029449295.1. Lineage (NCBI taxonomy): Eukaryota > Viridiplantae > Streptophyta > Magnoliopsida > Poales > Poaceae > Zea > Zea luxurians. The sequence goes on along the minus strand of JAOPSE010000009.1, from coordinate 141,642,070 downwards.
TCGTCACCTCGCTACACCAACGGAGACAAGGTGACCGGCGCGGCCCACCCTTCGTCACCTTCATTGCAAGAAGAAGGCCAGACTACGACGAAGTCTGGCCGTCCCACGTCCTCATCTTGCCTAGAGGCCCACGTGGAATTCGGCCCACTGTAACGGGCCCCGCGTGGACAAGTGTGTTACGGGCCTAATCTGTAATAGCTTTTCTGTAATGATGGTTTGTAACCTCCCTTTATGGGAATATTCTGGGGATGACCCGGGTACCCGAGGGCATAAACGTCCTTGCCTTGGGACGTTGGCCACTCGAGTATCTATAAATACCCCCGTACAGTGCCCTTGAGAGGCCAGATTAACAGAGCTATTGCCTTTCATCACCGAACTTTGCACTCACTCTCTCCACCCACCCGTTGGATTAACTTGATCTCGAGAGCAAGTACCAACATTTGGCGCCCACCGTGAGTGCTACGAACAAACCACCCGCGATGGCACCCAAGAGAGCTAGTTCGAAGGCAGCCCCATCCGTCGACGAAGCAGCGAAGGCAGCGCTGCTAGCCGAGAAAAAGGGCAAGGCCCTCGCAGACAACACACCCCAAGAAGCCTACAACGACGAAGCCCTCAGCAAGAGATATGATGAGGACATCACTATTATTGATACAACCACACCAGTGACCCCTACACCATTCGTAGCTAATCAAGGACCAATGACACGAGCCCGTGCACGTAAAATTAATTATCAGATGAACTCGTTCCTTGCTGTTGAAGCTAATTCTGCTTTAAATGTGGTACTAACACTACAAGAAACTGGTTAAAGAACGTGGGTGACAAACCGTCGAACTTAATGTAATAAGCCGTCGAACTTACCGTAAGAACGTGGGTGTACCGACGAATATAGCCGACGGCGATTTTTGGACGAACTTAGAGAATTAAGTTCGACGGCCCCCACGTTCTTAACTTTAAGAACGTGGGCACCGTCGAACTTAAAATTAAAAACGTGGGTACCGTCGAACTTAACGTTAAGAACGTGCGTTTTTAAGTTCGACGGGAACCATCGAATTTAAAGAAGTAAGTTCGACGGTACCCACGTTCTTACTGTTAAGTTCGACGGGGACGCGTGGCCGTCGAACTTATGTGGCCTGTGTGGGTCTGCGTGGGCTGCACATTAAGTTCGACGGTACCCACGTTCTTAACTTTAAGAACGTGGGTACCCACGTTCTTATCCCTTTTTCAGAAAAAAAATAAAAATTACATAAATGAAAATTTAGACAAACATAAAATTACAGAAATGCATAATTTGGAGTCCACTTACTAACAATCTGTACTTGAAAATTAAACTACTCAGGTAACTGCACTTGAACGAATAACTATTACAGTTCTGAACTTCCAATCATGTTTCTAAACTAATATTATTAGAAAATAGAAACATAGAACTCTACCAGCTCAGCTTTGTCTTCTTCACGATCAATTGCATCTTCATCTTCGTTGCCATGCATTAGCTGTGGAGAAAAGGATCCATCTTCCTCTTCAAATTGGTTATCTGTCTGTTGAGGTATAGGCTCATGTGAATATCGTTTATCATCTACAAATAAAACATATTATCAGAAATCACTTCAGTAACTTGGAAACATAGTTGATTGAGTAATCAGAAAAGAAGGTAAACCTTCATCCTCGTGCATCTCATCCTCCAGTTTATTATCAACTTCTTTCTCAGATTCCACATCCGGTTCGACATCAAGTACAAGGCTACAAGCATGCTAAATACTCAAGAACGCGATGTAGTTCGGTGGTTCCTAACAGAAGCCATATTAGGAGAAACCACAAACAAAGAAAATAAAGCATACAAGAGACAAAGGCACGAGTATGCCCTTAGGCCTTAGGATGGAAAATGTCATAATCATTAAAAGGAAATAAACTCACAATCATTTAGTATAAAATTCTAATTCCATGTACATGTCCACATTGAAGCTCAGTCCACCACACAGATGACAGTCATACATGCAAGTGTGCCAAACTTATCAGTCAACTCATCTTTGGGCCATATTAGATGTCCATGCAGCACTAGTTTTAATATTATTTGTGTTTCTCTTAGCTTATCAATTTGGACACTCTAAATAATCAATCAGTGATGTTCTAATATAACTGGACTTCGGGGCTATGCTTCCATCTGCGAACTACACTAAAGCATTTCAAACCGAATGAGGCCTACTCCAAAATTTTCTATACCACTGCCACAAAATAATTATGCACTGAGTTTTGTAATACCACCTCACCCTACTTAGTTCTGAAATATGACAATACTTTCAGATTTTACAGGTTATGGTAGTAATATAATTATGAATTCTACACAAACCATAGTGTAAGCATAATATAAACAAAATTTGAACTGCATATACAAGAGACAACATGCATAAAAGAAAAAGAAAAATCTATCCTAGATGACGGAAGAAATATTCTACCACATATAGTCATTGTTACCTACCAAGAAACTGACAAAGTTGCTTACACTGTAACCAGTAGCTACAATTATCAACCATAGAATTATTCATTTTTTGAAAACAATGCCCAAGATAATGTGAATGATCCATAATTTGCTACCTAAACATCAAACTTCACATTAGCGTTTGACTACACTGGCAGCCAGTGTTTCTGAAGACAAGCACATTACAACTTTCCTAATGACGAGCTTTAGTTTCTGTATGCCAACGCAGTAACACTTTCCTACTTACCAGCTTAGGTTCATGTTATCATAACAAATAGATATGGTTATGTTGATTATAGAAAATACATTCCATTCGATCTATTCCTTGCTATTTAGTTTATTTACATTTATGTATTCACTTCCTTTATAAAACGTCGATACTTTGGTTATAACAGTTATAATTACTATATCATTTAATATTTTCACTCCTCAACTTGGATGCACTAAATCTAATTTTTGTTTCTTACTTTATACCAAATGGTCACCTAATTTTCAAGAACATCAATAGGTGGTTTGGAAACCTTGCAAGTTCTATCTACCACGTACATTTCAAGACCATTAACAACTGGTTTGGAAACCTTGCAAGTTCTATATACGACAGTATGCTTTCTCCAATAAACAAAAAATATGAAACTCCCTTTTTCATATCCCTTAGCAAACCACACCACCTTCAGTTTTTTTAACCAACCATTACTTGCTATCTTCCTCACTTCTCCCCCACCTACATACAATAAACCTAATTTTTTTGTTTCTTATTGTTTACCCACAACCAGTTACTATTTTCGAATACTCCTTCACCTGTACAGGTTCTCATACTAACACACTCAATTATCTTATTCTTTTTCCTAAGTATATAACACCTAACAACTACATTCTATTCTGCAATATTTGTTTTCAGGTTGCATGAAAGCTAGCATACCCAACACCCAGTGTCCCTCTCACATGGCAACAAACTACCAGATCTGATATTGAAGAATAAACTACAAAGGTACAACTCTTCCACCTTATTTCAAAATTAATAACCAAATATATTAGTAAATGTGGTACTTAACCTTTTAGCCTCATTAGTTGCCCATATACGCTTAGTTTCTTTTTTTGAAATTCACCTAGCACTTAAGCGATTACATTATAAGAATTATAGACACCATTTATCAGATAAAAATAACTATGTGTCTGCCTCCTGATAAATATATAGAGAGCTAATAACCAAATTGTGTTTGTTCAATGTCTAAAACAATATGCCCATAAGGTATCAAGGAACCTTTCAACATGCTCCACAACAGTTTGTCACAGTTACCTGCCATAACTTAAGCCCAACATCATCTGCTAATTATAGCTTTTCCTGCAAGTCGAAGCCTGCAACGCCTCCCCCTTCTCCAAAACCCAAACACAGTTCATTATCTACCTTGCACTTAATGATTTAATGCTTATGTTGATTGGCCTCACTATAAATTGCACAAGATCTTTAGCATGGCATAAATACATTAAAAACTAATCTATTTTTCCTTCTCTAGGACCAACCAATAAGTATCAGTTATATCAAAGGAAAAGGTAATATGACCTCATATACGAATCTCCTCCAAAAAAGGTAATATTGGTACTTCTCTCTACATTTAGCTTTACTGCTTCTCATTACATTGAGCCAAGTTACAGCATACTCAGCTTTACAAAGAAAGAAAATGTTGCTTTATAAACTCGCTGATCAAATTTTACCATTACTTACTGTTTTACATTACAAAACATACATGCAGTATCAAGAGAGGAAGTTTACATATCGACCATGGAGAGTAAACACGATTGTTCAAAATGAATACTTGCTGTACTTTTGGCCTACTATCTTTTGTGAAGTTCAGCTTAGTGCGCTGTGAAGTATGACTGCTTCACAATGTCACCCTAAACTTCGTTTTGGCACAAAAAGGATGTCTATGTGGATTAAATACAATTGTCAAGAAAACATATTTTTGTACTTTTGACATGCCATCTTTTGCAATCTTTAGGACCAATATTTTGATGCCTTAGTAACTTAGTATATATGATTACTCCACTATCAAGTGCGCTTGGTTCATTTTGTAATATTGTCGGCGTTCCGAGACCGGGGGGTCCCCGAGCCGACGAGTGAGTGTGCCGCGTGCCCCAGCCCAGATGGGTCGAGCGCGTGGGCGAGCGCGAAGGGGGGAGAGAGAGAGCGAGAGCGAGGTGGCCGGAGCCGGGTCGTGAGGGAGTCGGAGATTCCCGCGGCCTTCGTGTTCGTCCCGCGCCCAGGTCGGGTGCGCTTGCAGTAGGGGGTTACAAGCGTCCGCGCGGGTGAGGGGAGCGAGCGGCCCCGAGAGAGCGCCTGCCCCTGCCCTCGTTCCCGCGAGGCCAACCTTCTCTAAGAAGGCCCTGGTCCTTCCTTTTATAGGCGTAAGGAGGGGATCCAGGTGTACAAATGGGGGTGTAGCAAGGTGCTACGTGTCTAGCGGGGGAGAGCTAGTGCCCTAAGTACATGCCAAGGTGGCAGCCGGAGAGATCTTGGCACCCAGCTAGTGTGGCGTCGTGGTTGTTGGAGAAGCAATGGAGCCGGGCGGAGGGACAGCTGTCGGAGTGGTTGGGCCCTTGCTGACGCCCCCTGCTTTCGTAAGGGAGCTGGGAGCCGCCGTCGTCATGGTCCAGCGGGGCGCCATCATTGCCTATCTGGCGGAGCTAGCCAGATGGGACGTCGGTCCTGTTCTCTGCGGCCCGAGTCGCCTCAGGGTAGGGTGATGACGGCGCTTCCTGTCGACGTGGCGGACTCGTGCCCTAGGTCGGGCGACGTGGGGGCTCCTCCGAAGCCGAGGTCGAGTCTGTCCTGCATGGCCGAGGTCGAGGCCGAGGCCGAGCCCGAGCCCCTGGGTCGGGCGAGGCGGAGGTCGTTCAGCAGAGGTCGGGGTGGAGTCCGAGCCCTGGGTCGGGCGAAGCGGGGTTCATCGTCTTCCGGGGCCTTAGCCCGAATCCGAGCCCTGGGTCGGGCGGAGCGGAGTTCGCCGTCTTCCGGGGCCTTAGCCCGAGTCCGAGCCCTGGGTCGGGCGGAGCGGAGTTCGCCGTCTTCCGGGGCCTTAGCCCGAGTCCGAGCCCTGGTTCGGGCGGAGCGGAGTTCGCCGTCTTCCGGGGCCTTAGCCCGAGTCTGAGCCCTGGGTCGGGCGGAGCGGAGTTCGCCGTCTTCCGGGACCTTAGCCCGAGTCCGAGCCCTGGGTCGGGCGGAGTGGAGTTCGCCGTCTTCCGGGGCCTTAGCCCGAGTCCGAGCCCTGGGTCGGGCGGAGCGGAGTTCGTCGTCTTCCGGGGCCTTAGCCCGAGTCCGAGCCCTGGGTCGGGCGGAGCGGAGTTTCCTCTGGCGCTTTTGGCCAAGTCTGGCTGCCCGTCAGTCTTACTCTTTGCGTTAAAGGCCCCAGTGACTTGGTCGGTGGGCGCGGTGATTTAGTCAGGGTTACTTCTTATCGAAGGCAAGGCCTCGGGCGAGCCGGAGATGCGTCTGCCGTGAAAGAGGAGGCCTCGGGCGAGACGGAAACATCTCAGGGTCGGCTGCCCTTGCCCGAGGCTAGGCTCGGGCGTGGCGTGATCGAGTCGCTCGTATAGACTGATCCCTGACTTAATCAAACCCATCAGGCCTCTGCAGCTTTATGCTGATGGGGGTTACCAGCTGAGAATTAGGCGTCTTGAGGGTACCCCTAATTATGGTCCCCGACAGTAGCCCCCGAGCCTCGAAGGGAGTGTTAACACTCGCTTGGAGGCTTTCGTCGCACTTTTTTGCAAGGGGACCAGCCTTTCTCGGTTGCACTTTGTTCCGGTGGGTGCGCGCGAGCGCACCCGCCGGGTGTAGCCCCCGAGGCCTCGGAGGAGTGGTTTCACTCCTTCGAGGTCTTAATGCCTTGCGTAATGCTTCGGCTGGTCTGGCGGTTCCCTCATGCGAACAGGCCGTAGTCCAGGTGCACTGTCGGGGCCCAAGTTCTCGGGCTGGTATGTTGACGCTGTCAACGGTTCGGCCGGAGCCGGGTTTGCGAGAGCAGCCCCCGAGCCTCCGCACAGAGCGAGAGGACGATCAGGGACAGACTCGGCTTTTTTACATACGCCCCTACGTCGCCTTTCCGCAAGGAGGAGGGGGGGAGAGCGCCATGTTACCCTCGATGGGCACCGAACATGGTGTCTCCGGTGAGCTGCAATCGGGTAATCCGAGTGGACGTCCGTGCCCCGTTCGTTGGGGGTCGGCTAGGGGCCCGGAGGCACGCCCAAAAGTACCTGCGGGTGATCTGCCGGACCCGGTCCCCTGGCGACGGGGTCCGAGGGCTCGTTGCCTCCCTCCGATGGGATTCCGTTACAGAGTCGTTCCCGCTGGTCTCGGAAATGTCCTAGGGTACCTCGGGAGCGCAGCCCGAGCCTTGGTTATGTATCGAACGTACCTCTGGTCATCCCTCGCTCGGTGTCTGAGGCGACTGTGAACCCTTCGGGGGGCCAGCCTTCGAACCCCTGATCAGTAATGGGCGCGGAGCCCGAGTAGCCTGAGGCGGTCGTGGAACCTTTCGGGGGGCCGACCTTCGAACCTCTGACCAGTAGTGGGTGTCGGGCCCACGCGATCTGAGGCGGCTGTTGAACCCTTCAGGGGGCCAGCCTTCGAACCCCTGATCAGTAAGGAGGCTCGGAGCCTAGTTCCTTCACGGGGAAGGATCCCTTTGGGGGTATCCCCCTTCCCGGTCCCTGTTGCAAGAGATAGAGAAAGGGGAAAAAGGAAAAAGGATACGAAATTGAACGACGTGGCGTACCTTTTTTGGTGTGGTCGTTTCGGTGAAGGCGAAACGTCGCCAGCTGCTCCCGCCAGTAGCGCTGCCCGTCGAGCCGCGGAGTTAATGCGCCGGGGCGAGTAGTTGGCGAGGCTGCCATTGCGCGTGCGCGAGCCGTTCGAGGAACGGGTCACGGGCGTGTCGTCTTCACACCGTGAGAGAGGGGGTTCTCTTGCTGCCTCCGGATGGGACGTGAGCCTGGCTGATGGCGTGATCGCTGCTCTTGCGCGCCTGCCACTGTCATTACTGCCGGCCCACTTTTGACCGTGTTTGACCGCTGCGTCAGGCTGGCGCAGCTGGGCCGCGCGCTGGGCCGCCTCGGGTCGTGGTATTGGTTCCGCAACCGAGGAGGTGCGGTGGTGGCGCAAGTGGCATAGTGGCTTACATGCAGCATCCGGCGCGCCGGTTGCGCGACGCGTGGGCTTGAGCCTCCGCGCTGGCCTGTCAGGAGTCGGAGAGGCGCGTCCACTTGGCGCGGCTGCATGCCGCCCGCATGGCTGCCCACCCCCTTCGCCCGTTGGTCTGGGCAAAAGTGGAGGGTCGCTTGTAACTGCTGGGTGGTTGCGCGCGCGCCGCGCGCGGCGGTTCGGCTTCTTCTGCTCGGAGCCGGTCTGCATGACAGGTGGGTCCCAGCCCCCGCGCCGTAGGGGAGGACTTTGGAGGCGCGTTGGAGAAGACTCAGCCCGTGACGGTTGGGGGCGCAAGCACGGAGAGTTGCCTTTAAAAGGAGGGCGACCCCTTTCGTAAGGCGACCATGTCTTCTTCCTCCCTTATGCATCGTGTCTTTCCGCCTTTCAAGCCCCCGGATGGGGGAAACCGCCGTCTCCGTGCCTCATCGTCGGGGGACACCACTCCGTGGGAGCGGGTACCTTTCAGCCATCGTTCGGCTTCAAGGATTTTCATCATGCAGCCCGGCTGCATCCCTCCACCGGGGGTCACCCAAGAGGGCGACCTCCGGCTTGATGGTGGGGGAAAGCGAGCCGGGCTGCGGCCTCTACCCCTCCCTCAGCCTCAAGGATTTTCATCACCAGGGCTGAGGAGGGGAGTGTGCCGAGTTGGGGTCGGCTCCTGCGCGGGCGGTGGCCCGCTCCTTCCCTCAGTGATCGGGGGGAAGGGCGGGAGTCGTCCATGGCGCCAACAGCTGCAGCGTGCCTGGCCTTCGGACGCGAGTGGCTTCGGAGTCGCTCGCGGCGCCGGCGTTTGCCACGGCAACTGGAAGAGGTTCTTCTGCCGGCGCAACAGCCAAGGCTGGCCATGGACCGACCTCCAACTCTACGGCCTTCTGCCCGTCCTTGCCTCTCGAGTTTGGGCAAGGGCGGGGGCCTCCTAGCAGCAGCATCCGCCCTGAGGCCATCATTGCTGCTGTTCGGCCCCCCGGGGCAGAAGTCTTCATCGTCGCCGCTGTCGGGGCGGTCGGCGACATGCCGTTCGTCGGTCTTCTGTTGCCCCGCAGGCCCACCCCCATCGAGTGGGGTTGTTCGTACCTGCGGAGGGGGAACCAGAGTTCCGTTTGTAATGGCACTTCGAGTGCCGGGTTTTCTGTTCATTTTCGGCTTTCGGGGCCTGAACATGTATGTAATTACGGCACGGAGCCGTGTTTTTTCCTCATTTCCGAGCACTAAGACTTGTCTGCTGATTGTCTGAACCGCTTCACTAAGCATGAGTCGCCCCGTGTCAAGGTGACGAGTGAGGTATCCGTATCCCGGAGGCGTAGGAGTCCCTCGGCTCGGTCGGCCCTGTTGTCCGAGGCTCCTCTAGCTTAGTTAAAGAGACCCCTCGGCCGCTCTTCGACGAGCCGAGGCCGGGGGTAGCGATATCAGCATGAGCAGAGGCAGAGTTGGCTCGGAAATGGAACCTGGTTGGCCGGAGCCTAGCCGGGTTGTCCGTTGGCAGGATCGACACCGGAGTCGATCAGCCGAGGCTTCGGACCGGGCTTGTGCCCTTGGAAGGTGGTTGGCCGAGGCCCCGGAGGTGGCTGGCCGAGCCGCCTGCTCGGGCCGGATTCTCGGAGAAGTCCCTGACAACGATCGCCCGGGCGTGGTGATGACGCCGTCCTTTGGAGCGGAGGCCCTCGGATCGTGTCGCCATCCGAGGCTAGTTCGGGCCTTGCCGAAGGTGCTGTCGATGCCGAGGGTGTCGCCGCCCCCTTCCAGCGCCAAGACCCTTGCTGTGTTGTAAAGCCGCGTCTCCTTTCCTCTTGTTCCAAGCATCTGGACTTTTTTGTCGGTAACAGGGATGTTTGTGTGAGCGAAAGTTGCTTCTCGCGGAAGGTGAGGAGTGAGGTATCCGTATCCCGGAGGCGTGGGAGTCCCTCGGCTCGGTCGGCCTTGCCGCTTACGCGCACTTTTACTCGTCCATGAGGCCCTATCACCGACTTAGTCGAGAAAACTCGAAGAATCGCTTCGACAGAAGAGCTTCCGAATGTAGAGACTTGTTCGATCCGCGGAGTCACCTTATCCGAACGCGAGTTACTTATCGCAGAAGGTGATGAGTGAGGTATCCGTATCCCGGAGGCGTAGGAGTCCCTCGGCTCGGTCAGCCTTGACTGCTTACGTGCACCCTGTCGTTTCCAGGACCCACTTTTCGAAGTAGTCAAAAAGCACGAAAGATATTCTGATAAAAGAGATTTTCTGTTTGAGGAAAATTTTGACGCAGAGGGGGTTTCCCCCCTTTTAGCCCCCGAGGGAGGGTCGGGCTTTGCCGAGGCGAGGCCGACCCTTCCTTGTTGACTAAACTTTGCGTGAGTGTGAGGTATATGAACAACTTGGAAACATCTTAAGGGTAGAAGCGACGTAGCTGTTGGATGTTCCAAGCGTTGCCGTAGACCTCGCCTTGACTGTTGGCCAGCTTGTATGTTCCGGGCTTCAGAACTTTGGCGATGACGAACGGCCCCTCCCAGGGGGGCGTGAGCTTGTGCCTCCCTCGGGTGTCTTGCCGCAGCCGAAGCACCAGATCGCCCACCTGGAGATCTCGGGGTCGGACCCCTCGGGTGTGGTAGCGTCGCAGGGACTGCTGATACCGTGCCGAGTGTAGTAAGGCCCTGTCCCGAGCCTCATCCAGCTGGTCCAGCGAGTCTTCTCGGCTAGCTTGGTTGCTTTCTTTGTTGTAGGCCCTCCTCCTCGGGGAGCCGTATTCCAGGTCAGTGGGCAGGACGGCCTCGGCCCCATAGACCAGGAAGAACGGCGTGAAACCTGTGGCTCGGCTTGGCGTCGTCCTCAGGCTCCAGACCACCGAGGGGAGTTCCTTCATCCATCGCTTGCCGAACTTGTTGAGATCATTGTAAATCCGGGGCTTGAGCCCTTGTAGAATCATGCCGTTGGCACGTTCCACTTGCCCATTCGTCATGGGATGAGCTACGGCGGCCCAGTCTACCCGGATGTTGTGATCCTCGCAAAAATCCAAGAATTTTTTGCCGGTGAACTGGGTGCCGTTGTTGGTGATGATGGAGTTCGGGACCCCGAAGCGATGGATGATGTTGGTGAAGAACGCCACCGCCTGCTCGGATCTGATGCTGTTCAGGGGTCGGACCTTGATCCACTTGGAGAATTTGTCGACGGCGACCAGCAGGTGCGTGTAGCCCCCGGGCGCCTTCTGCAGAGGGCCGACGAGGTCCAGACCCCACACAGCGAAGGGCCAGGTGATGGGTATTGTCTGCAGAGCCTGAGCGGGCAGGTGGGTCTGCTTCGCATAGAATTGGCACCCTTCGCAGGCGCGGACAATTCTAGTGGCGTCAGCTACCGCCGTCGGCCAGTAGAAGCCTTGGCGGAAAGCGTTCCCGACGAGGGTTCGAGGTGCTGCATGATGGCCGCAAGCCCCCGAGTGTATTTCCTGCAGGAGTTCCTGACCCTCGGCGATGGAGATGCATCGCTGGAGGATGCCCGAGGGGCTACGGTGGTAGAGCTCCTGCTCATCGCCCAGCAAGACGAACGACTTGGCGCGTCGCGCTACCCGCCGAGCCTCGGCTCGGCCGAGGGGCAGCTCTCCTTGGCGGAGGTATTGCAGGTACGGGGTCTACCAATCTTGATCTGACATGACCCCGCTCTGCTCCTCCTCGATGTGCAGTGCTTCGCCCTCGGGGGCCGAGGGTCCCTCGGGTTGAACCGAGGATGGCTCGGGCTGGGCCGAGGTCGCCTCGGACGGGGCCGAGGGCACCTCGGGCTCGGGCGTGCCGTCTATCTTGACGGAGGGTTGGTGCAGATCCCGGGAGAAGACGTTCGGGGGAACCGTCGTTCGCCCCGAGGCTATCTTCGCCAGCTCGTCCGCAGTCTCGTTGTAGCGCTGGGCGATGTGGTTAAGCTCGAGCCCGTAGAACTTGTCTTCCAGGCGTCGAACCTCATCACAGTAGGCCTCCATCTTCGGGTCGCGGCAGTGGGAGTTCTTCATGACTTGGTCGATGACGAGCTGCGAGTCGCCGCGTGCATCGAGGCGTCGGACCCCTAGCTCGATGGCGATTCGCAATCCGTTGATCAGAGCCTCGTACTCAGCCACATTGTTGGACGCCGGGAAATGGAGGCGGAGCACGTAGCGCAGGTGTTTCCCAAGGGGCGAGACGAAGAGCAGGCCCGCGCCGGCTCCCGTCTTCATCAGCGACCCGTCGAAAAACATGGTCCAGAGCTCCGGTTGGATCGGAGCCGTCGGCAACTGGGTGTCGACCCATTCGGCTACGAAGTCCGCCAGTACCTGGGACTTGATGGCCTTCCGAGGGGCGAACGAGATTGTCTCGCCCATGATTTCCACCGTCCACTTTGCGATCCGTCCCGAGGCTTCTCGGCACTGGATGATCTCCCCCAGGGGGAAGGATGACACTACAGTCACTGGATGAGACTCGAAGTAATGTCGCAGCTTTCGCCTCGTCAGGATCACTGCATACAGCAGCTTCTGGACTTGTGGGTAGCGGATCTTGGTCTCGGACAGCACCTCGCTGACGAAGTAAACTGGCCTCTGAATGGGCAAGGCATGCCCCTCTTCCTGCCTTTCGACCACGATCGCGGCGCTGACCACTTGAGTGGTAGCGGCGACGTAGACTAGGAGGGTTTCTCCATCAGCGGGGGGTACCAAGATGGGCGCCTGGGTGAGGAGCGCTTTCAGGTTCCCGAGAGCTTCCTCGGCCTCGGGAGTCCAAGTGAAGCGCTCGGCCTTCCTTAAGAGACGGTACAGGGGCAGGCCTCTTTCACCGAGGCGCGAGATGAAACGGCTCAAGGCCGCGAGGCATCCCATGACCCTTTGTACGCCTTTTAAGTCCTTGATGGGCCCCATGTTTGTGATGGCTGCGATCTTCTCCGGGTTGGCTTCGATGCCCCGCTCGGAGACGATGAATCCCAAAAGCATGCCTCGGGGCACCCCGAAGACGCACTTCTCGGGATTGAGCTTGACGCCCTTCGCCTTGAGACACCGGAGTGTCAGTTCGAGGTCGGAGAGAAGGTCGGAGGCTTTCCTCGTCTTGACTACGATGTCATTGACGTAGGCCTCGACCGTGCGACCGATGTGTTCGCCGAACACATGGTTCATGCACCGCTGGTACGTTGCACCCGCGTTCCTCAAACCGAACGGCATGGTGACATAACAGTACATGCCGAAGGGCGTGATGAAAGAAGTCGCGAGCTGGTCGGACTCTTTCATCTTGATTTGATGATACCCTGAGTAGGCATCAAGGAAAGACAGGGTTTCGCACCCTGTAGTGGAGTCCACGATTTGATCGATGCGAGGTAGAGGGTAGGGGACTTTCGGACATGCTTTGTTGAGACCAGTGTAGTCTACACACATCCGCCATTTCCCCCCTTTCTTCCTCACAAGTACAGGGTTGGCAAGCCATTCAGGGTGGAATACCTCTTTGATGAACCCTGCTGCCATCAGCTTGTGGATCTCCTCGCCTATCACCCTGCGCCTTTCCTCATCGAATTGGCGCAGAGGCTGTCTGACCGGTCGGGCTCCGGCCCGAATATCCAGCGAGTGCTCGGCGACATCCCTCGGTATGCCGGGCATGTCCGAGGGACTCCACGCAAAAACGTCGGCGTTTGCGCGGAGAAAGTCGACGAGCACTGCTTCCTATTTGGGGTCGAGCCCGGATCCGATCCGAATCTGCTTGGAGGTGTCGCCACTGGGGTCGAGAGGGACGGCCTTAACCGTCTCCGCTGGCTCGAAGTTGCCGGCATGTCGCTTCACGTCCGGCACCTCTCGGGAGAGGCTTTCCAGGTCGGCAATGAGGGCCTCGGACTCGGCGAGGGCCTCGGCGTACTCCACGCACTCCACATCGCATTCGAATGCGTGTTTATACGTGGGGCCGACGGTGATGACCCCGTTGGGGCCCGGCATCTTGAGCTTCAGGTAGGTGTAGTTGGGGATGGCCATGAACTTCGCGTAGCATGGCCTTCCCAACACTGCGTGGTAGGTCCCTCGGAACCCGACCACCTCGAACGTCAAAGTCTCCCTTCGGAAGTTGGAGGGTGTTTCGAAGCAGACAGGAAGGTCGAGCTGTCCGAGGGGCTGGACGCGCTTCCCGGGAATGATCCCGTGGAAGGGCGCAGCGCCTGCTCGGACGGATGACAGATCGACGCGCAGGAGCCTGAGGGTCTCAGCGTAGATGATGTTGAGGCAGCTGCCCCCATCCATCAGGACCTTGGTGAGCCTGACGTCGCCGATGACGGGATCGACGACGAGCGGGTACTTCCCTGGGCTCGGCACGTGGTCGGGGTGGTCATCCTGGTCGAAGGTGATGGGCTTGTCGGACCAGTCTAGGTAGACTGGCGCCGCCACCTTCACCGAGCAGACCTCCCGACGCTCCTGCTTACGATGCCGAGCCGAGGCATTCGCCGCATGCCCTTCGTAGATCATGAAGCAGTCGCGGACCTCGGGGAACTCTCCTGCTTGGTGATCTTCCTTTTTGCCGTCGTCGCGGGCCCTGTCACCGTCTGCGGGTGGCCCGGCCCGGTGGAAGTGGCGCCGAAGCATTACGCACTCCTCGAGGGTGTGCTTGACGGGCCCCTGATGGTAGGGGCACGTCTCCTTGAGTGCCTTGTCGAACAGGTTGGCGCCTCCGGGGGGCTTCCGAGGGTTCTTGTACTCGGCGGCGGCGACAAGGTCCGTGCTGGCGGCGTCGCGTTTCGCTTGCGACTTCCTCCTGCCTTTCTTCTTGGCGCCGAGCGGAGTACACGCCTCGGGAGCATCTTCCGACGGGCGGCCCTGGGGTTGCTTGTCCTTTCGGAAGATGGCCTCGACCGCCTCCTGACCAGAGGCGAACTTGGTGGCGATGTCCATCAGCTCGCTCGCCCTGGTGGGGGTCTTGCGACCCAACTTGCTCACCAGGTCACGGCAGGTGGTGCCGGCAAGGAACGCGCCGATGACATCGGAGTCGGTGATGTTGGGCAGCTCGGTGCGCTGCTTCGAGAATCGCCAGATGTAGTCCCGAAGGGACTCTCCCGGCTGTTGCCGGCAGCTTCGGAGGTCCCAGGAATTCTCGGGGCGCACATACGTGCCCTGGAAGTTGCCGGCGAAAGCCTGGACTAGATCCTCCCAGTTGGAAATCTGCCCCGGAGGCAGGTGCTCCAACCAAACGCGAGCGGTGTCAGAGAGGAACAGGGGGAGGTTGCGGATGATGAGGTTGTCATCGTCCGTCCCACCCAGTTGACAGGCCAGGCGGTAATCCGCAAGCCACAATTCCGGTCTCGTTTCCCCCGAGTACTTTGTGATAGTAGTCGGGGGTCGGAATCGGGGCGGAAACGGCGCCCGCCGAATGGCTCGGCTGAAGACCTGCGGACCGGGTGGTTCGGGCGAGGGACTCCGATCCTCCCCGCTGTCGTAGCGTCCCCCACGCCTGGGGTGATAACCTCGGCGCACCCTTTCGTCGAGGCGGGCCCGACGGTCGCGGTGAGGGTGCTCGTCACCGAGGTGGCCCGGGGCCGCAGGCGCGGTATTGCGCGTGCGCCCGGTGTAGACCGAGGCTTCCCGCATGAGTCGGGAAGTCGCGGCACGAGGTTCCGAGGGGTACCCCTGCCTTCGGGAGGCAGAGCTCTCGGCCCGCCGGGCCGCAGCGCCTTCCAGGAGATGCTTGAGCTCTCCCTGGATTCGCCGACCCTCGGTGGTTGATGACTCCGGCATCGCGCGGAGGAGCATTGCTGCGGTGGCCAGGTCCTGACCGGTTCCGCCGGATGCGGGTGGCGGTCTGTCCCTGGCATCGTTGGCGATGCGGTGCTGGAGACCTTGGGGCAGGTGACGTATTCCTCCGGCCGGGGGCTGGCTCGCCCATACCTGCCCGACGTTCAGGCGGATTGCCTCGAGCGCTCCTGCTCCCTCATCGAGCCCGGCCTGCGCCCCGCGGACTTGCTCGAGCTGTGGGTCGTGACCCCCCGCCGGAACGGGGACCACAGCTAGCTCCCGCGGGATGTCGGCGCGAGGCGCTGGCCTAGGGGGATCACCATCCTCCGGCATGCCGAGACAGCTGCCTCCGGAGGGATCCCCTAGCTCGACGTGGAAACATTCGCGGCTCGGGCTGCAGTCCTTGTCGTCAAGGCTGCGGCTGCCGTCGGAACAGTCGGAGAGGCAGTAGTTGCATGCGGTCATGAAGTCCCGCATGGCACTGGGGTTGCCAGATCCAGAGAAATCCCAGCAGATGCTGGGGTCGTCATCTTCCTCGGACCCAGAGGGTCCGTAGGTCGAGACACCCGTCAATCGGTCCCAAGGCGACCGCACACGAAACCCCAGAGAGGTTGCACTCGCCTCAACGTGAGCGCCCGCCAAAGCGAGGCCGCCAGGCGGGTTGAGGCCGAGTCGAAATGACGAAGGATGGGAATCAGCCCGTACCTTTTGGTCGACGAGGATCGACGAAGTCGCATCGGGGGCTGATCGTGCTGTCGTCCTGGGTGCGAGGGCGACGTCCTGCAGGCCCTCCGTGAGCGTTGCTGGCGTCGTCCACTTGCTCGGGATCGGCGTGTCGCGGGGGGGGCGGCGCTCGCCTTCGCCTCAAACGCGTGGGTGATGCCCGACGCGTCCTCCATTGGGGCGCTGGGGATGTCGATTTGCTCGACAGTCGACTGAGCGCAGTCTCCCGCTCGGCCTTGGTTGCCCCGCCTCCTCCTCCGATGGCGAGGGAGAGGAGGGGGTGAGCTCGAAAGTTGTCCTTCCCCCACGCGGGAAAGACGTCGTCGATTCCGCCGCCGGCGGGCGGGCTGTCCGCCACCGTTGTCGCTGTCGCGTGGCGGTGGAAGGAGTATCATGTCGTAGCTGCCGTCGAAAGACATGAACTCGAGACTCCCGAAATGGAGCACCGTCCGGGGTTGAAGAGGTCGTTGGAGACTGCCCATCTGGAGCTTGACGGGAAACTACTCGTCAACACACAGCAGGCCCCTACCTGGCGCGCCAACTGTCGGCGTTCCGAGACCGGGGGGTCCCCGAGCCGACGAGTGAGTGTGCCGCGTGCCCCAGCCCAGATGGGTCGAGCGCGTGGGCGAGCGCGAAGGGGGGAGAGAGAGAGAGCGAGAGCGAGGTGGCCGGAGCCGGGTCGTGAGGGAGTCGGAGATTCCCGCGGCCTTCGTGTTCGTCCCGCGCCCAGGTCGGGTGCGCTTGCAGTAGGGGGTAACAAGCGTCCGCGCGGGTGAGGGGAGCGAGCGGCCCCGAGAGAGCGCCTACCCCTGCCCTCGTTCCCGCGAGGCCAACCTTCTCTAAGAAGGCCCTGGTCCTTCCTTTTATAGGCGTAAGGAGGGGATCCAGGTGTACAAATGGGGGTGTAGCAAGGTGCTACGTGTCTAGCAGGGGAGAGCTAGTGCCCTAAGTACATGCCAAGGTGGCAGCCGGAGAGATCTTGGCACCCAGCTAGTGTGGCGTCGTGGCTGTTGGAGAAGCAATGGAGCCGGGTGGAGGGACAACTGTCGGAGTGGTTGGGCCCTTGCTGACGTCCCCCTGCTTTCGTAAGGGAGCTGGGAGCCGCCGTCGTCATGGTCCAGCGGGGCGCCATCATTGCCTATCTGGCGGAGCTAGCCAGATGGGACGTCGGTCCTGTTCTCTGCGGCCCGAGTCGCCTCAGGGTAGGGTGATGATGGCGCTTCCTGTCGACGTGGCGGACTCGTGCCCTAGGTCGGGCGACGTGGGGGCTCCTCCGAAGCCGAGGTCGAGTCTGTCCTGCATGGCCGAGGTCGAGGCCGAGGCCGAGCCCGAGCCCCTGGGTCGGGCGAGGCGGAGGTCGTTCAGCAGAGGTCGGGGTGGAGTCCGAGCCCTGGGTCGGGCGAAGCGGGGTTCATCGTCTTCCGGGGCCTTAGCCCGAATCCGAGCCCTGGGTCGGGCGGAGCGGAGTTCACCGTCTTCCGGGGCCTTAGCCCGAGTCCGAGCCCTGGGTCGGGCGGAGCGGAGTTCGCCGTCTTCCGGGGCCTTAGCCCGAGTCCGAGCCCTAGTTCGGGCGGAGCGGAGTTCGCCGTCTTCCGGGGCCTTAGCCCGAGTCCGAGCCCTGGGTCGGGCGGAGCGGAGTTCGCCGTCTTCCGGGACCTTAGCCCGAGTCCGAGCCCTGGGTCGGGCGGAGCGGAGTTCGCCGTCTTCCGGGGCCTTAGCCCGAGTCCGAGCCCTGGGTCGGGCGGAGCGGAGTTCGCCGTCTTCTGGGGCCTTAGCCCGAGTCCGAGCCCTGGGTCGGGCGGAGCGGAGTTTCCTCTGGCGCTTTTGGCCAAGCCTGGCTGCCCGTCAGTCTTACTCTTTGCGTTAAAGGCCCCAGTGACTTGGTCGGTGGGCGCGGTGATTTAGTCAGGGTTACTTCTTATCGAAGGCAAGGCCTCGGGCGAGCCGGAGATGCGTCTGCCGTGAAAGAGGAGGCCTCGGGCGAGACGGAAACATCTCAGGGTCGGCTGCCCTTGCCCGAGGCTAGGCTCGGGCGTGGCGTGATCGAGTCGCTCGTATGGACTGATCCCTGACTTAATCAAACCCATCAGGCCTCTGCAACTTTATGCTGATGGGGGTTACCAGCTGAGAATTAGGCGTCTTGAGGGTACCCCTAATTATGGTCCCCGACAAATATATTATCCAATCTGATTGTACATATTATGTATCTAATTTGATGCATTTTACCACCTATCCATTACTCATAAATCTATAATATCACAATGCTTACTATCTACATACACCCAATAAAGTCTTTATACATATTGTTAAAAGACTCACGCGAAGCGTGAGCCAATTACTAATTCAACAAAAGTAGGTGGAGAAGAAGATTTTTTAAAAAAAATGCAACTTACAACCAAGACTTAACAGCACACTACCAAACTACAATCGAATTACAGAGTGCTTAGCGGTAGACTATGAGTATCGAACTGTTTCTGATAGAAGGACCGATGATGATGTACATTGTGGAAGCATATGGAAGGAGGGAGATGCTCCATAACCCACTCTTGCATTTTATCTGATGCTGTCAAATTGTCAATGAAAGGCATGTAGTAATATTTAGCAATACTGGAAAGCACTGAAAACAGCTAATGTTAACCACACAAGGGAACAGACACATAATAGCTGCTAATCCACCAAAGATTTTTTTTATTAGGGACTAAAAGGAAGCGTTATTTGAGTCATTTGACGCAAGATCGAACGACGAGATCCAAGAAACCCACAAAAAGGTGGAAAGAGAAGCATTAGATGATGCACGCATACAGACATCAAGCTGACCACTAGCGTCATCAAGTTGACCGGAAAAAAGCGACGCGTATGGCAAAGTTCATACCCGATCCGCATCCGCGGTGGGCGCCCTCAGCCCGCGGCGTCGGATCCGTCGGCCCGCGCCGGTGGCCCGGATGACATCTTGGATCTCCCACAAGGTGGCGCCCAGCTACCGCGCCGACGCGGCCGGCGCGCCCCTCCTCCCCGCTCCCGAATCCGCCTTCGCCAGCGCCTCATCCTCCAGCCGCGGCGGTGACGGCTCCAGCTTCCAGGACGGCGACGGCGTGGCGTGCCCCGCCTTCCGCCGTGCCCGTGCCCGTGCCTGAGCAGCCACGAGCCCCCGCCGCAGCGACTCCTCCTCCTCCCCGCGG
Source organism: Zea luxurians (assembly GCA_029449295.1). NCBI lineage: Eukaryota > Viridiplantae > Streptophyta > Magnoliopsida > Poales > Poaceae > Zea > Zea luxurians. The sequence goes on along the minus strand of JAOPSE010000009.1, from coordinate 141,622,814 downwards.
CGACGACTAGGGCCGAGGGTGCCGTCCGGTTCTTGTGGAGGCCCCATGGCAGCCACGCTGCTCGGGCTCCTCGACCACGCCTTACCGAAGGCCTCAAGAGTCTCCCCGCTGCTTGGGCTCCACCAGGATGAGCCCCGCACGGCCGGGAGAGAGGTCGGTCCTACGCCTCAGTCGCGGCCGTGGCCGCGGCGCGGACGGGGAGCAAAGCGCGGCGAGAAGACGGAGCGCTCGGTTTAGGGTTTAGGGTCTAGCGGCGGCTGGACGAGCGCGGTTGGGCACGGGTCTGGCGGCGGCTCGACGGGCGTGGTTGGGCGCGGTGGTGGCGGCACGCGAGGTGGAGGAGCGGTGGCGGAGGCACGGCGAGGGCGGTGGCTAGCGGCGGTGTGGTGGACGAGTGCGCGCGGTACGTGCAGTGGGCGAGAAAGAAGAGAGTCGTGTGGGCGACTTGGCGGGTTGGGGATTTAGGTTTGTAGGTTAAGTTCGACGGTGTCCACGTGGCCCACGAACTTAATGTAAGAACGTGAGTACCCACGTTCCTATTACGATAAGTTCGACGGTTTTAGCTAGGACGCACGGATTTAAACTAAGAACGTGGGTACCCACGTTCTTCAACAAACCCATGAACTTAACTCAATTAAGAACGTCGGTACCCACGTTCTTAAATTAACCCACGAATATTTATTAGTTTCTTGTAGTGTAAACCCTTGCTATGACTTTATTATGCTCAGGTGTTTGGGAGGTGAACCATCTTGGAGTGGAGAAAACAACAAAGCAATAAAAGCTGTTGCACCCGAGATAATTTCGTAACTGCAGCAAGTGCATAGAGGGCATATCTTTCAACTCCCAAGGTTGTTTAAAGCAAATAAGCACTTGTTGGAAAGGTCTCTTCATCTACTTTCTAGTGGATCAAGAATTAACGAGAGATCAGACACTAAGCATCCAGAAACTGCCGAGTGAACTCCTGCTCTACCCAAGTCAATTTCGTAACTACAGCATGCACCAAAATAAATGGAGCATAACTTTCCACTCCCAAGGTTGTTTAGTGCAAATAACTACTTGTTGGAAAGCTCTCTTCGTCTACTTTCAGGTGCATCAAGTATCAATGATAGAAACCAAATGAGGCGTCCAGAAACTGCCGAGAGAGTTTCATTCTCCATTAGAACTCCTTTCTATTCCTCTATTTAAGCAACTAGCAGCCACCAAAGAACTTGGGTTTTTGTTTGATGTAAGTTTAGCCTTTGCTACTTCCTTGTAAACGCGTGTGTCGGCTAGACCACCCAGATACTTGAAACAGAACCCCAACTCTATCAGATCTGTGAGCGTCTGCTTTTTATCTTGTTCTTGCTTGTTCTCGATTGCTTGCAGGTTCAAGGCTGTTCTTGTCACGGCAAGAGCAGCAACAATAGGAACCGGTGTAACTATCGCTAAGGCGCAGCACCCTTGTGGTTGTTGTAGTCAGATTGCACAACGTCGACCTCCACCCCAAATCATAGTTATCAGGAGACAGTGTACCTGTCGCTCAAGGCGCCACACCATCTTGGTTGTGGTAGTCGGGCAGCCAACGTCGTTCTCCAACAAGTTTTCCACCTCCATCATCTCTCATCGAAAGATCGGGCACCCTTCTACCCGTTGGGTTTATCAAGTGGTATCAAATTTCAGGTTGCTCGGTGAGAGATCTCCATCTTCCTTGTTTTATTTACCTACAGTCCACTTTTGCCCAAAGATATATTTAGAGCAGAAATTCACCTAAAAACAGTTTGAGCCTTTGCTTTACTACTTAGTTTTCGACTTGTTGAATTCACGGTTGCTGCATTTGGGTCGAGTTGCTGGTCTAAAGTTTTCTTACCGCTAGAGTTTTGAGTTCGCGCCACCTCGTTTCAATCACCAGTTTAGACCTCTTGCTGCAATTCAACCAAAAAGAAGAGAAAGCAAAAGGCGAGTGCATAAAAAAAGCCGCACTAATCAGCAAAACAAAAAAAGACACGTGCACAAAAAAAGAGAGAAAAAAAACCAGTTCTGAATTTTGGTAGATAAAATTTGTAAGTGCAACAAAACAAAAGGCAGTTTGTGTGCCTTCTTTTTATAGTTTCAGAAATCAGATTGTTGTTCTGAGCTTTTGGTGATACTATCTGTGTAACGGCTCGTGTCTCTATTACGGTTTGGACTAGGACCAGCACAACACCATTGTGGAACGTTTATTCAACTTGTTGTGGCTAACGTGGTACTAGCTATTCCTTGGAACTATTGAAATTGCAGCTACCTATAAATCCACAAATTTTTCTACAACACCACCAGGTTGTGCTAGCTGCAACCGTTGTTGTTGTTCTTGCTGTTTGTCGGCACCTCCTGTATTGTGTGGTGAGAATTTGTAAGAGCTTGATTTCTTGCTAGTGAGGCAGTATTTATCCATCCACATCCTAGCAACTACTAGGCTGCATTACTTGTTTTTGTATCTCTTTTGCACTAACCATGGCAGAGGATGCAAATGCGCGGCCTCCACATTCTCCAGGAACAGCGGGCATCATTCAACATTTTGAACGTCAAGTAAGGTTGCACATAGATGCTCTCAACAAAGATGTTCAAGTAACCAATGAGCGCATTGGTCAATTAGAAACAACACAAATTGTTGCCAACAACACATTAACCACATTGGAACAAACACTTGCTGCTACTAACACCTCTCTTGCAGCAATTATTACACGATTAGATAGGATGGAACAATTTGGGTGTGAAGGTAGGCAACAAGGTGATAATGACGGTAATGGTTCCATTGCTAGTACAGCAAGAGATGATGATATGGAGTATTCAGCGGACACCGAGCATGATGACCGATCTAATAGGCATCGACGACACCAACGACGTGATCGTCATGGCATGGGTGGTCGACCTTCACGACGTGAGGTACGTGAAAATGATGATTCTCTAGGAAGAATTAAATTTTCAATACCACCTTTTGATGGAAAATATGATCCTCATGCATATCTAACTTGGGAACTATCGGTAGATCAAAAATTTGCGTGCTATGAATTTTCCGAAGTTAACAAGGTTAGAGCTGCTACTAGTGAATTCACTAACTTTGCTTCTATCTGGTGGCATGAGTACCAAACTACACACCCAGCTGCCATACCACAAACTTGGAATGCTTTAAAAAGAATCATGTGTAGTCGTTTTGTTCCTTCCTATTATGCTCGTGACTTATTACATAAATTACAACAGCTTAGGCAAGGTAACAAATCTGTTGAGGAGTACTATCAAGAATTACAAATAGGCATGCTAAGATGTGGTCTGGTAGAAAATGAAGAGGCTGCAATGTCTAGGTTTGTGGGTGGTTTGACAAGAGAAATTCAAGATATCTTAGCTTACAAGGACTACAATAACATTACTCGATTATTCCATTTTGCTTGTAAGGCTGAAAAAGAAGTGCACGGTCGACGCATGAGAGCTAACACTTATGCAGGTCGCAATACATCATGGCAGCCCCGCACTAGTGCTGCTAGCACTAACCATGATTTTCAGGGAGATGTTTCCAACCGGTCATCCACAACAACATCGAAATCAACACCTTCTCGTGCTATTGAGACATGGAAAGCATCCTCCCAAGCTGCAGCCAAATCATCTTCTATTGCTTCCACGGAAAGGACATCCAATGCCTCCAATTTAAAGGATTTGGGCACATCCGAAGGGACTGCCCAAGCAAGCGTGTGCTAGTTATAAGAGAAAATGGTGAGTACTCATCAGCCAGCGATTTAGATAATGATACATATGCCATGCTTGCTGCCCAAGATGCGGAAAAGGAGAATGATGATGTAGAGCACACTGGGGCTGCATATGCTGAACACTATGAGAGCCTGGTTGTAAGACGTGTCTTGAGTGCCCAAATTATTAAAGCTGAACAAAACCAGCGACACAACCTGTTCCAAACTAAATGTGTAGTTTTGGAACGATCTTGTCGTATTATAATTGATGGAGGAAGCTGTAACAACTTAGCAAGCACCACCATGGTAGAGAGGCTTGGGCTGAAAACGCTTCCACATCCACACCCCTACTACATCCAATGGTTCAACGACAGTGGTAAGCTTAAGGTAACACGTATGGTCTGTGTGCAATTTACAATTGGTTCATACCATGATTATATTGATTGTGATGTGGTACCCATGCAAGCTTGCTCTAGGTTATTTGGTAGACCATGGCAATTTGATAAGGACACCATGCATCATGGTAGAACAAATCAATACTCTTTTATGCATAATGAGAAGAAGCTTGTTTTGCACCCTATGTCCCCCGATGCTATCTTGAAAGATGAAGTTGCTAGAGCATGCAAAGAGAAAAACAAATCTGTTGATAATAAAATCTAGATGTTACAAAGGAATTGGTACAACCTAAGAGTGATAATTCTAAATCTGCTCATGTAAGGAAAAATGAAATACAACTGAAAAGTGCTTGTTTCCTTGCTTCCAAATCTGATTTACTTGAATTAAACGATGTTGTTGCAATCTGCAATGTGTTTATATGCAAGGATGCTTTGCTCTCACTTCACAACATACCATCTACTTTGCCTTCTACTATCACTAATCTTTTGCAAGACTATGCTGATGTTTTTCCAAAAGAAGTGCCACCTGGGCTGCCACCGATAAGAGGAATTGAACATCAGATTGACCTCATCCCAGGGGCTTCCTTGCCAAACCGAGGACCATACAGGACGAACCCAGAAGAAACTAAGGAGATTCAGCGATAAGTACAAGAATTGCTCAATAAAGGTTATGTGCGTGAGTCCCTTAGTCCTTGCTCTGTCCCTGTTTTACTAGTCCCAAAGAAAGATGGCTCATGGCGCATGTGTGTAGATTGTCGAGCAATTAATAACATTACCATAAGGTATCGTCATCCTATCCCTAGGTTAGATGATATGCTGGATGAACTTAGTGGCTCGATGATTTTCTCTAAGATTAACTTACGTAGTGGATATCACCAAATTCGCATGAAGCTAGGAGATGAATGGAAAACAACATTTAAAACCAAGTTTGGTTTGTATGAGTGGTTAGTCATGCCTTGTGGTCTTACTAATGCACCTAGTACTTTCATGAGATTAATGAATGAGGTTTTACGTGCTTTCATTGGAAGATTTGTGGTCGTCTACTTTGATGACATCTTGATCTATAGCAAATGTCTAGTAGATCATCTTAATCATCTACGCTTATTTGGTAACCTTGACAAGTGCACATTTTGCACAGACCGTGTCTCTTTTCTTGGCTATGTTGTGACACCACAGGGAATTGAAGTTGATCAGGCTAAGGTGGAGGCAATACATAGCTGGCCAGTCCCTACCACGGTCACGCAAGTCTGAAGATTTCTCGGGCTTGCTGGGTTCTATTGTCGTTTTGTGAAAGATTTCAGCACCATCGCAGGGCCGCTGCACGAGCTTACGAAGAAGGGTGCTACATTTTCTTGGGGCAAGGCGCAAGAGGATGCATTTGAGACTTTGAAGGATAGGTTAACTCATACACCCCTTCTCCAATTACCTGATTTTAATAAGACTTTTGAATTGGAATGTGATGCTAGCGGTATTGGTTTGGGTGGTGTCTTGTTGCAAGAAGGGAAGCCTATTGCTTATTTTAGTGAGAAACTGAATGGACCTAGTTTGAACTATTCCACTTATGATAAAGAATTATATGCTTTAGTTCGAACTTTGGAAACATGGCAACACTACCTATGGCCTAAAGAATTTGTTATACATTCTGATCATGAATCTTTGAAGCATCTAAGGAGACAAACAAATCTGAACTGTAGGCATGCCAAGTGGGTCGAATTTATTGAATCTTTTCCCTATGTGATCAAACATAAGAAAGGAAAAGATAATGTCATTGCAGATGCTTTGTCTCATCGGTACACCATGTTGTCCCAACTAGATTTTAAGATTTTTGGCTTGGAGACAATTAAACAACAATATGCTTTCGATGCTGATTTCAAAGATGTGCTTTTACAATGTAAAGAAGGAAGGGCATGGAACAAATTTGTTCTCACCGATGGCTTTGTGTTTCGGGCTAACAAATTATGCATTCCAGCTTGTTCTGTGCGTATATTATTATTACAGGAAGCACATGGAGGTGGGTTGATGGGACATTTTGGTGTGAAGAAGACAGAAGACATATTAGCGAGCCATTTCTTTTGGCCAAAGATGAGAAGAGACATGGAGCGATTTGTTGCTCGCTGCTCCACTTGTCAAAAAGCTAAGTCCCATCTTAATCCACATGGTTTATACATGCCTCTCCCTGTTCCTAGTGCACCATGGGAAGATATTTCTATGGACATTGTTTTAGGACGGCCTAGAACAAAAAAGGGGAGGGATAGTATTTTTGTTATTGTGGATAGATTTTCTAAAATGGCACACTTTATACCATGTCACAAAACTGATGATGCTACCCATGTTGCTGATTTGTTCTTTCGGGAAGTTGTTCGTTTGCATGGGGTTCCAAACACTATTGTTTCTGATCGAGATACTAAATTTCTTAGTCATTTTTGGAAAACGTCATGGGCTAAGTTGGGAACTAAATTGCTCTTTTCTACTACTTGTCACCCTCAAACCGATGGACAAAAACTGAAGTCATAAACCGTAGTTTATCTACCATGCTTAGGGCAATTCTGAAACATAACATCAAATTATGGGAAGAATGTTTGCCTCACATTGAGTTAACTTATAATCGTTCGCTGCATTCTACAACTAAACTATGCCCTTTTGAAATTGTGTATGGTTTTGTCCCTCGTGCTCCTATTGATCTTGTTGCCATCCCACATTCTGAAAAAATGAATTTTGATGCTTCTCGCCGTGCTGAACTGATTATAAACCTGCATGAACAAACTAAAGCAAATATTAAAGCCATGAATGCTAAGTATGAACAAGCAGGTAGCAAGGGTAGAAAGCATATTACCTTTGAACCTGGTGATTTAGTATGGGTGCATTTAAGGAAAGATAGATTCCCTGATTTGCGTAAATCTAAATTACAACCTAGAGCTGCTGGACCCTTTAAAGTGCTTCACAAAATTAATGATAATGCATATAAAGTTGAATTGCCTGCAGATTTTGGGGTCAGTTCCTCTTTTAACATTGCAGATTTGACACCATACTTGGGAGAGAACAACATGTTTGAGTCGAGGATGACTTTGTTGCAAGAAGGGGAGGATGATGAGGACTGTTGGGACCATGCTTCGTCGCTGAAGGTCCTGCAGGAAGAAACAGCTTCGGCTAAAGCTGCTTATACATGATGACTGAAGCTACCACTCATGAAGCTTCGGTGTTATAGCATGCCCGAAGACGAAGGATCGAACCGACTTAAAGATAGAATGACCTTTTAGCCCATAAGGGTCTGAGTCATTGTTGTAAACTTTTATAAGGGGCATGATTGTAATTCCTTACAGGCTGTGTCCTGCGTCTATAAATAGTGAACAGTATTCCTTTACTGTTCACGCATTCCTGTAATTGCAAACGCATTGCCTAGGAATTATTATCTGTCAAGGAGAAGGTATAAATGTACTTAAACTCTATGTTCTGACATTTTTATGTTCATATAATAAAATATGTGAATGATGTTACTTATTTCTGATACATCTATCTTTAATGTCTCATGTTTTATATATTATTTCATATTATTTTGTAAGTTTAATCACGAAGGTATGACCTTCGTGATACTTCGCTCATGGTCTTCGTCCGAAGTTCATTAAATCCTTGGGGAAATAATGCTTCCGCGGACGAAGAGCATTAATATTTAACATTTTATGTTGCCTTGTTCTTAATTCATAGCATTTGAGAACAAGTCCCCAACATTGGCGCCCACCTCCGGTGAACTCACTTCCACTTTCCTGAGACAATGGCTTCGTTCAAGAACCAAGCTGGAACTGCTTCGGCTCCGAAGCTGATTCTCCTGATAACAGGCAGTTCATGCTCAGAGCCGGCTAACAAGAAACAGAAGAAGGAGGCACAGAGAAGAGTACAACATGTAGGGGTACAAGGACCCTTCATCAAATCAAGATGGTCTCACATCCCAATTACCTTTTCTCAAGAGGATCTTCAGCTCAAGGATTACCCACACAATGATGCCATGGTTATTTCTTGTGTGATCAAAGGATTTCTGGTCCATAATGTTTTGGTTGATACAGATAGTGCAGCAGATATCATATTTGCTAAGGTCTTCAGACAAATGCAAGAGCCCGAAGACAAGATTCATGATGCTACGCACCCTCTTTGTGGCTTCGGAGGGCGGCAGATTGTAGCACTTGGTAAGATTACCATGCCAGTAACCTTCAGATTTGTCAACAACACAAGGACTGAGCAAATTGTGTTTGACATTGTTGACATGGAGTATCCTTACAATGCTATCATTGGTCGCGGAACACTCAATGCTTTCGAAGCAATTCTTCATCCAGCATATCTTTGCATGAAGATACCTTCGGATCAGGGACCTATTACTATTTATGGGAGTCAGGAAGCCGCCAGAAAGGCCGAAGGGAATTGGACTGATTCAAAGGCAATCCATAACATAGATGAAGCCGAAGCTTGTGAGCAGTACAAGCATAGAAGGGAGAAGGCTGCTTCGGCCGATCAGCCGAAACCCATGCTTTTATGCGAAGATATCGCAGAGCAGAAGGTGCTGCTGGGATCTCAATTGTCTGAGGAACAAGAGAAAACCTTGATAAGATTCTTGTTTAACAACAAAGATGTCTTTGCATGGTCGGCTAATGATCTTTGCGGAGTTAACAGGGATGTTATTGAACATTCGCTTAATGTTGATCCATCCTTCAGACCCAGAAAGCAGAGGCTTCGGAAGATGTCTGATGTCAAGGCCGAAGGTGCTCGAAATGAAGTGAAAAGACTTCTCAGTGCTGGAGTTATCAGAGAGGTAAAATACCTAGAATGGCTGGCTAACACTGTTATGGTAAAAAAGGCCAATGGTAAATGGAGGATGTGTATCGATTTTACTGATCTCAACAAGGCCTGTCCGAAGGACGAGTTTCCATTGCCAAGGATTGATTCCTTAGTTGTTGCAGCAGCTTCATCAGAGCTTATGAGTCTGCTGGACTGTTATTCAGGCTATCATCAAATCTGGATGAAGAAGGAGGATGAGCCGAAGACCAGCTTCATAACCCCTAGTGGAACATATTGTTACCTTCGGATGCCTGAGGGGCTCAAGAATGCTGGAGGAAGCTTCAGCAGAATGACAGCGAAGGTTCTTCAGTCTTAGATAGGCAGAAATGTGTTAACTTATGTTGATGATATCATTGTAAAAAGCACGAAGCAAGAGAATCACAATACTGACCTCCAGGAAACCTTCGCTAATTTCAGACAGGCCGGTTTAAAGTTGAATCTAGAAAAATGTGTCTTCGGGGTGAAGAAAGGGAAATTTCTTGGCTGCCTAGTTTCAACAAAAGGGATTGAGGCTAATCCAAATAAAATCAAAGCTATCCTTCGAATGGAACCACCCAGTACAAAGAAGGGGGCTCAAAGATTGACAGGAAGACTGGCATCTCTCAACAGATTCATATCTAGATCAGCAGAGAGAAATTTTTCAATGGGGACCGGTCCAGCAGAGAACCTTCGAAGAGCTGAAGCAATATTTGATAAACCTAACAACGCTAACTCCACCAACGCCAGGGGCTCCTCTGTTGTTATATGTGGCAGCCTCGCACTCAGCGGTAAGTGCGGCACTTGTCCAAGAGAAGCTTGAAGGGCAAATCAAGAAGCAAGCTCCAATATACTTTGTATATGAAGTTCTTAGTTTATCAAAGAAAAATTATACAGAACTGGAGAAGGTTCTATATGCTGTTTTGATGGCTTCTAGAAAGCTTCGGCATTATTTCCAAGCGTACAATATAATTGTCCCTTCTTCACAACCATTGAAGGACATTATGAGAAATAGAGAAGCTACTGGAAGGATTGGAAAGTGGGCTGCAGAACTTAATGAATTCTGCATTGATTATGTACACAGATCTTCGATTCAGTCCCAGGCGTTAGCTGACTTCATTACTGACTGGACGCCAGGGGCTCAAGTAGAAGAGGCAAATAAAGATGCCGAAGCATGGACAGTATTCTGCGATGGTTCTTGGGGAACCTTCGGAGCAGAAGCAGCCGTTGTGTTGGTCGCACCCTCCAAAGTTAAAACTTGCTACGCGGCAAGACTTGATTTTAGCTGCACAAATAACATTGCTGAGTACGAAGCTTTACTTTTGGGTCTTCGGAAGTTAAAGGCAATGGGAATTAGAAGGGCGGTTCTTAAAACTGATTCCCAGGTTATCTCTGGTCATATTGACAAGAGTTGTAAGGCAAGAGACCCGAAGCTTGAGAAGTATCTAGATACTGTCCAAAGGATTGAAGCTTCCTTTGAAGGGTTTTCTGTAAAAAATATTCCTCGAGGAGAAAATGAGCATGCTGATTTGCTAGCCAAGTCAGCAGCACAGGGGCTGCCCTTACCTTCGGAAGTATTTTTTGAAACAATAAAAGCACCTTCGGTTGAACTTCTTGAAAGAGCGGTCCTCAACATATCTCCTGTTTACAGTGAAGACTGGAGAACTGAGATCATCTCTTACCTTAAGGGTAATTTCCTTTCAGATGACGAAGCTTATAACAAGAGAATAGAAGCAAGAGCTCGTCCATATGTAATAATAGAAGGGGAGCTGTACAAGCATGGTGTCTGCTCTCCGTTACTCAAATGTTTATCCAGAGCCGAAGGTATAGAATTGATGAAGGAAATACATGCAGGCTTGTGTGGATCTCACATTGGATCTAGGCCTTTGCTAGGAAAAGTTTTTCGCCAAGGATTTTATTGGCCAAAAGCAGCTTCGGATGCAGCGGAACTAGTCCAAAAGTGCGAAGGTTGTCAGAAATGTGCAAGAGATCAAAAACAACTTTCGTCTCTAACTCAGTTAATACAACCCACTTGGTCGTTGCAAAGGTGGGGCGTTGATTTGTTAGGTCCTCTACCACCAGCACAAGGGAATTTAAGATATGTTGTAGTGGCAGTGGAATATTTTTCTAAATGGATTGAGGCAAAGCCTTTAGCCACAATAACTTCGGTTACTGTTCAAAAGTTTTTCTGGCAAAACATTGTTTGTCGCTTTGGAGTGCCGAAGGCTATTACTGTGGACAATGGAACGCAGTTTGACTCCGAAGCTTTCAAAGAATTTTGTGAACAAATTGGCACAAAGATCCATTTTGCGTCAGTTCGACATCCAGAATCAAATGGACTAGTTGAAAGGGCTAATGGCATCATAATGACAGGAATAATGAAGTTAATATTCAATCAGCCAAGGGGAAAGTGGCAAGAAGAATTAATTAAAGTGGTGTGGAGCCACAACACAACAGTATCAAGGTCAAAAGGTTTTACACCATTCAAATTGCTGTTTGGTGATGAAGCAATAACCCCCAGAAGAGGCTAAGGCAGGATCAATAAGAACAGTGGCTTCGGCGATAGACGAAGCTGATTGTTCTGTGGACAAAGATGCTATAGAAGGGATCAGGCTTCAGGCTGTGGAAAACATCAATAAATACCAAGCTGAAACAATAAAATGGCGTGATAGAAAGGTTCAGTTGAAGAACATTAAGCCAGGGCATTTGGTGCTTCGAAGAGTGGCCAACCCAGACACAATGGGCAAACTACAACTAAAATGGGAAGGCCCCTTTCTGGTAGTATCTTCGTCAAGACCCGGTTCCTACAGATTAAAGGATATGGACGACAACGACATTCCTAGATCGTGGAATGCGGATGAGCTTCGGCGGTATTATGTGTAACTTGATGTAATCTTTTTTATTTTTTTTATTTTTTATTGTTGTTTTAGTTTTTCCTTATGGCACCCTTTTCCTTTCCAAAGGGGGAGAAAGGTTTTTAATGGGGCCACAACATGTAATTTTTATTTTCCTTATTTCAATTCTATAAGAGTGATATCCCCCAAAAATGTAAATGTAAAAGCTGACAACGCACCATCGAGTGCAATGGAAAAAGAAAAGAAGGAGAAGCTCAAAAGTCGTTCCCAAGGGAATGCAGAGCTTACAGCAAAAAATAAACGCTGATTCCGCCGAAAGTAAAAGGCGAAGAAGCTCCTAAGGGAGGCTTACAGCGAAAAATAAACGATGATTCCACCGAAAGTAAAAGGCGAAGAAGCTCCTAAGGGAGGCTTACAGCGAAAAGTCAGCGCTGACACACCGAAAAGTAAACGGTGAAGCCGAAAAATAAACGGCAAAAAGATTTGAGTCATTCTCAAGGGAATGAGGGCTATGATTATGGTTTTTTGGATGTACATTCAAATAATCATTTGCACAATGCATTACATCATGACATTTGCATTCATAAACATTCATTTAGACATATATAGGATCATCATCATCGTATCATACAGAAAAGGCAGATGCTTCGGCTATGAGGAAAAACTTCGGAGAAAGAGGAATTTTTCATGCTTCGTTGTGTACGAAAAGAAGGGAAGGTGTTTTTCGCCTTCGGCTCAAAAGTAAAGTTTCATTCATAGCAAAGCAGATTGTACACGGAAAAAGGAGAAAAGATATATTACAAGGTATGAACAAATTTACATAAGTTTTTTCCACAATTATATTACAAAGATCTCTTCAGAATTTTTTGCAGGAAAGTCTTTTACAGCAACTGTTAAGCTTCAGTCCGTCATTCTTCAGCTTCATCATCCTGCACATATTAAAGCAGAATAAGAAAGGAGCAAATTTCAAGGAGAAGGTGAAAGTAACAAGTATAAGTTTTTCACCGGCTTAAGGTGGCTCCGAGCTTCGTCACCAGCCATTTTTCGCCCGCCATTTACCCAAATCTGGGTCATAAATCTGTTTCCAATGCTTCGGGCTAGGCTTGGGATGTCAACCAAATCTGCTGGTGACAAGCTGAAGTTTGGCCTATTTACAATTTTTCTGTGCCTACAGCCAGCCTTCAGAAAAGTAGTGGCTGTGCCTCGAGAAGCTAGCAGGGCGCAGAAGTCAGCATGCCCAACAATAACTTCGTCAAGTGCATCAACCTTGCCTTCAATGTATTCTAGGATGCTGGGCAGGTTCTCAACTGAAGGTGTAAATGTATCAGAGCTGGCTCCAATTGAGTGAAACACATCCTTCAGCCGCTGCACGCATCGGCTGCCGAAATTTAAGCATTTCTCCTGAAGCTCCTTCAATGATTTTTGCAAATTTGAATTCTTCTCGATTTCGGTCTTGAGACTTGTTTCGAGGTTCTTCTTTTCCTGCTCAGATTTTTCTGACTTTTTGAGTAATTCATTGTTTAACCTGTTATTTTCGGCTTGGGCTTCAGCCAATGAACCTTCCATAGAATGAATGACGAAGTCCTTCTTTTCCAAGGCAGCTTCGTGATCTTTAACTTTGATTTTAAGATCTTGAACAACGGAGTCTTTTTCCTTCAGAGCAGCTTCGTAATTTTTGACTTTGTTTTCTAGATCTTTGATAGTAGCTTCGTTCTTTTTATCCTCAAGATCTTGTTGCATTCTCAGCACTTTACTTAGAAGTATACTCTGCCAAAACAACCTTCGTCAGAAAACAACTTAATTCAAAATAAAAAATATATAATAATAAAAAATCGAGACTTTTTTACCTTGAAATTAGCATAGAGCAAGCTACCGGCGATATGCTGTCGCTGGTATCTGCAGAGGTCTGCTTCAATCTTCGGCAGGCCAACGCTTTTGGAGAAGGTCCTAACAACCTTGGCCTCAGTTCGGTTCCAAAGGCATCTCAGCTTCCCTTCATTGACTCCACCAAATAGTAGAGACCCTGGTTTGTATCCAAAGGATATAGCATATTTCTTCAGCTCTTCTTTTTCAGCGTCTGACAACTCTTGTCCAAGTATATCTTGAAAATTAAAATCTTCTTTTTCCAAAATGTCTTCAATTTGCTCTTTTCCTTTTTCTGTTGCCGTGTTCACTGTAACCACAGCAGTTTCTTCTTCAGCCATTCTCAGAAGCATATTGTCAATATCTTCAAGTGTAGTTTCAAGGTTAGGATCTTCGTTGGTCCCGGTTTCGGCCCCGGTGGCTTCGGCTCTGGTGGTTTCGGCTCCGGTGGCTTTGGCTCCTCCGATTTTGGCTCCGGCGGTTTTGGCTCCGATGGATGTGGGATCGGCAGTGACAATTTTTGATGCCGAGGTCGGTGGCGGTGTCTGATGAATGACATCAGCCACTTGGATAATTCTTCGTTTTTTCGGCTTTGCGGGACTTTCTGCTGCCGAAGCTTCTTTGCCCTTCTGAAAAAACTTCGTCAGTTCTGGCGCCAGCGGGCTTAGCTTGACAGGCAAAGGTTCAGTCATTATCTTCAGAATCTCTTCCACTTCGGCAGCAGAAGGTGTCGCTGGAGCTTCCTCCTTTTGGGCCAACGTCTTTGGTTTTGGAGACGCAGGTTTTGGAGATGTATCTTTTCTTTTCCTTGAAACAGCTACCCTCGGTTTAGGGCTCAGTTTTTCAGAAATTTCTTTTCCCTTTTTGGCCAATTTGCTGCTTTCTTTGTCTAGGGCACTAGCAATCCTCTTTCTCTTCGGGCCTTCGGCATCTCCGCCCAGTTGCTCGTAATCAGGGTAATCAAAATTCAAAGCATCTAGCACACGATTCAATCTTCGCTTCGGACGAGTGCCGAAGGCTGCAGTCATCAACTGATCTTCTTTCTTAGAGTAATTTCCGAGGATATCGTTGCACATAATCTCGATTGTGTCCAGCCACTCTTGGCAGGGCTTTTTAAAGTGTTTTTTAAACTTGTAGTAATACGGCAATCGAACAAATTCTCCCTTTTTCTTTTCTCCCTCCAGCTTCGGCATCTCCCAATCCCTCATTGTTGGAAACACTTTAAAAGCCAGAAATTCCTGCACCAAGTCTCTAGTGCCAATATGATCTGAAATCACGCGAAATTCAGCCAAAGCAATTTGGCTCGGGCTTCCACTTATCATGTTGCATCGGGGCCTCGTTTCTCTGAAGGTTAGCTCTAGTGGACTCTGGACCAATTTATCTTCATCTTTATCAACTTTAACATAAAACCACTCAGATTTCCATCCGGCTGGCCATTTGCTTCGATAGCTTATCACTGGAAACTTCGAAGTTTTGCGATAAGCAAAGTTGTAACATCCAAAATTCTCGTGAAGACCATCTCCTCTGGCTTTAGTCTGATAGTGTAGTTCATGGACTCGACAGAAACCTTCACCGAACGGTTCCACTCCCTGGCTACGAAGGGCCCAAATATAAACACTTAATCTAACAATAGCGTTAGGGGTCAGCTGATGAAGGTAAACCCCAAACTTCTTCAACACATCAGCAATCATCCCATTCAAAGGAAATTTTAATCCTGCTTTAAAGAAGCTTTTGAACACAACACCTTCATTCTTTTCCGGC
The DNA here is from genome assembly GCA_029449295.1 of Zea luxurians. Taxonomy (NCBI): domain Eukaryota; kingdom Viridiplantae; phylum Streptophyta; class Magnoliopsida; order Poales; family Poaceae; genus Zea; species Zea luxurians. Next base: position 141,607,445 of record JAOPSE010000009.1, on the reverse strand, counting down.
TTCGGAGTAATCTCCTCCCCGCCAAAATGAACCAGCTCCTTTTTTGTTTCACTAAAGTAGCCTAGCTTCACCATTTTTGGAAGATCAGCTTCAGAGATGGTGGACTTTCAAAAGTCCAAATGACTAGGTTTGCTTGGCATCCCGCAGTTGTACTCATCTTCGGAACCAACTTCTTCAACATCAGCTTGCGTTGCTTCGGTAGCAGGTGTGTCTTCTGATGGAACCAGCCTGGAACGCCTCATCGCTTCAGAAATCGGAACAGTTTCAACGGCTTTGGTCTCATCTCCATCACGCTCAACCCTAGCAGTGGAGTGTATTCTGGCCATTTGATTTTAAAATTTTCTTGAAAAAATTCTTTGGAAGTCAATAACCTTTTTTCCGAAGCTATCCTCGTGACGAAGCACAAACCAAACTGGAGCTTCGTTTTGAATGCAAAAATCAAGCTTCGGCTATGGTTAAATTTTTGGCAGCAAAATAGTGCAATAGCAATGAATGCCGTGGTAACTTCACACCTACCTGTCTGTTTATATAGTGCTGCAGGTAAGAAGGTGAATCGTCAGGATTTTTTCACCGGGCAAATAGTCATTCGCACCCACTGCACGGTGGGCCGCAAAAACCAAGAAGGTGAACCTGCATGGTAGGACCGCTCCGCGCTTGAAAACTGTATCGTTTCTCGGCAACGAGCTCAGGGAAGGTGTTTTTCGGACCTTCGGCTTCCCGAAGCCTAAGAGACTTTTTTCACGGATCAAGCTCGTTACGAAAAACGATCTAGCACCACGAAGGGGCTACTGTTGGGACCATGCTTCGTCGCCGAAGGTCCTGCAGGAAGAAACAGCTTCGGCTAAAGCTTCTTATACATGATGACCGAAGCTACCACTCATGAAGCTTCGGTGTTATAGCATGCCCGAAGACGAAGGATCAAACCGACTTAAAGATAGAATGACCTTTTAGCCCATAAGGGTCTGAGTCATTGTTGTAAACTTTTATAAGGGGCATGATTGTAATTCCTTACAGGCTGTGTACTATGTCTATAAATAGTGAACAGTATTCCTTTACTGTTCACGCATTCCTGTAATTGCTAACGCATTGCCCGGGAATTATTATCTGTCAAGGAGAAGGTATAAATGTACTTAAACTCTATGTTGTGACATTTTTATGTTCATATAATAAAATATGTGAATGATGTTACTTATTTCTGATACATCTATCTTTAATGTCTCATGTTTTATATATTATTTCATATTATTTTGTAAGTTTAATCACGAAGGTATGACCTTCGTGATACTTCACTCATGGTCTTCGTCCGAAGTTCATTAAATCCTTGGAGAAATAATGCTTCAACGGACGAAGAGCATTAATATTAAACATTTTATGTTGCCTTGTTCTTAATTCATAGCATTTGAGAACAAGTCCGCAACAAGGACATCACTATTATTAATACAACCACACCAGTGACCCCTACACCATTCATAGCTAATCAAGGACCAATGACACGAGCCCATGCACGTAAAATTAATTATCAGGTGAACTCGTTCCTTGCTGTTGAAGCTAATTCTACTTTAAATGTGGTACTAAAGCCTTGCTATGACTTTATTATGCTCAGGTGTTTGGGAGGAGAACCATCTTGGAGTGGAGAAAACAACAAAGCAATAAAAGCTGTTGAACCCGAGATAATTTCGTAACTGCAGCAAGTGCATGTTAAAGAGGGCATATCTTTCAACTCCCAAGGTTGTTTAAAGCAAATAAGCACTTGTTGGAAAGGTCTCTTCATCTACTTTCTAGTGGATCAAGAATTAACGAGAGATCAAACACTAAGCGTCCAGAAACTGCCGAGTGAACTCCTGCTCTACCCAAGTCAATTTCATAACTGCAGCATGCACCAAATTAAATGGAGCATAACTTTCCACTCCCAAGGTTGTTTAGTGCAAATAACTACTTGTTGGAAAGCTCTCTTCGTCTACTTTCAGGTGCATCAAGTATCAATGATAGAAACCAAACGAGGCGTCCAGAAACTACCGAGAGAGTTTCATTCTCCATTAGAACTCCTTTCTATTCCTCTATTTAAGCAACTAGCAGCCACCAAAGAACTTGGGTTTTTGTTTGATGTAAGTTTAGCCTTTGCTACTTCCTTGTAAACGCGTGTGTCGGCTAGACCACCCGGATACTTGAAACAGAACCCCAACTCTGTCAGATCTGTGAGCGTCTGCTTTTTATCTTGTTCTTGCTTGTTCTCGATTGCTTGCAGGTTCAAGGCTGTTCTTGGCACGACAAGAGCAGCAACAATAGGAACCAGTGTAACTATCGCTAAGGCGCAGCACCCTTGTGGTTGTTGTAGTCGGATAGCACAACGTCGGCCTCCACCCCAAATCGTAGTTATCAGGAGACGGTGTACCTGTCGCTCAAGGCGCCACACCATCTTGGTTGTGGTAGTCGGGCAGCCAACGTCGTTCTCCAACAAGTTTTCCACCCCAAGGTTGTTTAGTGCAAATAACTACTTGTTGGAAAGCTCTCTTCGTCTACTTTCAGGTGCATCAAGTATCAATGATAGAAACCAAACGAGGCGTCCAGAAACTACCGAGAGAGTTTCATTCTCCATTAGAACTCCTTTCTATTCCTCTATTTAAGCAACTAGCAGCCACCAAAGAACTTGGGTTTTTGTTTGATGTAAGTTTAGCCTTTGCTACTTCCTTGTAAACGTGTGTGTCGGCTAGACCACCCGGATACTTGAAACAGAACCCCAACTCTATCAGATCTGTGAGCGTCTGCTTTTTATCTTGTTCTTGCTTGTTCTCGATTGCTTGCAGGTTCAAGGCTGTTCTTGGCACGACAACAGCAGCAACAACAGGAACCGGTGTAACTATCGCTAAGGCGCAACACCCTTGTGGTTGTTGTAGTCGGATAGCACAACGTCGACCTCCACCCCAAATCGTAGTTATAAGGAGACAGTGTACCTATCGCTCAAGGCGCCACACCATCTTGGTTGTGGTAGTCGGGCAGCCAACGTCGTTCTCCAACAAGTTTTCCACCTCCATCATCTCTCATCGAAAGATCAGGCACCCTTCTACCCGTTGGGTTTATCAAGACAGCGACACGAACACCCCACTCCCGAAGCCACCGCACGCACCTACAGCTCCGGAGGGCAACCACAAGCACCGCCCCCAGGCTTCGCTCCACCAGAGGGTGAAGACGCAATAGAGGACGGCGAAGTCATCAGCATCTCAGCCGAAGAACAGCTACAGCTACGGGCCCTACGCATCAAGAACCGCAACCTCCAAAAACAGAGAGACATCCTCGAGGTCAAGCGCCAGCGTGTCACCATGCAAGCCAAGGTGCGCCAGATGATACGGGACGAGGAGCAGAGAGCCCAGGAGCTCGAGCAAGAGATCGCGCTCATGCAGAATGAAAGCCAGCACGACCTGCAGCATGGCCCCCCTCCAACAGCGCGTGCCAGCCGAGGACTTCTTCATACCCCAGCGTGGACCCTTCGTCCTGCATGCCACAGCTTTCCAAGGCATCAATTACCTTGATGAGTGAAGTCCCCTGGCCCCGCAACTCCAAGCATCACCGTGGCTCGCCAACTTCAGGACAGGGACCTACCCAAAGTACAACGGCAGCACCGACCCAGCACAATACATCATGACCTACCAAGTTGCCGTCGCATCGGCCGGAGGGGACGATGCCACAATGGCCAAGTCGTTCCTCATTGCCCTCGAGGGTCCAGCCTTGACCTGGTACACCAGGCTGCCGCCGTTGTCCATCAACTCCTGAAAAGGACTCCGGGATAAGTTTCTACTAAATTTCCAAGGGTATCGACCCGATACTAACACCTTGGCTGAGTTATCACTCTGCAAGCAGCAAGAAAAGGAAACCCTAAGGGAGTACTACCGCAAGTTCCTGACTCTCAAGTCCCAACTGCCTTCGGTCGACGACCACATTGCCATACAATATGCCATCAGTGGCCTTCGGGCTGGCATCCTATACAGTCACTGCATCAGGGGCCCACCCAAAAATCTCCAAGAGCTCTATCAGCTGTTCGAGAAGTACGCCAGATCCGAAGAGCTCTATCAGCGCAAGGTTGAGTCCTAGAGGAAGCCCAAGGACCCTCCACAGTCCAGCCAAACCTGGACAAGGCCTTCGCAGTCAGACTCCGGATGGGACAGCTGAAAGGGAATTAGGCTTACACCTAGTTCCTAAATAATTTTGTTGGTTGAATTGGCCAACACAAATAATTGGACTAACTAGTTTGCTCTAGTGTATTAGTTATACAGGTGCCAAAGGTTCACACTTAGCCAATAAAAAGACCAAGTATTGGGTTCGACAAAAGAGCAAAGGGACAACCGAAGGCACCTCTGGTCTGGCGCACCGGACTGTCCGGTGTGCCACCGGACATGTCCGGTGCACCAGAGGACTCCGAACTCAAACTCATCACCTTTGGGAAATTCCAGAGGCGACTCCGCTATAATTCACCGGACTGTCCGGTGTACACCGGACAGTGTCCGGTGCTCCAACGAAGAGCGGCCTCAGGAACTCGCCAGCCTCGGGAATTCATGTCGGCTGCTTCGCTATAATTCATCGGACATGTCCGGTGTAACTGCGGGGCAACGGCTACTTCGCGCCAACGGTCACCTGCAACAGCAATTAATGCGCACCAGAGCGCGCAGAAGTCAGGCACGCGCGTAGTGGCGCACCGGACACTCTACAGTGCATGTCCGGTGCGCCACCGGACATCCAGGCGGGCCCAGCAGTCAGAGTTCCAACGGTCAGAACCCTAACGGTCGGGTGACGTGGCTATCGCACCGAACATGTCCGGTGTGCACCGGACTGTCCGGTGCACCATCGAACAGACAGCCTCACCCAACGGCTAGATTTTGGTTGGTGGCTATAAATACCACCCCAACCGACCACTTCAAGGTGTGGGAGCCCAAGCAACATTCCAAGTCATCTAGTTGACATACTCAAGCCCTGCCAACCACATATATTCATTGATCCATCCTATACACAAGATTTAGACCACTACAACCAACACAAGTGCCACAAAAGAGAGAGCAAGCAAAAGAGAGCTACTCATTTGAGTTTAGCACTAGTGCCTTGTGAGATTCATCGAGAGATAGTGTGTGCTTCATCTTTGTGTTCATTTGCGCGTGGAGTTTTGACTCCCATTGAACTTCCTCCAAAGTTTTGGAGGCATGTAAAAGCTAGCAAGAGACACCAAAGTGTGTGGTGGTCCTTGCGGGATCGAGAGTGATCCTTGAGAAGAAGAAGAGCTCGCCGATCCTTGTGTGATCGGGGGAGAGAGGGAAAGGGTTGAGAAAGACCCGTCCTTAAGTGGACTCCCCAATGGGGACTAGGCCTTCGAGGGCCGAACCTCGGTAAAACAAATCACCCGTGTCCATTGTGTTTATTGCTTGTGATTTGTTTATTTTCCCTTGCTCTAAGTTTTCTTGCACCTTTATTTGCTAATATCATTTGGTGTTGCTTCAAGTTAAATTCCCATTTAGTGAAGCAACACGTTGCAAGAAAGAACTTGTCCTAGTGCTCTTCTCATCTAAGGCTTCTTACTTTGTTATTCTATAACTTATTAGTTATATTGATTTATCACGCCCGCATTATTTAGCAATACTGTTTTCAAGCAAGAACTTAGTTTGTATACTCCTATATTTGTATATCTTGTTCTAACCACTAATCAAGGGATCTAGTTGGGGGATAAAGTTTTAATTTTCAGGTTTCGCCTATTCACCCCCCCTCTAGGCGACTTTCAATTGGTATCAGAGCTAGGCACTTCATCTTGAGTCTAACAACTCGAAGTGATGGCTCATAGAAGATCCCGCAAGAACAAGAAGACCCAGGAGAACAAGGAGGTAACTCTTGAGATATTACTTTCCGATTGTTCTAATTATGATTCATGGTCTACTAGAGTGATAAATGCTTTTAGAGCGGTAGACCCTCAATTAGAACAAATTATAGACAAGAGTATCTTCCCTCCTAGTTATAATGAAAAAATTATCTCCGAGGAGGATCAAAGATGTTTTCGCTTAAACTACCTAGCTTTTGACATCTTAAGTAATTCTCTTAGCAAAGAAGATTATCGTGCCTTCATATCAAATTATGACGAATCCACCCATGATGCGCATGATATTTGGACTAGAATTAAAAGCAAATTTAATGAGTCCAAACATGATAGTTCATTTTGTGTCTCTACTTCCTTTGGTATTTGTGATACTAACCCTTGCAAGGAAGAAGAAGAGAATGAACGATGGAGACCAAACAATGAATCCACCTCTCCAAAAGGTTTGTCTTCCCATTTTGATTCCCACATGTGTTGTGTGGCTAATGCAAATGATAACGAAAGGACAAATGAGGATGAGGAGGAAGAAAGAAGCTTCTTGCATCTCTACGCTCGCCTAAGCCAAGAAGATAAGGCGGTCATGCTCAAACTTCTAGAAAGAGCGAGAGAGCAAAGCGAAGCTCGTCAAAGGCTAGAAGATATTCTCTCCATGAAAATGCTACACTTTGACGAGTTGACTAAAGAACATGAGGAGCTAAAGTGCTCTCATGTTGATTTGGTCCAAAGGTATGAAACTGTTTCAATTGAGCATGATAACGCTTTATATTGTATCGCTCAATTAGTAAATAGGAATACCTTGCTTAAGGACCAAGTAGAAAAGCTAAAAGTTGAAAATCTAGCTTTTCAAGAAAAATATGATATGCTTCTATGTTCTCATGAAAATCTTATGGATGATCATACCATATTAAACATTGCTCATGAGGTTGTGATAGAAAACTTAAAATTCCAACAACCTCACTCGTGCACATGTATTCAAATTGATACTACATTACCATGTGCTAATGCTTGTTATTTGTCGACAAGCAAATCTTCCTTTGAGCTAGAATTTGCAGGAACAAATGATGATTCATATCAAAAGCTCAAAGAAGAAAATGAGAGGCTAAAGAAGAGCTTGACACAACTAAAAGGGAAATGCATTACCCAACCTTCTCAAGATAACCGTGATCACATGATGAAGAAGCTTGAGACGGGAACAACCGTGGCATGCACTACATCCCTTGAAGAAAATGTCAAGGATTTGAGGATTGCCAAGAGGAAGAAACAAAAGATGAAATTCAACACCTCCTCCAAAAGCCTCAACCACGCCTCCACAAAAGGTAACATCCAAGGTAATGATCAAGCCACACTTCACATTAAGAGGTGTAGTGAATGCTTTGAAGAGGGGCACTTGATTAGGTCATGTCCCTACATTAAAAATGGCTTGATTATTAACAAGGATGATAGACTTTGTTTTAAATGCTCCAAGAAGGGACACTTGCTTAGATCTTGTCCCCATTTAAAACAAAAAGGCATAGGGTTAGAAAAGAAAGTTTTTACTAACCATGTAGCAAGCAACAAACAAGGAAAGAAGAAAACTTCAAAACTTGAAAAACACCTATGCTACACATGCCGAAAGAAGGGACATCAATGCAGGGATTGTCCCATTGGTAACAATCCTACTCCTAACTCGTCAATTAATTCTCATGTAACTAGGCAACCCAAAATTGCAATTTGTGCTAGAAAGGTAATGAGTTTACCTAGTGCTAACACAAAAGACTTTTGGGTTCCTAGATCTTTGTTGACTAACCGTGATGGACCCATCAAGCGATGGGTACCAAAATATGATTGACAAGCTTTGCAGGAGAAGGAGATGATATGAAGCCTTGGGATGTTTGAGAGAGTCCATTCAATTCTTATTAACTCAAACTATCAATCTTCAATGATCTATATACATGATTGACCCAAGGTTATTTTTCAAATTGCTATGTCTTAAACTCATATCATCTCGAGGAAGATATTATATGTTGTAGGAAGTGAAGAGGTATCATATGCAAAAAATCAAGGCCTACAACATGGAGGAAAGCCAAAGGATGGTAACACTTATCTTTTAAGTGCAAGTATTTAAAATATCATTTCTTATGTGTCTTGTGTAGTCACATAGAAAAATTGAAGCACTTTAAATGTCTTTAAATTGATATTACCATTCTTTGAAGAATTTCCTCTCATATGGTAGTTTGCACATTCATCATTTCCATACTATGGCAATCTACATGCTTTAATTTATTGCTAGTATGTCATGGCATATCCTTCCTCTAATTATCTTGTTATTGCCATGATTCTAGATATAGAGAGATATTTCATGTTCTTAAAGGAATAAGGTGTCATGTAAGGAATTCAAATCCTTAGGACACTTATAAAAGGAAAACTCTCTCTATAACTAGAAAAGTGAGATTAATGATTTTATCTAAGTAACCCAAGTAGTCTCACTTATAGAGAATAGGTTTCTCTTTTGAAAAGCATGTAATCTAACATAAAAAAGAAAAATCAATCCAATGACTTATGATGTGCTTCTACTTACTTAAATTGGATTTGATTCTTTCACATTTATCGCTTTCCATATCATGAATTAGATTTATTCCCATAATCAGAAAGGATTATTTATGCTTGTTTTAGGAGTTAAAATTGAGCATAACATCATCTAAGGATAATCTAGTTCATGCTATGAAGTTTCCATGTTTTAGTAATCTAGCTTCCCATTCCTAATCAAAATGATTACAAAAATGGAAACTAGTGCTTGTGTTGCTACTAACATTTCTCTTGAGTTCAATTATGAAAATCTACAAGAAAGAAAGTGCACAAGCCTCATGGGTTGATCTTCACCCAAAGGAAGAAAGGTAAAAGCAAAGGTATGGGAACTCATCTTATTAAGTTTGGTTCCCATCTCAATGGGTATTTAATCTAAATTATCATATTCTACCCTTGTGAGGAATAGATTCTTTATTGGACCAAAATTAACTAAGTATGCATTCAATATCATATTCATAAATGCGCTTGTCCATTAGAATCTAATTCATGCCTTTGCTATATCCATTCTCATATTGATGCGCTTCTAAGTCATGATAATAAATTCAATATGAAAAAGTAAAATTCCTTTGATTGATCAAAAATGATTAAAAAGGTGCTCATTCCTCTTCTCTGTTAATGTGCACTAACGTTAAGGAATTTACTTCATGTCTATGTGACTCTTGGATGATGAATTATGCTTATTTCCTATCTAAAAGAAATCATCCATATACTCCCTTGTATTACTAACATTCTTCTTGAGTATTTTCAATAAGTTTGAAAGGAAAAAGAAGCCACTGCAAAGGGAGGACTCTCAAATGAAAGAGATCATCAAGAACAACACCACCTACTTCTATGAAACAATCAATGGTGTGGTTGTGAGTATTCTAAACCCTTTCATATTGAGAATTCTAGGCTCAAGTTGTTTATTACAAACTTAATGAGCCTTGATCAAGATGTATAATGCTTCTCTCTATTTGTCTTTAAAGTAAATGCATCCATTCAATTCATTCAAATACTTGATGCATATCTTTAGGGGGAGCCTTTTTATCTTGATTATGTTGAGACTATTGCTTTATCTCAGAAATTTCATATAGTCTCTTGCATGAGAATAAGTTTCTCATGAAGTATGCTACTATCTTTAAATTCTTGTCTTTCACTCTAAAGTAGCATTTTTGCTGGATTCTCCTACTCTAAGCTTAATCGATAATCTAATGTGTATGTTGTTCTTTTGATCACATCTGTTATTTGTTTGATCATTGAATAACTTCAATCAACAATCATATTTCTTAGTGCCGTATATTCTATCAATCGATATCTCTCTTGATATGCACTAAGTTAAAAGGAGAATTCATGATACATTTATGCAACTTGTGATCCATTTGATATATGCTAACAATAACTTGAAAAGATCACTAGTTGTAGAACTCTCTCTTGTGCAAAATATTTCCATATATTGTCATTAAGAATAGGTCTTAAGCATCTAAGACTAAAGATAAAGCACAATGAAGAGAGCGTCCCTATGTAAAGGTACAAAATGGTAAAACTATCTCCTTTCATTTTAAACTTGTACCTAAATCTTCCTTTTCTATACTCTCTTTACATATCTTGTATAAAAGGAAGAGAAAGCATGTCCATGTATTATCCCTGCTTCATACCTAGTTTAATTTCCCAAGATTCATTCCTGCTTTAGTGCATCTCTGGTAAAACTAGATGAAGTGATTTAATTGTCAAAGAGCTTAAAGCTTAACCTTGTAACGAGGATAAGCTGCCTTTGTTCCAAAGGTGGATGGCCCTTAAGCCTCTTTGAAATCCTTAAGGGAAAAAGCTTGAAATATTTACAACATGCTTTCATAAGTGCATAAATTGTCATGAGCATCACACTTATACTATGACACAATGCATTTCACATTCTGTATGATATAGATATGTTCTCATTTACCTAATTATGTGCAATTGGCATTTGAGGCCAAAAATATGTTTTCCTCTCGCACATATTTAGGGGGAGCAATCTATGTTATATAGAACCATGATCATGCTTAATTTAATATATCCTCTTGATCATATCTCTTTTATATGCTATGACTAAAGTGTTTTCAAGTGAATTTCAAACCAAGTCATAGGTACATTGAAAGGGAATTGGAGTCTTCGGCGAAGACAAAGCTTCCACTCTACTCTATTGATATTATCTACCCTTCGCCATCACTCCACAATGCCTCTCCATCTTTGGTATAATCTTCACTCCATTCTAAGTATCCGCTTTTTTGGCGATTCATGCCAAAGGGGGAGAAAGTATTGGCCCAAAGCAAAAGGACCGCACCACCACCCTAAGTTTAAAAATTAATGGTTTTCAATTGGAAAATTTTCAATTGGTATCTCTTTGTGTTCTAAAAGGGGAGCAAGTAGTATTTTCAAAACTTGACATCTTAAAACCCTCTTGAACACTAAGAGGAGAATTTATTTGAGGGGGAGTTTTGTTTAGTCAAAGGAAAAGCATTTGGAACAAAGGAAGAAAATTTCAAAACTTGAAAATGCTTTGCAAAATCTTATTCATTTACCTTTGACTATCTTGCAAAAGGACTTTGAAAAGAATTTACAAAAGAGTTTGCAAAAACAAAACTTGTGGTGCAAGCGTGGTCCAAAATGTTAATTATAAAGAAACAATCCATGCATATCTTGTAAGTACTTATATTGGCTCAATTCCAAGCAACCTTTGCACTTACATTATGCAAACTAGTTCAATTATGCACTTTTACATTTGCTTTGGTTTGTGTTGGCATCAATCACCAAAAAGGGGGAGATTGAAAGGGAATTAGGCTTACACCTAGTTCCTAAATAATTTTGGTGGTTGAATTGGCCAACACAAATAATTGGACTAACTAGTTTGCTCTAGTGTATTAGTTATACAGGTGCCAAAGGTTCACACTTAGCCAATAAAAAGACCAAGTATTGGGTTCGACAAAAGAGCAAAGGGACAACCGAAGGCACCTCTGGTCTGGCGCACCGGACTGTCCGGTGTGCCACCGGACATGTCCGGTGCACCAGAGGACTCCGAACTCAAACTCATCACCTTTGGGAAATTCCAGAGGCGACTCCGCTATAATTCACCGGACTGTCCGGTGTACACCGGATAGTGTCCGGTGCTCCAACGAAGAGCGGCCTCAGGAACTCGCCAGCCTCGGGAATTCATGTCGGCTGCTTCACTATAATTCATCGGACATGTCCGGTGTACACCGGACTGTCCGGTGTAACTGCGGGGCAACGGCTACTTCGTGCCAACGGTCACCTGCAACAGCAATTAATGCGCGCCAGAGCGCGCAGAAGTCAGGCACGCGCGTAGTGGCGCACCGGACACTCTACAGTGCATGTCCGGTGCGCCACCGGACATCCAGGCGGGCCCAGTAGTCAGAGTTCCAACGGTCAGAACCCTAATGGTCGAGTGACGTGGCTGTCGCACCGGACATGTCCGGTGTGCACCGGACTATCCGGTGCACCATCGAACAGACAGCCTCACCCAACGGCTAGATTTTGGTTGGTGGCTATAAATACCACCCCAACCGGCCACTTCAAGGTGTGGGAGCCCAAGCAACATTCCAAGTCATCTAGTTGACATACTCAAGCCCTCCCAACCACATATATTCATTGATCCATCCTATACACAAGATTTAGACCACTACAACCAACACAAGTGCCACAAAAGAGAGAGCAAGCAAAAGAGAGCTACTCATTTGAGTTTAGCACTAGTGCCTTGTGAGATTCATCGAGAGATAGTGTGTGCTTCATCTTTGTGTTCATTTGCGCGTGGATTTTTGACTCCCATTGAACTTCCTCCAAAGTTTTGGAGGCTTGTAAAAGCTAGCAAGAGACACCAAAGTGTGTGGTGGTCCTTGCGGGATCGAGAGTGATCCTTGAGAAGAAGAAGAGCTCGCCGATCCTTGTGTGATCGGGGGAGAGAGGGAAAGGGTTGAAAAAGACCCGTCCTTAAGTGGACTCCTCAACGGGGACTAGGCCTTCGAGGGCCGAACCTCGGTAAAACAAATCACCCGTGTCCATTGTGTTTATTGCTTGTGATTTGTTTATTTTCCCTTGCTCTAAGTTTTCTTGCACCTTTATTTGCTAATATCATTTGGTGTTGCTTCAAGTTAAATTCCCATTTAGTGAAGCAACACGTTGCAAGAAAGAACTTGTCCTAGTGCTCTTCTCATCTAAGGCTTCTTGCTTTGTTATTCTATAACTTATTAGTTATATTGATTTATCACGCCCGCATTATTTAGCAATACTGTTTTCAAGCAAGAACTTAGTTTGTATACTCCTATATTTGTATATCTTGTTCTAACCACTAATCAAGGGATCTAGTTGGGGGATAAAGTTTTAATTTTCAGGTTTCGCCTATTCACCCCCCCTCTAGGCGACTTTCAACAGCCACAGTCAACAACAGGTGCACAACATAGCCAACCAACACCCTGCCGGTGAGGTCGCTCGCCGTCAAGAATATCCCCCCAGGGCCACAGAGGCAGCACGTGGGGCCGGGGCCGGGGACAGGCGCAACAACCGCATAGATTCTACTGCTTGTTCCACGGCGAAGACTGCACACACCCAATAAGGGATTGCCCCGAAACAAAGGCCACCAAGGACAGAATGTCTCGGGCACAACCAGCCGACAATCAAAGAGTTGTTGCGCACACTCTCTCCACCCACCCATTGGATTAACTTGATCTCGAGAGCAAGTACCAACACTTCCTTTGGCTGAATTTTGGTACAATTCCTCTTAGCACAGAGCTCTGAAATGTTCCCCTTTCAAGGCTTTATATGGTTATGAACCTGTGTTTGCTGCTACTCCTGTGATGGCCAAAATTGGAGATCAATTGGTGGAGGGACTGTTGGCTGAGAGGAAAGCTCACTCTGAAATACTTAAGCAGAAGTTGGCTTCTGCCCAGAATCGGATGAAGTTGCAAGCTCATAAAAATAGGACCGACAGGGAGTTTATGGTGGGTGAGTTAGTTCTGGTGAAATTACAGCCATATGTGCAGTCTACATTGGTCAGTAGACCTTGCCCTAAATTGGCTCTGAAATACTTTGGTCCATTCAAAATTCTTCAAAAGATTGGCATGGTGGCATATAAGTTGGAGCTTCCATCTTCTTCTCAGATTCATCCAGTATTCCATGTTTCACAACTGAAGGCTTTTACTCCTTCCACTACTCCTGTGTATTTAGATTTATCTCAGATGGTGGATATATCTGGTGCTGATGTGAAACCATTGAGATTTTGGAACGACGCTTGGTGCATAGAGGAAATCATCCAGTGGTTCAAGTGAAGGTGTTATGGTCACACTTTACTGATGAAGTGACTACTTGGGAGGATTATGATGTGCTAAATACTAGATTTTTTGTTGATTTTGATTGGGGCAATCAAACTCTAGGCGAGGGGAAGATGTCAGATGCCTAGGTATGTGAAGTTGCATTATCGCCTAGATTAGCCTTGGTATTCATATATTTGTGAGATGGGCCTGTGTGCGGCCTGTTAATCTGCTTAATGGCCTCTTAATCGGCTTGTAATAGGAAGATAGACTTCTATAAATACAAGATCCGATGGTTGAGAAGGGATATACGATTAAATAACAGAAATCAAGTGATTTGAACCCTGGAGGATTCTTCCTCGATTGTTCACCGTGGTGGCCTCGTCCGTAGCAAGAAGAGCTCACGTCAGAGTGTCGGCGTTTCGGACCCGGGGGGTCCCTGGACCGACAAGTGAGATTGTCGCTGCGTGTCCCTGCCTAGATGGGTTGGCGCGGGATGGAACACAAGATGCGAGGAAAGCCTTGTATTATCCTGCACTAGGGGTGCCGCTCGTAGTAGGGGTTACAAGCACGTCACGAGAGGGAGAGAGAGAGAGAGGGAGCCTGTTTGTTCGCTCCTTTCCCCCGCGCGAACCCCCCCTTCAGGATGGCCCTGGACCTCCCTTTTATAGACGTAGGGAGAGGGTCCAGACGTACAATGGGGGTGTAGCTATGCGCTAACGTGTCCGGCAGAGAGATGCCTAAGCCTTGTGTACATGCCAACGTGGCTGTCGGGGGAGAGCTTGAGCCCTGTACACGTGATAGCGTGGCCGTCGGAGGAGCGCCTGAGTCCTATAGGAGCACAGCTGGCAGTGCGGCAAGGATCCTGCTGACATCTCCTTGCTGCCGTAAGGGGCTGAGAGCCACCGGCGTCATGGTGCACACGGGGCACCATCATTACCTGTCGCCGGGGTAAGCCAGATGGGACGCCGGTCTTGTTCCTTGTAGCCTGAGCAGGCTAGGGATAGGATAATGATGTATCCCCTATTGGCGCGATCGGTCTGAGCCCAAGGTCGGGCGAGGCAGAGACTTCTCTTGAGGCCGAGGCCGGGGTCGGGCGAGGACGCGATTCCTCCCGAGACCGAGGTCGAGGCCGAGTCCGGGGGTCGGGCGTGGCGGAGCTTCCTGTTGCGCCCGAGGCCGAACTCGGTGGTTGATCGTGACTTGTTGTCAGTCTTCGCCGAGGTGGTTGGCACGGCAGTCGGAGCGGGGCGAGCGGCGCTGTTTTCCCGCCATATCGGACAGTAAAGAATAGGGGCAAAGTGACTGCGGTCACTTTGGCCTGGCCGACTGAGGCGCGTGTGTCAGGATACGGCGTCAGGCATCCCCTGCATTGAATGCGCCTGCGAAGCAGTCGGTTGGTGAGGCGGTCTGGCCAAGGTTGCTTCACAACGAAGCCTGCCTGAGCCGGGCTTCGGGAGAGCTGAGGGGGTGCCCACTGCCTGAGACGGCCCTTGGGCAAGGCGTGAATTTGTTTGGGACTACTGCTCCAGCCTGAGGCTGGGCTCAGGTGAGGTCGCGTCCCTTGGGTAGATGAAGCCTTGACTTGAACCGCGCCCGTAAGTTGATCTGAGGGTGTTTACCAGCCGTGATTAGGAGTGTTGGGGGTACCCCTAATTATGGTACCCGGCAGTAGCCCCCGAGCCTCGAAGGGAGTGTTGTTACTCGCTTGGAGGGTTTTGCCGCATTTTCGGTGAGGGGACCGGCCTTCCTCGGTTTTTGCTTTTTCTGGTGGGTGCGCGCGAGCACACCCGCCGGGTGTAGCCCCCGAGGCCTCGAAGGAGTGGTTTGACTCCTCTGAGGTTTGAATGCTTTTCGTGGTGCCTCGCCCGGTCTGATCGTTCCCTAATGCGGCCTAGCCGTAGCCCGGGTGCATGGTCAGGTTCTATGTTATCAAGCTGGTTTGTTGACGCTGTCAATAGTTTGGCCGTAGCCGGGTGCGAGAGCAGCCCCCGAGCCTCTGCACGGAGCAAGAGGACGATCAAGGACTTTCCCGACTTTTATCATACGCCCCTGCGTCGCCTTTCCGCAAGGAGGGGGAAGCGCCATGTTGCCCTCGGAGGGCACCGAACATGGTGTTTCCAGTGAGCTGCTAACGGGTGATCCGAGTGGACGCCCGTGCCTCGTTCGTTAGGGGTCGGCTGGTGGCCCAGAGGCGCGCTCCAAAAGTACCTGCGGGTGATTTGCCGGACCCAGACCCCTTCGACAGGGTCCGAGGGCTCGATGCCTCCCTCTGGTGGGATTCCGTTACAAATCGTTCCCGCCGGTCTCGGAAATGTCCTAGGCTACCTCGGGAGTGTAGCCCAAGCCTCGGCCATGTATCGGACATACCCAGAGTCATCCCTCACTCTGCATGTTCTGGGGCGACTGTCGAACCCTTCCGAGGGGCCAGCCTACGAACCCCTGATCAGTAATGGGCACGGAGCCCGAGCGCTCTGGGGCGGCTATCGAACCCTTTCGAGGGGCCAGCCTTCGAACCCCTGATCAGTAATGGGCTTGAAGCCCGAGTGCTTTGGGGCGGCTGTCGAAACCCTTCCGAGGGGCCAGCCTTCGAACCCCTGATCAGTATGAGGGCTCGGGGCCCGCTTCCTTCGCCGAGAAGGATCCTTTCCACAACATCCCCTTTCTCGGTCCCTGTAGCAAGAGAGAGAGAGAGAGGAGGAGGGGAAGGATATGAATTTAAATAAGGTGGCGCACCTTTTTTGACGCGGTCATCATGGCGGAGGCGAAGTGATGCCCGCCTCGCCTGCCAGAGGTGTCGCCTGCTCCGCCGGGGAGTTAATGCGATGGGATAGGCGATTCGTGTGGCGCCCGTTGTGCGTGCGAGCCGTTTGAGGAACAGAAAGATCGCTTTACCTTCGAGTTTTGAATTTCGCAGCGAGTTCGCGCGAAGTTTTGAACGGTTCTCGCCCGGGCCTTTATATACTCGAAAGGGGGGCCGACAGTGGTTCGTCACTCTGCCATTTGCGCCTGCCTTTTGCTCTAGTTTTCGCAACCTAAGAGAATAGCCAGGGAAAGGAAACCGCACACCTCATCCCCTCTGCCTCCACCACCTCCGTTCGGTGATGGCTGACAGGGTGATCGTTGTCCTGCCGCGCGACCCGTGGCCCTCCTCCACCGTGGTCGTGAAGGATCTGGAGGCCCTCGTCACCTATGGTCTGCTCCGTCCCCTCTCCGGTGGGGCGCTGTGATGGAACCTTCCAAGTCATTAGGCCCACCTATAGTTGTCCTTGTCTAACAGACATCAGACAACCCTGTAGATGTTCCTGAACCACTTGACAAGTTCGGTATCTTTTCTTACCTTTGCAGGAACGTTTCACCCGTCTTGCAGACATTACAGAACATCGGAGATATCGAAATGCGGAAGTGATTACATAAACTTACATTTATTTAAAAAGTAAGATTAAGTTGCTTATACAGACCAGAAAATATAAACGAGTGCAGAGTAGTATTATTACAAAACCAAGGGAGGCAAAAACTCCTCCCGATAAGTTTTTACATAAAAGTTTTCTTATGGAGGACCAAGTCCTCCCACATCTTCACTCTTGCTTTTCCTCCTGAGGAACCACCTTGGTACAGAAGCAACATAAATCTGCTACTTCCTCACCTAAAAACAACGAGGGAATAAACCCTGAGTATGGAATTACTCAGCAAGTCTTACCCGACTAAAGAAAAGACTCTCAAGGGTATGCTGGTTATAAGGGGGTCAAGGTGAGGTATCTCAAGATCAATGACTCTGTGGTTACATAAATGCTTACTAAAAGTGGATCCTTACAAATCCAATTTTATTGTCAAGTTAGGTAATCTTACCTACATCTAGAGTTCTTGCTAGCCTAGTTCAAACACTCATCCTAAACTAGCCAAGTTCTTAATCCATCCTTCATCTTTACTGGAGTTCTACGTATAGGGCAGTGACCAAGTCTTCATAACCGCGAAGGTATAGCGATCCGAATCAATTATACTCAGCTGAGGATCTCCGATCACACGACATATGTAGCACTTAACCCTTGCATATGTCAACCCGCCACCAGGTTTCTTAAGACCAGATCAGGTTCACGCAAATCGAGAGCACAGATACACCACCGTCTAGCCTCTTGCTACGGAGGGTACACGCTACTCTCGCCACCGCTCCACGCCCATTTCGTGTTATCTTATTCTGGCCTTAGTCTGCCCGAGGCAAGGCTTACCCATGACGAGGCATGTGACCAGTTAAAGGGTCCTCGGTCATCAAGCCTACATCGACACGGTCCTTAATCGACACAGACGGAGACACTACACCGAGACTCTCTTCTCGTGCAAGTCACCTGCCCGGTCTCAGCTTAATCATTTCAAAACCCAAAGCTTGGTACCTGACAGAGGTACATCTTTTCCGATGTTGAACCCATTACGGCCTTAATGGATCCATCATCAAGTTTTATTTTCAAAACATCCCTCCCACTTTGCCACTCATCATTTTGTAAAACAAAAACCTTTTGTTTGGCTAGAGCAATACTAAGCATAATAAAACCTTTTGTAAAAAAGGGTATCAAGGAAGGTAATCAAAGATCAAGGAAGGTAATGTAGGAATTGTTTAAGTATTCAACTCCTATCACCTAATGCATCAATCAAGTGAGAAAGATTTTAAAAACATCAAGGGAGGTGGCAAATGCACCGGGGCTTGCCTTTGCTAGTAGGTGAGTCAGGCTCAGGCCCGCAGATGTCAAAGTAAAGACAAGATCCTGCCTGAGAGTCCGAAGGTGGTGGTGCCTTTTCTTCACTCACTTCAACTTCTTCTTCGTTTTCTAAACATAACCACATATATGTATAAGAATGAATGCCATGTAATGCTCATGAGAGTGCAAAGATAATAAAAACTTATTATCTAAGCCTTGAATACAACTTTCCTTCACGGAACTCCGAGAACTTAGGGTTTCCGGAGTCAGTAAAGGAGTTCACAGGGCAGGGGTGGGGGTTTCGGGGTTCTAGTTATCAAACAAGGTCCAAACCAATTCAAACTCTACCCATGGCTTCTAAATAATGTATAGGACTCATACAAAAAAAGTTTGGACATTTTTGGAAAATCCATTTATTTCTAAAAATCCAGAACCACTACTTTAAACTACTTAAAATGCCTTAAAATTCCTTATTTCCTCTAAAAATCATAAAACTATTTTTATTAAATCCTAGGGAAAATAAGAAGCCTAGGAAAATTGGTTTCACAATTTTTGGATTTTTCTACCATTTTCTATAGATTTTCAAAGCTTTATTGAAAAAGAAAAAGGAAAAGGCTGAACAGAACTGGGCCAGTTCCAGCCCAGTCGGCCCAACCCAGAGGGGAAACACGCCCGCGCGCGCACCCGTGCTGGCGGCTTTGCGGAAAAGCCCTTAGGGTTTCGGCTAATCAGAAAGGGTGTCGATTACTATTTTCTGGAGTCACTGACAATTGCAAGGAAGTCCTCAAACTTATACCTATTCTCGGTTTGATGTCCCCGACGGCGCACGGCGCGGCAGAGCTCCGGTGAGCTCACAGACCGGCCGAATCGCTCCAAGACCGGCGTACCCAAGCGACTGACCCCGAATTGAATCCCTCCCAAGCATTTCCCCCAAACCAATTTCTGGATTACAGCCCTACAGCTCTCTGCCCACGGTGACCGCAAGCCGCGAGGACATTCACTCGCGTTCATGGCTACCTAAGGTGGTTTAGCGCAATTGAACAGATTCACGAGCAATAAGGGACTTAATAGAGGCTAGAACACTAAGCAATTGGGTATGTTTTAACCTGAGGAGCACTGGCCACGGAGAGGTTGCTGTTACGGTGTTCTTGAGCGGATTTGGGGGGAATCCGAAATTAGCACTCTCTGGTGGGGGGATTTGGGATGCAGGTGGGTGCAGCAGCTGCTTGAGTACATGGCGGAGCTGGGGGCGCGGTCAATCTATAGAGTCCACGAGCGGTGGTCGCGAATTTGAGCGACGACGTGCGGTGGTCGGAGGAATAAGAGTTCACTGGTGCGCGTGAGTGCGTGTCCACAGTCGTGGCGAGCTCACCGGCGACGACGGGACGGTGGTAGGGAGTCACGGTGACGCGGTAGATCGACAGAGACACGCGGCGGTCAACGGCAATGGCACGACGGCGGTGAGCCCCTTTATCCACGGGCGGTGAGCAAGGGGAGGGGTATCACGGCTGGCCGGGGTGGCATCCAGCTCACCGGCGGCGAAGATTCTTTTACCCCGCAGCGCTATCCAACACCGAGGCACTAATCTCGACGCCGGAGACACGAAGCATGGCAGAGAGAGCCGTCGGCGGTGAGGGACTACCGCGCTGGCAGTCTGATCCTTTACAGTTACTGTACCATGGCGATTTCAGTCAGATGAACTGACAGAGCAAGTTTAGGTCACATTTTCTCTTAATTTCAAATGGCAACACATCCAGTGACCTATAGCAAAGTTGTAGAGCTATATACCATCTACAATTTGACTACAGGGATTAAACTTAATTGAGCACTGGATCATGCTCAGAATTGAGCTTGAAGTTGATGTCAGTTCACTGTTAGTCTGAAAATTTAGATCCTAACAGCCTGACAACCAGATTTTGAGCATGATTATCTCCAGATTTCTCTTAACAACTATGCTCATCCCCTTAAGCAAATTTGTTCTCCTAAGTTTGGTCTACAACTTTGATGTGGTGACCTAGGGCAAAAATCCTATGATTAAAAAGTTACAAAGCTCAAAAGTTGAGCCCATAACACTGTTTTTCAAACTTAGGATAGAACTCAATTGAGGTCTATTTTGCAATTAGGTCCAAAACTCAGGGTTTGGCTTGTAAATGCACATATGAGTGACCCAAATGACTTAAGATACTTATTTAACTTCGTTTTTGCACTTTAGTCCAAAAGGGGACTAATTTTGCACATAGGTCCCTAGGGTTTGGTTTTAGGGTTTTCCAGGGTTCCAATTAGGGTTTCTTGTATCCTAGGGGTATAAATGTGATTCAACTTTATTCTGGGGAACATTTTATGACTATTCCCCTAAGGATTTTAAGTTTTCTCAACTTGGGCTAGGTTTTACCCCTTTAATCCCTATTTAGGGTTAAGTTCCCTATCAAGGGGTCTATTTGCAAAATGCTGTAACAATACAACTTGTTTGAAATTTTTACCTAGTGAATGTACTCTAGGTGTGTCAAACATATGCAATGCCAATGTTTATGATGCCATGCTCAAGTTTTAGTTATAGTAACACCAGGGGTGTTACATCCTTTCCCCCATAAAAGAATCTCGTCCCGAGAATAAAAGTCCTAGGGTGAGTAATGGAAAAGGAAATGTGTCACATTTTTATTTCCTTATTTCTGGTACAAGGCAGGGGGTGATGTGGGGTTCACTCCTTTATTACAATAACTTTTCACACTTTACAAATTACATGAGGCTAAAAAGCCTGGGAAATTCTTATCTAAAAAGTCTTGAGTTTCCCATGTAGCCTCTTCTTCAGAATGTTGGTTCCACTGTATCTTATAGAACTTGAGAGTTTTCCTCCGGGTAACCCTATCCTTTTGATCCAAGACTCGAATAGGGTGCTCAGAATATGTTAAGTCTGGTTCAAGGACAACATCTGTCACTTCAATGGTTTGATCTGGTACCCGAAGACATTTCTTCAATTGTGACACATGGAACACATTATGTACAACAGACAAGGTTTCGGGTAGTTGAAGTCGATATGCCACTGGTCCACATTGCTCAAGCACAGGGAATGGACCAATGTACCTTGGTGCAAGCTTCCCTTTTATCCTGAAACGCGATACATTGGTGAAACCTTTAGGTAGACATAGTCTCCTTCAAGAAAATATAAGGGCATTCGCCGTTTGTCTGCATAATTCTTCTGACGAGCTTGTGCTTTCCTCATATTATGAATAATTTTCTGAACTTTTTCTTCAGTCTCTTTCACCATATCAGGCCTGAAGAAGTACCTTTCCCCAGGTTCAGACCAATTTAGCGGAGTACGACATCGTCGTCCATATAAAGCTTCGAAGGGTGCCATCTTGATACTTTCTTGATAGCTATTATTATATGAAAACTCCGCCAAGGGCAAACATTCATCCCATTTCTGTGAGAAGTCCAGAACACATGCCCGCAGCATATCTTCGAGTATTTGGTTAACCCTCTCGGTTTGCCCACTGGTTTGTGGATGATAGGCCGAACTGTGGAGCAGCTTAGTACCCAGGGACTTTTGAAGTTCTTCCCAAAATTTGGATACAAATTGGGATCCACGATCCGACACTATAGTCTTTGGAACACCGTGCAAACTGAGTATGCGAGCAATGCATAATTCTGCATAGGTGATGATAGGATATTTTACTTTAGCCGGGAGGAAGTGGGCAATCTTGGTAAGTCGATCAATGATAACCCAAATAGAGTCATACCCTTTTGCGGTCCTGGGCAATCCCACAATGAAGTCCATACTTATGTCTTCCCATTTCCATGTCGGTATTGGTAGAGACTGTAATGGACCGGCAGCTTTCAAGTGTATGGCTTTGACATGTCTGCAGGTGTCACATCTAGCCACATAGCGTGCAATCTCGATCTTCATTTTTGTCCACCAATAATGTTGCTTCAAGTCTTGGTACATCTTAGTGCTTCCGGGATGAATAGAATAACGACTAAGATGTGCTTCATCAAGGATTTGCTGGCAGACCTCATCATTCTTAGGCACCACTATGCGGTTATTAAACCATACAATACCTTGATCATCTTCTTTAAAACATTTGGCTTTTCCAGCTCTTATCTTCTCACGAATGTGTTTCATACCCTCATTAGTTCTTTGAGCATCAATTATCCTGCGTAAGAGGACTGACTCAAGCTTTAGCTGGCTCAGGGTTCCTTGCTGGACCATTCCCAGGTTTAGCTTCTCCATCTCCTCACTACAGGAAACACCTAAATTTTCGTGGGCCAAAAGCCCATGAAAATAAGCCTAAACCGACGAAAATAGACTATTTTCGTCGGCAGACCGACGAAAATAGCCGCCGAAAATAAGTTCGACGAAAATAGGCACCTATTTCCGTCGGTAGCGACGAAAAATATCTATTTTCGTCGGCTTTCCCAAGGCCGACGAAAATAATTGGTCGACTGACTATTTTCGTCGGCCTTGAAAGCCGA
Source organism: Zea luxurians (assembly GCA_029449295.1). Lineage (NCBI taxonomy): Eukaryota > Viridiplantae > Streptophyta > Magnoliopsida > Poales > Poaceae > Zea > Zea luxurians. The sequence goes on along the minus strand of JAOPSE010000009.1, from coordinate 141,584,601 downwards.
CGAAAATACGCCAGGCATATTTTCGTCGGCCAGGTGGGGCCGACGAAAATACATGCATATTTTCGTCGGCCCACTGATGGCCGACGAAAATATGTTCCCAGGATATTTTCGTCGGCCACCACCGAGGCCGACGAAAATTGATGGTTCCCCCCCCAAAACAGATTTTTCTGCACCTATTAATAATTCACAGCAAAATACACAATATCACAATTCACATATATACAGATTCACAATCAAAATACATAATTCACAAAACACATTCACATATACATATCACAAAACACATTCACATATACATATCACAAAACACATTCACATATACATAAATAGTCCATGGTCCATAAGTCCATAGTCCATACATAGTTTCAATACCATAAGTCCATAGTTTCAAACAAACTCACTACTCACTAATAAGGCTGTGCATGCATCCAAATGCCTGGACAAACTCACTGCGGGCTGTGGGAGTTTTGGCCACTCCCTCCTCCACCACCAGGAAGGTGGCCACTCCCTCCAGAACCATGGACGAGGAAGTCGTGGACGTTGACAGCACCCTCCTGAGCATGTGACGCTGAACCCTGCAATTCATCAATCATTCAAATAAGGCTGTGTTTTGCTATCCCTATACCTATACTGGCTATGTTTGGTCACTATTTGCATAAAACTAAACATGGAACGTCACCTGTGATCCATGGTGATAAGGAGGCTGTGCATGCATCCACGGGTACTGTTGTGCTGGCCACCCCTGAGGTGGTGGCACCCACCCCGTCGGTGGCGGTGCCATCCACGCTTGAAATGGCTGCGATCCTTGGGGTGGTGGAGGCGTCCAAGTGCCTGGAGGTGCCTGCGTCCACCCAACACCGGTCCACTGTGGCTGCGACGCTGGAGCTTGTCCTGGCCATTGTCCCCATCCTTGTGCCTGCGATCCATTTTTGATAATAAAAAAAGAGTTGCTATGGAATTGAAGTGTTCAGATAGTGTTACCTGGGGAGGGCGAAAAGCGGGCAAGTTCATATCAGGGCCGAGTCGAGTAGTCATTTCCTGCAAATGGATGAAACGTTAGAATCGCAACACTATACTTTGAATTCAATGACACGTGATGAGATAGACGAATTACCTGAAAATAAGAAGTCATATACTGCGTCAGCTGTCCGACCTGCTCCTGCGCTGCTCGAGCCTGCTCCTGTGCGAGTTGAGCCTGCTCCTGTGCTGCCCGAGTCTCCTCCTCCAGCTGAGCCTCTCGAGCAGACTTGGAGCGAGAACTCCCTACCGAAGACGATGCCTTCCCTTGACCTATGGTCCTGTTGTACTCCACAACGCCGGTGCCAAAGGCAAACCTGCATGATACACATAGTTGAGCCATTAAGTGGACACATTCTTGTTAATGAAATTGTCGAATCAAAGACAACCACCTCACCTGCCATGCTTTCTACCCCCACCACTGTGGTACAACGCCGAGGCATCTAAGTCTGAATGCATCCAGTCGAAATCAGGCCCATGGCGTTGAGTCATTTCCTCCCCATATGCATTCTGCAAAGAAAGTTAGAGTTGGAGTTAGACACAAATCATGCAATTTAATTCGTAAATACAAACTTGTTTACCATTTTCTCCCTTGCCGCCTCGCTGCATAGCTCATCAGGGTTCGCTGGATCAGGCCCACGGTGACCACGGACGTAAACCTCCATAAAACTTGGAGCAACTCCACTTTCAGCTTCCTGCATGAAAAAGAAGAGTTAAACCATAGAATTGTAATAGATGTAACATACAAGTTTGATTTATACACTTACCATGCGGCGTGCGGTACCAAGGTGTCCATCGGCGCCGTACCTATGCCCCGGTCCTTCAGTGCCACGGTTGGCACGGTGCTTGTTGGACTCTGCAATCCACTCAGGCGACGCCCATCTCTTAGCCAACCACCTCCAGGCTTCCATGTCCTTCGCCAGCCAATCCACAACGCTCTCCAAGTACTGCTCCTCTGTGAGGTAGATCTCATTGGCCCCTAATGCTTTGCTCATTTTCTGCCCCTTTATCTTCTTGTAGTAGTAGTTGACGGCCGCGATGCGAGCATTGTACATGGCATCCTTGATGACCTTATCAGCGCACTTCCGAAAGTGTCTCTTCACACGTGCCCACTGAGCCTGATCCGCCTCGATGTCATCCGGCAATTGGAACCTCCCATACATATCAATGGAGAAGTTAAGTTAAAGTAAGATTAGGAGAAGCAATAATGCAGTGAATTCCTTATATACGAAAGTAAACTCACCCAGAACTCGTCCCACACAGCCACCTGACAAGTCCTTGGTTTTTGTTCAGAACTTCCCCCTCCGCTACTGCTTTCCCCTGGCTGGACATAGTCCTTCAGACCCCAGTCGGCCCACTGCATAGCCGCGAACCTCTCGCCATTGTGCTCCACCATGCCAGGGTAGTAGAAGCGACAGAGGCTACCCAACACCGCGTTCACCTTGGGACGTCTGCCTGTACCGTCCCAAGTCAAGTCTTCCCATGACCTACAAACATTAATAAAACAAGTAAACCAGTGCAATCACGTTCATATTAAAAAATTAACACAACAGAAATAAGCCCCACCATTCTCCATGCGGCCGGATGAGCCTCCTCTCAGCAGGCCTCGGACCAAGCGCATTGCTCTTCTTATACCTAAGTATACAAGTAAATTAAATATGATGAAATGATTTAAAACTAATATCAATTAAACTAATATGCATAATAATACCTAAAGGATGTAGAACCATCTGACGCGTCGCCCGCGCTGCCTGCCCCCATAGGGTCAACCTCCTCATCCTGCTCACCCTCCTCATCTTGCTCACCCTCCTCACCCTGCACATGAGCATCCTGCTGAGGAGCCTCCTGCTCAGCCTCCTCACCATGCACTTCATCTAGACAGTCGAGAAGTTGCTGCTGCCTCTGTCGGCTCTGTGAGGTGCCCTGAAAAAGCCCACTGCCCGAGCTGTCCTCGCTGGCCGCGCTGCCCCCACTCCTCCTCGATCTCCTATGCTTGAACATGTTCAACTGTAGATAAATTAATGTCAAACCACAGTATATGAAACAAATAATATGAAAATTAATAATGTGAAAATTGGAATACATAGCTTAATTGATTAAATAAAAGAAACATACTAATCAAAAGTCATCCGCATCCGATGATGCTTCTTCGGCTCGTTGTTTATTCATACGCTCTTGATTTCGTTGGATCCTTACTGATCTTCTAACGACGACAGGTCGTTTGCGCTTTGACCTAGGTTCTTCAATTAAGTCGCTTGAATTGTAACAGAGATTTTCAAGGCCTTCTCCATTGGTCACATGGAATCGGTGAGCTATGTCTTGATTCGACACCGCTTCTGGTTGAAAAACAGCGTCATCATTGTCCCTGCTCGTATTCACGTAGTCAGCACTCTCTGGAGCGACGACTTGTGGGTTGACTTTGATTGCAACCCACCAAGCCCTAAGGCTTGGGTGAGGATATGGCAGGTAGTACACTTGTTTTGCCTGATTTGCAAGGACAACATCGCTCATACTGCTCGGAATCCTAGAGCTATGCTTCACCTCGACATTACCATACTTGTCGACACGAGTCCCACTATGAGCATCAAACCAGTCGCACTCGAAAAACACGACTTTAAGTTCCTTGGGGCCATCGAAAATCAACTCTACAATGTTTTGAAGAACACCGTAATAGTCCACTACTTTGTCATCGTCAACATATGAACTTGCCAACACACCACTATTGGTGGTGGCTGCCAATGGTCGACTCTTCTCCAATTTCGCGGTTCGGAAGCGATATCCATTTACATCATAGCGAGTATAGTTCCGGACGGACACAGAGGTATGTGCCATTTGCTGCAAGTCCGGGTGCACAGAGTTTTTGGAAACCTATACAAGGAATTAGTATATGCATTATATCTTCGAAGTCCAAAATTCAAAGATTAAGTATGGACAATGAGAGAACGACAATTACTAACATAATTACGAAACCACTGCACGAAGTTTGGTCCACCTTTCAACCCATCACGTCGAAGATTTTCTAATTGGATGGCCGTAGGTTTACTAGTAGATTTCCAACATTCTTCATCAAACATGCTGGACATATTAGAAACATGGAGATTACACACTATAGAAATTATGAGATGAGAAAATGGAAGTAACTATGAGGAAAACTTACTCGAACGCCTCCTGTGTGCTGTCAATATTGCTATACATATATAGCATTAGCGTGTTCAAATTTGATCCTTCAATGTGACGTACACTCCCTTTTCCAACTGCTTTACCCGGATTCGCAAAAATTTGAAGGGTGCTTTGGGGCGATTCATTTTCGACATGAAGTCGCACTGAAGGAGCAAACACATTGTTGGCTCGAGCGAAATACCTGGTTGAGAATTGAGATATATCCTTAAGGGCAAAAGCCTCCGCAATACACCCTTCGACTCTAGCCTTGTTGCGAACAGACGCCCTGAGCTTTTTCAACGCCCTTTCTATAGGATACATCCACCTGAATTGCACTGGTCCGCCTACCAAATCTTCCCAAGGCAAATGCACAATTAGATGTTGCATCACATTGAAGAATCCTGGCGGGAAAACCTTTTCAAATTTACAAATAAGAATTGGAATTTCTTTCTCAAATTTCTGCATCAACCTCTTCGATACCGTCTTTGCGCATACTTCCCTATAGAAGTAACTCAGCTCTGCAAATATGCTCCAAAGCTCATCCTTAAAATAGCCTCGAAACATCACGGGCATCAGCCTCTCCATAATAATATGGTAGTCATGGCTTTTCAAACCGATCAATTTACCGGTCTTCAGATTGACTGCCCGTTTCAGATTTGCCGCATATCGATCTGGAAATTTCAGATTCTTCAACCACTTAAATATTTCTTTCCTTTCATCTGGCTTGAGGCAGTAATCAGCTCGCGGCCTACTCTCATGCCCTTTATCGCTTACTTTCAACTCGAGCATCGGTCTCTTACAAATTTCAGCCATGTCTTTTCTTGCCTTCATATTATCTTTCGTTTTATCAGTCACATCGAAACATGTGCTTATGATGCTTTCAGCAACATTACGCTCTTGGTGCATCAAGTCTATGTTGTGCGGCATGATCAAGGCTTTTGCATACGGAAGCTCCCATATTGATGAAATATGGGTCCAGTTGTGGTCCTCCCCGTAGCCTTGAAACCTATCATTTTCTCCTTGCTTCAGACAAGCATGCCATGCCATTATCTGCGGTGCAGTTTGCCTCTTTGGTGGCCCATTTCTGATTTTGGCTCCACTTCTGAATGCAGTAAGCGAATTCCTGAAATCATGCTTGAATGGAGTCCAACGTCGATGAGCATCAAAGAATGACACTTTCCCACCATGCTTCAATCTGAATGCATCTGTATCATTCATACATATGGGACAGCACAACCGACCATGAACACACCATCCAGACCAATCTCCATACGCCAGCAGATCATGCACTGACCACAAATAAGCAGCGCGCATGGTAAACTCCTTTTCAGTATGGCTGTCATAAGCCTTCACACCTCTCCACAATTGTTTTAGCTCTTCAATTAAAGGGCGAACAAACATATTCAGCTTTGGCCCTGGATGCTCGGGGCCTGGGATGACTAGTGCAAGGAACATGAACTCTTCTTTATTGACCAACTCAGGAGGAAGATTATATGGCACAATGAAGACAGGCCAACACGAGTAAGGGCTTGCACTGGTATTGAAAGGTGTGAATCCGTCCGTCGATAGACCAAGCCGTACACTCCTAGGGTCGTTTGCAAATTCGGGATCAAACTCGTCAATTGCCTTCCACGCATCACCGTCCGACGGATGGACCATTATGTCTGGATCAGTGACGAGACGTACACCATTCTTTGGCCATGTCATATGCAGAGCTATTTCCTTGTTGAGGAACAACCTTGAAAGCCGAGGAATGATGGGCAACCGACGAAGTTGCTTAGCTGCGACCTTCGTAACTACCAATTCACCCTCATCATTTGTCACCTCGACATATCTAGAAGCTTCACAATGCTTACAACGGTCCAGCTTGTCATCCTCCTCAAAGAATAGCATGCAACTGTTGGGACACACGTCGATCTTCACATATGTCATCCCAAGACCAGCCAACATCTTCTTTGCGAAGTACATATTCTTTGGCAACTTATGATTCTCCGGGAGAACCTCGCCCATCAGTTGGACGATGTCGTTGTAAGCACTGTTTGAAATGTTGTGCTTCGACTTTATCGCCATTAGTCTTGTGAGAGTCCCAAGAACTGACATCTGAGTGTGCTCGTGCAGTCTCTCTTCTCCTGCGGCGAGTAGCCGGAAGAATTCTTGAGCATCGCGTGGAAGCTGCCCCGGCTCCTCAGCGTTCATTTCAACATCCCTACCAAGATCATGCAACATGTCATCCATCCTATCATGATCGTCATCAAGTTCCACCTCCGCGTCAACGTGTCTAATAGACTCTCCATGCCGGTACCATACAAGGTAGTTCGGCATAAACCCACTTTTGCAAAGGTGTTTCTCCATTTCTTCTTTCATCTGAGGCCACTTGTTCTCGCAGCGATTGCAAGGACACTTCACTAGACGACCAGTTGCATCTTTGAAAGCGTGCTCAAGAAAAGCCTTTGTTACACCCATCCATTCATTCGAATGTGCCCCATCCTTTCTCCACCCGTCATACATCACCCTCCGATCACCGTCCATTTCAAAGGCTAAACAAAAGACAAAGAACATCAACGTTCGTCCGTGGCTTAGGTGAACTCCCTATTAGGTAAAGGCCCTAAACCCACCCAAGAGTGTAGGCCGATGCTTGTGATTTGTGACGTGTAGCCTACGATTGCCGCGAAATTTCGGCAGCATAACCCCGCTGCTCTCCAAGCACACGCCTGAACATGGTGCGTTGGAGAACAACTGGGTTACACAACCGAAATTCCGCGTCAAGCATAAGGCACATGTCACAAATCAAAAGCATCGGCCTACACTCTCAGGCTGTCCAAAATACGTGGACAATTCCAGAACGGCGAACCTCACAAGCCAATGTGACGTTCGCCGTTCCCGAACGGGTGACGCATACGGTTCGCTACGGTTAACGATCACCGTCCATAATAAATAACTTAAACAAAAGACAAATAACATTCACGGTCGCCACGGCACGCTGCACGCGAACGGCACACCACGGCACACGCACGGCACGCCGCACGCGCACGGCCGCCACGACACGCGCACGGCCGCGCGCCCGGCACGCCACGGCACGCGCATGGCACGCCCGGCACGCCACAACAAGCATCAAATATGTCGGGAAAGAAGGGAGACGGGGAGGCTCACCGCGGGGAACGACGACGACGTGGACGGACGACACGGCGTGGACGAACGACGGCCGTGGACGAACGGCGTGGACGGCGGGCACGGCGTGGACGAGTCTGCTCCTATGAACGGCGTGGACGAACGGCGAGCCACGCGCGGCGGCGCGGAGCGGCGAGGGCGCGCGCGGGCCACGAGCGGCGACGCGTGGAGAGCGGGCGGGCGCGGGCGGCGGTGCAGTGAGGGAGGGCGGCCGGGCGGGCGGGCGCGGACGCCGGCGCGGCGATGGTGGACGGGGGCGCGACTATGGTGGGCGGCGCGGGAGGGCGGGTGTGCGGGCGGGCGTCGTCGACGGCGGCGCGGCGCGGCGCGTGGAGGGACGGTGTGCGGGCGGCGCGGCGAGGGAGGACGGGCCGGCGGGCGCCGACGGCGGCGCGACGACGTAGGGCAGGCGGGCGGCGGCGCAAAGACGAGCGAGCGAGAGAGAGAAAGTGCGCTGAAGCCGATTAACGGGCCTCTATTTTCGTCGGCCTCATTGAGGCCGACGAAAATACAGGCCGGTTAATGACTTATTTTCGTCGGCCTGGATGCGGCCGACGAAAATACGCCACTTATTTTCGTCGGCCTAGCTGCGGCCGACGAAAATATCACACAGTTTCGTCGGTCCCGAGGCCGACGAAAATACCTTTCGTATTTTCGTGAGCCTGCCGACGAAAATCTTCGTTGGCCCACGAAAATAGGACACATTTTCGTCGGTCACTTTTGCCGACGAAAATAACAATGTATTTTCGTGGGCCGGCCGACGAAAATAGTCCGGCCCACGAAAATTTAGGTGTTTCCTGTAGTGCCTGACATAAGGTATTGTCAGAGGTCTTCACCATAAGACAATGACAGGAAACCTTATGGCTCAGTGCATCTGCCACAACATTGGCCTTGCCTGGGTGATAATGAATTTCTAGTTCATAATCCTTAATAAGCTCAAGCCATCGTCTTTGCCTCATATTCAACTCTGACTGGGTGAAGATATACTTCAAGCTTTTATGATCTGTATAAATATGACAGATATTTCCCAGCAAATAATGACGCCAAATTTTCAGGGCATGAACCACAGCAGCTAGCTCCAGATCATGAGTTGGGTAATGCTCCTCATGTCGGCGTAACTGCCTTGAAGCATATGCAATTACTCGGCCTTCTTGCATTAATACACAGCCGAGTCCACTGCCTGATGCATCACAATATACATCAAAGGGTTTGGCGATGTCCGGTTGAGCCAATACCGGAGCAGTGGTTAATAATGTCTTCAATTGTTCAAAAGCTTCATTACACTTAGAAGACCAATTGAATTTAATATCATTCTTCAATAAACTTGTGATTGGCTTCACAAGCTTAGAAAAATCTGGTATAAATCTGCGGTAATATCCCGCCAGTCCAAGGAAACTTCGGACTTGATGAACAGTGGTTGGGGGTTTCCACTCCAAAATGTCCTTGACTTTGCTGGGGTCTACCGCAATCCCTCTGGCAGATAAAATATGTCCCAGAAATTGAATTTCCTCCAGCCAAAACGCGCATTTGCTGAACTTGGCATATAACTGATGTTCCCTTAGGCGCGTTAACACGATCCGTAAATGTTGAGCATGCTCTTTCATTCTTGGAATATATTAGAATATCGTCAATGAAGACCACCACAAACTTGTCTAGCTCGGGCATGAACACCGAGTTCATCTAATATGTGAAGTGGGCCGGAGCATTTGTTAACCCGAAAGACATTACCAGATATTCAAACAACCCATACCGCGTAGTGAATGCGGTTTTTGGTATATCCTCGGGCCGAATACGGATCTGGTGATAGCCCGATCTGATATCAATTTTGGAGAATACCCTCGCCCCGGTTAGTTGATCAAATAAGATGTCAATCCTCGGAAGAGGGTACTTGTTCTTGATAGTGACCTCATTCAGGGGTCGATAATCCACGCACATCCGTAAGGTTTGATCCTTCTTTTTGACGAATATGGCTGGACAACCCCATGGCGACGAGCTTGGCCGGATGAATCCTTTCTCTAGGAGATCTTGTAATTGAATCTTCAATTCTGCCAACTACCAACTCATTCGAAGGCATACGGTACGACCTTCGAGAAATGGGAGTCGTACCGGGCTTTAACTCAATTACAAACTCTACATCCCTTTCAGGTGGCAATCCCGGCAAATCCTCAGGAAAGACATCGGGAAAACTCGCACACTACCGGAATATCCTTGATTTCCGGTACCATGACTTCATAAACTCTGCCAGTAGTTTTGTTTGGAATGGGGATGGGCAAGAAAATTTCTTCTTGATTATGACGCAACCTGATGGTTCTTTGATCAGTATTGAGTGTTGCTTTATGCTTGGCCAACCAATTCATACCCAAAATGACATCTATGTCCTGGCCTTTCAGAACAATCATATTGGTAGGAAAGTCCTGTCCGGCCAATGATACGGGCACTTGATAGGCCACTTCTCTAGTAAAGATTTGTCCCCCAGATGAGTGAATTTTAAACCCTTCTTTTGATTCATGGCATGAAATGTGATGTTGCTCCACAAATTTCTTGCTAATGAACGTATGTGAAGCACCAGAATCAAAAAGAATGACTGCAGGATGATTGGCCACGAGGAACATACCCATCATTACCGGCTCTCCGTCCCGTGTAGTGGCCACTTGTGTATAATATACGCGTCCCGTCTTCTTGACATTTTTGCCCTTAGCATTTCCCTTGACTTGAGATGAATTCCCCGATCCTTGCTGATGATTTGACTGGTTCTGCTTGGGATAGGGGCAATCTTTGATGAAATGCCCAGACTTGTCACAATTGAAACATCCGGTTGAAGAGCTGGGCAAAGCAGGGAATCGAGTGCCTGGGGCACCCGGCTGACTTGGGGTAGTGGGGGCATTATTGGGACGAATAATTATTGGCTGCTTGAAAGGGAAGGATGGTGCACGTGAACGATTCTGGTTAGAAGGCCGGAGAACAAACCGTTGCCTTTTTACCGGGCCCTGACTAGGCCTATCACCTCCAAATCCCTTAGATTTTCCGACACCTGCATACTTTGCTTCCACAGCCAATACTGTACTGACAGCTCTTCCATATGTAAGATCTATGCAGGTTGCCATTTTTCTCTGCAGTCGATCATTTAGTCCTCTCATAAAACAATTCTTCTTTTTCAAATCAGTGTTCACTTGATCGATTGCATATTGTGACAAATGATTGAACTTATTGAGATACTGATTAACAGTATCCCCTCCTTGCTTTAGCTTCATGAATTCTTCTTGCTTCATGTGTAAAACACCTTCGGGTCTATAATGCTCGCGGAAGGCCACTTTGAATTCTTCCCAGGTTATTTGATGATTGGCCAGTTGAACGGCCACAAAATTTCCCCACCAAGTGCTAGCAGGGCCGCGTAGTTGCTGGGCTGCAAATAAAGGCTTCTGGGTCTCTGAACAATGCAGAAGTCCGAATTTTTGTTCAATAACCCGAAGCCATTCATCGGCTTCCAACGGATCTTCAGCTTTAACAAACAGGGGTGGACGTGTCTATGAGAAGTCCAGGTAAGAAGTTTCGCGGGGGCCCTGTTGATAACCCCGCCCACCTTGCTGTTGGAATTGTTGACCCGCCATTTCTCTCAGAAAGCGGGTATTATCAGCGGTCGCGTTTAGTAAGGCGGCAATCGCCTCAACCAATGTGGGAGGAACAGGAGGTGGATTTGGAGTAGATTCCCTTCCACTAGAGGGTCCCGCTGCATCCTGGGATCGGGTCTTGGACGGCATCTGTGGAAACAAACATTTGGAAACAAATATAATATGCCAAAGATAAAACCATCCAATTTACATTACCAAAAAGAGTAATGTGCAAACTCGATTTTACAACAGGATACATTACCCAGTATACAATAGCATTACCTATTATACAATAGTACAACCTACAATACACTATTTCTATTTCTACAACTATACTACTATTCCCGCTTCTGGTTGTTCCTGGCAACCTCGTCGTCGGGTGTGGGAGACCATTCATCGACCAGCCTCATAGAAGGAGGGGGTTTAAAAAGGTCTAGCTCACCACCAAGCGCTTCTCTCGCAATGTGCGAGGGTCCGGCTTCCGACCCGACAGGATCCATAGGGGCACTGGGATGTAGTTGCGAATACCGTACATGGACTTCCTCATGTAGGGTATTGCAATACGCCTGCAGGTTGTCCATGGCAGAACTCAGTTCCTCGACTCGGGCTCGAGCCTTTGCTGCCTTAGCCCAACCACTGAACGAGACTGTACCGCCCAGTCGAGCGCTAAATCCCGATCAGCAAGCTGATCCAGCAGACGGCGGATGTAACTCCTCAATTCGTTTATCCTGTCGCCATCCGCGACCCACATACTGGTCCTGCATTGCAGTTCCGTTTGAAGCTGACTCACGCGGGCTTCGAGATCCCCAATTGGATCGTTGCTTCCACTACTACTATCCTCATCCCGCGGGGCAAGTTGATGACGAGGTACTCCAATTGGGCCTGTTGACTTACGTGCGGTCTTTCTTGTGCGCGGCGGCATTTCTCTAGGGAAAATTTTATTAGTATAATTCTTAGCATGATGCATGTGTAATTACAGAATCAACCTTAGTTGATTCATACCTCCTATACATTGCACTCCTCCTATCTGGTCTTCCATAAAGATTCTTCAGATTTGGCAGATAAGAATAGAAGAAATCTTTCTAGGTGAGTTTTTAGAAAATCCTTTTGAAGATGCCTCATAATATCTGCGAAGAAAGGCTACGCTCCGATACCAGCTGTGACGGAACCTTCCATGTCATTAGGCCCACCTACAGTTGTCCTTGTCTAATAGACATCAGACAACCCTATAGATGTTCCTCAACCACTTGACAAGTTCGGTATCTTTTCTTACCTTTCCAGGAACGTTTCACCCGTCTTGCAGACATTACAGAACATCGGAGATATCGAAATGCGGAAGTGATTACATAAACTTACATTTATTTAAAAAGTAAGATTAAGTTGCTTATACAGACCAGAAAATATAAACGAGTGCAGAGTAGTATTATTACATAACCAAGGGAGGCAAAAAACTCCTCCCGATAAGTTTTTACATAAAAGTTTTCTTATGGAGGACCAAGTCCTCCAGCATCTTCACTCTTGCTTTTCCTCCTGAGGAACCACCTTGGTACAGAAGCAACAGAAATCTGCTACTTCCTCACCTAAAAACAACGAGGGAATAAACCCTTAGTATGGAATTACTCAGCAGGTCTTACCCGACTAAAGAAAAGACTCTCAAGGGTATGCTGGTTATAAGGGGGTCAAGGTGAGGTATCTCAAGATCAATGACTCTGTTGTTGCATAAATGCTTACTAAAAGTGGATCCTTACAAATCCAATTTTGTTGTCAAGTTAGGTAATCTTACCTACATCTAGAGTTCTTGCTAGCCTAGTTCAAACACTCATCCTAAACTAGCCAAGTTCTTAATCCATCCTTCATCTTTACTGGAGTTCTACGTATAGGGCAGTGACTAAGTCTTCATAACCGTGAAGGTACGGCGATCCAAATCGATTATACTCGGCTGAGGATCTCCGATCACACGACATATGTAGCACTTAACCCTTGCATATGTCAACCCGCCACCAGGTTTCTTAAGACCAGATCAGGTTCACGCAAACCGAGAGCACAGATACACCACCGTCCAGCCTCTTGCTACGGAGGGTACACGCTACTCTCGCCACCGCTCCACGCCCATTTCATGTTATCTTATTCTGGCCTTAGTCTGCCCGAGGCAAGGCTTACCCATGATGAGGCATGTGACCAGTTAAAGGGTCCTCGGTCATCAAGCCTACATCGACACGGTCCTTAATCGACGCAGACGGAGACACTACACCGAGACTCTCTTCTCGTGCAAGTCACCCACTCGGTCTCAGCTTAATCATTTCAAAACCCAAATCGTGGTACCTGACAGAGGTACATCTTTTCCGATGTTGAACCCATTACGGCCATAATGGATCCATCATCAAGTTTTATTTTCAAAACATCCCTCCCACTTTGCCACTCATCATTTTGTAAAACAAAAACCTTTTGTTTGGCTAGAGCAATACTAAGCATAATAAAACCTTTTGTAAAACAGGGTATCAAGGAAGGTAATCAAAGATCAAGGAAGGTAATGCAGGAATTGTTTAAGTATTCAACTCCTATCACCTAATGCATCAATCAAGTGAGAAAGATTTTAAAAACATCAAGGGAGGTGGCAAATGCACCGGGGCTTGCCTTTGCTAGTAGGTGAGTCAGGCTCAGGCCCGTAGATGTCAAAGTAAAGACAAGATCCTGCCTGAGAGTCCGAAGGTGGTGGTGCCTTTTCTTCACTCACTTCAACTTCTTCTTTGTTTTCTAAACATAACCACATATATGTATAAGAATGAATGCCATGTAATGCTCATGAGAGTGCAAAGATAATAAAAACTTATTATCTAAGTCTTGAATACAACTTTCCTTCACGGAACTCCGAGAACTTAGGGTTTCCGGAGTCAGTAAAGGAGTTCACAGGGCAGGGGTGGGGGTTTTGGGGTTCTAGTTATCAAACAAGGTCCAAACCAATTCAAACTCTACCCAAGGCTTCTAAATAATGTATAGGACTCATACAAAAAAAGTTTGGACATTTTTGGAAATTCCATTTATTTTCTAAAAATCTAGAACCACTACTTTAAACTACTTAAAATGCCTTAAAATTCCTTATTTCCTCTAAAAATCATAAAACTATTTTAACTAAATCCTAGGGAAAATAAGAATCCTAGGAAAATTGGTTTCACAATTTTAGGATTTTTCTACCATTTTCTATAGATTTTCAAAGCTTTATTGAAAAAGAAAAAGGAAAAGGCTCAACAGAACTGGGCCAGTTCCAGCCCAGTCGGCCCAACCCAGAGGGGAAACGCACCCGCGCGCGCCCACGCTGGCGGCTTTGCGGAAAAGCCCTCAGGGTTTCAGCTAATCAGAAAGGGTGTCGATTACTATTTTCTGGAGTCACTGACAATTGCAAGGAAGTCCTCAAACTTCTATCTAGTCTCGGTTTGAAGTCCCCGACGGCGCACGGCGCGACAGAGCTTCGGTGAGCTCATAGACCGGCCGAATCACTCCAAGACCGGCGTCCCCAAGCGACTGACCCCGAATTGAATCCCTCCCAAGCATTTCCCCCAAACCAATTTCTGGATTACAGCCTTGCAGCTCTCTGCCCACGGTGACTGCAAGCCGCGAGGACATTCACTCGCGTTCATGGCTACCTAAGGTGGTTTAGCGCAATTGAACAGATTCACGAGCAATAAGGGACTTAATAGTGGCTAGAACACTAAGCAATTGGGTATGTTTTAACCTGAGGAGCGCTGGCCACGGAGAGGTTGTTGTTACGGTGTTCTTGAGCGGATTTGGGGGGAATCCGAAATTAGCGCTCTCTGGTGGGGGATTTGGGATGCAGGTGGGTGCAACAGCTGCTTGAGTACATGGCGGAGCTGGGGGCGCGGTCAATTTATAGAGTCCACGAGCGGTGGTCGCGAATTTGAGCGACGACGCGCGGCGGTCAGAGGAATAAGAGTTCACTGGTGCGCGTGAGTGCGTGTCCACAGTCGTGGCGAGCTCACCGGCGACGACGGGACGGTGGTAGGGAGTCACGGTGACGTAGTAGATGGACAGAGACACGCGGCGGTCAACGGCAATGGCACGACGGCGGTGAGCCCCTTTATCCATGGGCGGTGAGCAAGGGGAGGGGTATCGCGGCTGGCCGGGGTGGCATCCAGCTCACCGGCGGCGAAGATTCTTTTACCCCGCAGCGCTATCCAACACCCAGGCACTAATCTCGACGCTGGCGACACGAAGCACGGTGGAGAGAGCCGTCGGCGGTGAGGGACTGCCGCGCTGGCAGTCTGATCCTTTACAGTTACTGTACCATGGCGATTTTAGTTAGATGAACTGAGAGAGCAAGTTTAGGTCACATTTTCTCTTAATTTCAAATGGCAACACATCCAGTGACCTATAGCAAAGTTGTAGAGCTATATACCATCTACAATTCGACTATGGGGATTAAACTTAGTTGAGCACTGGATCATGCTCTGAATTGAGCTTGAAGTTGATGTCAGTTCACTATTAGTCTGAAAATTCAGATCCTAACAGCCTGACAGCCAGATTTTGAGCATGATTATCTCCAGATTTCTCTTAACAACTATGCTCATCCCCTTAAGCAAAGTTGTTCTCCTTAGTTTGGTATACAACTTTGATGTGGTGACCTAGGGCAAAAACCCTATGATTAAAAAGTTACAAAGCTCAAAAGTTGAGCCCATAACACTATTTTTCAGACTTAGGATAGAACTCAATTGAGGTCTATTTTGCAATTAGGTCCAAAACTCAGGGTTTGGCTTGTAAATTCACATATGAGTGACCCAAATGACTTAAGATACTTATTTAACTTCGTTTTTGCACTTTAGTGCAAAAGGGGACTAATTTTGCACATAGGTCCCTAGGGTTTGGTTTTAGGGTTTTCCAGGGTTCCAATTAGGGTTTCTGGTATCCCAGGGGTATAAATGTGATTCAACTTTATTCTGGGGAACATTTTATGACTATTCCCCTAAGGCTTTTAAGTTTTCTCAACTTGGGCTAGGTTTTACCCCTTTAATCCCTATTTAGGGTTAAGTTCCCTATCGAGGGGTCTATTTGCAAAATGCTGTAACAATACAACTTGTTTGAAATTTTTACCTAGTGAATGTACTCTAGGTGTGTCAAACATATGCAATGCTAATGTTTATGATGCCATGCTCATGTTTTAGTTATAGTAACACCAGGGGTGTTACAGGCGCAGCCGGAGTGGATGGCCCCGAGCGAGGCCGTCCCTTCCCTGCCACCGGGGTACGTGGTTAGCTTCATCGCCTTCCATAAGCGGGGGTTTGGAGTGCCAGTGAGCCGCTTTATGCGGGCGCTCCTGCACCACTATGGGGTGGAGCTGCACAACCTCAACCCCAACTCCATTGCGCAAGCGGCCATCTTCGTGGCGGTTTGTGAGGGTTTTCTGGGAATCGAGGTTCACTGGGATTTGTGGACCCACCTCTTCTCCGCGGAGCTCTTCGCCTTGACGACGGATGCGAAGAAGGTCTGTATGGTGGTGTGGGCCGGTGGCTGCACCCTCCAGCTGAGGCAGTGGAGCGCGCAGCAGTACATCCCTGCCATCCATTTGTCTTTCAACAAGGGGTGGCAGCGCCGATGGTTTTATCTCCAAAACGACGACGGGAGGCTTCCGTCGTTTTCTCAGCGAGTGGTGTCCACCGTCGGCAGCAACTGGCGCTGGGGTGCCACGCGCGAGAGACAGGAGAAGCTCCACCCTATTCTGCAGGCTTTGCAGAAGATACGAGATGGGGGCCTTACCGCTACGGGGGTTGTTGCCGCTATCCATCGCCGGAGGGTGCTCCCTTTGGCAGAGTGGCGGTTGCAGCTCTCGGAGATGAGACCGGGGGTCGATCTGAAGGGCTCGCAGATGTCCTCGGCCTACCTCCCTGACGACGACCTCTGCAAGCGGGTAGCGGATATAGTAGGGAGGCTAGATGCCGGTGCCCTTACCCAGCCTGCGATGTGTCCCGACCATGGGTATGTTTCCCTGGTAAGTATCCGATCCTTTTCCTGTACTGCGCCGAGTTGCCTTTGATTCCCACTGTTGGGATCTTTGCTCTTCCAGGGGTTAAGTTTTTATAAACCCGCCCCGCCGCGGGTCCCGGAGGACGCGGTGGACCGAGCCACGCGGAGGGTCACCGTGGAGGAGAAGAAGAAGAAGAAGAAGGACGCAGAGAAGGCTCAGGCTCGCGAGCGGATGCGAGCTTGGGACGCCTTGGAGAAGCGTCGTCGGAGACAAGAGAGGGACGGGCTCCCGATGGAGCCATCGCCGGAGACGCCCGACGACGATGATGACGATGATGATGATGAGGATGACGACATGGTGGCCCATCTTGGCTTCAGCCCGGACCCGGGGGCGGGCCAGGGGTTGTCGTGCCCGCCTCCAAGTGAGCTGGTACCATCAGTGCCCGAGGCCAGCACATCGGTGTCCCAGTCCAAGGAGCAGAGGCAGGCCGAGGGGGCACCTGACCCCTTGGCCGAGGTAGCTGCGTTGACTCCAGGGAGTCAGGCCGACCCCTCTGTCCCCTAGGGGCAAGCGCCCATGCCGGCTGTGCAGGAGGTCGATCCTCCGGCCACTGCGGTGACGCCTGGGCAGGCCGCTCCTTCGGCGCCTCGGGCGCCCGAGGTGGGAGCGGCGCCGAAGTCAGTAGCGGGCCAACCCTTGGCGGTACCTGCAGGGACCGAGGCCCAAGGGGCCTCCCCGCATGCACGATTAGCCTTGGTCCGAAGCGGGTAAATGTCTGAGAATGCCTCTGTTTCGGCTTCTTTCATCGCGTGTCTTGAACTTGCTTTCTCTCTTCCTTTCAGCAAGCGGAGGCAGGGCCTGACCGGCCTGACCCCCATGAAGGCCCTTAAGACGGTGCCGGCTTCTACAGCTGGTGCCGCGGCGCGCCATGCCGATTGGCTGGCCTCCGCACGGGATGCTCCCGAGCGGGGGGCCCAGGCGGCATGAGCTACCATGGGGCAAGCCTCCCAGGCCGACCCCTCCGTCGGGGCGGCCGTCGTGCCGGGGGAGGCTGCTGACGCGGCCGTGGCCCTGAGCCCGCCTGACGTGTCATTGGTGCCGGCATCAACTCCTGCCGCGGTCGTTGCTGATTCGCCTGTTCCAGGCCCTGAGGAGGGGGCTAACGTTGTTGCCGAGGTCGGCGACCGGAAACCCGCCACCTTAGCCGAGGGGGAGCCTAGCACGTCGATGGCGTTGGTGCCCGACGTGTTGACTGCAGAGGAACCCGACGCCTTGGCGGAGGAGCGCATAACGCCGCGGCCCATCTCGGGGGGTGGTGTCCTCATCCCTGCGTAGCGCAACCCCAATGAGTGGTGTGGGCAGGCGTTCTAGTTCTGGAGCCGCGGCGCCTCGAAACCCCTCCTCGTCCTCAACGATGAGCAGGAGGAGCAGTCTCAGGATGAGCTCCGCGAGTATGCTGAGGCGGCGATGGGGTCGCTTCGGTCAACCATGGAGATCCTTTCCAAGGACGTTCCCAGGGTCCTCCAGGTAAGGATTTCTGGCGCATACCTTGCGTGGTCAAGGCATTCTTTGTAATACCTTGTCTTTCTTGCTCAAGAACTGGCGGATGTAAGCACCACCAAGTCGCTGTTCATCTGCCGCGAGAGCGGCATCTGGGGTTCGCTGCGGTCCCAGAGGGCCGCGCTTGCCAAGGCTAACGAGCGCCTTGCCCAACAGAGCACCGAGCTGGCGGACCTTCGGCTGCTCTGTGATGATCTGAAGGTGGAGGCAACGGCGGCACGGGCAGAGGCGGTGTTGGCACGGACGGAGGCACAGCAGCGGCAGCTAGAGCTTGGCCAGGCCATCGACGAGTGGGACCAATCTCGGAGCCAGGCTGCCCAGGCCACGGGCCGGGCTGAGGCCCTTGAGGGTCAGCTGGTCGAGGTGTCTACTCGGGCCGGGGCCCTTGCGGTGGACCTGGCTGTGGTCATCGGATCTGCCCAGTCTGCCCAAGTCGTGGCCTCGCAGGAGCGTGCCCAGGCTGAAGGTATGTTTCGCCTGCTTTGCGACTTCAATTCAGCTTCATTCTTCAACTCGTGTCTGAAGAATTTTGATCGGCTATTTGCAGAGCTCGAGACGACTCTTAATGAGTCCATCAAGGCGCATGCCCGGGCGGCCGAGCAGAATGAGGCCGACCGTGTGGCTATGTCCGAGGCTATCTTGGGCTTTTGCCGAGCCTTTGACCTTGACGATGTCCCCTCGGGTAGCTCCCCCAGAGTCATCTGCGAGCCTTGGGTGGCCATGTGCACAGCAGTCTTCGCGGGGTGATGCACCACGACGTTAGGCGGGCCTTCGCCGTGCTCGCTTCCCACTACGACGTGGACTTGGAGCGGGTCAGCGAGGGGTACTATCTACCCGACGAAGACGAGGCTACCTTAGCCGAGGTCCAGAGGCTTGACACGGCCACCAAGGGCCTGAGCGCGGTGCTGGCCTCCTCCTTTGAGGTGGAGATCCTTTCGCCCGCGTCGTCGTCTGAGGCTGGGCCAGACTTCGCCGAAGGCGGAAACGGCGCCGAGGGCGCAGCTGCTTCCCCTACTGATGCCTGATCCTGCTGGAGCAGTTTATTTGTAGCATGTGTGTGTTCTTTGCGGTCGCCGAGGCCTAAACACTTTCATCGTCGTATCATAAAGCTGCGTTTTCTTTCCTTTTGTTTCGTGCGCCATGACTGGTTCGTTGGTAGCAGAACCACTTGTCCGAGCGAGAGTTACTTTTCGCGGAAGGTGACGAGTGGGGTATCCTTATCCCGAAGGCGTAGGAGTCCCTCGGCTCGGTCGGCCTTGCCGCTTACGTGTACTCTCGTCGTTTTTAGGATCCCGCTATCGATACAGAAGTCGAAAGCACGAAAGGTCGTTTTGGTAGAAAATTTTTCCGAGGAAAATTTTGACGCAGAGGGGCTTCCCCCCTTCTAGCCCCCGAGGGAGGGTCAGGCTTTGCTGAGGCAAGGCCGACCCTTCCTTGATGGTTAGACTTTGTGTATGTAAAGAAAACATGGTACATGAACAACTTAAAACATCTTAAGGGTAGAAGCGACGTAGCTGTTGGATGTTCCAAGCGTTGCTGTAGACCTCGCCTTGGTTGTTGGCCAGCTTGTATGTTTCGGGCTTCAAAATCTTAGCGATGATGAAGGGCCCTTCCCAGGGAGGAGTGAGCTTGTGGCGCCCTCGGGCATCCTGTCGCAGACAAAGCACCAAGTCTCCCACTTGGAAGCCTCGGGGCCGAACGCTTCGGGCGTGGTAGCGTCGCAGCAACTGTTGGTACCGTGCCGAATGTAGTAAGGCAAAGTCCTGAGCCTCCTCGAGCTGGTCCAGCGAGTCCTCTCGGCTGGTCTGGTTGCTTTGGTCGTCGTACACCCTGGTCCTCGGGGAGCCGTATTCTAAGTCCGTGGGGAGCACGGCCTCGGCCCCATAGACTAGAAAAAACGACGAGAAACCCGTGGCCTGGCTCAGCGTCGTCCTCAGACTCCAGACTACCGAGGGTAGCTCTTTCATCCACCGCTTGCCGAACTTGTTGAGGTCGTTGTAGATCCTCGGTTTGAGTCCCTGCAAAATCATAGTGTTGCCATGCTCCACCTGCCCATTTATCATGGGGTGAGCTACGGCGGCCCAGTCCACACGGATGTGGTGGTCGTCGCAGAAGTCCAGGAACTTTTTTCCGGTGAACTGCGTGCCATTGTCGGTGATGATGGAGTTTGGGACCCCGAATCGATGGATTATGTTGGTGAAGAACGCCACCGCCTGCTCGGACCTGATGCTCGTTAAGGGTCGGACCTCGATCCACTTGGAGAATTTATCGATGGCGACCAGCAGGTGCGAGAAGCCCCCGGGTGCCTTCTGCAAGGGACCGACGAGGTCTAGACCCCACACAGAAAACGGCCAGGTGATGGGTATCGTCTGCAGGGCCTAAGCGGGCAGGCGCGTCTGCTTTGTGTAGAATTGACACCCCCGGCAGGAGCGAACAATCCTAGCGGCGTCGGCCACCGCGGTTGTCCAGTAGAAACCTTGTCGGAAGGTATTTCCCACGAGGGCTCGAGGTTCTGCATGGTGGCCGCAAGCCCCCGAGTGTATTTCTCGCAACAGCTCTTGTCCTTGGGCGATGGATATGCATCGTTGGAGTATGCCCGAGGGGCTGCGGTGATAGAGCTACTTTTCCTCACCCAGCAAGACGAACGACTTGGCGCGCCGAGCCAACCGCCGAGCTTTGGCCTTGTCGAGGGGAAGCTCTCCTCAGATGAGATATTCCAGGTACGGGGTCTGCCAGTTCGGATCTGGTGTGACCCCATTCTGTTCCTCCTCGATGGGCAAGGCCTCTTCCTTGATGGCCGAGGGTACCTCAGGTTCGGCCGAGGCCTCCTCGGGCTCGGCCGAGGGTACCTCGGGCTCGGGCGAGGGTACCTCGGGCTAGGCCGAGGCTTCCTCGGGCTCGGGCGCGTCGTCGATCTTGACGGATGGTTGATGTAGGTCTCTAGAGAAGACGTTCGGGGGAACCGTCGTCTGCCCCGAGGCTTTCTTCGCTAGCTCGTCCGCAGTCTCGTTGTACCGTCGGGCGATGTGGTTGTGCTCCAGCTCGTAGAACTTGTCTTCCAGGTGCCGGACTTCGACGCAGTAGGCTTCCATCCTCCGGTCGCGATAGTGGGAGTTTTTCATGACTTGGTCGATGACAAGCTGCGAGTCGCCACGAGCATCGAGGCGCCGGACCCCTAGCTCGATGGAGATGCGCAGCCCGTTAACCAGAGCCTCATACTCGGCCACGTTGTTTGATGCCCGAAAATGGAGGCGAATGACGTAGCGAAGATGCTTTCCGAGGGGTGAAACGAAGAGCAAGCCAGCACCTGCTCCTGTTTTCATGAGTGACCCATCGAAGTACATGGTCCAAAGCTCGGGTTGGATTGGAGTTGTTGGTAACTAGGTGTCAGTCCACTCAGCTAGGAAGTCTGCCAAGACCTGGGATTTTATGGCCTTCCGAGGAGCGAATGATAGCGTTTCGCCCATGAGTTCCACCGCCCACTTTGCTATCCTACCCGAGGCCTCACGGCACTAGATGATCTCCCCCAGGGGGAAGGATGACACCACAGTCACTGGATGAGACTCGAAGTAGTGTCGCACCTTTCGCCGTGTCAGAATCACTGCGTAGAGCAACTTCTAGATCTGTGGGTAGCGGACTTTGGTCTCAGAAAGCACTTCGCTGATGAAGTAGACTGGCCTCTGGACGAGCAGTGCATGCCCTTCTTCTCGTCTCTCGACTACGACCGCGGCGCTGACCACCTGAGTGGTCGTGGCTACGTAGATCAAGAGGGCTTCTCCTGCAGCGGGGGGCACCAGGATGGGTGTATTTGTAAGGAGCGCCTTAAGGTTCCCGAGGGCTTCCTCGGCCTCGGGGGTCCAAGTGAAGCGCTCGGCCTTCCTTAAGAGGCGGTACAGAGGCAAGCCTTTCTCGCCAAGGCATGAGATGAAGTGGCTCAGAGCCGCAAGGCATCCCATGACCCTCTGTACTCCTTTCAAATCTTTGATCGGTCCCATGTTGGTGATGGCCGCGATTTTCTCTGGATTGGCCTCGATACCCTGCTTGGAGACGATGAATCCTAGGAGCATGCCTCGGGGGACTCCGAAGACACACTTCTCGGGATTGAGTTTCACGCCTTTCGCTCTCAGACACTTGAATGTCGTTTCAAGGTCAGAGAGGAGGTCAGAGGCTTTCTTCGTCTTGACAACGATGTCATCGATGTAAGCCTCGACCGTTCCGCCGATGTGTTCTCCGAACACGTGGTTCATGCACCTCTTGTTGTATTGTGGCTCCACACCACTTTGATTAATTGATCTGGCCATTTTCCCCTGGGTTGATTGAAGATTAACTTCATTATTCCTGTCATTATGATGCCATTAGCTCTTTCAACAAGTCCATTTGACTCCGGATGTCTAACTGATGCAAAATGGATCTTCGTGCCAATTTGATCACAAAATTGTCTAAAATCTTCGGAGTCAAACTGTGTTCCATTATCTACAGTGATGGCCTTTGGTACTCTGAAATGACAAACAATATTCTGCCAGAAAAACTTTTGAATAGTGGCCGAAGTTATTGTGGCTAAAGGCTTTGCCTCAATCCATTTAGAAAAATATTCCACGGCCACTACAACATATCTTAAGTTTCCTTGGGCCGGTGGTAACGGACCTAACAAGTCAAGGCCCCACCTTTGCAATGGCCAGATGGGTTGTATCAGCTGAGTTAGAGACGAAGGTTGTTTTTGATCTCTTGCACATTTCTGACAACCTTCGCACTTTTGAAGTAATTCCGCTGCATCCGAAGCTGCCTTCGGCCAATAAAACCATTGACAAAAAACTTTTCCAAGTAACGGCCTAGATCCAATGTGAGATCCACACAGGCCTGCATGTATTTCTTTCATCAATTCTATGCCTTCGGCTCTGGACAAACACTTGAGTAATGGAGCACAAACTCCATGCTTGTACAACTCCCCTTTTATCATGACATATGGACGAGCTCTTGCCTCTATCCTCCTGTTATAAGCTTCGTCATCTGAAAGGAAGTTACCCTGAAGGTAAGAGATGATCTCAGTTCTCCAGTCTTCACTATAAACAGGAGATATATTGAGGACTGCTCTTTCAAGAAGCTCCACTGAAGGCGCTTTTATTGTTTCGAAGAACACATCCGAAGGTAAGGGCAGCCCCTGTGCCGCTGACTTAGCTAACAAATCAGCATGCTCATTTTCTCCTCGAGGAATATTTTTGACAGAAAATCCTTCGAAGGAGGCTTCAATCTTTCGAACCGTGTCTAGATATTTTTCGAGCTTCGGATCTTTAGCCTTACAACTCTTGTCAACATGACCCGAAACAACCTGGGAATCAGTTTTAAGAATGGCCCTTCTGATTCCCATTGCTTTTAACTTCCGAAGACCCAAAAGCAGGGCTTCGTACTCAGTAATATTGTTTGTGCAACTAAAATCGAGTCTTGCCGCATAACAAGTTTTAACTTTGGATGGTGAAACCAACACAGCAGCTGCTCCTGCTCCGAAGGCTCCCCAAGACCCATCACAAAACACTGTCCATACTTCGGCATCTTTGTTTGTTTCTTCATCCTGAGCCCCTGGCGTCCAGTCGGCAATGAAATCTGCCAGCGCCTGAGACTGGATCGAAGATCTGTGCACATAATCAATGCAAAATTCATTGAGCTCTGCAGCCCATTTTCCAATCCGTCCAGTAGCTTCTCTATTTCTCATAATATCCTTCAACGGTTGCGAAGAAGGAACAACAATATTGTATGCTTGAAAGTAATGCCGAAGCTTCCTGGATGCCATCAAAACAGCATATAACACCTTCTCCAATTCTGTATAGTTTTTCTTTGATACACTAAGAACCTCAGATACAAAATATACTGGGACCTGCTTCTTGACTTGGCCATCAAGCTTCTCCTGGACAAGTGCTGCACTTACCGCTGAGTGCGAAGCTGCCACATATAATAACAAAGGAGCCCCTGGTGTTGGTGGAGTTAATGTTGTTAGATCCATCAAATATTGCTTCAGTTCCTCGAAGGCTTTTTGTTGGCTTGGTCCCCATTGAAAGTCTTCGGCTGATTTCAGCACATCGAAGAATGGTAAATTTCTCTCTGCTGATCTGGATATGAATCTATTGAGAGATGCCAGCCTCCCCGTCAATCTTTGGGCCCCCTTTTTTGTATTTGGTGGCTCCATTCGAAGTATAGCTTCAATTTTACTTGGATTAGCTTCAATTCCCTTTGTTGAAACCAAGCATCCAAGAAATTTCCCCTTCTTTACTCCGAAGACACATTTTTCTGGATTCAGCTTTAGACCAGCTTGTCTAAAACTGGTGAAGGTCTCCTGCAAATCAGCAATGTGATTTTCTTGTTTCGTGCTTTTTACAATGATATCATCAACATAAGTTAGCACATTTCTGCCTATCTGAGACTGAAGAACCTTCGAAGTCATTCTGCTGAAACTTCCTCCAGCATTCTTGAGCCCCTCAGGCATCCGAAGGTAACAATATGTTCCACTAGGGGTTATGAAACTGGTCTTTGGCTCATCCTCCTTCTTCATCCAAATTTGATGATAGCCTGCATAACAATCTAAAAGACTCATAAGCTCTGACGAAGCTGCTGCATCAACTAAGGAATCTATCCTTGGCAATGGGAATTCGTCCTTCGGACAGGCCTTGTTGTGATCCGTGAAATCGATACACATTCGCCATTTGCCATTGGCCTTTTTTACCATGACAGTTTTAGCTAGCCATTCTGGATACTTTACTTCTCTGATAACTCCTGCACTGAGGAGTCTTTTGACTTCATTCCGAGCTCCTTCAGCCTTGTCATCAGACATTTTCCGAAGCCTCTGCTTTCTGGGTCTGAAGGATGGGTCAACATTGAGCGAGTGTTCAATAACATCCCTGTTAACTCCGCAAAGATCATTAGCTGACCATTCAAAAACATCTTTGTTGTTGAACAAAAACCTTATCAAGGTTTTCTCCTGGTCTTCGGATAATTGGGAGCCCAACAGCACCTTCTGCTCTACTATGTCCTCACATAAGAGCATGGGCTTCGGCTGATCTGCCGAAGCTGCTTTCTCCCTTCTGAATTTGTACTGCTCACAAGCTTCAGCTCCATCTATGTTATGGATTGCTTTTGAGTCAGTCCAGTTCCCTTCGGCCCTTCTGGCAGCTTCCTGACTTCCATGAATAGCAATGGGCCCTTGATCCGAAGGTATCTTCATGCAAAGATAAGCAGGATGAAGAATTGCTTCGAAAGCATTGAGGGTGCCACGACCAATAATTGCATTGTAAGGGTATTCCATGTCAACAATGTCAAACACAACTTGCTCAGTTCTGGTGTTGTTGATGAATCCGAAGGTCACTGGCATGGTGATCTTGCCCAGTGCTACAATCTGTCTCCCTCCGAAGCCACAGAGAGGGTGTGTAGCATCATGGATCTTGTCTTCGGGCTCTTGCATTTGTCTGAAAGCTTTAGCAAATATGATATCAGCTGCGCTGCCTGTGTCAACCAAGACATTATGGACCAGAAATCCTTTAATCACACAAGAGATAACCATAGCATCATTGTGTGGGTAATCCTTGAGTTGAAAATCCTCTTGGGAGAAGGTAATTGGAATGTGGGACCATCTTGACTTGATGAAGGGTCCTTGCACCCCAACATGTTGTACCCTTCTCTGTGCTTCTTTCTTCTGCTTCTTGTTGGCTGGCTCTGAGCATGAACCACCTGTTATTGGGAGCACCAGCTTCGGGGCCGAAGCAGCTCCAACTTGATCGTTGAACGAAGCCATCAGCTCAAGAAGTGGAAGTGAGTTGACCGAAGGTGGGTGCCAATGTTGGGGGCTTGTTCTCAAATGCTATAAATTAAGAACAAGGCAACATAAAATGTTAAATGCTAATGCCCTTCGTCCAACGAAACATCATTCCTTTAAGGATTAATGAACTTTGGACGAAGGTTTAAGACAATACGATTACGAAGGTTAAATCTTCGTAATCGTATTTTAATAGATTATATAGAGTAAAATATGAAGCGTCAAAGGTAAATAAATTATAAATGAACAATATTACTTTCATAGTATATCGATTTAATGTATTTAAACATTGAATACAATTATACCTTTGCCTTGACAAAGATTGATTCCCGAATGGTGCGATTGCAATTACAGATATCCGTGAACAGTAAAGGAATACTGTTCACTATTTATAGGCACGAGACACAGCCTGTGAGGAATTACAATTATGCCCCTCATAAGGGATTACAACAGTGACTTAAACATTTATGGACTAAAAGGTCATTCTACTCTTAAGTCGGTTTTGTGCTTATCGAGAGCTTCATCTTGGTGCCTTCGATTCATCGATCCGACTGACGGTTCATGTTCATCCCCAATCGACGGTTTTGTGCTCGGCTCCGGTGAGGGTTGTCTTCTTTAGTGAGCCTCCACCATTGTTGTACCTAGGTTTTCTTTGTGTTCTTCGTTTTCCTGTTCGTGCGGGGCCTCTCTCTCCCTCTCCTCACCTCCGCCGGTGGTGGCACCCCTCGTTCCCCTCGACGTGGCTCCCCTCTCCCCCGGTGGCGGCCGGCTCGGCCGGCGCACCTACCTCTCATGGCCCGCCCGCCTCGCGGGACTTGCTTGCCCCGCGGCCACGCCCCGCGCGCCGGCGCCCGCCCCGGCTCGGCCTCCCCTCTGCACAGCCCCCTCTTGTCCCCCTCCCCCTCCCATGATTGAGAGGAAGGAGAAGAGAGGAGGAAGAAGTTGGTCGTTTTGCAACTTAGCCCCTGTTTTATTTTAATCCGTACACAAAAATTTAGTTTAAATTAAAACTGCGATTACTTTTGCGTTTTAAATCAGATTCACTCCGTTCAAGTTTCGTTAGATCCGTACTAAAATTTTCTACATGTTAGATATAATGATCTCTGTTGTTGTATATTTTATCTAATTTATTTAAACGTTATTTTGACCAAAGTTTAATAAAACAATGCTTTTTAAAATCTAATTTATAATTTCGAATTGCGCATTTATAATTCAACATCAGCGTAGTTAACCTTAACTAAACAATTTTTATTAAATAATTATTTAGTTTAATCATGTTACCAATTAATTAGTTCTCGCTTGTAGTGTCGGCTCGTGCACCGTGCGCGTACTGTGCACTTGCTGTCGTGCTACTTCGCACGTGGCGATGTTCGTCTCACGCCGTTATTTCGTCTTGCTTATAATCGCTAATGTTATTTGAATTATTTATCTAACTGCAAGTTATTAGCATAGCAAACTAATTAAAACTAGGCAATAGCTTTAATTGCATTTAATAGATGTTGAGTAATGCGAGTATGTCGAATTAATGTTCTATTTCATATTCATATAACATTGACGCAATAACATATCAACCGTTGTTTTGACCTCAACGTTTCTTTCTCTCATGCGACTGTAGAAGTGAGCGCTATTTTGTATTGCACATGTTTTCCCTTCTACGGTGTAATGTTTCCTTCTGTTCCAAGAATGTTGAATATATGTTCGCACTCGCTTAGATAATGTTCCGTCCACGGAGGCCGAAAAGTTGCAGAAGCCCCCTGAGCAGCAACAGTTTGGTGCAGGCAAGTGTCCTCTAACCTATTATGTCCTATGTACTTTATAATTCACTGTCCCGCATACTATGATTAACGTAAGGGTTGACTAGCTTTCTATTTATCTTGTCCTTGATTACCTTTTTGGGTTGGGTTATTATAATCAGCTACTTGCTAATGCTTTATCCTAATCAACGAATATGATGAGAATTACTTTATGATACTATGATTCATTATGATTATGATTGTGATCTTGTGGCATTTTAGGAGGCTCGGGCGGTTTCCCGAGTGCCTCTGTGTAAGGACCAGTTCGTTGAAAGACCACCCGGGATAACAGTACAACCATGAGGGTGGAACAGGACGTACAATCTTAGATGATTAATTGGATGAACTTGGGGGTGTAGTTGGCTTTACCATAGGGCCATCAATGGGGGCCAGGGCATAGTGCTTGCTCTGCTAAGGGTGGCTCCCGAGGTTCATTTGATTTAGTTTTGTTAGTCACCCACCATAGGGAGGAGTACTATGTTTGTATGACTGGCGAAACCTAACGAGCAACTATACACGAGGGGAATCTTTGTAAAGGCTACATAGTGATACCCTGCCAAGCCACCTAGGTACTGGTCAATGAGGAGTAGCTCTCCTCAGGCAGAGAGGGAATGACGGCTCGCGGGTAATGTGTGCAAACTCTGTAGAGTGTCAGAAACTAGTATATAGTTGTGCTCATGGTTAAGAGCAGCCTTGGGATCCTCTTTGATTATAGATACTTTGGATTTATTTATGTTGATGGTTTAATGATGATGGCTATAATTATGTTATTTAGTACTTTCCTCTTGGAGGAAGTGCTCTCTTTTGGGAATATCAACTTGGGTTTTATGATAAAACTTAACTTCTATTAATGATAAATACCTGACCAACTAAAAGCAACTGCTTTGAGCTTAACCCCATATACAGCTAGTCCACTTCAGCCAAATGGGACATTTGATGAGTACGTTGATGTGTACTCACCCTTGCTTAAACATTTTACACCAGGTTATCCCTATTGCAACCATTGCTTAGGAAAAGATGAAGGAAATGTGGAGGATTTCCAAGAGTTTCAGGACTTTGAGGAGTTCTAATCTAGACTAGCCGTGAACCTCGAGTCGGCTGCCTGTGAAGGCTTTTTCTTACTGTGTTTCATTAAGCAGTTTGATTTATGTTTGAGTTAATGACTATATGGATGTCTTGGGTATCATGATGTAATAAAGTTATACTTATTTCCGCTATTATTTGAGCATTGTGTGATGATGTCCAATTATGTAATTGCTGTGTACGTGAATTTCTGATCCTGGTACGTACATGGTTCGCATTCGGTTTACCTTCTAAAACCGGGTGTGACACAAAGCACACGACCAATGTACATAATAAAAATATGAAAGAAAAAAGCGATAGAGATACAAACTTCCATCGAATGACCCCAATATTTTTGTCTAGTTATCTAGAAGCACACAAACTGTCACACCCGGGTTTCGGGGCACCAAGACATGGGCGCGAACATAATCACCAAATGTGCTAGGACCATGTCTTACACATATGATGATTCATGGTACAGAAACAAATGTCACAACATTAATATATAAAGGAATTCTGTACAAAATAGTTAAATAATTACATCATATGAAGACAACGATCCAGCAACCCAAAGTTGACTAGGAGACGACGACCTAGACCTCTCACGAACTCATCACAGCATCCTCCATGTTCCTCATCCTGTGGTACCTGTTCTTGACCTGTGGGGGTGTGAGACAGCAAGGGTGAGCTCACATACGTTCATCGCTCAACAAGTTGTGGGGAATAATGTGCATGAACTCACCAAAGGTGTTAGCTCATGTGAAGTGTAAGGCTTACCAAGGAGGATGGTTAAAGCTTACCATTGCTTTTAAAGTTGGTCAAAATTTTATTAGCAGTTACTAAGTATAAGTAAATACCAACCCAATTAAGTAAGAGATTAAGATTAATAACAACACCTACGATGCAATGCATATGACAAATTGAGTTTAATTCCATAAGTAAATCATGTGAGGGTCCGAGCTACTCATGACCGTGAGCATGGCTGATATACCAGTTTTACACTCTGTAGAGGTTGCGCATCTTTACCCACAAGTTGTGTTACCCATCTGCCATGGAGTTGATCAGACCCCATACACCTCTTCCAAGGAAGGGAGGCAGGGTATCAATACGAGGCCTTTACAATGTTCTACTAGCTTCAGAAAACCCGCTATAGTTTCTAGGAAGCCCCAATGCAAGGACCCCTCGTCTGACCGCCATCGCAGCAAAATTAGCCCTAGAAGCTCCCTACACCGACCACTCCCCTACTGCCTTTGCCCCTTTTGGGTAAGGTAGTCCTCCACTAGCTTTCCTAATTAGTCAGCCAAGGGCGTCCCATACCGCCCTTGTGGTAGCACTATTTTTCCGGGTGGGCACTCCATGTTCCAATTTTATGATCTTATCATGAACAATAATTAAACAACAACATAATTGGAACATGATCATAATAAAACATTAGTTTCCCAAAACCAGGTAGAGCAATAGAAAATCTACCCAATAATTCATCTGTTTGCAAGGTGGGGAAAAACAATACTAGGGAAACCTATTAGGTCCCATCAAATTAACCTGAGCATGTCACAGTGATTAATAGTGAACATTATTAGGTAAAAAGGAGTGATCAAGGGCACACTACTACAAATCGAGTCATATGAGATGGTTAATTTTTAGTTATTAAGACGCTTATGAAGTGTCCAAATTTGATGGAGTCGCAAAAGATGTTCCATTTTATGATGGTTATAAACCGTCTTAAAAGATATTAAACAAGGCAGTTTTTAATTTATAACCGTCTAAAAAGGCATTTATTTAAGTCATTTTGTCCAATAAACTGTCTTAAATTAGGTTTTTGTTTAAGACACTTCTTCTAAAGAACTGTCGAAAATATGAACATTATAAGTCACAAAGTATTTATCAAAATGACTAGAATATTCTATAATAATAGACACTCGCAACAGAAAAACCATCTTATTTAGAAGGGTGATATTGGACGTTTTAGAAACCATCTTATTTAGGAGACTGATATTAGACATTTTTATTACTGTCTTATTAAGATTTAAACGAAATGACTTACATGTCAGTACATTCTTCAATTACCACATTATAATAATTTAGAAGAGAAAAAATACAAACACATATATTTAATAACACTATAATTAATACAATATAGATAAATACCATTCAATATCTCATAAATAAGCATTGTCAAATAACTCATACATAATTGTACTCTAAATTCAAACTAAAATACTAATGGGAAAACTTGCTCATCAACTGTTTGTGCTAACATTGAGCCTAACTAAGTACATATGAATTCAAGTCTCCACACTTGTGCGACCACCAATATTTGAGTTCCATTCCATCTTTCATCGATGGCATCATCCATCGTTTCATCATTTCATCATCGTCGATGGCATCATTCACCAGTATTTATGTGCATCTTCTGCTCTGAATCCTGAGCCTTGACCACCCGCAATAACATGTCAGCATGTCCTAATTTATGTATTTACATAAATCTTACAATAGTTCTGAAATAGGAAAGCTCATATAAAACAGTGTTAGTTGAGTTGTGCAAGGCTAGTTGGTCTGTTTCAGCATCTGTAGTAGCATATGGAGTTGAGTTGTTTTTGAAGGCCTAAACAGATGTACATATATAATTATACAGAGCATGCAAAATAGACATTCTACAACTGTAGATATTGATGATGATATGAGGCAATATTCAGTTCTTGGAAGATTTGTTGTGCGTTTACAGCAGGGAACTTTTTTTAGTCGTTTACAGCAGGGAACTTTTTCTCTTTATGTACAAATCATATTGTTGATAAAATTTTGTGTGTAGACCTAAGTGGCAAGGTTCTCTAAATTTGAATATGGAAGATTCATTTAACTGCAATGCAATGTACTTTATGCAAATTGCTGAAAAATATGGAAAAGTTGCAGTGAATATAGTTAGAGTTGTGACATGGCAAGTGATGTGTGCTGGAAGCAATAAACATATGTTATATGCATTGACAGAAGATTTGTTAGTTGTATCTAGTCCGATAGAAGTTGTAGTCTGTAAAAAGGAATTTGCAATAGTTCCATTGTTCCAAGCGTTTGGCCAATCTGTAATATTAGCCAAAAATGAATAGATTAAACTTTGGGCAACCTGTAACATTAGCCAAAAAATGAACAGATTAAATTTTGTTGTGTATATGGTAAGGAGTAATGCCAGGACAGAAAATTAACAATCAGTTGGTGGAGAGGAAGATTACAAATTTTTAGTTAGACACATATGAACACCTCACATTGTCTTGTGGGTTGTTTTGATCCACACCCTTTGCTTCGCACGATTTTTCAGCTAGCGTACCTATTTGAATGTACAATGCACATGTATGAACATAAGAACTAGTACAATATTATATGAAGTGTCACACCCGGCTTTAAGGAGCAAAGCCAGGTGCATCTCATACATGCGCCAAGAAGACAACATATATAATAACAGAGTGTATAGAGATAAATGTCACAATAAAATCAGAGAACATAATACATAGTGGAAGACTTACAAAAATAAAGGATAAATATAACAGGATCTAAAATCCATCCTTGGCGCCAGAAAGTCAACTGGGAGACGACGACCTAGACCTCACACGAACACAGCGCACATCCACCATGCGCCACCTCCAGTGATACCTGCTCTTGACCTGTGGGGGGTGTGAGACAGCAAGGGTGAGCTCACACATGTTCATCGCTCAACAAGTTGTGGGGAATAACGTGGCATGAACTCACCAAAGGTGGGAGTTCATGAAGTGTAAGGCTGATCAACAGTAGAGGTTAAAGCTGAGCATTGCTTTTATAAGTTGGTCAAAATTTTATTAGCAGTTACTAAGTGTAAGTAAATACCAAACCATAATAAAATAATAGAACAAAATTAATAACAAATCCCATGCAAATGCAAATGACAAATTGAGTTTAGGTTCCATAATTTAATCATCGGAGAGTCCTGTGCCGCTCATGACCGTGAGCTCGGCTAGTATACCAGTTTTACACTCTGCAGAGGTTGTACCCTTTACCCACAAGTCGTGTTTCCCATGTCGCCAGGGTTAGCTAGGCCCTTAGACACTACCAAGGTGAATGGCTAGGGATCCACTACGAGGCCTTTACAAAGTTCCACTTGCTTCCGAAAACCCGCTCCAGTTTACGGGAAGAGCACTTGCAAGAATCCCCCGTCTGACCGCCATCGCAGCAAAATCAACCCGAGAACCCCCTTGCATGCAACTCCCCTACTGCCCTTGCCCCTTTCGGGTAGGGTAGTCTTCCACTAGCTTTCCTAATTAGTCAGCCAAGGGCGTCCCATTAAACCCTTGTGGTGGCACGTGGTTCTCAAGTTAAGCTCCATGTTCCAATTAACAATAACATAATGATCTTGACATGAACATAAATAGAATAACAAAATAACTGGAACATGGATATAATAAATGATTATCCCAAAACCATATAAAGCAATAGCAAACTACCCAAGTGATTCAGGGGTAAACAAGGTAATGAGAAGAACAATCTAGGGCGACCTATTGGGTCCCATCAAAATTAAACCTATGCTTGGTAAATGATTATAAAGGACATTATTTGGTAACAAAAGTGAATCAAGGGCACAACTTGCCTGGCACTTGAGATTCCAGGTACCCATTTGCTTTTCGGATGACACGTGTCCTTGCGCTACTCGTAGCAATACAAACAAACATGGTATAGATAAAATTAACATCACACCAAACATAAGAATATACTGCATAATAATGATCTACGCATTTGTACGAGACTAATGCAACTTGAACGGATCAAATCAGAGTTAAAACGGAGGAGTTATGAATTTCCTAGGGTTGTATGTATTTTGATATAAGATTAATTAGGAAATAAATTTTAATACCATTTTCATGACAAAACAGTGGCACTATTTGATGAACAATAATATTATAAAATTATAGGAACTGGAATGGGTAAATTTGGACTTAGTATGAATTTTCTAGGATTTAAACAAGTTCTAGGAGTTATTTTTATATTACAAACTCATTTCTGTAATTAATTAATCAATCCCTCGGTTCACTGGACCGCGCGCACAATATAGAAAAACCCAGGGGCTTCTGCGCAAACATCCTACAGACCCAAAGCCCACAGTGCAGGACTGCGGGTTGGTATAGAAAAAGTTGAGGGGCTCTTATGTGAAACTGCTACGCCGAAGGGGTATGGTGGCATCTTGATCGTGGGATCTCCATCGAACGGCCCACAACCAGCCCTCGCCCTATCTAATCTGGGCACTACACTGCGCGATCGACGGTCCAGAAACAATCCCGCCGAATGGTCATCTATCATTTAATCCTAGCCGTCGCTTTATGATTGGATGACCATCAGGTATTCTTCCTCCTTCGACTGCGATCCTAGCGGCGCAAAGCACCGGCGCGGTGGCGCCATGAACAGCCACCCAGATCACAGAATTAACGAGCTAAGCTTTGAATTGGTAAGTGCTAAACGATGCCCTACACTAGACGACCATGAGGAATAGATACTTACCCCTCCACGAAATGCGGACAGACACGGCGATGGCGGATGAGGATTTCGCAAGTCCGATGAGGATGCCGCTGCGGAATTGGCCAAGCCAAAGCGCCCGACGCACAAGGACACCCCGCGCAGGGACTCCGATGGCACGACAGGGTTAAGCTCGCGGCGGCGTCCACCTTTCTTGCTCACTTTCTCTCTACAATCCGACGAGCACACGGCGGACCCTCTCCAGCTTCACTCTATCTGCTCTCCCTCGCGTGAGCTCTGTAAATACGGCGTCGATTCTTCGGGTTTGCAGCACGAGTTGGCAGGACGAGGGAGGGAGCCGCCATGGGCAATTGAGGGAAGGAGAAGAGGAGCACCAGGCGCGCAGATTTGTAGTCCGAACAGGTCGGACGTTTCTAGCCGCCTGGCATTGCGCGGGCCACGAAGTCTTCCGCGTCATTCGGCCGGGAATTCGCTTGGTTGTTACGGCCTCAGAGATTTGGTCAGGGAGTCCCAAGAATCGCGGCGCGGAGGTTGTTGACGCCGCGCGGGTTCCGGGAAGACGAAGACCCAGCACGCGGGAACCCCGGTCGCGTCGGTCGGCGGCTATAATAAAGGGAATGCAGCGCAGTGCAGACTTTTGGAGCCGAGGGCTGGGAGAGGCGCCGCGGCACCCGGGGTTTATACCCCAAGTGCCGAGGATCCAGCAGGCGCGCCGTGGAGGAGATTCGCTCGGTGGCTTCGCCGTTGAAGCAGCGTAGGAAGCGGACGAAAACGATCACAAGTGGGCCCTCCCACGGGCAGAGACACAAGCGCGCGCACAGGAAGGTGGCTGGCGGCGCTAGGGTAAGGTGCGGCAATGGCCAGCGCAGGGAAAAAAATAGAGATGGGCCAGCGCAAGGAGGATTCGGCCCAAACGGCGATTTTCCTTTTTTTTCTTTTTTTTTATATTTTGTTTCCCTTTTCTTTCTCTTTCCAATTTCTAGAATTCAAATTTGAATTTAATTTTAATCTGTGAACTTATATTCACTTTTCTAAATGTACAAGTTGAACTCAAATAGGAAGGTTTAACTAATTTCTTTATATTTATTGTATTTATCTTTGTTTAGTATTCTTTCTTCTCTTGCTCAAATTCTTGAATTCCCCTTTAGAGAATTTGATATATTTCCTTTCACATTATTTCATGTTGTCACAAAATGCACACAAAATAAATTCCCAGCATGATGCATGTATCATTTTTAGTGTCTTTTGTCACTTATTTGTTTGTTTAATTGTGGTGTTCACATGAAATGATAAACATAGTTAACACATATAGATACAAAGTAATATAATTTCTCTTTTTAGACTTTTCTTACAAAGTGGGTATTAAAATCCTACCTCCCTTAAAATATAATCTCATCCTCGAGATTTAGGAAAGACTAGGGAAAAGAGGGGAAATTCTATACGAAGCTCTTCTTCTCTTTCCCAAGTGGCTTCATCTTCTCCATGATGGCTCTATTGTACTTTGCACATCTTTATAACCTTATTTCTTGTAACTCGGGTCAAAGTGTTAAGAATCTTGATAGGATATTCCGTATAAGCCAAATCTCCCTGAACACTGAGCTTCTCCATTGGTAACTGTTCCTTAGGGACACGGAGACACTTCTTAAGTTGAGACCCATGAAATACATTACGCACATCAGATAGATTATGAGGTAGCTCGAGTTGATAGGCCATCTCTCCAACCTGCCTAAAAAACTCAGAATGGTTCAATATAGCGAGGGGACAATTTGGCCTTGACTTTAAATCTCCCCATTCCACGAAGTGGTGACACCTTGGGGTACACTTGATCACCTTCCTCAAACTCCAATGGTCTCCTTCTATTATCAGCATAGCTCTTTTGTCTGGTCTGAGCTACCCTCAAATTCTCTCGAATTATACGAACTTGTTCTTCTGCCTCTTGAATAAGTTCAGGTCCAAAGAACTATCTTCCTCTAGTCTGGTCCAAAAATAGAGGAGTCCTGCACTTCCTGCCATATAAAGCCTCGAACGGTGACATCTTCAGACTGGCCTAAGAACTCAGCATAAGGTAGATTCTTGTCCCAACTACTACCATGCTGAAGGGCACAAGCTCTCAACATGTCCTCCAATACTTGATTAGTCCTTTCAGTCTGCCCATCAGGATGAGGATGGTAGGCCGAACTATATTTCAACTTCGTATCCATATTCTCATGAAAAACTTTTCCAAAATCTGGGGGTAAACTGTGATCCTCTATCCAAAATGATCTTTTTCGGTACACCATGTAGAGACATAGTCCGAGCCACATATAACTCTGCCAATTGAGATACCTTATAAGTAGTCTTGACCGGAATGAAATGAGCCACTTTGGTCAGTCTTTCCACAATAACCCATATAGAATCATATCCTTTCGAGGTGCAAGACAATCTGGTAATGAAGTCCTTACCAATCTCTTTCCACTTCCACTCGGGTATCTTTAGTGGGTGTAATAGTCCAGCTAGTCTTTGGTGTTCAGCCTTAACTCTTTAACACACGTCACACATAGCCACATATATAGCCACCTCTCTCTTCAATCCATACCACCAATATTTTTGCTTCAAATCCTGATACATCTTGGTACTACCAGGATGAATAGAATAATCTAAGTCATGGGCCTCCTTTAAAATAGTCTCACGAAGGCTTTCAATCTCACGAACTCATATCCGATCCTTAAACCATATTGTGCCTTGCTCATCGTCCGTGAATTCCGGACCTCGACCTTTAGTAATTAGATCCCTAATCTCTTGATTTTAGCATCACCAATCTGTCCTTTGTGGATTTCTTGCTCCAAAGTAGGTTCCACATCAATAATAACTCCTTCAGTGTGAACAACTATCCCTAGG
This sequence comes from Zea luxurians, assembly GCA_029449295.1. Lineage (NCBI taxonomy): Eukaryota > Viridiplantae > Streptophyta > Magnoliopsida > Poales > Poaceae > Zea > Zea luxurians. The sequence goes on along the minus strand of JAOPSE010000009.1, from coordinate 141,547,095 downwards.
TTAAGTCTCCTGAAATCCTCAACAATCTCATCGGGTAGCTGGGCAACAATAGCTGAATGAACATGCTCCTTTCGACTCAAGCCATCTGCAACCAAATTTGCCTTGCCCGGGTGATAGTGAATCTCCAAATCATAATCCTTAATAAGCTCCAACCAACGACGTTGCCTAAGGTTGAGATCCTTCCGAGTAAATATATACTTCAAACTCTTATGATCCGTGTATACTTGACACTTGGTTCCCATGATATAATGTCTCCATATCTTAAGTGTGTGCACAACAGCTGCCAATTCTAAGTCATGAGTAGGGTAGTTCAACTCTTGTTTCCGCAACTGACGAGACGCGTAGGCAATCACGTGTTCTTCTCGCATGAGCACACATCCTAAGCCTTGGCCACATGCATCACAATAAATGTCAAATCTCTTCTGTAGATCTGGCATAACCAACACTAGTGGTTACATCAATCTTTTCTTTAATTGATCAAAGCTGTCTTGGCACTTCTCGTCCCACTTAAACTCTCTTTCATTCTCCAGAAGTGAGGTCATAGTCTTAGCAATCTTAGAGAATCCTTCAATAAATTTCTGATAATATCCTGCAACTCCTAGGAAATTCCGAATCTTCATAACTATAGTGGGTATGCTCCACGCCACTATCTCCTTGACTTTAGCAGGATCCATTGATATTCCTTCATTAGAAATGATATGTCCAAGAAATGGCACCTCACCAATCCAAACCTCGCATTTACTGTACTTGGCGTAGAGTTGATTATCTCGTAGCTTCTGTAGTACCAATCTCAGATGTTCCTCATGATCACTATCACTTTTGGAATAAATAAAAATATCGTCGATGATAACCACGACGAATCTGTCCATATCATGAACTCCTTATTCTTTAGTTTCATAAAATAGGCTGGTGCATTAGTTAGTCCAAATGACATAACGGTGAACTCATATAGACCATATCGGGTCGATAAAATCGTCTTGGGAATATCCGATGGCCTAATCTTCATTTGATGGTATCTCGATCGGAGATCAATCTTCGAGAATACCCTTGCACCTCTCATCTGATTAAATAAATCTTCAATGCGGGGTAATGGATACTTGTTCTTTACAGACATTATTGAGGGACCTATAATCCACACACATCCCTTGCGATCCATCTTTCTTCTGTACAACAAGACCGGTGCTCCCCAAGGTGAGGAACTCAGACGAATATTCCCAGCCTCTTGTAATTCCGTTAATTGCTTCTTAAGTTCCTTTAGTTCTTCTACGGACATCCTGTACGGCCGTTTATAAATAGAGTAGTCTCAGGTAAGAGATCAATGACCAACTCAACTTCCACATCTGGTGGCATCCCTAATAACTCATCTGGAAAGACATCCAGAAAATCTCTAACTGCATGGATGGTGCCACCCACAAACTTCTCATCTACTAAGAATGCCGCCAATCTGGTGGTGGTAGTTACTGCAATCTCAATTTCAAATCTTTGTCCTTTGGAACTGATGAGTTCTACGGTTCCCTTAGCACAGTGTATATACTGCCTTTGCCTTTCTTAGCCATGACATACCAAGTATCACGTCTATAGTGCTCTCTTCTAACACTATAGGGATAGCCCATCTGGGTTAGAAATACAGGGTAAGAAAGGAAGAGTTGTAGACAAGGCGTGTAATTACGAGGAATGTTACTGCGGGGGATTTATTAGCTAAGTAGATTAGTGTGTTATCCACTAAAGCTAATACATTACCGTATGGTGGTACATGCTAAGATGCCCAACTATAATGTTTCAATCAATCAAACAAGCAAATCAAGCATTTATCATCAGAACAATCAACCAACATTTTTTAATAGAGAAAATAGTTTATATTTTTGTCTTAGGTCTCCTATCTCTTAAAAAGTTCATAAATGTAGGATTCCAAGGTGTGAAATCCATCTTGTCTTAGAGTAGAAAAGATAAGAATAATCAGAGTATGACAGCAAAAGGTGAGACAGGTTCAAGATAAGGTAAGTATGGAATGAATCAGAGTAAGATAAGTAGATAAGGGTTTGTCCGTTTCTATCTAGGTTTCGTCCTGCAGTCAACATTTCCTCTGATACCACTTCTGTCACACCCGGCTTTAAGGAGCAAAGCCAGGTGCATCTCATACATGCGCTAAGAAGACAACATATATAATAACAGAGTGTATAGAGACAAATGTCACAATAAAATCAGAGAACTTAATACATAGCGGAAGACTTACAAAAATAAAAGATAAATATAACAGGATCTAAAATCCATCCTTGGCACCAGAAAGTCAACTGGGAGACGATGACCTAGACCTCACACGAACACAGCGCACATCCACCATGCGCCACCTCCAGTGATACCTGCTCTTGACCTGTGGGGGGTGTGAGACAGCAAGGGTGAGCTCACACTTGTTCATGGCTCAACAAGTTGTGGGGAATAACGTGGCATGAACTCACCAAAGGTGGGAGTTCATGAAGTGTAAGGCTGATCAACAGTAGAGGTTAAAGCTGAGCATTGCTTTTATAAGTTGGTCAAAATTTTATTAGCAGTTACTAAGTGTAAGTAAATACCAAACCATAATAAAATAATAGAACAAAATTAATAACAAATCCCATGCAAATGCAAATGACAAATTGAGTTTAGGTTCCATAATTTAATCATCGGAGAGTCCTGAGCCGCTCATGACCGTGAGCTCGGCTAGTATACCAGTTTTACACTCTGCAGAGGTTGTACCCTTTACCCACAAGTCGTGTTTCCCATGTCACCAGGGTTAGCTAGGCCCTTAGACACTACCAAGGTGAATGGCTAGGGATCCACTACGAGGCCTTTACAAAGTTCCACTAGCTTCCGAAAACCCGCTACAGTTTACGGGAAGAGCACTTGCAAGAATCCCCCGTCTGACCGCCATCGCAGCAAAATCAACCCGAGAACCCCCTTGCATGCAACTCCCTACTGCCCTTGCCCCTTTCGGGTAAGGTAGTCTTCCACTAGCTTTCCTAATTAGTCAGCCAAGGGCGTCCCATTAAACCCTTGTGGTGGCACATGGTTCTCAAGTTAAGCTCCATGTTCCAATTAACAATAACATAATGATCTTGACATGAACATAAATAGAATAACAAAATAACTGGAACATGGATATAATAAATGATTATCCCAAAACCATATAAAGCAATAGCAAACTACCCAAGTGATTCAGGGGTAAACAAGGTAATGAGAAGAACAATCTAGGGCGACCTATTGGGTCCCATCAAAATTAAACCTATGCATGGTAAATGATTATAAAGAACATTATTGGGTAACAAAAGTGAATCAAGGGCACAACTTGCCTGGCACTTGAGATTCCAGGTACCCATTTGCTTTTCGGATGACACGTGTCCTCGCGCTACTCGTAGCAATACAAACAAACATGGTATAGATAAAATTAACATCACACCAAACATAAGAATATACTGCATAATAATGATCTACGCATTTGTACGAGACTAACGCAACTTGAACGGATCAAATCGGAGTTAAAACGGAGGAGTTATGAATTTCCTAGGGTTGTATGTATTTTGATATAAGATTAATTAGGAAATAAATTTTAATACCATTTTCATGTCAAAACAGTGGCACTATTTGATGAACAATAATATTATAAAATTATAGGAACTGGAATGGGTAAATTTGGACTTAGTATGAATTTTCTAGGATTTAAACAAGTTATAGGAGTTATTTTTATATTACAAACTCATTTCTGTAATTAATTAATCAATCCCTCGGTTCTCTGGACCGCGCGCACAATTACAGAAAAACCCAGGGGCTTCTGCGGAAACATCCTACAGACCCAAAGCCCACAGCGCAGGACTGCGGGTTGGTATAGAAAAAGTTGAGGGGCTCTTATGCGAAACTGCTACGCCGAAGGGGTATGGTGGCATCTTGACCGTGGGATCTCCATCGAACGGCCCACAACCAGCCCTCGCCCTATCTAATCTGGGCACTACACTGCGCGATCGACGGTCCAGAAACAATCCCGCCGAATGGTCATCTATCATTTAATCCTAGCCGTCGCTTTATGATTGGATGAGCATCAGGTTTTCTTCCTCCTTCGACTGCGATCCTGGCGGCGCAAAGCACCGGCGCGGTGGCGCCATGAACAGCCGCCCAGATCACAGAATTAACGCGCTAAGCTTTGAATTGGTATGTGCTAAACGATGCCCTACACTATACGACCATGAGGAATAGATACTTACCCCTCCACGAAATGCGGACAGACACGGCGACGGCGGATGAGGATTTCGCAAGTCCGATGAGGTTGCCGCTGCGGAATTGGCCAAGCCAAAGCGCCCGACGCACAAGGACACCCCGCGCAGGGACTCTGATGGCACGACAGGGTTAAGCTCGCGGTGGTGCCCACCTTTCTTGCTCTCTTTCTCTCTGCAATCCGACGAGCACACGGCGGACCCTCTCCAGCTTCACTCTATCTGCTCTCCCTCGCGTGAGCTCTATAAATACGGCGTCGATTCTTCGGGTTTGCAGCACGAGTTAGCAGGACGAGGGAGGGAGCCGCCATGGGCAACTGAAGGAAGGAGAAGAGGAGCACCAGGCGCGCAGATTTGTAGTCCGAACAGGTCGGACGTTTCTAGCCGCCTGGCATTGCGTGGGCCACGAAGTCTTCCACGTTGTTCGGCCGGGAATTCGCTTGGTTGTTACGGCCTCAGAGATTTGGTCAGGGAGTCCCAAGAATCGCGGCGCGGAGGTTGTTGACGCCGCGCGGGTTCCGGGAAGACGAAGACCCAGCACGCAGGAACCCCGGTCGCGTCGGTCGACGGCTATAATAAAGGGAACGCAGCGCAGTGCAGACTTTCGGAGCCGAGGGCTGGGAGAGGCGCCGTGGCACCCAGGGTTTATACCCCAAGCGCCGAGGATCCAGCAGGCGCGCCGTGGAGGAGATTCGCGTGGTGGCTTAGCCGTTGAAGCAGCGTAGGAAGTGGACGAAAACGATGACAAGTGGGCCCTCCCACAGGCAGAGTCACAAGCGCGCGCACAGGAAGGTGGCTGGTGGCGCTAGGGTAAGGTGCAGCAATGGCCAGCGCAGGGAAAAAAAATGGAGATGGGCCAGCGCAAGGAGGATTCGGCCCAAACGGCGATTTTCCTTTTTTTCTTTTTTTTATATTTTGTTTCCCTTTTCTTTCTCTTTCCAATTTCTAGAATTCAAATTTGAATTTAATTTTAATCTGTGAACTTATATTCACTTTTCTAAATGTACAAGTTGAACTCAAATAGGAAGGTTTAACTAATTTCTTTATATTTATTGTATTTATCTTTGTTTAGTATTCTTTCTTCTCTTGCTCAAATTCTTGAATTCCCCTTTAGAGAATTTGATATATTTCCTTTCACATTATTTCATGTTGTCACAAAATGCACACAAAATAAATTCCCAGCATGATGCATGTATCATTTTTAGTGTCTTTTGTCACTTATTTATTTGTTTAATTGTGGTGTTCACATGAAATGATAAACATAGTTAACACATATAGATACAAAGTAATATAATTTCTCTTTTTAGACTTTTCTTACAAAGTGGGTATTACATGAAGTTATATGGTATAGGATTAAACATTCTCTAGCAAAGCATTATAAGCAAGCATAAGTAATCACTAGATACATTAACTCTAACACAACAAGCATGATCTTCTAATCAATCAAACCTAACTTAAACACCAAACAATCGTGAACCATGTATGGATCTTCTTTAACTAGAACATACACCAAACGATTACCATAATTTAAACTTATTAGCCTTGGACATCTACAGCTTCGAATTTGAATAGAAATATTTTAACTAACTTTTTAAACCATTTCATCGGATTAACTAGCATAGCTAACAATCACACTATTTGTCCTAGCAAGTAGAGCATCATCAAATATTACATAATCTCATTTGACTATAACCTAGAAGCAAAAGACTTTAGGCGCCTAAATGCACTTCCCACTATATAGCTCTCGGATTACAACTGGAATAAACCTATTGATGCTATTTGCTTCCAACTAATAAGGATAATGAGGAACATTTATTCAAGATGATTAACTTAAGCGACCAATCTCCATTTATGATATTTACTCAATCAACAACCATAGAATATGATAATTACTAAAACAAAGCATCACTTCACCAATTAAGAATCAGCTAAACTTACTTAGCCAAACAATAGTAACTTCAAGCCAACAATTTAATACTTGCAGAATTTTTAGACAGCAGCACAGCGGTTAATTGTTTTATTCATAACTCACAAAATATGCATTCAAAAATAGTAAACTAGGACTTTATGAAAAGCTTAGAAAGTTCTTTATAACTCTTATATTATCATGACAATATGATTCGACAGTTTGAAAGGTCAAACAGTGCTAAACTTTAATTCTGTCCAGATTTGGACAGAATTCGGCTACTCACTTCAAAAAAATCATAACTGGAGTTTCAGGCATCCAAATCAGGTGATCCTAGGCTTTTTAGAAAACTAATGGAATTGTTTACAATTCATTTATAAACATCTCAGGTTAATACAATACATATCAAAGTCAGTTACTACAAACAGACTTCGCTGTCCAGATTTGGACAGATTCAGACTCTATAGTTCAAACAGCTATAACTTGATCTCTAGACCACCAAAAAGGGTGCTCCAAAATTTGTTGGAAAGCTTAAGTAAAGTACTACAATTCTTTTATAATTACTAAGGGCTGATTCGCAGTTTAGCTTAGCCAAACAATCCAATTTTCGAAACCTGTACAGAATTTGGACAGATTCTGAAACTGGACTTGGAAAAATCATAACTCCTAAACTACTATACCTATAGTCATGAAATTTTAACACAAGCAAGATAAAAAGATTATCTACAAGTTTTATATATAACACTTTTTCAGAAAACACGGTTTACTTTACTTAACTAGCCACGTAACAAAATTGGACATGCAGTCCAAACAGCAAGAACTCTAACTTTGTTGCTATCTAGTTTCTACATCTATCATATTCTTGACACTTAGAATGCTTTAATACCTTGTTATGAATTAGAGCTAAAACCATTTAATTACTCACATATTACATACATAGAACTAATACTCTTCACATAAAACAACAATTCAAACTTTAACCCGCACATCGAACAGTATCTCTACTTTTAACTTGCAAATAGGGCCATGTCATCACAAGCACTAAAACATTACATCAAACATCACACTTGCTTACTAGTATCCTTCGTTTAGATTTACATCAAAATTCTAGATCTCAACACACGACGCGACAACTTTATAATTATATAAACAACCTTATCACTATCTGCGGGTAGACATTTCACAGTTTCTAATATGACACCTAATATAACCATACTCATCACGAATGAAATTGAGGAAGAATATCCTTCCCAGTACATCGCCATAAGAAGCACACAAACACATCCGGAGACAGCCACCACAATGCACCTATGCTAATCACAAAAAAATCATCGACCACATAACTATTTAGCCCACCATTCATACATGTACATTTTCACACACATATTCACGCCATCGACCACACGTAATTAGAGCAAACTACAATCACATAAAGCGAACAACCTAGTGAAATTAGTTCGGATTGCGCATGCATGTCTACCACGGTTCTGGCTCTTCGTCGAGGAGCAATGCGCGAAGCGCGACATCGACGGAGGGCTGCGTTTAACGACGCTCACACAGTTTAGACAATTTATCAAGCACACTGAGCACAAAAACAACAGGGGTGGCGAGGCCTCACCAAGGGTGTTGCGACGTCGAGGGTTGGGGCTGCACAGGTCGAGGTGGAGCTCATTGCGGTATTTCATCGAGCACTTGGCGAGCGTCGCGGACACGGGTTTGGCACTGGTATGATGTTGTACCGTTCGGGCTAGTGCTGACTGGAGAGGCAAGGGGATCCATGGGGGGAACACGGCGTGGAGAACGATTGGAACAGAACAGAGGGCTCACTGGGAATAGGAAGCAGGGGCGCGGCAGGGCTAAGGGCGAGCTCGGCAAGCACCAAGGGGGAGGTGGAGGCGGCACCCGCCATGGCTGAGGGCGAGCTCATTGTGATGGTCGAGCAGAGCCAGGGCGCTGGGAGGAGCAGAGGTGAGGGCGCCATGGGAGGGATGGGGAAGACGACCTGGCGGCTGGCATAAGAGGAAGATGGGGAGGGGATGGGGAAGATGACCTCAGGAGCGCTTGCTCAGGTGCTGGAGTGGAGGTCGGCAATGGGGAGCAGGCGGCGCCATGAGGGAGGCGAGCCGCAGGGGAGGAGGTCGGCTGGTGCTCCACAGAAACAAAAGAGAGGAGGCGGTTTGGGGATAAGGCTGAGAGGATCTTGAGCGGTGGCTGGATAAGAATAGAAGGAAAAAAATAAGAAAAATAAGCACTTTCCTTTTTTTTCAATAACCTACGGATAAATATGTGTGTTCAAATTAATATTTAACAGATGCACAAATCGATTGGACCGAATTGATATCGCCGATAATATTTGACACCAAACACTTTAGTCTGAGTTCTATTTAATTTGTTTGGGATGAAATCAGAGAACTGAACTAAATTTTCAAACTCATATTTGTGCGAGCGATGAATATTAAATAATCACCAAACTTGCCAATCTCCGGAACAAATATGTTCTGACTTCGCAAAGCAGTTAGAACAGACCGGATAGACAAAGATGGAAAAGATATCGAAATTTTTGATAGTTGAATATTAGAACCTAGAGACCGTTATTATTGCCGATATTCCATGCTTGAGTCCATAAGCATAGTTTAATAGGAGGTAAACACCAGGGGTGTTACATTAATGATCGAGTCGCATGTGGGTCCATTTTAACATCTATATCAAGTTATAATGATAAGTTTTACATTTTATATCATATATATGATCAAACTAAGATGTATTCACTATTTACTACGCTTTTTAACAAGATGTCTTATCATAAATATCATACAACGACGAGTTCATATTTAGAAATGTCTAGTATACTCACTAACATCTAAGACGATCCTTATAGTCTAGATGACTCTAATAATATCTTTATTTGAGATGGTTTCATATACAGAAGTGTCTAATATACCAACCAAAATCTAAGACAATTATTGCAATCTTAATGACTAAAATGGTATATTTATTTGAGATGGTTTTCAATAACAATTCGTCTTAAATCAATATAAGACATTTATTACGATGTAAATGTCTCAAAACACTTCTTTATTAAAGACGGATCTCCAGCTAACCGTCTTACCTTACTCATCACCATATGATATAAGACACTTCTACAAAATGCATTGATATCTGTTTTAAAATATGTGTCTTAAATAAGCATATCTCTAGTAGTGGCACAACTTGCTAGGGACTCGAGATTCCAGGTACCAGGATGATCTTCAGATTCACGGGACCTGATAGCTATTCATAGCAATACAAACAAACATGATATAAGCAAAATTAACATCACACCAAACATAAACGCAAACTGTATAATAATATTCTACACGATGCTATGAGATTGTAGGTTCGAGAATGACTAAAATCAGACTTATGGTCATAAAGATATGATTTTCTGAAGTTTTAGGTGATTAAATGATAATAATATATTCTGTGCTATAAATCATGTGAGAAATATATAAAAAATAACTGATTCAACTTTAGGCTAAGTGATAACATAATCTTGTTCGAGTAAAATTAAGGATACTTCGAATTGAAATACTATATTAACATGTTAACCCAATAAACATAGGGTAAACAGGTTATTTAACTATTTTTGAGAACATGTTATAAGATAAAATAATGTTACCAAAGTGTAGACAATTTTATTACGAGGCTAGCGCAACTGGAATGTGTCAATTCAGAGTTAAAACGTGGAAGATATGCATTAATTAAGATTTAGGATCGCTTAATACTAATTTTACTAGCTCTAGGGATCAATTTGTAAATTTCCAGGGCCTAGACTGAATTACTTTTACAATCCTCTGGACGACAGGTTGATTCTGATAAAACAGAGGGCTCTTTAGCAAATTATCAAGGTCGAAGGGGTATCCATCACCAGGGGTCGTTCATTCTGTTTTTAACGCCCGAGATTAGATCTACAAAGTCGTGAACCGGAATCCAGTGTTAGCGGTCAGATCCTGATCCAACGCTCGAGAGTAAAGGATCCCGCGATCTAATCTCGACCAACAGATCTGAGATCAACGACTATGCTTTTCGATCACGATGGGGTATTTGAGATTCAATCGTGAGCGCTCATCACCGGATCGACAACCTGGGCCATTTCTCCCCCGCACGATGTTGTTCACGCCGGAACGGGGCTGCGGCATCCTGCTCGCGGTGGCAGGCCCACCGACGAGTAGTGGCTGCTGCGAGGCTATGGATGAGATGAGTCTTTGATTGATGGCTTGAGGTGTTATGGTGGCATGTATTTATATAGGCTACGTGGTGTGTGGTTACATGATAGATCTAATCTGGTACATATCTGTTACAACCATATTCTATATATTAGGAACTCTAACAAACTCGAACCCAAATTTGTTACATGATAGATCTAATCTGGTACTTATCTGTTATAATCCTATCCTATCTATTAGGAACTCTAACAAACTCGAATCTAGAATAGGTAACAATGATGCAAGATCCGTGGAATAATACAAAAAAATAGGAGGAAAAACTCACGTGGGTTGTGTTCCTTAAGTGGCCGAATAGATAAGCCTTTTATTTGCTATTCTTTTTTTCTATTTTTTATTTCGAGGAACTCTAACAAACTCGAATCTAGAATAGGTAACAGTGATGCAAAATCCGACAAGTGGAATAATACAAAAAATAGGAGGAAAAACTCACGTGGGTTGTGTTCCTTAAGTGGCCGAATAGATAAGCCTTTTATTTGTTATTTTTTTCTATTTTTTATTTCTAGATTTAATTATACCAATTCGAATCTGATTTTAAATTTTGAAACCATATTTATATGCACAACCAAAACACCAACATGAATGCAAATATTTCACATTTATTTACTCCTTATTTACTTTGATCAAATAAGTATTTGTATGCATGAAATTTAATAAGCATGGAATTCACATAGTTATATATACCCAATTGGAGTAATTTATATAGAATAACTAACTATCCTATTTATTATAGTTTTTTTATAGCCAATATTTTATATTTACTATTTATTAAATTTTAGGGAAGAAAGTCTCAATTCATAACTTTATTATAATACGCTTAAGATTTTAAATCTTTAGGGATTTTCTTAACTCACCAAGATACGATTTTGGAGTGTCACACAAACTTCTCCCTAGTTCTCATTAGTGCCCCTCACAATGATACTCACGTGAGGGATAAGTCCAACTCATGTAACTCTGTGGATAGCATCGAGCCTTCTGACACACAAGTAGATTTCTAGAATAGTCTCTCCTAGATAACTTTCCAAAATCTTCATTATCGAGTTTTTGGCCGAAACGTTGTGGGCGTTGTTCCCTCTAGTACAAGGTGGCAGCCACATCATAATTATTTATGGTATTTGGTGTGATTTGGCAAGATTACTAGCCCCTTTGCTATAACTACAATGTTGCACACAAGCACCAAGGAGTAATAGATATTATAACCTCACTCAAATGCTAGTCCTAAATCGAAAATCGTCGTTATAAGCGGTGGTCTAGTAAGCACTTCGCAAAGCACCTTTACTAATTATCGGGTGGTTTTTTTTTGAGCAATTGAGGATCTAGAGCTATTATAAATTAGTCTCAACTCACCAGACATGTTACTTAACATTCAGACCTCTCAAATGGCTAGTTGAGATCTTATTTATAACGTTTAAGAGAGTTATAGTTGTTGCAACTTCAACATCCATCTCTGCATACTGTTGGGCAGTCTAGTAAGATCACGGTTTGGCGCCTCACAACTGTTACTATGTTAGTACTAGTCATTGCTGACTATTAGGACGCACCTCTTTGGCATATAGTTTGATGGCTATTATCGAACTAACTGACACCCTTTTTTCTCCTCTCGAGAACATTTGCGGTTGAACTCTATCTTTGATGATCCAATGCTTATGAGCAGGATCAGTTTAACGCTCCTCTGAGCACCCACGTAACCATTTGGTTAGACACTATCTATGGTGTGAGTTTGACACACCTCAATGTACAGTGAAATTTGTATGGTCCAATGTCCTTACCACTACTAGTCTGATGTTTCTATTGTTTGCCGATTAGAGTTAGCTTGGTCATATGGTATGAGACTTATAGGGTAGTTCAACATTTTTGGTTCCATGCCTCCTAAAACTCTTCTCTTGGTTACTTTGTGATCTTCACATCTGGCTTGGTTCCATCTCGTGTATTGGACTTTTACATTGTTCTAGTAGGTTTTCAATACAGTTCAATGTCTTGTTTTTTCCTTAGTCCAAATTTAATCCACATCCTTCACAAAAAAATATTAATTTAAATAATCATGGTAATCATTGAACATCAAATTATAGCTATAAATCAACATCAATCCATTTTTCATAGTCCCAAAATATAGATTTGAGTTTTTAAAATATATACTTCATGTATTTTATCTATATTATAAAAGATCCAGTTTTCTTGGATCTATCACACATGTTTGAAAGTCGCCTAGACGGGGGGTTGAATATGCGAAACCTGTAATTTATAAACTTTGAACATGAACTTCACCTGAGGTTAGGATTAGAAACAAGTAATAATGAATTCGGAGTGTGGAATAGAGTTCTTGCAATGAGTTGCTCAATAAATGTGAATGACTTTGGGAGCTAACTCAAAAGATTGTGAGCAAGAGAACTTAGTGAGAGGGGAGAGGAAGAATCAAATCATAGGATAATGATCAACACAAATGAACACAACGATTTGTTTCCTGAGGTTCGGTTCTAAAGAACTTACTCCACATTGAGGAGGCCACAGACCACTTCATAGTCGTTGCCCTCTTTCTACCAACCGCGGACGGTCTACGCTCCTGGTCTGGACGGTCCGCCCCTGCACATCAACGGCTGAAATCGCAACGGTCAGCAATAACAGCTATAGTGCATTAAATGCATCATCAGATGTCAGACACAACAGTCGCGGACGGTCCGGCCGTGCACCCCAGACGGTCCGCGAGGATGCTAAAAATGCATTTTACCGAACCAGTCACCTTCGGGTTTTTCTGGTTTTCATGGACCGGATGGTCCGCGCTTGAGGTCGGACACTCCAGGTTTGGTCCCAGACGGTGCTCTCTTTTCCTTCGGATAGTCCACAGTGTAAACGCGTGATTTGCAAATTTCCTATCCAAGGCTCACCCTGGTGTCGCGAACGGTCCGTCGGAAGGGCCCGGACGGTCCACGCAGACGTGAATTTCCAAAAAGCTTCTCCTCTCCGAAATAATCGACGGTTTTCCGGACAGTCGAATTAGAATTGATGTAGATGAACTTATGCACCTGAGAAATGATCAACTAGGCAAACTAGTTAGTCCATAAGATTTGTGATGGTCGTAAGCACCAAAATCAATTATAGAAAATGTTAAGACCATTTCCCTTTCAATCTCCCTCTTTTTGGTGATTGATTCCAACACAAACAAAAGCAAATATAAAGTATAGAAATGTAGCTAGTTTGCATTTTGACACATGTGCATAAGTTACTTTGAAACAAAAGCAGTTCTAAGTATATATGAATGTTTTGATATATTTAAAATTTTGGACCATATTTGCACCACTTAGCTTGTTTTTGCAAATCTTTTGGAAAAGTCTTTACAAATTCTTTTGCAATTAGCCAATGGTATAAGAATAAAAATTTCCAAAAGAATTTTCAAGCTTTGAAAGATTTTCCCCCTTTTTCAAATGCTTTTCCTTTTACTAAATAAAAGCTCCCCTTGAAAAAGTTCTCCCCTTAGCTGTCAAGAGGGTTTTTGTAAATGCAATAGTTCTAATTTGAAAAAAGTTTTCAGAAAACAGGGTGGTGGTGTGGTCCTTTTGCTTTGTCCTATTAACTTCTCCCCCTTCGGTGTTTAGCGCCGAAAACAAAGAAATCTAGAGGCCTTAAACAAGAAAGATATGAATGTAAATACATGAGTAGGGAAAAGGGTATACGATACTTACGAAGATGTAGTGGAAGCCTTGCCTTTGACTACAACTCCATTTCCCTTTCAATCTAAGACTAAGTATAAAAATACAATTGAAAGCACATTAGCCTTAGCTTTGGCACAAGAAGCATAAGAAATTTGCATTTGTACCAAATGAAAGAGACATGTCATGATCAAAGGTTTGAAAATGAGCAATGTGTGCAAGATTTCAATCAAAGTTCCTAGAATCTAAGACATTTAGTTCATTCCTAAGCTTGCTAAAGATCTTTTCATCTAAAGGCTGGGTGAAGATATCGGATAACTGGTTGTGGGTGCTAACATATTCAATTGTGATATCTCCCCTTTGTTGGTGATCTCTCAGGAAGTGATACCAGATGTCTATATGCTTTGTGTGGCTGTGTTCAACAGGATTGTCAGCCATGCAGATTGCACTTTCATTGTCACATAGGAGAAAGACTTTTCTCAAAATTTAGCCATAGTCCCTAAGAGTTTGCCTCATCCAGAATAATTGTGCACAACAGTGTCCTGTAGCAATATACTCAGCTTCAGCGGTGGGTAGAGCTACTGAATTTTCTTTCTTTGAAGCACAAGTGTAACACCCTTGATGTTATGAGAACTAAAACTTTGGGATGACATATATGCATTGGCATTTCATTCTGTATGATACACCTAGGATGCATCCACTAGGCTAAAATTTCAAAACTAACATGTGTGATGATCTGACTTGGTCAAAGAGGCCCTTGATTCTAGGTTAGAGTATCTTCCCAAGGATTAGAAGCATGTGGACTTGTGTGATGAGCACTAAGGGATGATCTCAATAAGATGGTAGAAATGTTCAAGAATGGTTAATCTTAGAGAACTTAAGTGCCATATGTACCCTAGAACACTCAAAACCCTAATTTAGAACCCTAAAACCCTAATTAGTGCCCTATTGGGTGATTTCAAATTCTATGCACTTTTACTCAAAAGTGTATACATCAAGATGATAGAGTAACAAAAGTTAAACAACTTTAATGTTTGGGGATTTCCATGTTTTGTGGTGAAAATTGGAGTAAATTGCAAAAATGTCCAAGAGCACCCTTGTGCTGAAACTCTGAAAATAGTGGTAATAGGCCAACTCTAAGCCTTTATATCTTTTGATCTATGAGGAGTTTGTAATGGGTCACCATAACAATGTTTTAGAGCTACTACAGTAGTCTAAGTTTGATTAATTGACCTAGCCCAAGAATGGTACATAAATTGGAGTAAATTGTCCTAGAAGTTGGGTTGTCAGTCAAGTCCTAATCTGAAATCAGACTGTCAGTTGTATTGGATCAACTTTGGAGCCAAATTGTGCTTGTTCTAGTGAGTAACTGCTCAAAATCCTTATGACAAAGTTGAAGCTGGTATATAGGGGAACAACTTTGGTATAATCGACTTGGTGGTTTGCTGAATGAAAATCAAAGGAAAAGAGCCCTCAAGTTGCTCTATCAGGGCAATGAATGGAGTCGACGATGGTACAGTGACTAAAAAAGATCTCCAGTTTCGTGAACCCGACGCTGGTGATCCTCCGTCGTGATTTGCGCTTGCCTAGGAGATTCGTACCTGGGGAGAGTGGATAACTTTGGACAGATTCACTGCTCCGTGGATTGAGTCGGGGGGAGGGGGTAAAAGATCGGGCCGGCGCGCAGCACTCCCTTGAGTGCATGAAGCCACGGTGTCACCGGTGGCCGAGCTCTCCCTCGCTATGCCTCTCTACTACATGGTGTCCATGCGCTTGTGTCGTACTCTCATGACCATAGATAGCCAGCCATGCCATCTCGCCATTGTCTACCACGACACCCAGCCGTAGTGAAAGAAACCCAAGCACCGCCATGAACGCTCTCATCCCAAATTCGTGAAGCACACGAGTGATCACTATAAATTGAAGGCTCTCTCTGCTCCGCCTTCTTGTTACGAACCCAGCGCACCACTCCTCACTCCCGATCATCAACCATAGCTGAATTGCGGATTTCCCCCAAATTGGCTAGAACGTTGCCGTGAGGCATCTAGCCGTGGTCAGTCGTTGTCAGGTCCGTTCACATCCCTCTGATCCATGTTTCTACATCCTCTGGTGCTAGTGAAACTCCCAGTCTTGGCCAATTGAACGCTACCACGTCGTAGCTTAGGGAACGTCGCGTTGTCGTCCGAGAACGCCACCGTGGACATAGCTCATGTTGACCGGTCGTTCCTGGTTGTCTACGTCCAAGTTTGCACAAGCACCGTAGTCCTAGAAGGTCACTGATTCATTTCGAGTCCCTGGATTGAATGCCACCGACTTAGGTAAACCAGAACGGGCTCGTTGGAGCGCTTGTTTTGTGGTGGTCACGGATAGACATGGCTTAATGGAGGACCAGCCAAATTAAGGCCATAGATGTGTTCGGGTAGCGTCGAAGATGAAGCCCGCATACTCAACACCACTGGAGCACGTCACCGCTGGCGAGTACACGTGACTCCGGCCAAGTATTCGATCGGTGCGCGGTCGGGGACTTGAGTTGTGAAGAAATAGAAGTACGGGGGCCTATATGTGATTGTTAGTGAAACACATGAATAGTACTCAGGGCTCTTCACTAGTTATTCAAATGGCCAGGAACCTATGTGCAAAACTGCATGCGCGGGCGCAGACGCTGGCGCATTCTGCCTGTTCGTGGGCGCGTTCCCCCTATTGTTACTATTCATATTTTCTTCTTTTCTTTTTGTGGTCAGCTTGGGAAATCTGTTGAAAATAGTAGAAAATTGGAAAAATCTTGAGACCAATTTTGTTAGATTCCTAAAATTGAGTAGTATTTCATAAAAATAATTACAAGATTTGTAGTTCAAACCTGGAACTATGTAGCATTTAAAGCTGCTTGAATAAAGTCTTTTAGAATTTTAGAAATAATTTAGTAATTCCAAAAATCCTAAAACTTTTTGGGTAGGCTTAATATGATGATTAGAGACATGAGGAAGAATCCGTAGTAGAAGAAGAAGTTGTTCCGTAGACTGAGAATCCTCCAGTGGAGAACAACTTTTATTTCAACATCTGTGGTGTGGAAACAGAACCTCCTACAACACAAGGCAAGCCCCGGTGCATTATCCCTTTTTCCTTATTGTTTTAAAATCTTTATCACCTTATATGATGCATTAGGTGATAGGAATTGTGTAATAAACAGTTGATGCATTTCCTTTCTTGGAAAAATTGGTTACCATTCCTTGTTTGCCTGTTTTATTGAAACAAGTTATCTAAACCTTAGTCTTGCTATAGAAAACAAAAGGTTTTGTTTTGAAAAAGGTGATGCTTCACACTAGATGAGGATTTTTACAAAGAAAAGACTGATGATGGTGGATCCATCACAGCCATGATAGGTTCAACATATGAAAAGAAGTACCTCTGGCAGGTACCAAACTTTGGGTTTTAAGTAATAAAGATGAGACCGGGTGGGTGACTTGCACAAGAGGGGAGTCTCGGTGTAGTGTCTCCGTCTGAGTCGGTTAAGGACCAAACCAATGTAGGCTTGATGATCGAGGACTTTTAACTGGCCACATACCTCGTCATGGGTCAGCTTTGCCTCGGTCGGACCAATACTAGAAATGCTACCACACAATGGGAGTGTAGAGATGGCGACAGTAGCGTGTACCCTCCATGGCAAGAGGCTGGACGGTGGAGTATCTATGCTCTCGGTTGGCATGAACCCATTCTGATCTTGAGAAACCCGGGTGCGAGTTAACATATGGAAGGGTTAAGTGCTACATATGTCATGTGGTTGGAGATCCCCAGCTGGATATTAATTGATTCGGATCGCCGTTACTTCTCGGATATGAAGACTTGGTCACTGACCTACACGTAGCAACAAATGAAATGAAGGGGTGATAAAAAGATGGCTAGTATAGGCCAAGTATTTGATCTAGAATAGAAAGAAATCTAGATGCTGGTAACTACTTCACCTGATAAGTAAAATGAATTCTTAAGGATCCAGTCATAGTAAGCTTTTCTGCAAAAAGAGTCTTAGAATCTTGTTAAACTTTAGCTTGATACCCAAAGGCCAGCATATCCTTGAGAGTCTTTTTCATTTGACGGGTAAGCCTTGCGAAAGTACACTCCGTACTCAGGGTTTCCAAACCCATGTTGTTGTAGGTGAAGAAACTGCTGACTTCTGCTTTTTCTGTACCAAGGTGGTTCCAAAGTAGGAGGAGGAAAACTAAGACCTACCTGGGAAGGTGTTTTGCCTTCCTATGATGTAATAATAAGTTTAAGCACTCAGTACCCATTATGTAATAATCAACTCTTTCTATATTTTACTCATGAATGTCAATTATGTTATTGTAATCCTTTCTGCTTACTCCGATGATGTGTAATGTCTTCTTTTTGGGATAAGCGCTCTTGGGCGATGTGATGGAGATATAGATAACCGGACCTGCCTAGCCATTCTGCGCACCTGCATGACTGTGTGAGGTCCTCAAGACAAGGACATCTGTAGGTGGGCCTAATACCTTGGGAGGTTCCGTGACAGCTGGTATCAGAGTGAATCCCATTTCTTCGGACATTACTTAGTGCTTCAAAAGATTTTAAAATACTTACCTTTGAACATTTTTTCATTCTTATCTTGTTCCTTTCTTATAGCAACTTATCTTTTGAAGTTGGGTAAAAGAGTGCCAAATAATAGGTTATGCATAGGAGGTATGGGATCAACAAGAGGTTGATTCCATAAACGTAGGTCATGCATGCATCATATTTAAACAATACTAAGTAATTTTCCCCTCTTATAGAGACATGGCACGCACAAAGACTACTCACGGAAGACGACTGGACCTTGGGGTGTACCTCGGCACTAGTTGGCTGCTCGATAGGAGGGGAGTAGTAGTGGGAGTAATGATCCCATAGGGGATCTGGAGGCCAGAGTTGAACGTCTAACGATGGAACTGCGCCATGGAAGCAGGGAGTGTGCACGTGATAGCTATCACATCGTTGAGTTGTCAGAAGAGGTTGACCGTTTGCAGTGGGAGATTGTGGAGCGGGATAGGGCTATTGACTGGGCTGTAAATTCACAATCTATAGCCTAGGATTGCGAGGCGACTGCCCAAGCCTAGGTGGAAAAGCTAAGCATAGCCCTAGAAAATCTGCAAGCGTATAATAATACTCTACACGAGAAAGTGCACGTGCTGTATGACCAGTTGCATCCGAACGTGCCACCGGAGGTTGCGGTGATGGGAGCTGGTGTATCAGGAGCAGTTAGCGGATGACCTTATGGGGAGTTAGATCTTTTTGGAGCCCCTCCTTCCATGAACATCACGGATGATCGTTCTCCCAAAGCTAGCAGTGGAGCGGGAGCAGCCAAGGGCGCGAATAACTAGATTAGTGTAGTAGTATGTGGTTTCCTTATGTAATCTAAATAAGGAAAAGTGAGTTGTATAAGTTGAGTATGTATAATTAGAACAAGTTTGGAATAATGTAACAGAGGTTGTGTAATTGTGGCATGTAATAATCAAGTATGTTTTCTTCTTCAGATGCTGTCCAGAACTCGTGCTCAGGATGGGGCTGGAACTTCCCGTGGTGGGGAGGAAACTCTGAACCCGCCGCCTGTACCTCCCACACAGGCAGAGGCTATCACTACCTTAATTAATGCCACTACTGATAACACTCATTTTCTTTGAGAAATGGCTAGGAACCAAATTCATCAGCAGGGAGGCAGAGGTCAACACCAAGCCCCAGAGACACTACGTACATGGAGTTTTCAGAAACTCGTCCACCTATTTTCGTTAAGGCGGAAGAACCTTTGGAGGCGGACGAATGGATTCGGGTTATGGAGTAGAAATTTGGATTGATTCAGTGCACAGAGACCTAGAAGCCCTTGTGGGCAAACTTTGTAGTTGTTCAACCCGAAGGACATCTTCTTACGTGGGCAGAGTTCAAGCAAGCAATCAAGGAACATTACATTCCAGATGGTGTTCTATAGATGAAAGTGGAAGAGTTTGTTCGCTTCAAGCAAGGAGGAGACTCGGTGATGCAATACCTTGCCAAATTCAACCATCTCTCCTAGTATGCTATAGAGCAAGTTAACACGGGCCTGAAAAAAAGAATTGTTTCATGAGAGGTCTAAATCATCGACTACAACGGAAGATGGCCATTTGTCTAGATCTCACTTACATCAGGGCCGTGAGCACATCGCTTTCGGTGGAGGCCAAGAATTTGGGGGTAGGGAAAGACAAAAACATTTGGGCGTGAAGGGGGTGAAGGATCCTCATAAGGATCCAAGAAGCGGTCAAGGTTGGTGATCCATCCCTTTAACCGAAATCGCTCTTTTCCTCGTCGACCAACCTATCCTTTCAAGCAACCAGTTTTCATCCATCCCACTCCTGCCCCTACTCAAAACAATCAGCCAAGTGCCCCTGGTACTCGTTTCCCCACCTTACCCAGTTCAAATAAGAGTTGCTTCAACTGTGGGAAGTCTGGGTATTTCATCAAGGACTGTCCCTATCCAAAGCAAAACAAATCAAACTTCCAAAAGGCTTCTGGAAGCACATCTCAAGGTAAGGGAAATGTGGCAAGCACTCAGGTAGACAAAGATCAAAGGAAAACTGGATGGGTCTACCATACTCAAGTGGCTACCACCCCAGAAGGAGAGCCTGTGATGATAGGTACGTTTTCCGTTGCCAATCATCATGCCGTCATTCTTTTTGATTCTGGTGCATCACATACTTTCAAGAGCAAGACTTTTGTTGAGAAGCATTGCATACCTAGTGTTGAATCAAAGAAGGGTCTTGTTATTCAATCACCAGGGGGTCAAATTTTTACTAGGGAAGTAGTCTTCCACGTACCTGTGAATTTAGCCGGATATGATTTCCCCACCAATATGATAGTTATAAAGGGGCAAGATGTAGATGTGATTCTGGGCATGAATTGGTTAGCCTAGAATAAGGCTATTATCAATGCCGATCTAAGGACTATTCAGCTAAGTCATGGACAAGAAGAAGTCAGGTTGTCTATCTCTGTATCTATCCCAATCAAAGTATCTAGACAAGTTTTTGAAGCCGTAGTGCAAGAGATACAAGACATCTCGGTTGTGTGTGAATTTCCGGATGTATTCCCTGAAGACATACCCGGACTACCTCCAGAGAGTGATGTAGAGTTTGTGATTGAGTTGAAACCTGGTACAGCTCCTATTTCTAGAAGATCGTACCGTATGCCTTCCAATTGGGTGCCAAAACTAAAGACACAATTACAAGACTTGTTGGAGAAGGGATTTATCAGACCGAGTTCATCGCCATGGGGTGTCCAGCCATCTTTGTCAAGAAGAAGGATCAAACCCTACGAATGTGTGTGGACTACTGACCCCTTAATGAAGTTACCATTAAAAACAAGTATCCCCTTCCCAGGATCGATCTTTTATCCGATCAACTTACTGGAGCTCGGGTAATCTCTAAAATTGATCTTAGATCGGGCTATCATTAGATAAGAATTCGACCCGAGGACATACCTAAGACGACTTTCACAACTCGATATGGATTATTCGAGTATTTGGTTATGTCCTTGGATTAACAAATGCTCCAGCTCATTTCACATATTTAATGAATTCGGTGTTCATGCCCAAATTAGACAAGTTTGTGGTGGTCTTTATTGATGACATTCTGATCTATTCCAAGAATAAGGACGAGCATGCAGAACATTTGCGGATTGTTTTAACGCGCTTAAGACAACATCAACTTTATGAAAAATTTAGCAAGTTCGCGTTTTGGTTGGAGAAAATCCAATTTTTAGGGCATATCTTATCAGCTAAGGGAATTGCGGTTGATCCCAGCAAGGTTAAGGATATTCTAGAATGGAAATCTCCTACCACAGTGCATCAGGTTAGAAGCTTCCTTGGATTAGCTGGGTACTACCGCAGGTTTATCCCGGATTTCTCCAAGATTGTTAAACCTATCACAGAGCTGTTGAAGAATGATGTTAAGTATAACTGGTCTCCCCAGTGTAATGTGGCCTTTGAACAGTTGAAAACATTGCTGACCACTGCACCAGTTTTGGCTCAACCGGATATTGAGAAGACGTTTGATGTATATTGCAATGCATCAGGCATTGGACTTGGATGTGTTCTGATGCAAGAAGGACGAGTAATAGCTTATGCCTCAAGACAGCTACGTCGGCATGAGGAACATTACCTGACACACGATTTGGAGTTGGTCGCAATGGTTCATGCACTTAAAATTTGGCATCATTATCTACTGGGAAATGTCTGTCATATATATACTGATCACAAGAGTTTAAAGTACATCTTTACCCATTTAGAGTTAAATATGAGACAGAGAAGATGGCTCAAGCTAATCAAAGACTATGACCTAGAGATTCACTATCATCCAGGAAAGGCTAATATGGTGGCTAATGCTCTAAGTCATAAAGCCTTTTGTCATTTCCTCACTGTGGGATTGCCTAACACCACCTTATGTCAGGAAATGGAAAGAGTAAATCTGGAAATAGTGCAACAAGGAGCCTTGAAGCATTTGAAGCTTGAGTAGGTTATTCAACAATGGATTATTGATGCTCAAAGGGTTGACAAGGGTATGAAGCATATCCACGAGAAAATGGAAGCTGGCAAAGCTACTTGTTTTAGGAAAGATGACCAAGGAGTGTTATGGTTTAAAGACAGACTAGTGGTGCCTAAGGATGCTGAACTCCGTCAACAAATCTTGGACAAAGCCCATTTTAGTCGGTATTCTATTCATCCTAGAAGTACTAAAATGTACCAAGATTTGAAACAACATTATTGGTGGACTATGATGAAGTAGAAATCGCTCGCAATGTGGCAAAATGTGACACTTGTAAACGAGTCAAGGCAGTGCATATGAAAACTGCTGGACCTTTGCAATCATTGCCTATCCCAACATGGAAATGGGAGGATATAAGTATGGATTTTGTTGTGGGATTACCCAAGACATTTAAAGGATATGACTCTATTTGGGTCATAGTGGATCGTCTTATAAAGACATTTTTTCTAGTTAAAACATATTACCCAGTTATTACCTATGCTCAGCTATATATTGCTCGTATTCTCAGCTTGCATGGATTTCCAAAGACAATAGTGTCGGACCGAGGACCGCAATTTGTATCCAAGTTTTGGGAAGAGTTACATATATCTTTGGGCACGAATTGCTCCATAGTTCGGCCTATCATCCTCAAACAAGAGAGCAAACAGAAAGAGTAAATCAAATACTAGAAGATATGCTATGAGCTTGTGTCTTGGAGTTTCCACAAAAGTGGGATGATTGTCTGTCGTTGGCAGAATTTTTGTAACACCCCTGGTGTTACTGTTACTAAAACTTGAGCATAACATCATCAGCATTAGCATTTCATGTGTTTGACACACCTAGAATGCATTCACTAGGTGAAGATTTCAAACAAGTTGTATTGATATGGCACTTTTGCAAATAAAACCTTGGACTAGGGTACTTAACCCTAAATGGGGTTCAGAAGGGTAAAACAAAATCCAAATAGAGAAAACCCTAAAGATTAAGTGAAATAGTCATAAAATGTTACTAAGAATGGACCTACATTACATTCACATCCCTGAAATACCAAAAACCCTAAAAAGGACCCTGGAAAACCCTATACCTAAACCCTAGGGGGCTAAGGGCAAAATCAGTGCACTTTTGGACTAAAGTGCAAAAACTATGAAAGTAAGGTGTCTTAAGTCATACGGTTCAGAATCATGAAGATTTGCAAGTTAAACCCTAAGTTTTGGGCCTATTTGCAAAAACACCCTTTTTGTAACCAAATGACTAAGTCTGATTTTCAGAGAATTGACTCAACTTTGTAGCCCTGTAACTCTCAGATGATAAAGATTTTGCCCTAGGTCACCACATCAATATTGTAGACCTATCAAAGGAGAATAACTTTGCTTAAGAGTGTAAGCATGGTTGTTATGAAGAAATTGGAGAAAAACTAGCCCAAAGTTGCTCTGTCAGACCTGTATCAAGTTAACTGAAAACTGAAATGGTCACAGTACTATGGACCAATTTGAGCACGCCATATTTTTGAATTCATTCGGTTTTAACCCAAGAATCCTATAGTAAGTTTATAGACTGATGTATGGTGAACAAGTTTTATTAAGGGAGATTGCTCTGTTCTCAACAAGAATCCAGAGATAACGATGAAAGGTGGTGGTCGGTTCAGACAAAAACCGAAGATCGGACTCTACAAATATCTGATGAAGCGATAAGAACAGGGGCACTGTTGAAATGGATGAACTTGCGCGATCCAGTGTTGGGAATTGATCCAGGGTGGATAGCTTCGAACGTGGCATGATTTCGCGAACCCAGTCGACCGTGGCCGGAGATAGTCATTGGCAGCCACCGTGACTCAGCTAGTTTTTGTCGCGGTGTCATCCATGGCCTGATTCTACCTCACTGTATCTCTTCCATACGTGTAAGCTTGCGCTAACAAGGTTATCCGTGGCTGTGAAGTGATCGCCGGACCACCGCAGCTATAAATAGTACCGTGATCCACGGCGAGGCATGAACACCTCACACCCAGTGAGTTGATCGAAGCCAAATTCGCGCTGCCTCTGCCCCCTCCTCTCAAATTGATTGTGCACTGTAAAACTAGAGTCCCTTGCGGTCGTATAGCCCCAAGCTCCACCCTCAATTTCACCCGAGCACGCCACGACGCTGATTTCCCCCAAATTGGATCGTTGCGCCACCGTGGACAGCTCGTTCGTGGCCAGCCCACTCTGGTAAGGCTATATGCCTCTCATGTGTCGTTTTCGCAACCTGGTGTGGCTAGGATGCTCATCGTGGCAACCGTTTACTCAATTTGGCCATGGTTAAGCGGGAACGTGAGCTCGTGATCACGGCTTCCGCCGTGCACGTGGGCAGACCGTTCTCAGTAAGTTCATGCCAAATTAAAGAGTGTTCCTAGGTTATTCTTGGTCGGTTATGCCTCCTTGATAGCTAGACGTGGTAGCCATCGCCGGCCATGGCCAGTGCAGGCCGCGTCGGGGACGAATGGCGAGCGCGCCGTGGCCAGGGGTGTTTTTGGAGAAGAAATAGAAGTGCGAGGGTGTTTCTGCAAGTGTCAGCGAGACATTGAATAGTGACCGAGGGTTCTTAGTGCATTCTTCAGATTATCGGGGGTATTTCTGCAAAGTCATCGTGCGCGCGCAGGCGCGCGTGGGCGCGCCCCTGTCTCCTGTGCAGGCTAGGCCGCCTAGGCTGAATTCGGCCCGGGACTATTCACAGCTTTTTCCTTTTCTTTTTCTACCAGAACTAAAACAATTTTAGAAAATTGTAGAAAAATGGTAAAAATGTCAAACCAATTTTGCTAGATTTTTAATTTTCCATAGAATTTAATAAAAATAGTTTCATGATTTTTAGGTCAAACAGCGAATTTTGGAGTATTTAAAATAGCCTAAAACCTTGTTTCTGGATTTTTAGAAATTAGATAGTAATTCCAAAAATCCCCAAACTTTTTATATAAGCTGTAAACATTATTTAGAAGCCTTAGGTAGAGTTTGGTATGATTTGGACCTTGTTTGATACTTAGAACCCCAAAACCCTACCCTGCCCTTTGAATTCCTTTACTAACTCCGGAAACCCTAGTTTATCGGAGTACCGTGAAGGAAAGTTGTACTCAAGACGTTAGATAGCCAACTTCTACTATTTTTGCATCTTCATGAGCACTATATGAGCATTCATTTTTATGTATGGTTATATTTAGAAAACAAAGAAGAAGTTGAAGTAGAAGGAGAGCAGACTTCACCACCACCACCTCAGGAACATCAGGCAGACAGCTGTTTTTATTTTGACATCTGTGGAACTGAGCCTGAATCACCTGTAAACCAAGGCAAGCCCCAGTGCATTTGCCACATCCTTGATTCTTTTAAAATCTTTCTCACTTGCTTGATGCATTAGGTAATAGGAGTTGAATGCTAAAATAATTCCTGCATTACCTTCCTTAAATTTGATTACCTTCCTTTGAATCCCTGTTTTACAAAAGGTTTTCACTATGCTTAGTCTTGCTCTAGCAAAATAAAAGGTTTTGTTTTTATAAAAGATGATGTGGCAAAGTGGGAGGGATGTTTTTGAAAATAAAACTTGATGGTGGATCCATCATGGCCATGATGGGTTCAACATCGGAAAAGATGTACCTTTGCCAGGTACCTAAGTTTGGGATTTGAAATGATAAAGCTAAGACCGGGCGGATGACTTGCACGAGAAGAGAGTCTCGGGGTAGTGTCTCCGTCTGAGTCGATTAAGGACCGTGTCGATGTAGGCTTGATGACCGAGGACCCTTTAACTAGTCACATGCCTCGTCATGGGTAAGCTTTGCCTCGGGTAGACTAAGGCCAGAATAAGATACCACACAATGGGAGTGGAGAGATGGCGAGAATAGCGTGTACCCTCCATGGCAAGCGGCTGGACGGTGGTGTATCTGTGCTCTCGGTTGGCATGAACCTGATCTGGTCTTAAGAACCCCGGTGGCGGGTTGACATATGCAAGGGTTAAGTGCTACATATGTCGTGTGATCGGAGATCCTCAGCTAAGTATAATCGATTCGGATCGCCGTACCTTCGCGGTTATGAAGACTTGGTCACTGCCCTATATGTAGAACTCCAGCGAACTAAAGGGATGATGAAAAGGCGGCTAGTATAGGTCAAGTGAATGAACTAGGGTAGAAAGAACTCTAGTGCAGGTAATTTTACTTAACGTGACAAGTAAAATTGGATTTTTAAGGATCCACTCTTAGTAAGCATTTCTGCAAACAGAGTCTTTGATTATTGCTAAGCCTTACCACGACACCTTTAAAGCTAGCATCCCCTTGAGAGTCTTTTCTTTAGTCGGGTAAGACTTGCTGAGTAATTCCATACTCAAGGTTTTATTCCCTATTGTTCTTAGGTGAAGAAGTGACAAACTTTTGTTGTTTCTGTTCTAAGGTGGTACCAAAGGAAGAACACCAGGAGTGAAGCTGCGGGAGGTAAGGATCCTCCATAAAAACTTCTGTTTAAAACTTATCGGGCACTACAAAATGACCCCCCCTTTAGCAAAGCATATATGTGTTGGTACAAGCCTATATAAGCGTTGCTAGGGTCTATACCAACGCATAATTATGGGTTGCCTATACTGCCGTTGCTAGGGGCTACTGCAACGCTTGTACATACGTTGGTAAGTCATATAAATAAGCGTTGGTAAACTGCAATAGATTTTTATAAGATACAACAACACTTACATGTGTTGGTGCCGCCCAAGACCAGCTCGTTATCATAGGATGCTACAACGTTTAGTTTCGAGTTGTAGCAACATTTTTATCCGTTGCAAGCAATAAACCAATAAAAATATTAGAATATTTTATTTTGAGGTTAAGATTACAACAAGCTGAACAATGCATATTTGATATTTCTGGAATCATCCACACACACATGGCAAATAAGCAAAATATATATATTTAAAATCAATAGTTGCATTACAAAAAGTTGATCCATAGTTACATATATAATTGCACACAACATGGAGACTGAGACTAAGCTGCTAATTAGAGGGTGCAGACGAGAAAAAAAGGTTGATCAACTGTGGACATTTTTTCTAGAAATCTGACCAGAGGCAATTATCCCTAGCGCTGGCAATGACAATCCTTTGAATGGAGGGGATAGCTAGGGGCATAGCAAAGCTCCACCTCCACAGTAAGTGCCGCAACATGGGAGGGCCAGGTTTATTACAAAGAAAGTTCGAAGTACATATTCATGCATCCATAAATCTTTCGTT
Organism: Zea luxurians; assembly: GCA_029449295.1. Taxonomy (NCBI): domain Eukaryota; kingdom Viridiplantae; phylum Streptophyta; class Magnoliopsida; order Poales; family Poaceae; genus Zea; species Zea luxurians. Next base: position 141,519,282 of record JAOPSE010000009.1, on the reverse strand, counting down.
GCCACTGTGTTTTGCGTTGAGGATGGGCACAAGCACGTCTAAAGTTCATCAGCTCTGCAAAAGCAAAAGCAAGCAAGGAAAAAGGTAAAACAACAGTTCAATTAAAAAGAAAATATCCAACCTTCTTTCTGAGACCGTTACATGTCTAGCCCTATCTGGAGTTGACTGTCCAGTGGAGTGTCAGCTGGTGCATCATAGTCATCAATTTAGACTTTAAAATACATATTCTATCAATTATGTTGTCACGAAACAAATCATATTCCTTACAAAGCATGCATCTAATAGAATGCAAGAAAACAAAGACTAGTAAAAAATACAGATGAGTACACCACCTAACTTTTTAAATTATATTTCCTATTAAGTGTCAAAATTTCTATCAAATCACTTGGTGAACCCTTAGAAAATACTCGTGTTGTCAATAAGTTTCTAAGAGTTGTGCCACCCTAGTTCAATCAAGTTGCTATTTCAATCGAGATGTTCTGCGATGTCAAGACACTTTCAGTTGAAGACCTAGTTGGAAGGCTTCGGGCAGCTGAAGATCGGTTTAAAGACAAACTGGAGCAAGTCACAGACAAAGCAGGAAGACTGCTACTAGCTGAAGAGGAATGGTTGGAGAGACACAAGCAAAGGTTTTAGTCCAATTCACACAAGAATAGTAATAGTGGAGGGACAAACCAGTGACAGGCCAAGGTTTCTAACAAATCTGAAGGTGCTAGCTCCAGTACTCCTCACAAGGTCAAATTGACATCACAAGGAACACCTAGAAGAAAAGGGAGATGCAGAAACTGTGGCATCTATGGTCATTGGGTAGAAGACAGTAAAAGACCAAAAAGAGATAAGCAGGATCACAAACAGCAGGAGGCAAATGTTGCAGTTGGAGATGTGGAGAATGCAGCACTACTCTTCGCTGAGGTGCAAGACTCATTAGGTGGAACTTCTCAGGAAATACTCCTGTCTGAAGAAAAAATAGTGACTGCAGTCTGTTCAGATGAAGTCTGGGTATTAGACACTGGAGCTAGTAACCACATGACACTTCTCAACTTGATGACACTGTCAGTGGGTCAGTGAAGTTTGGTGATGGGTCTACTGTCAAAATCTGTGGACTAGGTTCGGTGGTGATGAAAACCAGACAAGGTGACCACAAGGTACTCACTAGTGTGTACTACATTCCACAATTGAAAAGCAACATAATTAGTCTTGGACAACTAGAGGAAGCAGGCTGTGACATCAGACTATTTGCTGGTAGACTGAAAGTATTTGCTCCAGAGTATAACCTGTTGGTCAGTGCACCTCACACTGGGAACAGACTGTACACAATACAGTTGAGTGTGAAACCTCCATTTTGTTTACTGTCAAAGCTAGATGATGTAGCTTGGCTATGTCATTCAAGATTTGGTCACACAAACCCCCCTACTATGGTTTTATTAGTGTCATATATCAGTGAGGGCTTCCCAAATGAATGGCCCTGCCAAAATTTATATATGTACATCTAACACACTGATGTCTCCTAACCTATTAGCTCAAACTTGATGTCTCTATTCATGGGAGATATAGAGTATTTATGGGGCCAATTAAATACCTTAGCAATCCCAGCGCTATTATTCATCCCATGTTATTAGTTAACCTTTTCAATCTACAAAAGGAATGAATTAGAATACTTTAACCAAATGCAATAATGAGGAGAATAATGTCTTGTTAAGTGAATTGATGAACTTACACAACTTGAAGGCCATGCAATTGGATTATTGCCTACTTGTCCAAGAACCTTGAAGTTGTTATATGGCCTTATTAGTGGTTCATCGCACACAGATACCAGACTAACACGCACCATCCAAATTTCTTTGCCTAAAGCAACCTCTCCAACTTTGGTTTTGGGGTCCTGGCTAAGCACTCTGCCTAAGGCAACCTTCCTATTTGGATATCTTGTGCTCTTTAAGAAAATATCTGTGGAAACCTACAAGTGAATTTTGGATGTTAGTGGTTAGCAAGTAGCTATAAATATGCAGGATGCATAAGAATTTTTACTAATAAATAGTTACTTGATGGTTCTTAATTGGTGCATAATTAGATGATTTCCGAGACGTGTAGAGTACACTGAGTTTCAAAAGGACCACATTGATCACCTTGGCTGCATTAGTACTGTTGTTTTTACCTTTATTGATGCAGAAACTCTACTAGCATGGAGTGCTTCACGTCGTGACTGTGGTGGCTTGCTCTGCATTTAAAGAACACACATCAGTGAACTACTATGGAACGTAGTATAGGAAATCTGATGCTTGCTGCTACTTTCAGCATGTATACACTATCATATAAACTAGATTTCTAACATGGACAAAGATATGATTGCTTCAGTATGGCCTTAGGGTGGAGTAAATCTATGATTGCAGATCCTCGTACTCATAATTTACTAACCTTATCCTGAATTTTAGAACATTTGTAGTGTGAGTGCAGTTCCTCGTACTCATCATCTTCGTTTTCATCCTCCTGTAGAGTTATTGGATAAATGACAGCTTGAAAATTTTAAAACTAGGATGGAATTCATGGTAATGCATTCATACCATTGTGTTATTCCGTTCACCAAACATACTAGAATCTTCACTACGAAGTTGACAATAAATTCGCTGTTATAGGGAAATATATATATATATAAGATTCAGATATATGTGCAAAAAATCAGTAAACTTATATATTTTCATAGAGATACATACTTGTCGTTTCATAGCAGGACGAACATCTGTTGGTGGTGATAAAGGAGCATCTAGATAGCCCTGTAATAGCATAAAAACATTAAGACATAAAAAAATCTTATGTCCTAAACCCTAAATATTGAAGATTTCAATAGAAGTGACACTCTGCAAAAGAGTAAATATGTTTATCTGTGCCTATGCAGTTAGATGGTATGAACTGTATTTGCTAGAGGTCCAATGCTGTTAATATGTTTATCTGTGCTGGTAAATGTGACTAGGACCCATCATCTATTATCTGCGGCACTAAGTTCATGAGTAGACCTATACCATCGTAGTGTGTGTTGCTGCCATTGGAATTGTTTTAGACAATTCAGACTAGTTCTTGTCACAGCAGACACATATACTGGATCCTTTAGAGCTAGTGTGATTAACCCTGCCAAGGTGACCCGGTGTGCGCTCCAGAATGCGGCCTCTGTAGCTGGAATGGTCCTAACCACACAAGCCATTGTTGTTGAGAAGCCAAAGCCGAAGCCTCAAGTGGCAGAGCCACCGGAGGGAGCCCTTACCATTTAAAACTTAACGTTATTGAGGCTGCTGTCCAGACGGTGCAGATCAGTTGAGAGGGTAGAACTTTGGTTTGAGAATTTTGGTTCAGATCCACTAGGAGTTGTAGAGTAGGATTGCTATTTTGCAGACAAAGAGTAATTTTTCTATGGTATGAACTTATCCGAATCAAAGACATTTGCATCACCATTTTTTTTAAAATAAGCTCATGGCGATGCTGGATTGTACGAGCAAGTACAATAGTAAACTTATATATTTTCATAGAGATAGAGATACATACTTGTCGTTTCATAGCAGGACGAACATCTGTTGGTGGCGATAAAGGAGCATCTGGATAGCCCTATAATAGCATAAAAACATTAGGACATAAAAATGCTAAGTCCATGCAATCTTTAGTGAGTTAGAAATAAGGTTATTTGGATTTACATGTTGCCTTTTCTGTTGCTCCACGGTATGTTGCAAATCTAGTATAGTATCATCTTGCTTCTGGACATGCTTTTGAAGTTTTTCCAATTCAAGTCTAAGTGATACTACATCTTCACTGGATGTTTCATCCAAAGTGGTTACATTTAGATGCTTCATACGGCTTGATGTCGAGGCATGAAAAACTTGTTTTGGATTTGGAATAAGGCCCAGACCATGGATATGGCCAGGCTTTTCCTTTCCTAATATTCTGTTTAGTGCATCTCCTTCCCATGCATCCTTTCCATTACTAGAGTCCGCTAAATCAGGTTGTTGTGCTAAAAGTTCCTTCAATTCACCCTTGCAAGAGAATAACAATACTCAATAAACACCATGGAAGAACAATTGGATTTGAAAAAAAGTAAATGAAACATTTTTTTTGCAATTACTGTACCACATGTGCATTTCTGTTATTGTCGATGTTAGACTTGTGTGTATGGATATACAAAACAGCCCTATGAGGGTATTTCTTTTCAGGATCTTGTTCCCTCTGTAAACATGTTAATAAAAATATAACTAAGGTAATGTAATTATCATGGATTTTTGACATTTGTAAAGAACATGCTGTGAATTATAATTGCAAAAATAATACCAATTCTTCTCTATTACGAGCAAAGCTTTTTGTTCCAGATGTATGCATTGACTTTCTTCTTGTATAATTTATCCTATTGGCCTCACTTAAATCCTACGAAACAAAGAGTATATAGGAACAAAAGTAAATTAGATGGTTCATTAGATAAATAACAAAATGATTATCATGACTATAGTAATGTACCTGTGCTTTAGGGGTCATCCAATTATTGACAAGCGCAACCCACTGATCAGCTAATACACCATCAGGAGCATTACTATTATTAGCATCCTGACTCTTATGTGGGTCAAAATAAATGGATTTCAAATTGGACTTGTGTTGCCTCCATCTCTCTCCAATTGTTCGCAGCACCCATGTTTCCATGCGGGCAGGGTAAAGAAATCTCTTCTGCATAACAATTGGAAAAGAATTGTGAAAGTGTACTGTTACTACATGGCAACTGAAAAAATGTGAAAGTTTACCTTTACTTGATTAAGAATGGCCTCCTTATTGATTTGTTTATGGTTCCTATCTTTCTTTCCTATAAGTAGTCTCCAATCCTTGAAGCTTAAGCTACACAAGGAGCCATTCCTAGCAACCATGCCAAGGAATTTTGCAAGGACTCCTGCCTCTTCTCCGATAGGCTGATTCAGCTCATTACAGTTAACTACAACCCTATGGCCTCTTGGAATGTTCCAAACATTAATAAGTTTTGTCTTCCCACGCCTTTTAACCTCTTTAACCTCATCAGCGCCATCAAGTTGGTCCTCTCCATTTATGTTATTTGACATAGTTATGTCTCCAAAAAAACAATTTTCAGTAGTGAGAATGACATATGCAAGTATCCATAAAGACAAGGTGCGGTATTACAAGTAATGTGTGCATACCTTGGGACTCATTATCGCTTCTGCTATCTAAATGGTCTTCTTTATTACTTATGTTTTGTTCAGATGATGCAGCATTTGTTTGGGGACTTTTCTCTCCAATATGGTCCTTAGACAAGTACTCATCATGGCTACGAGTAATGCGTTGTTTCCCACCCCGTGCCATTACCAGTTACCACTGCACAATGACCTAAATTAAAAACAAGTAGGGAAGGAAAATACTAACAGTCCATATGTATTTGCAGACCAATCAATGACAATAATTTGGTCGTCTAAGAATCATATGATGCAAGTAAATTTGGATGGACCGAGGTAAGATTCTGACGTCGACTCTTGCTGAATAAAAAAGGCAGATTAGCACCTATTGGCTAATGATGATGATTTGTAGGCAGAGGCTGACCTCCGCCTCCAGCTCGACTTAGCAGATATCCGACCTCCGGCTCAGCGTGCGCCAACAGCGGAGGACGACGGCCACGAAAGTAGGCCGTGTACGTGTCGGTGGTGGCCAAGGGTAGGGCCATGGCGCCGGTGGACGAGGCAGTGGTGATGGCCGTGGAGGCGGCGATGGCGGTGGGAGGCAAGGGCGCGGTTGGAGGCAAGGTCGGGGTGGCGAAGCAGAGAGGGGTCACGACCTAGATGAGCGACTACGGCGCGGATGGAGCCCCCTGGACGATGGATGGAGAGCCCTCTGTTGTGCCCCTCGCGGATGAAGGAAAAGTGGTGGGGAGGTCTGCAGAAGATGAAAGAAGTTTGCTATGTCTATGGAGAGTGGGCCCACTACGAAAATAACTGGAGGGATCCAAAACAACGGAGGGAAATATAGTATGTCAGTAAAATAAATTGGAGGGAAATAAAATAATGGGAGGGAAACAGAAAATAATACCTTAATTATTTAATTAATTCAATATGGTTTTCAAATATTTTGCTAAAAACTGATTGTGTAATTCAAAATACTTGTATTGTTAAATTTTAACCATAATACAGGGAAGATTTGTTACACAATTATAATATTAATGTACATTTCAATTGATACCGTCGCGCAATAAATTGATGAAACACTTGAAGCAGATCAAGCAAGGTCGTTCCTGGCTTTTCAGGGGCCCAGTGCGAAATTTGATATAGAAGCCTCATCCAACAACTTTTTTTCGATATATAGAATCACCAAGCCATTTAACCTCTCTTGAGTTATTGTTGACCATAAATAGTTCATAAAAAATTTAATTTTAATAAGCTTCTCTCTACCGAAGCAACCATCACATGTATAGTTTATAATAGTCTCTCTATATCAAAATAAAATTTGTTTTGCTTCTTTAGTGGATTTATCATCGCTGTCACAACCCAACCAAGTCATCGCTGTCACAATAACAAATCCGGAACATAAACTTTAAAAAACAGGAGTTGAGCAGAAGTGACTGGGCCGAAATCGACCCGCTCGCCCCACGAACACATGAGAAAACTGACATCAGCTAACCGAATAAAGGTCCTATGTAATATTTGATTGTTTCACTGACATTAGCACTGAGATCCCTGTCTTTTTGCTTATTCAGAAACTCAAGTCCACGATAGTGACTCCGGCGACCCTAAGCCGGGCACGAGGTTGCGCGCTCACGACAAGCCCACGCAGGTTATCTCCGGCAAGGATTTGCATTCTTAAACGTCACCCGAGCCCGACCCGACCTAACCCGTAAGTGAATCGGATTCAAATAGTCTAGACTTCCCAGATCACGGCGACGACGGACATTGGGATCCTGGTAGAGTAACCGGAAGAGTTTGAATACGGTAGCGTGCAAATCAGAAATACAGAAAGCCTCACCTGCGTACAAAAGTCATGGTGCTCACCTAAACTTGTCTGGAGAAACCGTGAGCAACTCGGTCGATGATGGGGTGGTCCACAATGGTGTTTTGTGACGACGGACAAGTGTTCTAAACAAACCTTACTGGTAAGGACCAAACAACCGGTTCAGTGAGCTTCACATGTATGTATAGATACTAGAACAAACCTTACTGGTAAGGACCAAACAACCGGTAAGGACCAAACAACTAGGACGGCGTAAGGTGGCAGGGTGCTCGGCGACATCTAGATTCGGTGGTCGTGTGTGCTAGTGCCATCGGCTGCTGGGTGCGGCTCTGGCACGTGCCTGTGTGACGCATATGGTATGGAGGACGGCGACGACGGTAGCTCTTGGCTTGACGTTGGTGCTGGGGGCTTCTTGGGCGAGAGCCTCGGCGACGGCGACGCCCTTGGGCGCCGCTTCCCCTGTTGGGGGCGTCGTATTCCCCAACATTTTCTTCCTTGGGCGAAAGCCTGGTCCATCTCGGACTCGCGACGGTGTCGTCCCCGACGTCACTCCCTTCCTGAAGGCGTCACATTGAAGTTTGTCTCGGCCTCAGCTTCGCCTTTGATGGTTGCTTTTGATTCTTGGCGTCTGGTATGCGGGTGAAGATGGGGCTTTGCAAGGTGAAGTCGAAGCTATTGCATCAGGGGTTGTGGCTCGGCAACGATGACAGCTGACGAGCCCCCTTCTTCGTGGACTGGATTGTTTCGAAGGGTATGGCCAAGTGCCACGATGTCAGGCATCAAGGAAAGTTCTCTGGTATGGCCCATGCTGACCCGATCCAACTATGCAGACTGGGCAATGTTGATGGAGATCAACTACGAGGCGTTGGAGATCTGGGAAGTGATTGATCCTGGAACCAATGTCAGGCATTCACAGGACAGGCAAGCAATGGGTGCTCTGATGAGATCTGTTCCCAAAGAGATGTGGGGGACACTTGGTGCAAAGAAGACAGTCAAAGAGGCTTGGGAGGCTGTGAAGATCAAGAGGATTGGTGCTGATCGGGTTAAGGAGGTAAATGTGCAGAAACTTATTAGAGAATTTGAGAATATAGAGTTCAAGGAGGGGGAGAGTGTTGAGGATTTTGGGATGAGAATTACTAACCTTGTCACAAATATCAAATCCCTTGGTGAATCTATAGATGATACCTATGTGGTCAAAAAGTTCCTGCGTGTTGTACCACCCCGGTTTAATCAAGTAGCAGTATCCATTGAAATGTTTTGTGAGATGAAGGATCTTATAGTTGAAGATCTTGTTGGCAGACTTCGTGCTGCTAAAGATCGACTAGAAGACAAGGTTGAGCACTTCACTGAAAACAGGTCGTTTACTGTTAGCTGAAGAAGATTGGCTTGAAAAGCATAAGCATCGTTTTCAGTCGTCTTCAAATACAGACAGTAGCAGTAGTGATTCATGTCAGTGGAAGCCTAAGGCTCCCCGTCGATCTGATGGAGGGAGTTCAGGAAGTTTCAGTAAGCAGAAACTCACTTCACAAGGCACACCTAGGAGAAAAGGGAGATGCAGAAATTGTGGGATATATGGTCACTGGCCTCAAGACTGTAAGCGTCCTAAGAGGGAGAAAGGCAAGGAACAAAAACAACCAGAGGCAAATCTTGCAGTTGCTGGTGGTGGTGTTGAAACTGGGGCACTTCTGTTTGCTGAAGTACAAGGCACAGTGCATGGAGCACCACAGTTTGTTCATTTGTCTGAAGAAAATGTGATCTCGATGATATGTCCTGAAGGCGTGTGGGTACTTGATACTGTTGCCAGTAATCACATTATAGGTACAAAGTCTACACTCTCACACCTTGATGAATCTGTGAGTGGATCAGTCAGATTTGGGGATGGCTCAACTGTTAAAATATGTGGTTTGGGAGCTCTAGTTGTTCAGGGAAAGCAAAATCAGCACAAAGTCTTCACAAGTGTTTATTACATCCCACAACTGAAGAGTAATATAATAAATCTTGGTCAGCTTGAAGAGGGTGGATGTGATATTAGACTGTTTAATGGGAGGTTGAGTGTACTATATCCTGAAAATAACCTGCTAATCAGTGCACCTCGCACTGGTAACAGGCTGTACACTCTGAAACTAGATGCTGATTCACCTGTTTGTTTCCTGGCAAAGCACGCTGATCTTGCCTGGAAATGGCATGCCAGATTTGGGCACTTGAATTTCAGGTCACTTAGAGAACTAGGTAGATTGAAGATGGTGGAAGGGATGCCCTTAGTAGACAGGGTGGAACAGGTCTGTGATGGATGCACTTTGGGAAAACAACATAGAACACCATTTCTAAGGAAGTCTGAATTCAGAGCTCAAAAGGGACTAGAATTGTTTCATGCAGATTTGTGTGGGCAGATCAGACCAAAGACAGTTGGTGGAAAATCCTATTTCCTGCTTGTAGTAGATGATTACAGCAGGTATATGTGGGTAGATCTGTTGAACACAAAGGATCAGGCATTGGCATCACTACAGAAGATAAAACAAAGAGCTGAAATTGGGAGGTATTCTGGGGAGAAGCAGTAACAACTGAAGTGGGGTGGAATTGGGACAGTGATGAAAATGTTCAGCAAGCTGACAGAATCTGGTCCTTGTGAATTCCAGTTTCAGTACACTGTGTCTGGTCAGGTGTTGCAGCAGCCAGGTGTTTCAGGTGGAAGTGTTGAAGATTCAGGGGGTGCACAAAATTGTCCACCCTCACCTCACACACTAGTGACACCACAAATAACAGTAACACCACAAGTGTCATAGGGGGATTACAGGGGTCAAGTTCCAGTGCAGCTACTAACAACAGTCCTCAGACCCCGAGCACTCAAAGTTCACAACATCCACCATTGAAATACATAGCTGGGACACTTGATTTTGGTGTAAAATTCAGAAAAGGAGGAACAACAGATTACTCATTAGTTGGCAGTCTACCTTAAGGATTGATAATTCATGTTTTAGCTGAAACATATGTATGCTGAATCTGCACAAGTTCATCTTGTGCTAGTACAAGTAGCTGAAACATCTATCTGTACAGCCATTTTGCTCATCAAAGTTGCCGACTTGCAGATCCAAATAATATTGTGGAGTCTAATTACAAAACATATATATGTCAAAACCAGACAAAATGTAATGGCACACATCTAATTAACCCTAGAAGAAAAGGTTTAGCCCAAAAGTGGAATTTAAAATCTAGCCATATTTTTCCAAAAATCAAAATACCAAAGTTGTAGAGTGTTTCAAATTTAACAACTTTCATGTGTGAAGATTTTCAAGTTTTTGCAGATTTCAGATTTGGTACAGTTTTGGTGCAGCTGAAAATAGTTTGGTTTGCTTGTTTTTGGGCCCCTGTAACTTTTGATCTGTGGGCTTTTGGCAAAAGGTTATTATATAAAAATTGAAGAGTAACTATAGGAGAAGAAATTTTATTAAGTATGGTAGACCTAAAACCATATGCAACTGAGTGAAAAAGTGGTCCAAAGTGGGGTTGGTCGGTTTCAAAAATTTCAGACTTGGTGCAGTTTACTAAAACTGAATTTGGTTCAGATAGCTGAATCTGAATTTTTGTATTTTTACCCCACTTTGAAGCACTATAACTCTTGGGCCCCTCTAACTTATACCCTGCTCTCTTGTGTTAAAAGGCTTGGAGTAGTGAGGTGTGTCCTGGCCATTTTCACTTGTGTAATATGCTAAAGAAGATCTGAGTTAAAGGGGGGTTCATTAGCCACAGTTTCATGACAGTCAAAATAAGTCTAAAAGAAAACGGGGGCTGAGCAAAGAAGGTTCAGCCAAGTGACACTCAAAACTGGATGAGATATCCTCAACCCTTTCAATCTTGCCAAAACAAATAGAAACAGATTTGAAGCAACAGCAGAGTGACACCTTTCGAACTGTGGGATGCACATAATCAACATCTCATATATGTACAAGGTGTTTAGCATAGAGTTCACATTAATCAGCATCGATACAAATGATAACTAGCAAACTGGTAGCCCAACTGTAACAGTCAGCAAACACATCATTGAAAAGGAAGCACCCCAAAACTAACAGTCAGCACTAAGCTACGCGGTAGTTCAATGCCCTACAATTTTTCCTCATATTTGTACAAGAGATCTCCACACCATCTGTCTATACTCCTAGTTCTCGCTGTTGATGAGTCTTGTCGTCTTGGTGCTTCGACAAGGAGCTTTGTCTAGGCTGCCACCAGCGCCGATGGTCGAAGCGGTCAAGCAATGCTTATTTCTAGGCTTGTATTTGCTAGGGAGATCTGCACAACAACAGGTTCTTTGAGCTACATTCCTTGAGCTACAAAAAGAGAAAAAAGCACATATAAGCATGCAGGCCTCTCAGGAATGAAAAAAATTAAGTTGTTCTTTCAGATTGATATCAGACATAAACTGAATCCAGAACAGAAGACAGTTTCTTTCAGCTTGACAAAAACGAAATTCTGATTTGCTATGCAGTTCAGATATATGGAAAACAGTGAAATCTAAAAAAGCACATAAGCATGTTGATTTCCATCGAAAAAACTAAAACATAACTCTACTACAATTTGCATTCACTACAGACAAAATTTTGATACTTAAATGCTTCTATTAGATGTGTTTTCAGCATTGGTTTATTCAGCATTGGTCAATTAATATGTAGATCAAGAAACCTAAATTTCTGCACTGCATAATTACCTGAATTTAAAATAAGCAAGGAAGACAAACACTAATAGATGTGTATTTGCAGACCACCCAAATGGTTCAGATTATAAGAAAGATAAACTTTGTGTACCTGATGGAGTATTCTTATTTAGCACTCATCTTCTATATCACTACCAATGTCATGGTCTTTAGCAGTTCCATATACCGTATTGCCTTCCATATCACTTCTAGTCCACGAATGGTTGTCGTGTGCATTCTTAAACAGATCCCCAAGCTTGCTGACATGAAAAGGTTCAGATTGTACATCATTCCAATCTTCTCCCATGTCATATACATCTCTGGGCTTCATCTTCAAGACAACTGACCACCCAGGGTTCGTCCGATCTTCCAAGTAGAACACTTGGTCTACTTGATTGGCAAACACAAATGGTTCATGCTCAATTCTATCACCTCTGTGAATTTGATGTGAGAAATTCACAAGGGATAAGCCAAACTTATCCTTTTTAACTCCCTTTCCTCGAGTGACATCAACCCATTCACATTTAAACAGTACCACTGAAAATCTTCCATAATAATCGATCTCTATGATATCAATAATCCTGCCATAATACAAAATATCTCCAAGTATAGGCTTATTATCACCAGCTGAAGAATAGCTAGAGGTCTTTGCAGTGACAACAACTCCACTATTTTGTGTCGCCTTATCATACCTTTTGGCCCTAAATCTGAACCCATGTATGTTATATGCTCTATGTCTTCTTGCAAACTCCAATGGACCTCGTGCCAACCATCTAATGTCTTCGTTAATGCTGTCGGGTCCATTTTTTTCTTCTAAATGGAAGATCTGTAGACACACAAAAAGAGTGTATATTTATACATGTAAGAAAACCCAAATTCCATTCAATATAAATATCAGATTAGGCTACTTACATATTGTCTAAACCATTCTAGAAATTCTTTATTCTGTATCTGCTCAATATCTTTAGGAGTTATGCGACGGCCGCGTCTCTTTCGTTTCAGATTAGAAGCATGTTCCCTGTACCATGATTAACATATAATTATATAATTCATAATCTATATGCATAGTTCATTAGTTAACCAAAACACTTACTTTAGATATGGATTAACAACATCACAATTGTACAACACATATCTATGCGCTTGCAATTTCTCTAGATGACTTAATTCAAAATTGGCTGGTTTTCCCAATGATTTCCCTACTGAAGGGAATAAAGATGAATCTTGTCCAACCATCTTCGATTGGGTATGGTCCAAACTATCATCGTTCCTTGATGGTTTATTATGCTTGGTAGCGAAACCTTCTATGTACCTAGAACAAAACACCATACACTCATCTGCCAAGAATGAATTTGCTATTGAAGCTTCTGGATATGCTTTGTTCCGAACATATGATTTCAATTTTCCTAGGTACCTACAACCAATGCAAGACAAGTGAATTATTCAACCCCACAAGAAATTCTTATAACATGAATCATGTAATAGTTAGAAGATGTACCTCTCAATAAAATACATCCATCTATAGTTAACTGGTCCACCAAGCTTACATTCAGTTGCTAGATGGACAACTAAATGAACCATAACCGTGAAAAACCCTGGTGGAAAGAACATCTCCATTTTGCATAGAGTAATGCCAATTGATTTTTCCATATGGTCCAACTCGTTAACATGAAGCACTTTAGAACATATCGCTCGAAAATAAGCAGACAACTCAAATATTACAGCTGTGATATCATCTGGAAGAAGACCCCTCAAACCAATAGGCATGAGCTGCTGCATTAGGACATGACAGTCATGTGTTTTAAGGCCAACAATCTTTCCTTCAGTAACATTAACACATTTTGATATGTTTCTACAATAACCATCAGGAACTTTAACCTTTCTAAGAAAATCACAAAATGCTCGTCTCTCACTTTTAGACATAGCAAATAAAGCTGGTGGCAAGTAAAACTTTCCTGAAGGTTTTTCTTGTGGATGGAGGTCCGGTCTAATGTTCATCTCGACAAGATCTAGACGAGCTTGTAGGTTATCTTTTGTCCTTCCATCCAAATTGGATATTGTACCATAACAATTGTCAAATACATTCTTCTCTATATGCATCACATCAAGATTGTATCGAAGAATATTATCATCCCAATATGGCAATTTGAATAGACTACTAACTGACTTGTATGTTTTTGAGTTCTTGAAATCACCAAGTGTGATGATTTCATCCAAAATTGGACGATCATAATAGGTTTTAGGTTTTGTTCGAAGCTTTATCGTTCCATCAAATGAGTCTGCATCCAAGCGATAAGAATGATCAATATCAATATATTGGCGATTTCCCATAAAACAAGATTTACGACCATTCTTCAGCTGTTTTGTCCAGACATTTTCACCACAAGGAGGGCATGCGAATTTCCCATGAACCATATGAGAAGCAAGCATTCCTAAACCAGGAAGATCACTTATGGTCATAAGCACGGCCCCTCGCATAGTAAAACTCTCATCTCTTGATGCATCATATGTGTACAAGCCGGTTAGAAATAATTCCTTTAGGTCATCCAAGAGTGGCTCAAGGAACACATGAATTCTATCTCCAGGACTTTTAGGACCAGGAATCAATAAAGAGAGCATAAGGTTGTGATCTTTCATGCAAAGCCATGGAGGAAGGTTATATACCACCAATATAACAGGCCAACAACTATGTGTAGAGCTCATCATCCCAAATGGATTAAATCCATCAGTAGCCAAACCAAAACGAATATTACGTGATTCTGCTGCAAATCCTAGGAACTTTTCATCAAACCTCTTCCACACCAGTGCATCAGCAGGATGTCTTAATGCACCATCCTTAATGCGCTCCTCGTCATGCCATCTTAGAAGAGAAGTTGTTTCTCTACACATAAACATTCTTTTCAGCCTCTCTTTAATTGGAAAGTATCGTAAAACTTTGCAGAGTGTTGCTTTCTTTCTTTCCTTCTTTGTTAATACAGACGTTGGATCCTTATCCTTCCACCTTGAAACCTTACAGATTGCACAAAAATCATCATTCTTCTTTTCCTTCCAATACAACTGGCAGTTGTTTGGGCAGGCATCAATATTTTTGTATCCAAGTCCAAATTTAGATATTATTTTCTTAGCCTCATAAAAGTTCTTGGGCAGTTCATTTCCATTAGGAATAGCCATATGCAGAACCTCAAGTAGATCCCCAAAAGATTTATTTGACCATTTGTTCATGGACTTGATATTAAACAAAAGCACAAATAAAGTTAGTTGTGTGAGTTCACAACCTATCCATAATGGCCTTTTTGAATCTTCAAGCTGTTTATAAAACTGTTGTGCTTCTATATTGGGTCCCTGGACCGATTCTTGACCATCAGTCATAGGTGTGTCATCATACAAATGACCAACGACGTCTTGTAACAGCTGGTCAACATTAACATACCTTTCGTCAATATTCGAATTTGGTTCTGGACTACTTGTGTGTTGCACTGAAACATTACCTTGAAAATTACATTCATCATAATTCTCAAGTATCCCATTGCACACCAAATGCCCATACATGTCATCCCTTGTTTGAACAGTAGTGTGCACACATGTCTGACATGGACAATAAATCTTGATACCTTCAGGTTTATCTTTAAATGCAAATTCAAGGAATTTCTCTACACCAGCTAGATATGGATCAGAACCTTTAGAGTAACGCAGAAGACGCTTGACCAGGCCAATATCCATTCCGACACTGGAACAAAATACAACCATTCATCTACATATGTTTATTTCTCCAAACGTAACTATAATACATTGATCCAAAATTGAGACATTGGTAACTCCATTGAGTAAATGAGTAGTCAGTTTCAGCACATAATGATGTCTACACAGCACACCAATATCTCCATGGGGAATGAGAGGGATACCTTGCCTGAGCGCTTGTGGCGGGGAGTAGGCCTTAATGAAGGCGTGGGGATCACGTCCTTCACTGTGGGAGACCGGCTCGATCCTGTTCCTCATCTCCTCTCGCTGTCCTACAGAAGGCTCACGCTGACATTTGAGGAGGCGGTGGTGCGCAGCGGCCAGCAGGGCGTTGGTGTGGCTGGAGGCCTATAGGTGCTTGGGTGTGGCCGTGTGGGCGGGCTTGGCAGGCGGCGCCGGGCGCGGCCAGAAAATGGACACAGCGAGCTTGGCAGGCGCAGCCGGACGCGGCTAGAAAATGGAGGAGCGGATTTCTGGGATCCAGGGAGGTCGCGTCCAGCGCGGATTTGTTGGTCTTGAAGGGATCTAGGGAGGCCGAGCGGATTGCAAGAATTGTTATAAAAAACTGAAGTGCCATCATACATGAAAATCTTCTAGGGTTGGTTGGTTAGCTGGTGTTAAAGTTGAATAGTTGGTCTTGAGTTCGAGGCTGCTGAAGGCCTTTTTTTGCCGAATAAACAAATATAAAACTTTAAGCTCTTTTTTGCCGAATAAACAAAATTACAACAAATATATAACTTTAAGTGCCTTGACAAATCGCAACTACTATTTTCCCATGGCTAGAGGGTGTTTGATAAGTAAAATCACAAAAAGGATGCAACAAATATTTTAATAAAATAAAACATCAATACAAAAGTGGACCAAAAGGACTTCATACTGGAGTTGGTTGCCTTTTGTTACATTCTACATGTTTGTTGTTCAATTTCTCATTCTATATTTTTGCACAATTAAGTATCATACCACTATGCTTCATTAAAAAAAATAAACAACACAGTTTCATTATTGCCTCATCAGTACCAAAATTACTCAACAGATGTAAATGTTGCCCCCATTCAAATTACTCTACGCATACGGTTGCAACGCATGGTAAACGTTGTCGTGATCGTAGTTACTCTACGGATGCAGTTTGCAACGCATGTTAAACGTTGCTAGTACCATTATTATTAACGAATGTGGCTTGCAACATGTAACAAGCGTTGCAACCTAATCACTTCCAACACATATAACTATACGTTGCTAGGTATACGTTGCTATAGGGGGGTTTGTTTTGTAGTGGGGAGGGGTTTTTGCCTCCCTTGGCTTGTAATAATAATACTCTGCACTCGTATGTTATATTCTGGTCTATAAATATTTAACCTTATCTTACTTTTAAATAAAGGTAAGTTTATGTAACCGCTTCCGCATTTTCGTATCTTCGATGCTTGTAATGTGTGCGTGACGGGTGAAACGCTCTTGGGAAAGGTAAGAAAAGCAGATACCGAACTTGTCAAGTGATTCGGGAACTCCTGCAGGGTTGTCTGAGGTTCGTTGGACAGGGACAACTGTAGGTGGGCCTAATGACTTGGGAGGTTCCGTCACAGCTGGTATCGGAGCGAAGCCCATCTCTGCAGATACTATGAGACATCTTCAAAAAGAGTTTTCAAAGACTTATCTAGAAAATTTCTTCCCTTCTTACCTAAGTATTTCTGAAGAGTTTATTTTAAAGACCAGATAGGAAGAGTGCAATGTATAGAAGGTGTGAATCAACTAAGGTTGATTCTGTAATTACACATGCATCATGCTAGAAACTATGCTAATAAGATTCCCCCTTAGAAAAACGCCACCACGTATGAGAAAGACTGCTCACAAGTCAACTGGGCCGATTGGCGTACCTCGTCATCAACTTGCCCCGAGACATGACGACAGCAGTAGCGGTAGTAACGATCCAATCGAGGATCTAGAAG
Organism: Zea luxurians; assembly: GCA_029449295.1. Lineage (NCBI taxonomy): Eukaryota > Viridiplantae > Streptophyta > Magnoliopsida > Poales > Poaceae > Zea > Zea luxurians. The sequence continues at coordinate 141,501,951 of JAOPSE010000009.1, read as the reverse complement.
CTCAAGTTAATCAGCTTCGATCAGAACTCCGACGCAGGAATGAAATATGGGTCGCGGATGGTGAAAGAATCAATGAATTGAGAAGTGACATCCGCCAACTGCAAGACCAGCTAGTGGATTGGGATCTAGCGCTCGACTGGGCGGTGAACTCTCGTTCACTAGCTTGGGCAAAGGAAGCTAGAGCTCGAGCCCGAGTGGAAGAGCTTAGCTCAACCGTGGATAGCTTGCAGGATTATTGCAATACACTACATGAAGAAGTTCATGTATTGTACTCACAACTGCAACCAAACGTCCCTGCGGATCCTATCAGGATGGAAGCCGGACCTTCTCGAGTAGCGGGAGAAGCACTTGGTGGCGAGCTAGACCTTTTTAGGCCCCCTCCCTCTATGAAGCTGGTCGACGAATGGTCTCCGATGCCTAACAACGAGGCTACCCAGAGTGACAAAAAGCAGGAATAGTATAGTATAGAAGTAGTACTATTGTGTAATAGGTGGTGTAATCCTATTGTAAGTACGAGTCTGTAACATTACCTTTTCAAGTAATGTGAAATGGATGGTTTGTATGGCATATCATATTGCTCCAAATGTTTCTTGCCTTAGATGCCTTCCAAGACTCACGCTCAGGATGGGGCTGGTACCTCCCGTGGGAGGGAGGCAACACTGAATCCACCCCCAGTACCTCCGACACTTGCCGAGGCCATCGCTGCCTTGGTAAACACTATGGCAGACAATACCCGCTTCCTGCGGGAGATGGCAGGTCAACAACTCCAACAACAAGGCGGGCGAGCATATCCGCAAGGCCCCCCTCAGACATCTTATCTGGACTTCTCCGAGACGCGCCCTCCATTGTTCGTCAAAGCAGAAGATCCTTTAGAGGCGGATGAATGGATCCGCGTCATTGAACAAAAATTCAGGCTTCTTCGGTGTTCAGAAACTCAAAAGCCCCTATTTGCAGCCCAACAACTGCGAGGCCCTGCCAGTACATGGTGGGGAAATTTTGTGGCCGTTCAGCCGGATGATCAGCAAATCACTTGGGATGAGTTCAAGTTGGCCTTCAGAGAGCATTATATACCTGAAGGAGTCCTCCATATGAAGCAGGAGGAGTTCATGAAGCTTAAGCAAGGCGGGGATACTGTTACCCAGTATCTCAATAAATTTAATCACTTATCCCAATACACAATCGATCAAGTCAACACAGACATAAAGAAGAATAATTGTTTCATGAGAGGCTTGAATGATCGAATGCAAAGAAAGATGGCCACCTGCATCGACCTTACTTACAGAAGGGCTGTCAGCACAGCGCTGGCAGTTGAGGCTAAATATGAAGAATTCGGAAAATCCAAGGGGAATGGAGGCAACAGACCCAATCAGAGTCCCGAGAAAAGGCAAAGGTTGGTTATCCGACCTTTCAATCTGAATTGTTCTGCATCATGCCCACCCTCCTTCCCATTCAAGCAACCAGTGTTTATCCGTCCAACCACTGCCCCCACCACTACAAATCAGCCGGGTGCCCCTGGCACTCGTTTCCCTGCTCTTCCAAGCTCATCAACCAGCTGCTTCAACTGTGGAAAGTCCAGGCATTTCATTAAGGACTGTCCATACACGAGGCAGAACCAATCAAATAATCAGCAAAGCTCCGGAGATTCCAAGGGAAATGCGGCAACCAGTACCACGGGCAAGAATACAAGGAAAACTAGATGGGTTTATTACACTCAAGTGGCCACCACACCGGAAGGTGAACCGGTGATGAAGGGTACGTTCCTCGTGGGCAATTACCCTGCAATCATTCTTTTTGATTCTGGTGCTTCGCATACATTCATAAGCAAGAGATTTGTGGAGCAGCATTCCATTCCATACCATGAATCAATGGAAGGGTTTAAAATTTATTCACCTGGGGGACAAATATTTACTAAAGAAGTGGCTTTCCAAGTGCCCGTAACATTGGCTGGACGGGACTTTCCTACTAATATGATTGTTTTGAAAGGCCAAGACATAGATGTAATCTCGGGCATGAATTGGTTGGCCCAGCATAAAGCAATCCTCAACACTAATCTGAGAACTATCAGGTTGAGTTATGGCCAAGAAGAAATTCTTTTGTCTATCCCCATAACCATTCCAGCTAAACCCATTGGCAGAATTAATGAAGCCATTATAACGGAGATCAAAGATATTCCGGTAGTATGTGAGTTCCCAGATATCTTTCTAGAAGATTTGCCTGGATTGCCACCTGAAAGAGATGTAGAATTTGTAATTGAGTTGAAGCCTGGTACGGCTCCCATTTCTAGAAGATTGTACCGGAAGCCTCCAAATGAGTTGGTGGAACTGAAGACCCAATTGCAAGATCTACTTGAGAAATGATTCATCCGGCCAAGCTCATCGCCATGGGGTTGTCCAGCCATATTCATCAAGAAGAAGGATCAAACATTACGTATGTGCATGGATTATCGACCCCTCAATGAGGTCACTATCAAGAATAAGTACCCTCTTCCGTGGATTGACATTTTATTTGATCAGCTGACCGGAACGAGGGTATTCTCCAAGATTGATCTCAAGTCGGGCTATCATCAGATCCGTATTCGGCATGAGGATATACCAAAGACCGCATTCACTACGCGGTATGGATTATTCGAATACCTGGTAATGTCTTTCGGACTGACTAATGCTCCTGCCCACTTCACTTATCTGATGAACTCGGTATTTATGCCCGAGTTGGACAAGTTTGTGGTGGTCTTCATAGATGATATCTTGATATATTCCAAGAATGAAGAGGAGCATGCTCAACACTTGCGGATCATATTAACGCGCTTAAGGGAACATCAATTATATGCCAAGTTCAGTAAATGTGCGTTCTGGCTGGAAGAAATCTAATTTCTGGGACATGTGTTATCCGCCAAGGGGATTGCGGTGGATCCCAGCAAAGTCAAGGATATTTTGGAGTGGAAACCCCCAACCACTGTACATCAATTCCGAAGTTTCCTTGGACTAGCTGGCTATTACTGCCGATTTATACCAGATTTTTCCAAGCTTGTGAAACCAATCACAAGTTTATTGAAGAATGATACTAAATTTATTTGGTCTTCAATGTGTAATGAAGCCTTTGAACAATTGAAGGTATTATTAACCACTTCTCCGGTATTGGCTCAACCGGATATCGAAAAACCCTTTGATGTGTATTGTGACGCATCAGGCAATGGTCTCGGCTGTGTATTAATGCAAGAAGGCCGAGTAATAGCTTATGCTTCAAGGCAGTTACGCCGGCATGAGGAGCATTATCCAACTCACGACCTAGAGTTAGCTGCTGTGGTTCATGCCCTGAAGATATGGCGTCATTATCTACTGGGAAATGTCTATCATATTTATACAGACCACAAAAGTTTGAAGTACATCTTTACCCAGTCCGAGCTCAATATGAGACAAAGGAGATGGCTCGAGCTGATCAAGGATTATGAACTAGAGATCCATTATCACCCAGGCAAAGCTAATGTAGTGGCAGATGCACTTAGTCGCAAGGCCTCCTGCCATTGTCTAACAATGTGGACTTCTGACATTACATTATGCCAGGAGATGGAGAATCTGAACCTGGGAATGATTCAGCATGGAACTTCAAATCACTTGAAGCTGGAGTCAGTCATCTTGCAAAGGATAATTGACGCACAAAAGAATGATGAGGGTATGAAACATATCCATGAAAAGATAGAGGCTAGAAAAGCCAACTGCTTTCGAAGAGATGATCAAGGTGTTGTATGGTTTAACAACCGCATAGTGGTGCCTAAAAATGAAGAGGTCCGCCAACAAATTTTGGATGAAGCACATCTTAGTCGCTATTCTATTCATCTAGGAAGCACTAAGATGTATCATGATTTAAAACAACATTATTGGTGGACAAAGATGAAGATTGAAATCGCACGCTATGTGGCAAGATGTGACACTTGTAAAGGTGTCAAGGCCATACACCTGAAAGCTGCTGGTCCATTTCAATCTTTACCAATACCAACATGGAAATGGGAAGATATTAGTATGGACTTCATTGTGGGATTACCCAGAACAGCAAAAGGCTTTGGCTCCATTTGGCTTATCATTGATCGACTTACCAAGGTTGCCCATTTTCTTCCAGTCAAAGTAAAATATCCAGTCATCGCATATGCGAAACTGTATATTGCTCGTATTCTTAGTTTGCATGGTGTTCCGAAGACTATAGTGTCAGATCGTGGACCTCAATTCGTATCCAAATTCTGGGAAGAACTTCATAAATCCCTGGGTACCAAATTGCTTCACAGTTCGGCTTATCATCCTCAAACAAGTGGACAGACTGAGAGGGTCAATCAGATACTTGAAGATATGTTGCGGGCTTGTGTTCTGGAATTCCCACAGAAATGAGATGAATGTTTACCATTAGCGAAGTTTTCATATAATAATAGCTATCAAGAATGCATTAAGATGACACCCTTTGAAGCTTTATATGGACGACGATGTCGTACTCCGTTAATTTGGTCTGAACCAGGTGAGAGGTACTTCTTGAGGCCTGATATGGTAAAAGAAACCGAAGAAAAAGTTCAACGAATAATTCATCATTTGAAGAAAGCTCAAGCTCGCTAGAAGAGTTATGCAGACAAGCGACGACAACCCTTGTACTTTCTAGTAGGAGATTATGTCTACCTAAATGTTTCACCAATGAAGGGCATATCACGTTTTGGGGTTAAAGGAAAGCTTGCACCTCGGTACATTGGTCCTTTCCCTATACTTGAGCAATGTGGACCAGTGGCATACCGACTTCAACTACCCGAAACCTTGTCTGATGTACATAATGTGTTCCACGTGTCTTAGTTGAAGAAGTGTCTTCGGGTTCCAGATCGAACCATCGAAGTAATAGATGTTGCCTTAGAGCCAGACTTGACATATTCAGAACACCCTATTCGAGTCTTGGATCAAAAGGACAGGGTTACCTGGAGAAAAACTCTCAAATTTTATAAGATACAATGGAACCAGCATTCAGAAGATGAGGCTACGTGGGAAACTCAAGACTTTTTAGAAATATAATTGTGATATGTATATAATTGTTGTAATAAAGGAGTGAGCCCCAAACCACCCCTGCCTTGTACCAGAAATAAGGAAATAAAAGTATGACACGTTTCCTTTTCCATTACTTACCCTATGACTTTTAATCTCGGGACGAGATTCTTTTATGGGGGGAAGGATGTAACACCCCTGGTGTTACTGTTACTAAAACTTGAGCATAACATCATCAGCATTAGCATTTCATGTGTTTGACACACCTAGAATGCATTCACTAGGTGAAGATTTCAAACAAGTTGTATTGATATGGCATTTTTGCAAATAAAACCCTGGAGTAGGGTACTTAACCCTAAATGAGGTTCAGAAGGGCAAAACAAAATCCAAATAGAGAAAACCATAAATCTTAAGTGAAATAGTCATAAAATGTTACTAAGAATGGACCTACATTACATTCACATCCCTGAAATACCAAAAACCCTAAAAAGGACCCTTGAAAACCCTAAACCTAAACCCTAGTGGGCTAAGTGCAAAATCAGTGCACTTTTGAACTAAAGTGCAAAAACTATGAAAGTAAGGTGTCTTAAGTCATATTGTTCACAATCATGAAGATTTGCAAGTTAAACCCTAAGTTTTGGGCCTATTTGCAAAAACACCCTTTTTGTAACCAAATGACTAAGTCTGATTTTCAGAGAATTGACTCAACTTTGGAGCCCTGTAACTCTCAGATGATAAAGATTTTGCCCTAGGTCACCACATCAATATTGTAGACCTATCAAAGGATAATAACTTTGCTTAAGAGTGTAAGCATGGTTGTTATGAAGAAATTGGAGAAAAACCAGCCCAAAGTTGCTCTGTCAGACCTGTATCAAGTTAACTGAGAACTGAAATGGTCACAGTTATATAGGACCAATTTGAGCACGCCATATTTTTGAATTCATTCGGTTTTAACCCAAGAATCCTATAGTAAGTTTGTAGACTGATGTATGGTGAACAATTTTTATTAAGGGAGATTGCTCTGTTCTAAACAAGAATCCAGAGATAAAGATGGAAGAAGGTGGTCGGTTCAGACAAAAACCGAAGATCGGACTCTGCAAATATCTGATGAAGCGATAAGAACAGGGGCACTGTTGAAACGGATGAACTTGCGTGATCTAGTGCTGGGAATTGATCCGGGGTGGATAGCTTCGAATGTGGCATGATTTCTTAAACCCGGTCGACCGTGGACGGAGATAGTCACCGGCGGCAACCGTGACTCAGCCAGTTTTTGCCGCGGTTCATCCATGCCCCGATTCTACCTCACTGTATCTCTTCCTTACATGTAATCTTGCGCTAACAAGGTTATCCGTGGCCGTGTAGTGATCACCGGACCGTCGCGACTATAAATAGTACCGTGATCCACGGCGAGGCATGAACACCTCACACCCAGTGAGTTGATCAAAGCCAAATTCGCGCTGCCTCTGCCCCCTCCTCTCAAATTGATTGTGCACGGTAAAACTAGAGTCCCTTGCGGTCGTATAGCCCCAAGCTCCGCCCTCAATTTCACCCGAGCACGCCACGATGCCGATTTCCCCCAAATTGGATCGATGCGCCGCCGTGGACAGCTCGTCCGTGGCCAGCCCACTCTGGTAAGGCTCTATGCCTCTCATGTGTCGTTTTCGCTACCTAGTGTGGCCAGGATACTCATCGTGGCTACCGTTTACTCAATTTGGCCATGGATAAGCGGGAACGTGAGCTCGTGATCACGGCTTCCGCCGTGCACATGGGCAGACCGTTCTCAGTAAGTTCATGTCAAATTAACGAGTGTTCCTAGGTTATTCTTGGTCGGTTATGCCTCCTCGATAGCCAGACGTGGCAGCCATCGCCGGCCATGGCCGGTGCAGGCCGCGTCAGGGACGAACGGTGAGCGCACCGTGGCCAGGGGTGTTTTTGGAGAAGAAATAGAAGTGCGAGGGTGTTTCTGCAAGTGTCGCGAGACATTGAATAGTGACCGAGGGTTCTTAGCGCATTCTTCAGATTATGAGGGGTATTTCTGCAAAGTCATCGTGCGCGCGCTGGCGCGCGTGGGCGCGCCCCTATCTCCGGTGCAGGCTGGGCCGCCTGGGCTGAATTCGGCCCAGGACTATTCACAGCTTTTTCCTTTTCTTTTTCTGCTAGAACTAAAACAATTTTAGAAAATTGTAGAAAAACGGTAAAAATGTCAAACCAAATTTGCTAGATTCCTAATTTTCCATAGAATTTAATAAAAATAGTTTCATGATTTTTAGGTCAAACAGGAAATTTTGGAGTATTTAAAATAGCCTAAAACCTTGTTTCTGGATTTTTATAAATTAGATAATAATTCCAAAAATCACAAACTTTTTATATAAGCTCTAAACATTATTTAGAAGCCTTAGGTAGAGTTTGGTATGATTTGGACGTTGTTTGATACTTAGAACCCCAAAACCCTACCCTGCCCTTTGAATTCCTTTACTAACTCCGGAAACCCTAGTTTCTCAGAGAACCGTGAAGGAAAGTTGTACTCAAGACTTTAGATAGCCAACTTCTACTATTTTTGCATCTTCATGAGCACTACATGAGCATTCATTATTATGTATGGTTATATTTACAAAACAAAGAAGAAGTTGAAGTAGAAGGAGAGAAGACTTCACCACCACCACCTCAGGAACATCAGGCACGCAGCTATTTTTATTTTGACATCTGTGGAACTGAGCCTGAATCACCTGTAAACCAAGGAAAGCCCCGGTGCATTTGCCACCTCCTTGATTCTTTTAAAATCTTTCTCACTTGCTTGATGCATTAGGTAATAGGTGTTGAATGCTAAAACAATTCCTGCATTACCTTCCTTAAATTTGATTACCTTCCTTTGAATCCCTGTTTTACAAAAGGTTTTTACTATGCTTAGTCTTGCTCTAGCAAAACAAAAGGTTTTGTTTTTAAAAGATGATGTGGCAAAGTGGGAGGGATGTTTTTGAAAATAAAACTGATGGTGGATCCATCATGGCCATGATGGATTCAACATTGGAAAAGATGTACCTCTGCCAGGTACCTAACTTTGGGATTTGAAATGATAAAGCTGAGACCGGGTGGATGACTTGCACGAGAAGAGAGTCTCGGGCTTGATGACCGAGGACCCTTTAACTGGTCACATGCCTCGTCATGGGTAAGCTTTGCCTCGGGTAGACTAAGGCCAGAATAAGATACCACGCAATGGGAGTGGAGAGATGGCGAGAATAGCGTGTACCCTCCGTGGCAAGATCCTGGACGGTGGTGTATCTGTGCTCTCGGTTGGCGTGAACCTGATCTAGTCTTAAGAACCCCGGTGGCGGGTTGACATATGCAAGGGTTAAGTGCTACATATGTCGTGTGATCGAAGATCCTCAGCTGAGTATAATCGATTCGGATCGCCGTACCTTCGCGGTTATGAAGACTTGGTCACTGCCCTATATGTAGAACTCTAGTGAACTAAAGGGATGACGAAAAGACGGTAGTATAGGTCAAGTGAATGAACTAGGGTAGGAAGAACTCTAGTGTAGGTAATTTTACTTAACTTGACAAGTAAAATTGGATTTTTAAGGATCCACTCTTAGTAAGCATTTCTGCAAACAGAGTCTTTGATTATTGCTAAGCCTTACCTTGACACCTTTAAAGTCAGCATCCCCTTAAGAGTCTTTTCTTTAGTCAGGTAAGAATTGCTGAGTAATTCCATACTCGGGGTTTTATTCCCTATTGTTTTTAGGAGAAGAAGCGACAAACTTTTGTTGTTTCTGTTCTAAGGTGGTACCAAAGGAAGAACACCTGGAGTGAAGCTGCGAGAGGAAAGGATCCTCCATAAAAACTTCTGTTTAAAACTTATCGGGAGGGGTTTTTGCCTCCCTTGTTTTGTAATAATAATACTCTGCACTCGTATGTTATATTCTGGTCTGTAAATATTTAACCTTGTCTTACTTTTAAATAAAGGTAAGTTTATGTAACCGCTTCCGCATTTTCGTATCTCCGATGCTTGTAATGTCTGCGTGACGGGTGAAACACTCTTGGGAAAGGTAAGAAAAGCAGATATCGAACTTGTCAAGTGATTCAGGAACACCTGCAGGGTTGTCTGAGGTCCGTTGGACAAGGACAACTATAGGTGGGCCTAATGACTTGGGAGGTTCCGTCACAATTTTCTTATAATAATAGTTACCAAGATAGTATCAAAATGGCACTGTTTGAAGCTCTGTATGGTCGGCGATGTAGAACACCCTTGAATTGGTCAGAACCAGGAGAACGGTGGTTCTTCAGGCCAGATTTGGTCAAAGAAATGGAAGAAAAAGTCCAATGCATAATACATAACTTGAGTGAAGCTCAAGCACGCTGAAGAATTATGCGGATCAACGACGTCGACCATTGACTTTTCAAGTCGGAGACCATGTGTACATGAAAGTATCACCGATGAAGGGTGTTAGTCGCTTCGGGGTTAAAGGGAAGTTAGCACCCCGATACATTAGCCCGTTCCCTATTCTTGAACGATGTGGGCAGGTTGCGTACAGACTTCGGCTACCAGAATCACTGTCTGCTGCACATAATGTGTTCCATGTATCCCAATTGAAAAAAGTGTCTTCGGATCCCTAATCAAACTATGGATGTGTCTGTCACACCCAGATTTAAGGGACAAAGCCGGGTGCATTTCATATATGCGCTAAAGAAGACAACACATATAATAACAGAGTGTATAGAGATAAATGTGAAAATAACATCAGGGTACTTATTAGATAGCGGAAGTCTTACAAAAAATAAAAGATAAATATAAAACGAACTAAAGTCCATCCTTGGCGCCAATAAGTGAACTAGGAGACGCCACCTAGATTAAGTCGAACTCCTCTTTGTGTGGCTCCTATTGAACCACCTGTTCTTCTCCTGTTGGGGGGTGTGAGACAGCAAGGGTGAGCTTACACATGTTCATCACTCAACAAGTTGTGGGGAATAATGTGGCATGAACTCACCAAAGGTGGGAGTTCATGTGATGTGTAAGGCTAGTCAACAATAGGGGTTAAAGTTGAGCATTGCTTTTAAAAAGATTGTCAAATTTTATTAGCAGTTACTAAATGTAAGTGAATACCAAACCATAATAAGAATAATAGAACAAAATTAATAAATAATCCCATGCAATGCAAATGACAAATTGAATTTAGTTCCATAAATTAATCATGCGAGAGTCCTGAGCTGCTCTTGACCGTGAGCTCGGCTAGTATACCAGTTTTACACTCTGTAGAGGTTGCACCCTGTACCCACAAGTCATGTATCCCATGTCGCCAGGGTTTGCAAGGCCCTTAGACACTACCGAGGTGAATGGCTAGGGATCCACTACGAGGCCTTTACAAAGTTCCACTAGCTTCCGAAAACCTGCAACAGTTTATGGGAAGAGCACTTGCAGGAATCCCTTGTCTGACCGCCATCGCAGCAAAATCAAGTCGACCCCTACTGCCATTGCCCCTTTCGGGTAAGGTAGTCTTCCACTAGCTTTCCTAATTAGTCAGCCATGGGGTCCCATTCCTCCCTTGTGGTGGCACGTGTTTCTCAAGTTAAGCTCCATGTTCTAATTAACAATAATGATTTTGACATGAATATAAATAAAATAACAGAATAATTCGAACATGGATATAATGAAATATTAACCCAAAACCATATAAAGCAATAGCAAAACTATGCAAATGATTCAGAGATGATAAGGTAAAAAGATAAACAGTCTAGGGTGACCTATTGGGTCCCATCAAAATTAAGCCTATGCATTAATGAGTGATATTAAAGAACATTATTGGGTAAAAGGTGGTCAAGGGCACAACTTGCCTTCAATGAGCTCCTACTCAGCAACTTCTATCTGCTGGGCACCAGGATCCTCAGCCACTGGCTCTTCTACTCGCCATAATATAAACAAGCACAGTATAAAGAAGAAATTAACATCACACCAAACATGTAAACAAAATACATAATAATAATATACATATTAAAATAAGATCCTAGGAACAGGAATCATAATTTTTGGAGTTATAGATTTTAAGTTATGAATTTCCAAAGGTTTTCTGTATTTGATACATGATTAATTAAGAAATAAATTTTATTATTGTTTTCATGACAAAACAGAGACTCTAGGTGATAAACAATAATATTACAAATTTTTGAAGCTGGAATGGATCAATTTGGAGTTCATATGAATTTTCTGTGATTTATACAAGTCCTAGCAATTATTTTCACATTAAAAATCATTTTCTAATTACTTTTACTGGATTTTCTAATTCCCTGGACTAGGCGCACAAAACCAGAGAAGTGCAGGGACCCTAGCGCAAATGTAACTAAGACTCAGGGAGATATCCGAGTGGACTGCGGGTTCTATTTCAAAAAGCCTAGGGTTTTCATATGCTAAAGTGCCAGAGCAAAAGGGTACACAGCCGTCCGATCCCAAACGGAGCGCTAGGGTTAGATTGTCAAACTGAAACGCCCCAACATCATCACTGCCAACCGCGGCAAGATCGACGGCCCTGATTTACTGCGAGGGAGGGAATACACAGACACCCAAATCCAGTCATCCGCTTCGATCTCAATGACTTACATTTAATGAAGACACGTTCTAATCTTAGCCCTCCACACCGAGATCAAAGGTTTAGGCCTATCCCCGAATCTATCCCCGAACTGGTATAGGTCAAATTTAATCGTAGCCGTTGATGCCCATCCAATGGCCATCATTCATCTTCTACCTTCGTTTGGCGACAGCGCTCGCGCAAGAACAGCCACGACGGCATCTCGCCGGCGACCGGTTGCAGCGGCGACCCGGCCTTCCCCACCCCATCTAACAATTCTAAAATGCAGAAGGAATGGTCGCGAATCCGAGGGGGAAGTTCTTACCAACGCTGACGGCGCACCGAGCTCCGCCGACGGCGCCAACGATTTCGTGGCGGCCTGAGGTCGACGGTGAGCAATTCCCCCTCGCCAGCAGCTAATCGCCCCCGAGGACGAGCTGTACACGTTTCGCGTGGACCCGTGAAGCTCCCCGGCCACCACCGGACTCTGCAGGCACAGCTGAGGTCGACGACCCCAATCTTTCCACGCCGCCGACCCGCACACACCCGATTGGCTCTCCACTTAGTTGTGTCTAGGTTGCTTGGGTTGCAGAGATGGGGAACATGGGGACCCGTTCCTTGGCACGACTTATAGGGATCGCATGGTCCAGAAAAGGGGGCAACGGACCTCCCCGTTTGCAGTGCATCTTCGCCATGCGCACGAGGTGGGCGAGATGGAGGCGAGCGGGTCGTGCGGCTGGTGCGTGGGCCCCATGTGACAGCGAGCATGCGATGGCGCGCCTAGTAGCTAACACGCGGGCCAGGTTCATCAGTGGAAGACATTCCACTCCTGCGACGGGTGTACGAGGCTGACAGTCGGGCCCCGCACGGCATTCGGTCACACGCGCGCGGTGGAACAAGATTTGGGCCGCGTGGGTGGCTTCTTCAAGTGGGCCGAAATGAGGTACCGAGGCCTAGGTAGGTGTTTATTTTATTTTCTTTTTCTTTTCTTTCTCTTTTCTCCCTTTTTAAATTTAGATTTCGAATTCAAATTTGAATTCAATTGTAACTGTGAACTTATGCTCATTTTAAATGTACAAATTGAACCTAAATATGGAAGGCCTTATTATTTATATATATATTTCTTTATTTTTTGTATATAGCATTTTTCTTTCTTTTATCTAAACTCTAATATGCAAATTAGGGTTAAATTCCCTAAATTTGGATATTAATATATTTCTTTCTATATTATTTTTGTATTGTCACAAAATGCACACAAAATAAAGTCCAGCATGATGCATAATTTAGTGGCATATCCTTTATTAGTTATTTTTTTAAATATGGTGTTCACATGTGATGGTAAATAGATACAACCCACTCATATAAATAAAGAAAATAATTTTTTTCTCCTTTTATATTCTCTCTTATAAATTGGGTGTTACAGTGTCTAATGTTAATTTGGAACCAGATTTAACCTATTCAGAACATCCCATCCGAGTTTTGGATCAGAAAGACCGAGTTACTCGAAAAAGGACTCTCAAGTTTTACAAAGTATAGTGGAACGAACACATAGAAGAAGAAGCTACCTAGGAGTCTAAAGATTTCTTGGAAAAACATTTTCCTATGTTTTTAGCTTCCTGTAACCTTTAAAGTTTATTTACTTTATTGTGAAGTTAGAACAAACCCCCACACCCACCCCCTGCTATGTAAGAGAAAATATGAAATAAAGTTGTGACGTGTTTCCTTTTCCATTACTTACCCTAGAGCCTTAATTCTCGGGACAAGATTCTTTTATGGGGGAAGGATGTAACACCCCTTGTTTTACGAGAACTAAAACTTTGGCATAACATCATATGCATTGGCATTTCATTCTATATGATACACCTAGGATGCATCCACTAGGCTAAAATTTCAAAACAAACATGTGTGAAGGATTAGAAGCATGTGGACTTGTGTGATGAGCACTAAGGTATGATCTCAATAAGTTGGTAGAAAAGTTCAAGAAAGGTTAAGCTTAGAGAACTTAAGTGCCATATGTACCCTAGAACACTAAAAACTCTAATTTGGAACCCTAAAACCCTAATTAGTGCCCTATTGGGTGATTTCAAATTCTATGCACTTTTAGTCAAAAGTGTATACATCAAGATGATAGAGTAACAAAAGCTAAGCAACTGTTATGTTTAGGGATTTCCATGTTTTGTGGTGAAAATTGGAGTAAATTGCAAAAAGGTCCAAGAGCACCCATGTGCTTAAACTTTGAAAACAGTGGTAACGGGCCAAATCTAAGCCTTTATATCTTTTGATCTATGAGGAGTTTGTTATGAGTCACCACAATAAATTTGTAGAACTACTATAATAGTCTAAATTTTATTAAGTGACCTAGCCCAAGAATGGTACAGAAATTGGAGTAAAATGCCCTAGAAGTCTGGCTGTCAATTGAGTCCTAATCTGAAATCAGACTATCAGTTGTATTGGATCAACTTTGGAGGCAAATTGTGGTTGATCTAGTGAGTAATTGCTCAAGAACATCATGACAAAGTTGAAGCTAGTATATAGGGGAACAACTTTGGTATAGTCGACTTGGTGGTTTGCTGAATGAAAATCAAAGGAAAAGGGCCCTCAAGTTGCTTTGTCAGGGCATAGAATGGAGTCGACGATGGTACAGTGACTGAAAAAGATCTCTGGTTCCATGAACCCAACACCGACGATCCTCCACCATGATTTGCGCTCGCCTAGGAGATTCGTGCCTAGGGAGAGTGGATAACTACAAATAGATTCACTTCTCTGCGGATTGAGTCGGGGAGAGGGGTAAAAGATCGGGCCAACGTGCGATGCTCCCTTGAGTGCTTCAAGTCGTAGTGTCACTGGCGGCCGAGCTCTCCCTCACTGTGACTCTCTACTACGTGGTGTCCATGCGCTTGTGTCGTACTCTCGTGACCATTGATAGCTAGCCATGCCATTGCGCCATTGTCTGCCACGACGCCCGGCGGTAGTGAAAGAAATCCGAGCACCGCCGTGAACGCCCTCATCCAAAATTCACGAAGCACACGAGTGATCACTATAAATTGAAGGCTATCTCTACTCCGCCTTCTTATTAAGAACCCAGCGCACTACTCCTCACTCCCGATCATCAACCATAGCTCATGAATTGCAGATTCCCCCAAATCGGCCACAACGCTGCCGTGAGGCATTACGTCGTGGCCAGTCATTCTCAAGTCCGTTCACATCCCTCTGATCCATGTTTCTACATCCTCTGGTGCTAGTGAAACTCCCGGTCTCGGTGAATTGAACACTAATGTGACGTAGCTTAGGGAACATCGCTTGAGAACATCACCGTGGACATAGCTCATGTCGACCGGTCGTTCCTGGTTGTCTCCATCCAAGTTTGTGCAAGCATCATACTCTTAGAAGGTCACTGATTCGTTCCGAGTCCCTGGATTCAATGCAACCAACTTAGGTAAACCGGAACGGGCTCGCTGAAGTGCTTGTTCCGCGGTGGTCACGAACAGACATGGCTTAATGGCGGACCAGCCAAATTAAGGCCATAAATGTGTTTGGGTAGCGTCGGAGATGAAGCCCGTGTACTCGACACCACTGGAGCACGTCACCGCCAGCGAGTACACGCGACTCTGGCCATGTATTCGATCGGTGCGTGGTCGGGGACTTGAGTTGTGAAGAAATAGAAGTACGGGGGCCTATATGTGATTGTCAGTGAAACACATGAATAGTACTCTAGGCTCTTTACTGGTTATTCAAATGGCCAGGGACCTTTGGCAAAACCACATGCTCGCGCGCGGACGTGGGTGTGTTCCACCCGTCCGTGGGCCGGTCGGGATGAATTGAGCTCGTTAATATTCATGTTTTCTTCTTTTATTTTTACTGTCAACTTGGGAAATCTATAGAAAATAGTATAAAATTGGTAACATCATGAGACCAATTTTGTTAGATTCCTAAAATCGAGTAGTATTTAATAAAAATAATTCCAAGATTTTTAGTTCAAACCTAGAATTATGTATCATTTAAAGGTCCTTGAATAAAGTGTTTTAGAATTTTAGAAATAATTTAGTAATTCCAAAAATCATAAAACTTTTTGGGTAGGCTTAATATGATGATTAGAGACTGTGAGTGAAGTTTGAAGTGGTTTGGGCATTGTTTGACCAGAAACCCCAATAACTAGCTTTATTGGATTAATTATCTAATACTAAACCCAAAGGAACACCTAACTAGGAAATCTTAGTGATTGTTTCATACCGTGAAGGAAAGTTGTATTCAAGACACAACTTACTATAGTTTTATTGTATGATTGTATATTCATAACATAGCATGAGCATTCATATACATGTATTATCATGTATAGAACACGAGGAAGAATCCGTAGTAGAAGAAGAAGTTGTTCCACAGACTGAGAATCCTCCAGTGGAGAACAACTTTTATTTCGACATCTACGGTGTGAAAACAGAACCTCCTGCAACACAAGGCAAGCCTTGGTGCATTATCCCTTTTCATTGATGTTTAAAAATCTTTATCACCTTATATGATGCATTAGGTGATAGGAATTGTGTGATAAACAGTTAATGCATTTCCTTCCATGGAAAAATTGGTTACCATTCCTTGTTTGCCTGTTTTATTTAAACAAGTTTTCCAATGCTTAGTCTTGCTATAGAAAACAAAAGGTTTTGTTTTGAAAAAGGTGATGCTTCACACTAGATGGGGATTTTTACAAAGAAAAGACTGATGATGGTGGATCCATCACGGCAGTGATGGGTTCAACATCTGAAAAGAAGTACCTCTGCCAGGTACCAAACTTTGGGTTTTAAGTAATAAAGATGAGATCAGGCAGGTGACTTGCACGAGAGGGGAGTCTCAGTGTAGTGTCTCTGTCTGAGTCGGTTAAGGACCGAGCCGATGTAGGCTTGATGATCGAGGACCTTTTAACTGGCCACATGCCTCGTCATGGGTAAGCTTTGCCTCGGTCGGACTAATACCAAAAAGGCTACCACACAATGGGAGTGAAGAGATAGCGAGAGTAGCTTGTACCCTCCATGGCAAGAGGCTGGACGGTGGAGTATCTGTGCTCTCGGTTGGCGTGAACCCATTCTGGTCTTGAGAAACCCAGGTGCAAGTTGACATATGTAAGGGTTAAGTGCTACATATGTCATGTGGTTGGAGATCCCCAGCTGGGTATTAATCGATTTGGATCGCCGTTACTTCTCGGATATGAAGACTTGGTCACTGACCTACACGTACCAACAAATGAATTGAAGGGGTGATAAAAAGATGGCTAGTATAGGCCAAGTGTTTGATCTAGAATAGAAAGAAATCTAGATGCAGGTAACTACTTCACCTGATAAGTAAAATGAATTCTTAAGGCTCCACTCATAGTAAGCTTTATTACAAAAAAAGTCTTTGAATCTTGTTAAACTTTACCTTGAGTCCAAAAGGCCAGCATATCCTTGAGAGTCTTTTTCTTTTGACAGGTAAGCCTTGCGAAAGTACACTTCGTACTCAGGGTTTCCAAACCCATTGTTGGTCGCTTATTCTCAAATGCTGTAACACCTCAGGTGTTACCCTGACTAGAGCATACCTTGAATGCTAAGGATGGTGATCCCTTATGGAAATAACTTGAGGGGAACAAAGAGCCTTGGAGATTATGTGTTAACCAAGAATTCTAAGGACCTAAGAACACCATTTAAGCTGTTGTGCATTTGCTACCTTGAACAAGAAAGGGGGGAAACCCTAGACCCCTCTGGAACCCTCCTTTTCAAAGCCATGGATAAGAACAAAAAGGGAAGTAAGCAAATGTGCAAAGCATGAGTGATCTTTGACCCAACCTTAAGCAACCTTATAACCAGCAATTAGAGGAAGGAAATATTGCAAAAAGGCCCCTGGAGAAACCCCAAATCAAATCACTAAGTGGAGAGAGAGCTAGAGCTCTCTATTTCTCTCTAAGTCCATTTTTAACCCTAGTTTAAGGATCAACCGTGTTCACCTTGAAGATGGCATCAAATCCACTTGTGTTCTATACCAAAAACGTGGCATACCACCTAGGGCACCCACTGGAAAAAGTTGAGCCCAAGACTCGGACGTTTGACATGCCATGGCATGGCTTTTGTCGCGAAGTGCCCAGTGTGACACACCTGTTTTGGCATCCAAAGATCTCCCTCCCTAGGCCATATCTGCCCCGACGTCTCACAGTTGAGTGTCAGCCCTAGGTGCCAGGAAGAGGTCTGCGCCGAACCTTTGCAAAGATTCGCACGTTTGCGACCTCTGCCGACATTTGAACAATGGAAGAAACAAACCGCCACGTGTTCGACGCGTTCTGCCGCGCCAGAGCACGCCCCCGCGCGCCCCCGCGAGCCCCGCGCCGCGCCCGAGCCAAGCCAGCACCCTGGTTCGCGTCCGCGCCTATAAAACGCCCAAGAGCCTTGGCCGTACCCCTCCGCACACGCTCAAGTCTCGCCGGAGCTCAGTTCACCGTCGTTTGCCTGTGCGCGGCGTGCCCGCGGCCACGTGAGCCACTGCCGCCGTAGACCGGCCAGCCTAGCCTTCCACAGTCCCATCCAACCCTCGGACACGAGTGTGCACCCACCAGTGAAGCTCCCCGGGCAAGGAATCGGGCTCTGCTTCGCCGGAGACGCCGGAACACGGTCACCGGACTTCACCCGACCGCCGGCAACCGTGGACCAAGGCACACGGTGAGTCTCTCTTCGATTCCTTGCACGGTTAGACTCCTTAGACCTCCGTGAAGCTCCCTATGCCCTTGGATTGAACTATACCGCCGTGGATAGGCCGGAGCACACGCCGCCGACGAGCTCGCCCGCCTGCGCGCGTGGACCGGGCGATTCCGGCCATCCCCGACGACGAGCCGTACCTCGGCGTGATCGCCAGAACCTCCCCGAGCAAACCCTGCCCTTCGCCGGACCTCCCTCGCCGCCGGTAAGCCGCGCCATCCTTTTCTTCCCCGCGGCTACTGTTCCAGTTGGGGGAAGGACTGCGGGTGTGAGGGAGAGAAAGTCAGGGGGTTAAGTGAAATGTCAGTGACCCGAGTGAATAGTGGCCCGAGGGTAGATCTGCGAGGTTTGATTCGGTTTAAACCCAGGGACCTCGGCGCAAACTGCTTTTTCAGAAAAGCTTTATTAAAACCTGTTTTAAATTCAGACTGAAACTTTAAAAACCCATAACTTCTGTTTGGTTTATCCAAATTTGGTCAAGCTAATTTTGCCAGACTCTAAATAATGTAACCTATCTATGAAAAATATAAAACCCCATAAGTACTATAGAAAAATATAAGGTTCTGATTTAATTTTAGTTTTGACCAAAAGCTTAATAATAGCAAGAAAAATGGTTGTGCTATTTAACTAGGGTTAGAAAAATTTAGAGAAGTTTATATCTACCTACTGACCTAGTTAAAAATGTTAAAACCCTCTGTCCACTACATTAAGATAGCTTTCACCCCTTATTCCATAATATGTTTAAGATTAAGAAAAATAGAAAAGGTGACATAAATAATGAACCAGAGGGCACCCCTATTTTTATTGAGATACTTATTCAATATAGTTCACTGGAAAAATATATCATACCCTGTTGTAGTGTAAAATAAGAAAGCTACCTTTTAAATTAATAAAACAAGGATAACTTAGGAAAACCCTACAAAAATAACCCTAATGTGAAACCTCCCCAAACCTTAGGATAACTAATGTTTTGATAATAAGAACTTAAGAAAAATCTGAAATCTGTTGTTTGATATTTTTCAAATGACAAGTTAGTTCTAAGCACCCTTTTTGCACCAAACTTTAGAAATCCATCATTAATTAACCATCATGTTGCTCTCTGCCATTTTTGGTACAAGAGCTTAGTATCACTAATAGAGGCCAACAAAAAAAACCTTTAGGACAAAACCTACCCCTAACAAAGAGGTGTAGTGTAAAGTAGCCCCTTTTTGCCTAGCTATTGTTATTTTTTTTAAAAGCCTAGCTTTGGTACTTTGAGCCTCAAATTCTTAAAAGCCAGCTAGAATAGCAAGTGACAACCCACTGTAATTTTTTATAGAATTTTTGAAAAATTTTAAAATATTGTTGTAGTTCAAACCTACACTAGAAACCCTAAATGGAAATTTAAGAAAGGAAAAAGGGATAATGGAAACTAATATCCTCCTAAGACCTTTGTAAATTGTCCACTAAAACCTATAAAGACAATACAAATCCACTGTGTTATCCTAAAAGAAAACCTAAACCTAAAAGGGAACAAGTCTATGTATATATATATATACCACTGGAAAACCCACATAGCCAGGGAACCCTAAGTTAATTCTTGACTTAATTTCTGTAGCTTAATGTTCTTAAATCCTACATAATCATGACATACATGTTCATTGCATTTCGATAGACTGTAATCTTGCTGACGGAGAGTACACCCTCGTGCCGGAGCAAGGAGCTGCCCAGGAGGTTGCCCCAGACCCAGCACCAGAGCCTGCACCAGAGGACCTGCCTGCCACTGCTTTGGAAGGCAAGCCCCGGTTTATGCATAACCTGTTATTTATGCTATTTTACTTCACTTAATGATTGTAGGATTGACTGTGCACTTAGGTGTAGGAGTTGATTGAAACCCTAGTTGCATGATCTCAGGAATCCTTTTGAGATGAATACTAGTGTGACAGGTCGAGTAGTTGCTTTATTTAATTAGGATCTCGGTAGAAGACGAGTGATTTTTCTAGCACTCGCGCGAGATCAGGAAATTGATTGTACCCACTTTCACACTATCATGATACTAGTTGGTGGACAACAATCCATAGGGATTGGTTGCCCACGAGATGGAAAATGGAATAAGGATTAACGTGCGGATACCTGTATCAAGCGTTTGAATGTACTAAGCACATACCGAGAAATATGGTAAATCGGTAAACCTAGTACCTGATTGAACCTGCCAGTGGACTTTACCCCTCACGCGACCTGAGACGTAGTCTCCCATTCCGGTTATGGTGGGTACAAGTGCGGTCACTGCACGACGGCCAGTCGGGGTCAGTGAGGCATTGTACGCCAAGGCGGTGAGCCCTGTTCTGCTGCCAGGGAATCGATGGGGACGGTTGATATGTGTGGGGACGGAGTGCCCCTACATGTCATGTGTTTGGGTTTACCTTGCAAGGATAAAAACTCGATTCGAATCGTCTGCTTCTCGCAGCTAATGAGACTGCTTGATCCATTGTACTGCATTGAGTAATAAGTGGAACTGTGATGAGATGATACAAGATGTTGATTGCTAAAAATGCTTGCTACTATGTATGAGTAGATAGTACACTTTTAGCCTTAAGAGAGTCACACTTAATTTTGACAAAGTTAAAATCTTGATTTAGAAACTCAGCTAGTGCTTTTGGCAACCAAACCCCACAGCCAAACAGCTGCATGTCTAGAGGTAGAGGAGTAGACTCCTCACACCGGGTAAGTCTAGCTGAGTATTAGTATACTCAGCCTTGCTTGTGGCATAATTTTACAGGTTCTCTGGAGGACATGGTTGCTGGAGTGACTTGGCCATCCACCCTGCCACCGGGTTGGACCGTCGAGTGGGACCCTGCCTCGGCTGAGGAGGAGCATGAGGAGTGATGGGACAGGCTTCCCCATCTCTCCATTTATTTATCGTTAGTTTATTTCCGCTGCACTTCAAAACAATGATGGTTACTTTTGCGAAAACTCCGATGGTGACAATGGTGATGTAATAATTTAACACGTTCCATGCATGGTTTTATGCTTTATTGTATTTGCTCTGTGACTCACCATCGAGTGAGACTGTGGTACTTGATCCTGTCAGTGGCCGCGTCGGACTAGATCCGAGGGATTGACGGGTTATTCCCATTTAAGTGTGGTCTAGCCTCTAAGGCAGGGCTTCGGCACTTAAGTTGGAATAATTCGGGCAGTTCCGCCACAGCTGGTATCGGAGCTTGTACCACCACAGAGGAATCAATAAACCATAAATGCCATCCCTTTTCTAAAGTAAAATTTGATAGAAACAATGTTGGATAGATCGTAGGACGAGCAAGATAGACCTAGGACGTGAAGCCTTAGGAAATAGATGGGTAGTTAGGTGGCTAAGTGACTAGGCCCTATAGGCCACTTTTTAAAGGATGGGAGTTCTTCCCTATTCCTTTTATCTTCTGGAGAGGTCGTTCAGGACGAGCATGCATGCATTCATATTTAAGCAAATGGATAACTGAGTAAAAAGACTTAAGAACAAGATAATAACCAACTAGGTCCGTAGTGTCTTTTTATTTAACTAGAAAAAGCTTAGTTTTATTTTTCTGGTTCTTTTTATAATTCCTTTTACTTACGTTTCACCATGCACAGATGACTTCCCACGGATCCTCAGACGACGAAAATGCACTGTCCCACACTGACGGGTTAGCACGAGAGGGATTTCCCCGCATCTTGTGGGAGGTACTTCAGGGGGCAGGGTATTTGACACCCCCTCAGTACGCGGTGCAGCAGTTCGAGAAGCACCGAGTGCCTCGCTGTAGGGTGAGGATGACTTTGGAGCCTCATCCCCTGCAGCCAGGCTGGCGCTCCTTGGACTCTGAGTCTTTCGGGTACCGAGCGGAGGACACAATCGAGGCAATCGCTCTGCATGGACTGACTACCTTCTGCGGATTCCATCCCTTGGAGCTGGCTACCCACCCCATTGGGTTGTTTCCCGCGGAAAAGGAGGACGACCCGATGTGGAAGGATCGGGTGGAGCATGCCAAGGACATCTGGGCTCTCTACCCAGGCCACACCGCTCACTTGTCGGTACGATGCATGAACGCTCTGTATCGCCTGCAAGTGATGCGCAGGGAGGCCATGTCTCATTTGATGGCACTACTGGAGGCCACCAAGATCACCCTGGACAACAGGGAGGAGCTCGTGGTGGATTTGTCCCAGGAGCTGGTGGAAAAAGATTTGCAAGTGGAGCAGTTATCCACTGATGTCCAAGAGTTAGAGGAACTTGTGGGCACCAGGGAGAACACCATCGAGGTTCTCGAGGATCAGCTCCTCAACACCCAGCAGCAGCTAGCAGAGGCTAATGAGCACCTGGACATGCATCACCAAGAGATCCATGATGAGGAGGCTGACGAGGACGTTGACATCGAGGGAGGAGATGAGCCTGCCTCCAGTGTAGACACCGCTGGCTCAGGGAGACCACCTTCCCCCGAGTCCAGCGTTGCCTCGTTCGCTCATTAGATGCCAGGCTAATCCTAGAGGTTGATGATAGTTGGACTCCTCGCCGCTAGCTTAGCTTTTGCACCCTTAGGGTACTAGGCTAGGTAGAGTTGAGTCTTTTGGATCATTGATGTAACCATGTTGAACTCTTTTGGGAGGTTCGGGGATGATTAATGGCAGTTTAAATTTGGACGAAAGGTTTATGTTTCTTTTTGTTTTATGTGGAATCTATCAATTGCTTTAACTCCCCTACCGTGTTTGAACCCTAAGCTTGGAGATGTGTTATTAAGCAACCATGTGATTTTTCAGATGGCTGGGAGAGCGCGCCGTGGTCAAAATACGCACATTCCTCCTCCGCCACCGCCTCCCACTCTGCAGGAGCTCATGGCTCAGCAGAATGAGATCTTGAGGCAGCTGGCTCAGCGTCAGCCATCACCACAGCATTATGGTGGTGGAGACCATCAGCGTCACCCCGCGGCGGCTACCTATCAGGAGTTCCTCAGCACCCAGCCTCCACTGTTCACAAGGGCCGAGGACCCACTTGATGCAGATGTCTGGTTGCGGGTGGTGGAATCCAAATTCCCACTGCTCCATGGAGCTTGCTCAGAGGTCACCAAGGTCAGGTTCGCCACCCAGCAGCTTCGCGGACCAGCAAGGACTTGGTGGGACCATTTTCTTGCCATGCAGCTAGAAGGTAGAGAAGTGGAATGGAGGGAATTCAAGGCAGCTTTCAGAGGGCACCATATCCCTGCTGGCATCATGGACCGGAAGCTCAATGAGTTTCTGGCACTCACTCAGGGCAACAAGACAGTGTTGCAGTATGCCCAGGCCTTCAATGATTTGTGCCAGTATGCTGGATACCATGCAGATACGGATGAGAAGAAGCGAGACAGGTTCAGGAGGGGGCTCAGCACTAAGCTCCGTGACCGTCTCAACACCGTCAGGGCCAATAGCTACAATGAGTTGGTCAACATGGCTATCTCCCAGGAGGACTGCATCTTGGCTCGACAGGCGGAGAAGAAGAGGAAGACCCCTGTGGTAGGACCCTCATCTCAGCCACAGCGCTTCAGGATTGTGTCTGACGCGCAGAACAAGGGACCTCAGCAGCAGCAAGGGAGATGGGTGATCAGACCACCGCAGCAGCAGCAGCCGGCACCCAGCCGCACCCAGTTTCCAGCTCAGAGGAGCAATCAGCAGCAGCAGCAATACCGCCAGGCAAATGACAACAGGTGTTTCACGTGTGGCAGCACTGGGCATTATGCCAAGAATTGCCCCCGGAACCAGCAGAGGCAGGGGCAGAATGTCAATCCGAACCAGGGCAAGAGGCAGAAGGTGCAAGTGAGGCAGGGCAGGCTAAACTTCACCACCATGGCTGATATTCCAGAGGGAGCACCCGTCATGACTGGTATCTTTACAGTTTTAAATTATCCTGCTGTTATTCTTTTTGATTCTGGTGCTTCGCATAGTTTTGTCAGTGCCAAATTTAGTGTCAAGTGCCAGTTGCCTTTTCACCACACCAATGGGGGTATCACAATTTCAACACCAGGAGGCAGGATTGCCACTAATCAAATCAGCAGGCATGTGCCCATAAAGTTTGGTAGTCTAATAATTAAAACCACCCTCCTCATTTTGGGTTTGGACAGCGTGGATATCATATTAGGAACTGACTGGTTAACAAGGCATCGGGCAGTTCTTGACATTGCAGCTAGGGCCATTGAAGTGCACTCACCAACCTGTGGTGAAACCACATTATTTTTGCCCGATCAGGGTTGCACCCGTTCTTGTGCATTTCTTATGATAGAATCCCCAGTGGAAAAGATCCCCGTCGTCTGTGACTACCCCGATGTTTTTCCGGATGAATTGCCAGGAATGCCACCTGACAGAGACATCGAGTTTGCAATTGAGTTGCAACCCGGGACTGCTCCTATCTCCAAGAGACCCTATAGGATGCCTCCCGCGGAACTGGCAGAATTGAAGAAACAATTGCAAGAATTGTTGGACAAGGGGTTTATTCGTCCAAGTACTTCACCATGGGGATGTCCAGCTTTATTTGTGAAGAAAAAGGATGAAAGTTTGAGGATGTGTGTTGACTACCGCCCTCTCAATGCGGTGACTATCAAGAACAAATACCCGTTACCCCGCATTGATGTTCTGTTCGATCAGTTGATGGGAGCCAAGGTATTCTCCAAGATAGACCTTCGCTCAGGTTACCATCAGATCAAGATCCGTGCCAGTGATATTCTCAAGACGGCTTTCTCCACCAGATATGGGCTGTATGAGTTTTTGGTGATGTCTTTTGGGCTGACCAATGCCCCGGCTTATTTCATGTACTTGATGAACTCAGTATTCATGCCAGAGCTGGACAAGTTCGTGGTTGTTTTCATTGATGATATTCTGGTCTATTCCAAGAATGAAGAAGAGCATGCTAAGCATCTGCATATTGTGCTTCAGCGACTGCGCGATCATCGTCTTTATGCAAAGTTGTCTAAATGTGAATTCTGGCTGAAGGAAATAAAATTCTTGGGTCACACAATTTCCCAGGATGGGATATCAGTTGATCCTGAAAAAGTACAAGAAGTGATGGATTGGAAACCCCCGACTACAGTGAGGCAGATTCGGAGTTTTCTGGGATTGGCAGGGTATTATCGACGATTTATTCCGGATTTCTCCAGAATTGCCAAGCCAATGACTGAACTGTTGAAGAAGGGAGTCAAATTTGAGTGGAGCCAAAAGTGTGAAGATGCTTTTCATACCTTGAGGCAACATTTGACAACAGCTCCAGTGCTAGCCCAACCTGACAATACCAAGCCATTTGAAGTTTATTGTGATGCTTCTGGTACAGGGTTGGGTTGTGTCTTGATGCAAGATAACCGGGTCATTGCTTATGCTTCCCGAGCCCTCAGACCCCATGAGCAGAACTACCCGACACATGATCTGGAGTTGGCAGCAGTAGTTCATGCCCTCAAGATATGGAGACACTACTTGATGGGAGCTCACTGCAACATTTACACTGACCATAAGAGCCTCAAATATATTTTCACTCAGGCTGATCTGAACATGAGGCAGAGAAGATGGTTGGAATTGATCAAGGACTATGATTTGGAGGTGCATTACCATCCTGGTAAAGCCAATGTTGTGGCAGATGCTTTGAGCAGAAAGGCCCAGTGCAATTGTATGAGCATGGATGCAAGAGTCACCACCCTGTGTGATGAGCTGTGTAGGCTGAACCTGGAAGTTGTCCTTTCCGGTGAATTGAGATATATCGCGGTGGAGCCCACATTGCAAGAGCAAATAGTTCAGGCACAGATTGGGGATAAGGGTGTTCAGGTTATCAAAGAAATGATCAAGCAGAAGGCAGAAAAATACAAGTGTTTCCGTCAGGACAGCAACGGAATTTTATGGTTTGAAGATCGATTGGTTGTTCCCAAGGACCCTGAGCTCAGAAAGAAGATATTGGATGAAGCTCACCTCTCCAAGTTCTCCATGCATCCGAGCAGTAACAAGATGTACCATGATCTCAGATCTTTGTATTGGTGGACCAGGATGAAGAGGGAAATTGCCAAGTACGTATCAGAGTGTGACACTTGCCAGAGAATCAAGGCTAGTCACTTGAAGACAGCAGGTCCCTTGCAACCCCTTCCCATACCATCTTGGAAATGGGAGGACATTTGCATGGACTTCATAGTAGGATTACCCAATACCTCCAGGCACCATGATTCTATTTGGGTCATTGTGGACAGATTGACCAAGACTGCTCATTTCTTGCCAGTGCACACCACCCACAAGACAGAGAAGTACGCAGAAATTTATGTTGATCAGATAGTAAGATTGCATGGTATCCCAAAGACCATTATATCTGATAGAGGAGCGCTGTTTGTGGCACGCTTTTGGGAGAAACTGCAAGAAGCCCTCGGGACCCATGTAATCCGAAGCTCAGCATATCACCCTCAAATAGATGGCCAGACAGAAAGGGTAAATCAGATTTTGGAAGACATGTTGCGAGCATGTGCACTACACTATGGAAAGGACTGGGACAAGTGTCTTTCCTTGGCCGAGTTTTCTTACAATAATAGCTATCAGTCTAGTCTGAAGATGGCACCTTTTGAGGCCTTATATGGGAGAAGATGCAGAACCCCGCTGAATTGGTCTCAAGCAGGAGAAAGGGAAATTTTTGGGCCAGATTTGGTGCTTGAAGCAGAGGCAAAGGTTAGACTTATCAAGAAGAACCTAGAAGCTGCTCAGGCCAGACAAAAGAGTTATCATGACGAGAGGCGGAAGCCACTACAGTTTGAGGTGGGAGATCATGTCTATCTTAAGATATCGCCAACCAAGGGTGTCCAGAGATTCGGGATCAAGGGCAAGTTAGCCCCTCGTTACATTGGACCATATAAGATCAAGGCAAGTTGTGGACCTGTAGCTTACCAATTGGAATTGCCACCCTGCATGGCAGCAGTTCACAATGTGTTCCATGTATCTCAGCTGCGGAAATGTGTTCGTCTACCCACTGAAGTGCTACCGGAACCGGACATTGAGTTAGAACCAGACTTGTCCTACCAAGAGTACCCCGTCAAGGTATTGGATCAAAAGGAAAGATCAACTCGGGCAAGATCAATCAGAATGTATAAGGTTCAGTGGAGTCACCATTCAGCAGAAGAGGCTACATGGGAGACGGAGGATTTTCTACGCTCTCGCTTCCCCGACTTTCTGCCCAAAGGAGTCGGTATGTAACCCCAAAACCCCCACCCCACCTACCCTTTGAAGTCAATTATAAGAAAAACTTAGATAACAAGGATAGTCTAAGTTGTGGATTTAACTTAAGAAGGGCTTCCTTCTGAAGTTACAAAGAGGATGACATTCGAAGAACAGTTAGAAGGGTAAAACTTGAGTTTAAGGGGAAAGTAGCGCCAACACACCTTCAAGCATCCCTCCAAGGGACTGTACCTAAAAATCTCGGGGCGAGATTCCTTTAAGGGGGGAGGGCTGTAACACCTCAGGTGTTACCCTGACTAGAGCATACCTTGAATGCTAAGGATGGTGATCCCTTATGGAAATAACATGAGGGGAACAAAGAGCCTTGGAGATTATGTGTTAACCAAGAATTCTAAGGACCTAAGAACACCATTTAAGCTGTTGTGCATTTGCTACCTTGAACAAGAAAGGGGGGAAACCCTAGACCCCTCTGGAACCCTCCTTTTCAAAGCCATGGATAAGAAGAAAAAGGGAAGTAAGCAAATGTGCAAAGCATGAGTGATCTTTGACCCAACCTTAAGCAACCTTATAACCAGCAATTAGAGGAAGGAAATATTGCAAAAAGGCCCCTGGAGAAACCCCAAATCAAATCACTAAGTGGAGAGAGAGCTAGAGCTCTCTATTTCTCTCTAAGTCCATTTTTAACCCTAGTTTAAGGATCAACCGTGTTCACCTTGAAGATGGCATCAAATCCACTTGTGTTCTATACCAAAAACGTGGCATACCACCTAGGGCACCCACTGGAAAAAGTTGAGCCCGAGACTCGGATGTTTGACATGCCATGGCATGGCTTTTGTCGCGAAGTGCCCAGTGTGACACACCTGTTTTGGCATCCAAAGATCTCCCTCCCTAGGCCATATCTGCCCCAACGTCTCACAGTTGAGTGACAGCCCTAGGTGCCAGGAAGAGGTCTGCGCCGAACCTTTGCAAAGATTCGCACGTTTGCGACCTCTGCCGACGTTTGAACAATGGAAGAAACAAACCGCCACGTGTTCGACGCGTTCTGCCACGCCAGAGCACGCCCGCGCGCGCCCCCGCGAGCCCCGCACCGCGCCCGAGCCAAGCCAGCACCCTGGTTCGCGTCCGCGCCTATAAAACGCCCAAGAGCCTTGGCCGTACCCCTCCGCACACGCTCAAGTCTCGCCGGAGCTCAGTTCACCGCCGTTTGCCTGTGCGCGGCGTGCCCGCGGCCACGTGAGCCACTGCCGCCGTAGACCGGCCAGCCCAGCCTTCCACAGTCCCATCCAACCCTTGGACACGAGTGTGCACCCACCAGTGAAGCTCCCCGGGCAAGGAATCGGGCTCTGCTTCGCCGGAGACGCCGGAACATGGTCACCGGACTTCACCCGACCGCCGGCAACCGTGGACCAAGGCACACGGTGAGTCTCTCTTCGATTCCTTGCACGGTTAGACTCCTTAGACCTCCGTGAAGCTCCCTATGCCCTTGGATTGAACTGTACCGCAGTGGATAGGCCGGAGCACACGCCGCCGACGAGCTCGCCCGCCTGCGCGCGTGGACCGGGCGATTCCGGCCATCCCCGACGACGAGCCGTACCTCGGCGTGATCGCCAGAACCTCCCCGAGCAAACCCTGCCCTTCGCCGGACCTCCCTCGCCGCCGGTAAGCCGCGCCATCCTTTTCTTCCCCGCGGCTACTGTTCCAGTTGGGGGAAGGACTGCGAGTGTGAGGGAGAGAAAGTCAGGGGGTTAAGTGAAATATCAGTGACCCGAGTGAATAGTGGCCCGAGGGTAGATCTGCGAGGTTTGATTCAGTTTAAACCCAGGGACCTCGGCGCAAACTGCTTTTTCAGAAAAGCTTTATTAAAACCTATTTTAAATTCAGACTGAAACTTTAAAAACCCATAACTTCTATTTGGTTTATCCAAATTTGGTCAAGCTAATTTTGCCAGACTCTAAATAATGTAACCTATCTAAGAAAAATATAAAACCCCATAAGTACTATAGAAAAATAAAGGTTCTGATTTAATTTTAGTTTTGACCAAAAGCTTAATAATAGCAAGAAAAATGGTTGTGCTATTTAACTAGCGTTAGAAAAATTTAGAGAAGTTTATATCTACCTACTGACCTAGTTAAAAATGTTAAAACCCTCTGTCCACTACATTAAGATAACTTTCACCCCTTATTCCATAATATGTTTAAGATTAAGAAAAATAGAAAAGGTGACATAAGTAATGAACCAGAGGGCACCCCTATTTTTATTGAGATACTTATTCGATATAGTTCACTGGAAAAATATATCATACCCTGTTGTAGTTTAAAATAAGAAAGCTACCTTTTAAATTAATAAAACAAGGATAACTTAGGAAAACCCTACAAAAATAACCCTAATGTGAAACCTCCCCAAACCTTAGGATAACTAATGTTTTGATAATAAGAACTTAAGAAAAATCTGAAATCTGTTGTTTGATATTTTTCAAATGACAAGTTAGTTCTAAGCACCCTTTTTGCACCAAACTTTAGAAATCCATCATTAATTAACCATCATGTTGCTCTCTGCCATTTTTGGTACAAGAGCTTAGTATCACTAATAGAGGCCAACAAAAATAACCTTTAGGACAGAACCTACCCCTAACAAAGAGGTGTAGTGTAAAGTAGCCCCTTTTTGCCTAGCTATTGTTATTTTTTTTTAAAAGCCTAGCTTTGGTACTTTGAGCCTCAAATTCTTAAAAGCCAGCTAGAATAGCAAGTGACAACCCACTGTAATTTTTTATAGAATTTTTGGAAAATTTTAAAATACTGTTGTAGTTCAAACCTACACTAGAAACCCTAAATGGAAATTTAAGAAAGGAAAAAGGGATAATGGAAACTAATATCCTCCTAAGACCTTTGTAAATTGTCCACTAAAACCTATAAAGACAATACAAATCCACTGTGTTATCCTAAAAGAAAACCTAAACCTAAAAGGGAACAAGTCTATGTATATATATATATATACCACTGGAAAACCCACATAGCCAGGGAACCCTAAGTTAATTCTTGACTTAATTTCTGTAGCTTAATGTTCTTAAATCCTACATAATCATGACATACATGTTCATTGCATTTCGATAGACTGTAATCTTGCTGACGGAGAGTACACCCTCGTGCCGGAGCAAGGAGCTGCCCAGGAGGTTGCCCCAGACCCAGCACCAGAGCCTGCACCAGAGGACCTGCCTGCCACTGCTTTGGAAGGCAAGCCCCGGTTTATGCATAACCTGTTATTTATGCTATTTTACTTCACTTAATGATTGTAGGATTGACTGTGCACTTAGGTGTAGGAGTTGATTGAAACCCTAGTTGCATGATCTCAGGAATCCTTTTGAGATGAATACTAGTGTGACAGGTCGAGTAGTTGCTTTATTTAATTAGGATCTCGGTAGAAGACGAGTGATTTTTCTAGCACTCGCGCGAGATCAGGAAATTGATTGTACCCACTTTCACACTATCATGATACTAGTTGGTGGACAACAATCCATAGGGATTGGTTGCCCACGAGATGAAAAATGGAATAAGGATTAACGTGCGGATACCTGTATCAAGCGTTTGAATGTACTAAGCACATACCGAGAAATATGGTAAATCGGTAAACCTAGTACCTGATTGAACCTGCCAGTGGACTTTACCCCTCACGCGACCTGACACGTAGTCTCCCATTCCGGTTATGGTGGGTACAAGTGCGGTCACTGCACGACGGCGAGTCGGGGTCAGTGAGGCATTGTACGCCAAGGCGGTGAGCCCTGTTCTGCTGCCAGGGAATCGATGGGGACGGTTGATATGTGTGGGGACGGAGTGCCCCTACATGTCGTGTGTTTGGGTTTACCTTGCAAGGATAAAAACTCGATTCGAATCGTCTGCTTCTCGCAGCTAATGAGACTGCTTGATCCATTGTACTGCATTGAGTAATAAGTGGAACTGTGATGAGATGATACAAGATGTTGATTGCTAAAAATGCTTGCTACTATGTATGAGTAGATAGTACACTTTTAGCCTTAAGAGAGTCACACTTAATTTTGACAAAGTTAAAATCTTGATTTAGAAACTCAGCTAGTGCTTTTGGCAACCAAACCCCACAGCCAAACAGCTGCATGTCTAGAGGTAGAGGAGTAGACTCCTCACACCGGGTAAGTCTAGCTGAGTATTAGTATACTCAGCCTTGCTTGTGGCATAATTTTACAGGTTCTCTGGAGGACATGGTTGCTGGAGTGACTTGGCCATCCACCCTGCCACCGGGTTGGACCGTCGAGTGGGACCCTGCCTCGGCTGAGGAGGAGCATGAGGAGTGATGGGACAGGCTTCCCCATCTCTCCATTTATTTATCGTTAGTTTATTTCCGCTGCACTTCAAAACAATGATGGTTACTTTTGCGAAAACTCCGATGGTGACAATGGTGATGTAATAATTTAACACGTTCCATGCATGGTTTTATGCTTTATTGTATTTGCTCTGTGACTCACCATCGAGTGAGACTGTGGTACTTGATCCTGTCAGTGGCCGCGTCAGACTAGATCCGAGGGATTGACGGGTTATTCCCATTTAAGTGTGGTCTAGCCTCTAAGGCAGGGCTTAGGCACTTAAGTTGGAATAATTCGGGCAGTTCCGCCACAAATGTTGTAGATCAAGAACAAGGCAATACAATTTTAATTATTACAGACCTTCGTCTTCTGAAGCATTATCTCTTCATGGGTATAATGCCCATCAAACGAAGGTCAAGAAGGACATACCTTCATCATTTAATATGTGAATAAAAACACAAAGGGATGAAGATAGTAACCACATCTTATTAATTCATTCATATTTGTATTCCATGACACAAGTATGAAAAATAACAGGATTAACATTACATTGGTACCTTCGGCTTGCTTGAAGGTAAGATGCGAGAGAGTGAATACAATCCAGCGTGAATAGTATAGTGCTACTGTTCATCTACTTATAGGCACGGGACACAGCCAAGGTAAGAGTACATTTATGCCCTTGACACTTACACATTATCATAATACAAGTCATTAAGGGCTAAGTAGTCTTTTTCTCTTTCGATTGTCATCATTACTCATCGTCTTTATTGCGAGCCGAAGTCGTCCATCTGATGATAGCTTCGACATTTTACTCTTTGATCCTGTCTTCATCTTGCGGGCCTTCGTCATAAGGGAGAAGCTTGTATCTTGAAGTCAAAGTTTCCTATAACAGCTTAAACTGAAAACAAATAGTTAATTATGTTTTTGAGGACCTTTAGAAGAAGAAGGCCCCCAACAGTAGCCCCTCACAGTATTGATTTGTTTCTTTGTAACAAATTTAGACTGCGACGTGAATGAAGGCCTTTAGCCGAAGGTCCAAAAAAACACCTTCCCTTCGCTAGAATAGTGAATGACACTGACCTGTGGGACCCACCAAACTATGAGATTCTGGACATATAAATAGGAGCTTGCATTGTAAGTGTTTTTTGTGCCATTTCAGTTGCTTGCATTGCGCTCGTCTTTTTAGACTTTCTTGTCTTGTCGAATTTAATTGGATTTCGAGCTGCAGCGATTCAACAATCATCGACTTAATGACTGATGAGAAGAAGATTGTTGATCCAGCGCTGTCTGAGTTTTATGAAGCTATGGAAAAATCCAACGCAGAGAAGATTGCACATGAGATGTTAGCTGGGATATCTGAGGGTTCTAGTGATAGTGAAAGCTTCGATGTAGAAAGTGGAAATGAAGATGTCGAAGATTGGCCATGGAGACTGAGTCATGTCATTTTGGAATATCAACTATTAAACATGTTAGCTAGGATATCTAAGGGTTCCAGTGATAGTGAAAGCTTTGAAATTTACCTGCATCAACTTACTCCCAAAGCCATCATCAAGGTGGGGATCTTTATATGGGCTATGAGTAGCCAGGGACTGGAACCAAATGCAAAATGTTTCTGCAACATCCATGAGCTATCTTATGAGACGAAGGCTACCGGAAAAGGGCAATATCACAACAACTTTGGTTGTTACAGCTTCGTTCCTCGCTCTGAGGTGAGCTACCTAGTTCCCAGATTTCGGAAGAGATGGCTGGGGGCCTGGATGTAGGAATGGTTCTATATGAAGAATGACCTAAATCAAAGGGAGGATGTAAGAGGGATCATTCAACGCCCTATATGGTCTCGTTTCGGCATTAGGAGGCCAACCACTACCCTTGGAAATGATATACAAACATGCCAGGTAGCTTTCAATATGGTGTGTACCTACATAGGCACAAGAGACTTGGTGCAGGAGCACATTGCTTATAGAGTGTGACCACTTGCAGATGGGTGGGAAATGCCGAAGGAGACTGCTGCTGGGTCCAGCCAAGGTGGTTTAGTTTACCTGAAGTATACCTTTAGATACAGGAGCCAGTTTGATGAGCCAAATGATGACTTGCTAGATGCCATTGAAGCAACCAGTGATGAATTCCTTGGAGCCTACTCGAAGGCTAAAGATGATGCCATGACAATGGCCTTCGGGGCTCGAGGCAAAATGAGGCTGAACAGGGTGTTTGATGTTATTGGATTTGTATATCCAGATTATCATTATCCTTTGCGGAAGCAAGGAAAGAAGAGAAAGACAGCTGCTTCGGCGACCTCTAGCGTGCCGAAGTCGAAAAAGGTTAAAGTTTTAACACATCGACCCAGGCGCATTGAGATGGCCGAAGTGCCGAGGCTATTTGAAGGGGTCACTCCTATGTCTGAGCCAAGTCGCTCTGTGCCTGTTGAAGCTAGGACAGAACCGGCTGAAGAGCCAAAACTAAAGAAGGCAACAGAGTAGCCAAAGGCCCTGAGTCCACCGCGCGAGACGGAATTGCCGAAGGCATCAAGGATTCCAACGACAACTCCAAGAAAAAGGAGAATGGCCAGCGTGCTAGACGCTGTCATGGAATCTGTAAAGGCATCAACTCCTATTTCTGCTGAAGCGCCTAGTACAGAAGGCGAAATTTTAAAGATGTCTGTCGAAGCTGGTATAGCGCAAGCTGTTTCTGAAGCTGGACCTTCAGTTTGCGCCGAAGCAAGACCTTTGGAAACTACAACGCTAACCTTTGAGAAAGAAGATGCCTCTAAGGAACCTATGTCTCCTACCCCCGGAGCATTTGTCGAAGAGTTGGAGTTGATTGTGTGATATTCTTCAAGGAAGCAATTGTCGGAGGAGCAGATTGCCAAAGCTAAACAATATGCCAAGGATCTGAAGTACCCCCAAGGGTCCTTGGTATACAGTGGAAATGACAAGGATGATTTCCTTTATTGTCTGCTAGACAATAAAGAGATTTTCGTGTGTCGAGAAATGATGAGAAATATGGGGTATCCGAAGCTTGAACTCGGCCTGTCTGCGATGCCGAAGGATGACCTTGCGGATAGCCTTGCTTACAATAGCCTGAAGGTTGATATACTTTTTTCTCTCTGATAAGATAAACTATATTTGTAGCTTTTCTTGCTATTGTTATGTTCTTATATATTTTTATTATTAGGGCATGATTTTAAGTAAGCCTTTAAAGGCACAAAAAGGAAGTTGAAGATGAGAGCTGTCAGATAGCTCTTGGGAATCTTTGGACAGAAGTCATTTCACTATGGAATGAAGCTCTCGAGAAAGATAAGATATTGTTTTCCTTAGTGGACAGGCTGAAAACTAGCGAAACCAAACTTAGTGCACAAGTTCAAGCTCACAAGGCCGAAGTTGAAGATTTGAAGAAGAAGCTTACAGAAATGAATGAAAAGTTTGAAGTTGCAAATGTGAAGCATGAAATAAGTGAAATTGAAAGATTAAGGGTACAAAAGAATGTCGAAGAACTTTGCGATTCCAAAGAAAGATGCTACGAGATATCCTTGGAATGCGCCGAAACTCTACAAAACAGTTTTACAAAGGTAGGAGCCTATTCTTCCGAGCAAAAATTCATCCACGGTGACCCTGATGGTGTCGTCCAGTGGATCAGTAGAGAGGTCGTGGCCTTTAAAGAAATCTTAAGTGATTGAGGAGACTTCTGCGCATTCGCTGGCTCACGATGGGTCGCGACGACCTTAGAAAAAGCCAGTTGTGAGCATGTTAAAGCTGCGGCTCAGCCAGGATTTGTTTTCTCGGCGGACGATACCAAAGACCCTTCAGTTAAAGCTTCTACGTTGGGCGGTAAATTATACTCTGATGTGTGGATGAAGGGCGGTGGTGAGATGGCTGATGAAGCATTTAGAAAAATGAAAAGAATCTCACGACGCTAAAAAAGAAGCAAAGCGAGCTAAGGAAGCTACTGAACGTGCAAGGCTTATAGGAAGTTTTACTGAGATTCAGCTTTGGAATTCATTTTTAGCTTCGGAATTAACCAACATATTCTTTATTGCAGCTGAACTTTCACCACCACCAGAGCCGTTTAATCCCGAAGCTGACCCGACCATGAAAGAAACGTTAGACATAATAAGAATCGCTAATGAAGCTGTTGACGAAGCCGTCGACAGACTATTAAATGAAGCTGCCGAAAAAGTGCTAAAGGGAAACTAAGTTTTTGTATGCTTGAAAGTGTAATGCTTATGTATGGTTGTTGTCTCTTGTAAAAAACAAACATCAAGTTTATGTATATTGATGTAATATAATTTCTTTGTGATGCATGAAATCTTTGTACGTACCGTTTTTGATCCGTTGGCGAAAAAACAGCTTCCCTTCTTTTCATGTCTCGCAAAGAAAAAGATTATCATTATGCCAATGCTGGCAAAGATTTACTCCATGTAGGAGGATATATCTGCCGAAGGCATGACTTGTGTTGTAGCATTTCTTTTCGTAACCCGGTCAATTCCTTCGAAAGAGAAACTTACCTTTGTTTCTCCACACCTTTTTGGTGATGCAAAATGATGTATGATGTGATGCTATGCGATATGATATGATGATATGATGCGGAATATTGTTTGCGTCGAAAGTAAGAAACCATACGGATATAGACCGAGACTCTGCATTCTCTTGGGAACGACTTTAGAGTCTCTCCACCTTTTACTTAGGTGGTATTTCAGCTCTGCATCTTGTTAGGAACGACTTTGGAGCTAAGCTCTTCATCCCCTTAGGAACGACTTTGGAGCTTCTTCACCTTTGATTTAGGTGGTATTTAAGCTCTGCATCCCCTTAGGAATGACTTTGGAGCTTCTTCACCTTTTACTTAGGTGGCATCTTAGCTCTGCATTCCCTTAGGAACAACTTTTGAGCTTCGGAACTTACTCTGCGCTCCCTTGGGAACGACTTTGGAGCATTGGAACTTACTCTGTGCCCCCTTAGGAACGACTTTGGAGCTTCGGAGCTTACTCTTGTCACACTCGATGGTGTAACCACGAGTTTATTACATCGAGCTAAAGGTTAAACCTTGCTATATTGTCTTTTTGGAAGGAAATATAAAAGCAAAAAGAATAAAAATATGACAAATTAGGGCTCTGTTTTGGCCAAAACATTGTGCCATCTTTAGTAGATATGCCTAGACTCAGGCACAATACTATTAACAGTGCGAGCTTTAAACTGCTCCTGAAGGTCACGTTGTTGCTGAGACTGAAGATGCCCTTCTAGCTGCTGATCATGACTTAGGGTAGGTGCCAGTGGTGGGGGTGGCGGTAACTGAGCCCAGGAAGCTTGAGAGTGACTTGTTGAAGCAGCAAAAGTCGTAGGCTATTGATTGCCTACGTACTCCGGGATATACAGATAGTAGCACGAAGCAGTATGCAAGACCTGCTTCGGCTAGTTCTGTCGTGCTTTGGCTTCAGCAATTTCCTTCTATTTTTGGATCATGACTTGGCACGTTCTCGTTGTGTGTCCCTTGTCCTCACCACAGAAAAGGCAGAACAATTTCCTGGGCTGATTACCATACCTTCCTCCACTGAAGCTTCTTCCCCCTCTGCCTCTTAGAGCTGGTGGTCTGTAAGAAGTTTGTTGCATGCTCGAAGACTATGAGTTGTGGTGACTGTTCTGAGCATTGTTGGCCCTTTCATTGTTGGCATTGGGATTGTGGATTATCCTGACGTGTCTGGGATGAAGCCTTCCTCCGAAGCCCCTAGTCATTTCAGAATACCTATATGCTTCATCTGTTCTTTGGCAGAAATCATTATCAGCGCAGATGTACTCATCCATCTTTTGAAGGAGTTTCTCCAAGGTTTGTGGTGGTTTCCTTGCAAAATATTGTGCTATGGGTCCTAGCCGAAGCCCCTTGATCATGGCCTCAATGACAATCCCATTGGGCGTTGTAGGCGCTTGAGCTCTCAAACGTAGGAACCTTCGGACGTACGCCTGCAGGTACTCCTCCTGGTCCTGCATGCGTTGGAACCGAGCTTGGGTAGTGACTGGCTTTGTCTAAAAGCACTGGAAGCTG
Organism: Zea luxurians; assembly: GCA_029449295.1. Taxonomy (NCBI): domain Eukaryota; kingdom Viridiplantae; phylum Streptophyta; class Magnoliopsida; order Poales; family Poaceae; genus Zea; species Zea luxurians. Next base: position 141,464,156 of record JAOPSE010000009.1, on the reverse strand, counting down.
GTGACTAGCATATCCTTTAGCTTCTACCACGACGTAATTGTCCCCAGCCGAAGAGAAGAATATCATGTCTAAGCCACACTTCTGACTGCCATGACGAAAGACTTTGCCATGACAGCAGTATTGCTCCCATACGAGGATATGTTGGCCTCATAGCTCATTAGGAACTGCTTCGGATCAGAGTGCCCATCATACATGGGGACCTGAGGTGGCTTATAAGATGGTGGCCACGGGGTAGCATGCAACTCTACTGCCAGAGGAGAAGCATCATCAAAAGCATAGTTACCACGATGAAAGTCATCGTACCATTCATCATCATTGATTGGGCTTTCCTGACGAAGCTCCCTATGTTGGGGCCTTCAGTCTTGGTCATCTTGGGTAAGATGACGCATCTCCTCAGCAGCTTCGTCAATCTTCTTCTAAAGGTCAGCTAGCCGAAGCATTTTTTCCTTTTTCCTTTGTACTTGCTGGTGGGTTGCTTCTAAATCCCTAACCTCCTCGTCAAGCTGCTCCTCCTGAAGCATCGGGCTAGTGGCCTTTCTCTTCTGGCTCCTAGCCTCTCGTAGGGAGAGTGCGTCCTGATTTGTGTCTAGTGGCTATAGAGCAGCCCTTGGCACCGTTGCCTTCTTCGGCGGCATGACGAAGGTGGATGCTTGCCGAAGGTTGTGGAAGTGAGTTCACCGGAGGTGGGCACCAATGTTGGTCACTTGTTCTCAAATGTTGTAGATCAAGAACAAGGCAACACAATTGTTAATTATTACAGACCTTCGTCATCTAAAGCATTATTTCTTCATGGGTATAATGCTCATCAAACAAAGGTCAAGAAGGACATACCTTCATCATTTAATATGTGAATAAAAACACAAAGGTATGAAGATAGTAACCACATCTTATTAAATTCATTCATATTTGTATTCCATAACACATGTATGAATATTAACAGGATTAACATTACATTGGTACCTTCGGCTTGCTTGAAGGTAAGGATGCGAGAGAGTGAATACAATCTTGCGTGAACAGTACAGGTGCTACTGTTCATCTACTTATAGGCATGGGACGAGGCCTGGGTAAGAGTACATTTATGCCCTTGACACTTACACATGATCGTAATACAAGTTATTAAGGGCTAAGTAGTCTTTTCCTCTTTCGACTGTCATCATTACTCATCGTCTTTATTGCGGGCCAAAGCCGTCCATCTGATGATAGCTTCAGCATTTTACTCTTTGATCCTATCTTCATCTTGTGTGCCTTCGTCATAAGGGAGAAGCTTGTATCTTGAAGATGAAGTTTCCTATAACAGCTTAAACTAAAAACAAATAGTTAATTATGTTTTTGAGGACCTTCGGAAGAAGAAGGCCCCCAACACCCATGTTGTTGTAGGTGATGAAACTGCTGAGTTCTGCTGTTTATGTTCCAAGGTGGTTCCAAAGCCGGAGGAGGAAAACTAAGACCTACCTGGGGAAGGTGTTTTGCCTTCCTATGATGTAATAATAAGTTTAAGCACTCAGTACCTGTTATGTAATAATCAACTCTTTCTATATTTTACTTATGAATGTCAATTATGTTATTGTAATCCTTTCTGCTTACTCCGATGATGTGTAATGTATGTGTTATGGGATAAGCGTTCTTGGGCGATGTGATGGAGATACAGATAACCGAACCTGTCGAGTCATTGTGTGCACCTGCATGACTATCTGAAGTCCTTAGGACAACGACATCTGTAGGTGGGCCTAATACCTTGGGAGGTTCCGTGACAACAAGACACCAGTGATCACCCCTGAAACTGACAAGTCCCTGGTGTACTCTTTCTATCAATCTTACATCGAGCATAATCAGCATCAGAATATCCGATTAGATCAAGATAGATCCCTTGGGGTACCATAGCCCAAACTTAGGAGTGTAAATTAAATATCTCATGATTCTTTTCAGAGCTGAGAGCACCTAGAGGGGGGTGAATAGGTGATCCTGTAAAAATTCAACACTAAATAGCCACAACAGTTGGTTATAGAAATGTTAGTGCGACTAAGTAGTTGAGAAGCGAGTTCTTGTGGACAAAACAATCACAGAGAGATCAACACAAGACACATGATTTTTATCCCGTGGTTCGGCCAAGTAACACTTGCCTACTTCCACGTTGTGGTGTCCCAATGGACGAGGGTTGCACTCAACCCCTTTCAAGTGATCCGATGATCAACTTGAATACCACGGTTTTTCCTTAGATGATTATTTCCGTTTGCCAGGAATCTCCACAAGATTGGAGTCTCTCACCCTTGCAACAAAGATCACAATGAAAGCACGGAGTAAGGTTGGGATGAGCAACACACACAAGACACAAATCGCAGCACACCCACGCACACAAGAGAAGACTTGAGCTCAAATGACAACAGAGGGAGTCTTGACTCGAATAGAGCTCAAATCTCTAACACAACGAAACGAATGCGCGGGAACGAAGTCTGGATGCCTTAGGATGCTTAGTGAATGCTTGTATATCTCCTCTATGCTCCTAGGGGTCCCTTTTATAGCCCTAAGGCAGCTAGGAGCTGTTGGAGGCCAACAAGGAAGGCCATCCTTGCCTTCTATCGAGTGGCGCACCGAACAGTCACTGTAAACGGTCCGGTGCCGATCTCCTTCCTTTTCTGGCGTAGACGACCGTTGAAGCTTTGGGCCAGTTGGCGCACCGGACACTATCCAGTGTACACCGGACAGTCCGATGCCCCCTACCGACTGTTGGTGCGGGCCACGCGTCGCCCGACCGTTGCGCTGGCGACCGTTGGTTCACCGGACAGTCCGGTGCACCATCGGACAGTCTGGTGAATTATAGCCGTACGCCGCTGAACTTTTCCCAAGAGCGGCCTTTTCACCGGAGTCCAGCCTAGCGCACCGGACTGTCCGGTGTGCCAGAGTGAGCTAAGCTTTGGCTACACACAGCCAGTCTTTTGCAATCCTTTTCTTTTCTTCTTTTCTTTGTTTCTAACACTTAGATAACTTCATTAGTATTCAAAAGCAAATGTACTAAGTCTATAAACATACCTCATGTCTTGATTTGCACTTTTTCAATCTTTGGCACATTTAGAACTTAGAGAATATGTATTGGGCACTTAATCACCAAAACATAATAGAAATGGCCCAAAGGCACATTTCCCTTTCAATCTCCCCCTTTTTGGTGATTTATGCCAACACAACCAAAAGCAACCAAAAGAAGTGCAATATCAATGCAATTGAATACCAAATTGTTTTTGACTATAATTTGGCATATTTGGATCGCTCTTTGCCACCACTTGGTTTGTTTTTGCAAATCAAATTCATTTTCCTTATCTCTAAGTCAAACTCACTTGTTTGGGCATAAAGAGAGATAATCCAAGAGTGAAATTGATCAAGTGCCAAAAACTCCCCCTTTTCCCATAATCATAAATTCTCCCCCACAAGAGACCAAATTTTACAATAAGAGTATTTTGGACAAATCAAAAGTTCTAACTCTATTGTTTTCAAAATTCACAAGTGGTAGCTGATCCATTTGCTTTGGCCTTAATTTCTCCCCCTTTGGCATTAAGCACCAAAACGGGATCATTCTTGGCCCTTTAACGCCATTGCCTCACCAAAATTATCAATTAAGAGAAAAAGGCAATAAGAGCATAAGTATGAACTTGGAATTAAATACACCAATACCGGAGTGCAGTGGAAGTCTTTGCAATGTCCAAGTCCATTTTCCTTTTCAATGCACCTTTGAGACTACATCAAGTATACTCAAGCAAACAGATTAGTCTCAAAGGGTCAAGTTATAGCACAGCTCCCCCTAAATATGTGCATCATTCACACATGGACATGTGAGGTCCGGGGATCCCTTGCACAACTTGAGCACCATAAATAAGCAACAAATTACATAAATGTATAAAGTAACATGATCAAAGGCATAGAACACATGTATGCTATAGATCAATCCATGTTACGCGAATCTAAGACATTTAGCTCACTACGCAACCTGCAAAAGGTTTTCTCATCTAATGGCTTGGTGAAGATATCGGCTAGCTGGTTCTCGGTGCTAACATGGTACACTTTGATATCTCCCTTTTGCAGGTGGTCCCTCAGAAAGTGATGCCGGATGTCTATGTTCTTAGTGCGACTGTGTTCAATAGGATTATTCGCCATGCGGATTGCACTCTCATTGTCACATAGGAGTGGGACTTTGCTCAGATTGTAGCCAAAGTCCCTAAGGGATTGCCTCATCCAAAGTAGTTGCACGCAACACTGTCCTACGGCAACATACTCGGCCTCAGTGGTGGATCGGGCAACGGATGTTTGTTTCTTTGAACTCCAAGACACCAGGGACCTTCCTAGGAAATGGCACGTCCCTGATGTTCTCATCCTATCAACCTTGCATCCCGCATAATCGGAGTCTGAATATCCAATTAAGTCAAAGGTAGACCCCTTTGGATACCAGATCCCGAAGCAAGGCGTAGCAACTAAATACCTAAAAATTCGCTTAACGGCCACAAGGTGACATTCCTTGGGGTCGGATTGAAATCTAGCACACATGCATACACTCAGCATAATGTCCGGTCTACTAGCACATAAATAAAGCAAGGAACCTATCATAGATCGATATGCCTTTTGATCAACGGACTTACCTCCTTTGTTGAGGTTGACATGTCCGTCAGTTCCCATCGGTGTCTTCGTGGGCTTTGTGTCCCTCATCCCAAACCTCTTGAGAAGGTCTTGAGTGTACTTCGTTTGGGAGAGGAAGGTGCCATCCTTGAGTTGCTTCACTTGGAACCCAAGGAAGTAGGTCAACTCGCCCATCATTGACATCTCAAACTTTTGAGTCATCACCCTACTAAACTCTTCACAAGGCTTTTGGTTAGTAGAACCAAATATTATGTCATCGACATAAATTTAGCACACAAAAAGATCACCATCACAAGTCTTAGTGAAAAGAGTGGGATCGGCTTTCCCAACCTTGAAAGCATTAGCAATTAAGAAATCTCTAAGACATTCATACCATGCTCTTGGGGCTTGCTTAAGTCCATAGAGCGCCTTAGATAGCTTAAACACATTGTCGGGGTATCTATCATCCTCAAAGCCAGGGGGTTGTTCCACATACACCTCCTCCTTGATTGGCCCATTGATGAAAGCGCTCTTCACATCCATTTGAAACAACCTAAAAGAGTGGTGAGCGGCATAGGCTAATAATATTTGAATAGACTCTAGCCTAGCCACAGGAGCAAAAGTCTCCTCGAAATCCAAACCTGCAACTTGGGCATAACCTTTTGCCACAAGTCGAGCCTTGTTTCTTGTCACCACTCCATGCTCGTCTTGCTTGTTGCGGAACACCCACTTGGTTCCCACAACATTTTGCTTGGGACGTGGCAACAGGCTCCAAACTTCATTCCTCTTGAAGTTGTTGAGCTCTTCCTGCATGGCCAACACCCCGTCCGGATCCTGCGAGGCCTCTTCTACCCTGAAAGGCTCAATAGAAGAGACAAACGAGTAATGCTCACAAAAATTAGCTAAACGTGAGCGAGTTGTTACTCCCTTGCTTATGTCACCCAGAATCTGATCGACGGGGTGATATCTTTGGATCATCGCTCAGACTTGAGTTGGAGGGGCCAATGGTGCTTCTTCCTCCATAACATGTTCTTCTTGTGCTCCCCCTTGATCACGCGCTTCTTCTTGAGGAACCCGTCCATCATCTTGAGTTGGGGGATGCACCATTGTTGAGGAAGAAGGCTGATCTTGCTCCTGTTGTTCATGTGGTCGCACATCTCCAATCGCCATCGTGCGCATTGCGGCCGTTGGAACATCATCTTCATCTATGTCATCAAGATCAACTTGCTCTCTTGGAGAGCCATTAGTCTCATCAAATACAACGTCGCTAGAGACTTCAACCAAACCCGATGATTTGTTGAAGACTCTATACGCCTTTGTATTTGAGTCATTTCCTAGTAAAAACCCTTCTACTGCCTTGGGAGCAAATTTAGAATGTCTACCTTTCTTCACCAAAATGTAGCATTTGCTCCCAAATACACGAAAGTAAGAGACATTGGGTTTGTTACCGGTAAGAAGTTTGTAGGAGGTCTTCTTGAGGAGGCGATGCAGATATAGCCGGTTTATGGCGTGGCAGGCTGTGTTCACAGCTTTCGACCAAAACCGCTCGGGTGTCTTGAACTCTCCAAGCATCGTCCTCGCCATGTCGATAAGCGTCCTATTCTTCCTCTCTACCACACCGTTTTGTTGTGGTGTGTAGGGAGCGGAGAACTCATGCTTGATGCTTTCCTCCTCAAGATACTCCTCCACTTGCAAATTCTTGAACTCGGACCCGTTGTCGCTTCTTATCTTTTTTTACCTTGAGCTCAAATTTGTTTTGAGCCCTCCTTAGAAAGTGCTTTAGGGTCCCTTGGGTTTCTGATTTATCCTGCAAAAAGAACACCCAAGTGAAGCAGGAAAATCATCAACAATTACTAGACCATACTTACTTCCCCCGATGCTAAGGTAGGCGACGGGTCCGAAGAGGTCCATGTGAAGAAGCTCCAGTGGTCTTGATGTTGTCATCACATTCTTGTTGTGATGAGTGCTTCCCACATGTTTCCCTGCCTGACAAGCTGCACAAGGTCTATCTTTTTTGAAACATACATTGGTTAGTCCTAACACATGTTCACTCTTTAGAAGTTTATGAAGGTTCTTCATCCCAACATGTGCTAGACGGCGATGCCACAGCCAGCCCATACTAGTCTTAGCTATTAAGCATGCATCTAGATCGGCCTCCTCTTTCGAAAAATCAACTAAATAGATTTTGCCGTCTAATACACCCTTAAATTCTAATGAAACATCACTCCTTCTAAAGACAGAAACATCAACATTTGTAAACAAACAAATGTAGCCCATGTGGCACAATTGACTTACAGACAGGAGGTTGTATCCTAATGACTCTACTAAAAATACATTTGAAATAGAGTGCTCGCTTGTGATAGCTATCTTTCCCAAACCTTTGACCTTGCCTTAGTTCCCATCTCCAAAAATAATCGTATCCTAGGAATCCATGTTCTTGACATAGGAGGTGAACATCTTCTTCTCCCCTGTCATGTGGTTTGTGCATCCGCTGTCGATAATCCAGCTTGAGCCCCCGGATGCAAAAACCTGCAAGGCAATTTACACTTGGGTTTTAGGTATCCATCTCTTGTTGGGTCCTACAAGGTTAGTCACAATAGCCTTTGGAACCCATATGCAAGTCTTATCTCCCTTGCATTTGGATCCCAATTTCCTAGCAACTACTTTTGCATTCTTACATAAGAGAACAAATGAAGTATTGCAGGCATGGTAAATGGTAGAAGGTTCATTGCACATTTTTCTAGGAGCAAGAGACACAACATTATTTTTCCTAGGACTACAATTCACAAAAGTAGAACTTGATGCAAACATAGCATGTGAATCATTATAAGTAGTATGAGCATAATTTCTATTATAATGAGAACGACTAGCAACTTTTTCATTATAGATAAAGGCATGGTTCCTTTGAGGACTACTAGCCATAGGGGCCTTTCCTTTCTCCTTGTTGAGAACGGAAGCCCTATGGCTTGTTAAGTTCTTGGCTTCCCTTCGAAAACCAAGCCCATCCTTAATTGAGGGGTGTTTACCAACAGTGTAGGCATCCCTAGCAAATTTTAATTTATCAAAATCAATTTTGCAAGTCTTAAGTTGAGCATTAAGACTTGCCACCTCATCATTTAGTTTAGCAATAGAAATAAGGTGTTCATCACAAGAATTAACATCAAAGTCCTTGCATCTATTGCAAATAACAACATGCTCTACACATGAACTAGATTTATTAGCTTCCTCTAGCTTAGCATTTAAATCATCATTCAAAATATTTAAACTAGAGATAGATTCATGGCAAGCAGATAACTCAGAAGACAACATTTCATTTCTTTTAGTTTCTAAAGCAAGAGATTTTTGTACACTAACAAATTTGTCATGTTCTTCATATAAAATGTCCTCTTGCTTCTCTAGCAATCTATCTTTTTCATTTAGAGCATCAATTAACTCATTGATTTTATCTACTTTAGCTCTATCTAAACCCTTAAATAAATCAGTATAATCTACTTCATCATCACTAGAATCATCATCGCTAGAAGTGGTGTACTTAGGGGTATCTCGAACACTTACCTTCTTCTCCATGGCCATGAGGCAAGTGTGGCATTCATTGGGGAAGAGAGAAGACTTGTTGAAGGCCGAGGCAGCGAGTCCTTCATCGTCGGAGTTGGAAGAAGAGCAGTTCGAGTCCCATTCCTTTTTGAGGTGTGCCTCGCCCTTTACCTTCATGTAGCTCTTTTTCTTCTCCTTCTACCCGCTCTTTTCTTGTCCCTGGTCACTATCATTATCGGGACAATTTGCTATAAAGTGACCAGTCTTACCGCATTTGAAGCAGGAGCGCTTTCCCCTTGTTTCATTCTTGTTGGGGTACTCCTTGCGTCCTTTGAGTGCGGTCTTGAAGAGCTTGATGATTAGGTCCATCTCATCTTCGTTAAGCCCAGCAACCTCAACTTGTGCTACCTTGCTTGGTAGCGCCTCCTTGCTACTTGTTGCTTTGAGAGCAACGGGCTGCAGCTCGTAGATGGGTAGTGGACCGTTCAAGCCATCGTCCACGTATCGTGCCTCCTTTACCATCATGCGTCCACTCACGAATTTTCCGAGGATCTCCTCGGGCGTCATCTTGGTGTACCTGGGGTTTTCACGAATGAGGTTGACAAGATGGGGGTCAATTACAGTAAATGACCTTAGCATGAGTCGGACGACATCATGATCCGTCCATCTTGTGCTTCCGTAGCTTCGTATTTTAAGCCCGTTGTAGGTTTGCGTTGGCTCCTCTCCCCTGATCATCGTAAATCTCCCCAGCTCGCATTCCACCAACTCCATTTTGGTGATCATGGTGGTGTCGTTTCCCTCATGAGATATCTTGAGGGTGTCCCAAATTTGCTTGGCATTGTCCAAGCCGCTCACCTTGTTGTATTCATCCCTGCACAATGATGCTAGCAAAATAGTGGTAGCTTGTGCATTCTTATGAATTTGTTCATTTATCATCATAGGGTTATCCGCACTAGCAAAATGCATTCCATTTTCTACTATTTCCCAAATGCTAGGATGGAGAGAAAATAGATGAGTACGCATTTTATGACTCCAAAATGAGTAGTCCTCTCCATCAAAGTGTGGAGGTTTTCCTAGTGGAATAGTAAGTAAATGTGCAATCGAATTGTACGGCATGCGAGAATAGTCAAAAGAGTAATTTTGATTAACCGTTTTTCTCTTTGACGAAGAATCGTCATCGTCGCCGTCTCTTGGTGAAGAAGAAGATTCATCGCTGTCGTAGTAGACGATCTTCTTGATGTGCCTCTTCTTCTTCCCATCCTTCTTCTTGTGACTCGAGCCAGAGTCAGTGGGCTTGTCATCTCTTGGCTCGTTGAAGATGGACTCCTTCTCCTTGTCGTTGACCACCCTTCCCTTTCCCTTAGGATCCATCTCTTTAGGCGATTAGTCCCTTATGTGAAGAGAACGGCTCTGATACCAATTGAGAGCACCTAGAGGAGGCTGAATAGGTGATCCTATAAAAATTCAACACTAAATAGCCACAACACTTGGTTATAGAAATGTTAGTGCGACTAAGTAGTTGAGAAGCAATTTCTTGTGGACAAAACAATCACAGAGAGATCAACACAAGACACGTGATTTTTATCCCGTGGTTCGGCAAAGTAACACTTGCCTACTTCCACGTTGTGGTGTCCCAATGGACGAGGGTTGCACTGAACCCCTTTCAAGTGATCCGATGATCAACTTGAATACCACGGTTTTTCCTTAGATGATTATTTCCGTTTGTGAGGAATCTCCACAAGATTGGAGTCTCTCGCCCTTACAACAAAGATCACAATGAAAGCACGGAGTAAGGTTGGGATGAGCAACACACACAAGACACAAATCGCAGCACACCCACGAACACAAGAGAAGACTTGAGCTCAAATGACAACACAGGGAGTCCTTGACTCGAATAGAGCTCAAATCTCTAACACAACAAAACAAATGCGTGGGAACAAAGTCTAGATGCCTTAGGATGCTTAGTGAATGCTTGTATATCTCCTCCATGCGCCTAGGGGTCCCTTTTATAGCCCAAAGGCAGCTAGGAGCCGTTGGAGGCCAACAAGGAAGGGCATCCTTACCTTCTGTCGAGTGGCGCACCGGACAGTCACTTTAGACGGTCTGGTGCCGCTCTCCTTCCTTTTCTGGCACAGACGACCGTTGCAGCTCCGGGCCAGTTGGCGCACCGAACAGTCCGGTGTCCCTGCTGACCGTTGGTGCGGGCCACGCGTCGCCCACGGATTCCGCGGCCGACCGTTGCGCTGGCGACCGATGGTTCACCGGATAGTCCGGTGCACCACCGGAGAGTCTGGTGAATTATAGTCGTATGCCGCTGAACTTTTCCCAAGAGCGGCCTTTTCACTGGAGTCCAGCCTGGCGCACCGGACACTGTCCGGTGCCCCACCGAACACTGTCCGGTGCACCACCGGACAGTCCGATGTGCCAGACTGAGCTGAGCTTTGGCTGCACACATCCAGTCTTTTGCAATCCTTTTCTTTTCTTATTTTCTCTGTTTCTAACACTTATATAACTTCATTAGTATTCAAAAGCAAATGTACTAAGTCTAGAAACATACCTCATGTCTTGATTTGCACTTTTTCAATCTTTGGCACATTTAGAACTTAGAGAATATGTGTTGGGCACTTAATCACCAAAACATTATAGAAATGGCCCAAAGGCACATTTCCCTTTCAACAGCCCTTAGGTGGATTTTCTTAGGTTTGGCATAGAATCGAGCACACATGCATACTAAAAGCATAATATTCGGTCGTGACGCACATAAAGAGAGTAAAGATCCTATCATCGACTGCTATACCTTTTGATATACAGATTTACCTCCTCTGTCGAGGTCGAGATGCCCATTTGTTCCCATAGGAGTCTTGTTGGGCTTGGCATTCTTCATTCCAAACTTCTTGAGAATGCCTTGAGTGTACTTTGTTTGGCTGATGAAGGTGCCCTCTTGGAGTTGCTTGATTTAGAATCCAAGGAAATACTTCAGCTCTCCCATCATGGACATCTCAATTTTTTGTATCATTATTCTACAAAACTCTTCACAGGATGACTTGTTAGTAGACCCAAAGATAATATCATCAGCATAAATTTGGCTTATAAACAAGTCTTTGTCAATTGTTTTAGTGAAGAGTGTAGAGTCAGCTTTTTTGAATTTAAAAACCATTAGTAATAAAAAAGTCTCTCAGACATCCATACCATGCTCTTGGGACTAGTTTGAGCCCATAAAGTGCCTTTGAGAGCTTATAGACATGTGAAGGATACTCACTATCTTCAAAGTCGGGAGGTTGCTCAACATATACCTCTTCCTTGATAGGACCATTGAGGAAGGTACTTTTCACGTCCATTTGATACAACTTAAAGCCATGGTAAGTAGCATAGGCAAGTAATATTCGAATTGACTCAAGCCTAGCTATGAGTGCATAGGTTTCATCGAAATCCAAACCTTCGACTTGTGAATACCCCTTGGCAACAAGTTAGGCTTTGTTCCTAGTCACTACACCATGTTCATCTTATTTGTTGTGGAATACCCACTTGGTACCTACAACATTTTGGTTAGGATGTGTGTGTGTTTGGTTAACGGTTTGATGTGGGTTGGAATGTGTTCAATCCACAACAATTCGGGTTAGGTTGGTTCAGGGTTGAAATACTTCTTGAAAATGTGGGTTCTAGGGATTCCTCAAAAACAAGCGAACCATTTCGACCCACTTCCTCTCCACCCTCCCATCACCCATACCTTATCCACTCGAGACCAGCATAGGGGGGTGCCGCCACTATCGGCCTGCTGGGGCAAGGGACCCCGTTGGCCTACCCTCCGACGTTAACCTCCCGCCTGCCTCCCGTCGTCAGTCCCCCACTGGCCTGCCCTCTAGCGTGCTAGCCTACATCAGCGCTGTGAGTCTCCCCCACCGGCTTGCTACGCCTCCCACCGTCAGTCCCCTGCTGGCCTGCCCTCTGATGCCGGTGTGTTCTCCAGTAGGCACAACCCGCGAGCCTTTCTAGTACTGTCATCGAACAGGTAAAGGTTACTGCTCGTCATCGCCTAGACAAGCCTGCTAGTCATGGAAAATGTTATAAATTCACTGAAATGCATCTTGATGTTGTTGGGATATTCCTTTAATTATGACTGAAATGTAATAGTGAGACCTCATCACTAAAAATTTATGACTTGGTTAATAATGGCTTTAATTTATGTATATCTTGTGCTTATGGATTTCTCAAATATTAAAATAGTGTCGGTTTCATTTCTTTTGAATGTTATCATCTTATTGAATTGAAGATATCATCCTGAGTGTGGTAATATATATGACCAGGAAGATGACCATATTCAGTCATCCCTCATCATGAAACAAACAAGAGATGGTGCAGCTCCAACCCACTTTAACCCTGTAATCAAACAAGAAACTAGGTTCAACCTGTCACTGAAACTAAACAAGGAACGAGTCTAACCCAACCCAGAAAAATGGGTCGGCTCTAACCCAGCCCACGTCGTTCTGAAACCAAACACATGCTAAATGTCATACCTCATTCCTCGTGAAGTTGTTGAGCTCCTCTTGCATTGCCACCACCCAGGCTGGATCCCTAAGTGCATCCTCTATCCTTTATGGTTCAATAGAAAACACAAAACAGTAATGTTCACAAAAATGAGCAACTCGAGAGCGAGTGGTTACCCCCTTTTGAATGTCAGCAAGTGTGGAGTTGATAGAGTGATCTCGTTGAATTGCTTGGTGGACTCTTGGGTGAGGTGGTCTTTGATCTTGAATCTTTTGTTCATCCTCCTTTCATTGATCAACTTCATCTCCCCCTTGATCGATGCCTTCTTCTTGAGGTGGCTCATTGTCTTGAACTTGATCTTCTTCTTCTTCTTGAGCCAGTTCCTGATCTTGAGTTGGTGGAGATGCTTGTATGGAGGATGATGGTTGATCTTATTCTTGTGAAGAATCTTTGGGTTCTTGTGGACACACATCCCCAATGGACATGTTCCTTAGCGCGATGCACGGAGCCTCTTCATCATCTAACTCATCAAGATCAACTTGCTTTATTTTGAGAGCCATTAGTCTCATCAAACACAATGTCACAAGAAACTTCAAATAATCCAGTGGACTTGTTGAAGACTTTATATGCCCTTGTGTTGGACTCATAACCAAGTAAAAAGCCTTTTACTGCTTTAGGAGCAAATTTTGAATTTCTACCTCTCTTAACAAGATTAAACCACTTGCTCCCAAAAACTCTAAAATAAGAAACATTGGGCTTTTTACCGGTGAGGAGTTCATATGATATTTTCTTGAGGATTTGGTGAAGGTAGAGCCGGTTGATGGAGTACCAAGCGGTGTTAATTGCCTTCGCCCAAAACCGATCCGATGTCTTGTATTCCTCAAGCATGGTCCTTGCCATATCCACAAGAGTTCTATTCTTTCTCTCCATAACAATGTTTTGTTGAAGTGTGTAGTGAGAAGAGAAATCAAGCTTGATGCCTTGTTCCTCAAGAAATCCTTCAATTTGAGAGTTCTTGAACTCCATTCCATTGTCGCTTCGAATCTTTTTAATTCTCAATCTAAACTCATTTTCAGCCCGTCTCAAGAATTTCTTTAAGGTTTCTTGGGTTTGTGATTTATCCTGCAAAAAGAATACCCAAGTGAAGCAAGAATAGTCATCCATAATTACAAGACAATACTTCCACCAATGCTTATGTAAGCAACCGGGCCGAATAAATCCATGTGGAGTAGCTCAAGTGGCTTCTCGGTCGTCATGATGTTCTTGTGTGGATGATGAGTTCCAACCTGCTTCCCTGCTTGACATGCACTACAAATTGTATCTTTATGTCCCCCTTTAGAAGCTTGTGAAAATTCTTCATCCCAACATGAGCAAGTCGGCGATGCCAGAGCCAGCCCATATTGGTCTTAGCAATTAGGCAAGTGTCTAGTTTAGCATTATTGTTAGTGAAATCAACTAAATATAGTTGACCACCTAACACTCCCTTAAAAGCTAGTGAATCATCATTTCTTCTAAAGACAGTATTAAACAGTTGTAACCCATTTTGCATAATTGAGACATAGAAAGCAAGTTGTAACCTAGAGATTCTTCAAGAAACACATTAGAAATGGAATGGTCAAGTGATATAGCAATTTTACCTAATCCTGTGACCAAACCTTGATTTCCATCCCAAAATGTGATTGCTCTTTGGAGATCATCATTTTTCTCAAATGAGGAGAACATTCTTTTCTCCCCTATCATGTGGTTTGTGCACTTGCTATCAATTATCCAACTTGTTCCACCGGATGCATAAACCTACAACATAGATTTAGGTCATGTCCTTAGGTACCTAAACGGTCTTGGGTCCTTTCACATTAGAAACAAGCACATTTGGTATCCAAATACAAGTCTTTGGAGTCTTGTGCTTGCCCCCAACATATTTGGCAACTACTTTTCAAGATTTGTTAGAAAGAACAAAGGATGCATCAAAGGTCTTAAATGAAATGCTATGTTCATTTGAAGCATCAACAATCTTTTTCTTAAGCATCTTAACATGAGTTGTACGCCTAGAACTAGAAGCCTCATTCCAGTAAATATGACCATGATGAGCAACAAGATGATATTTCTTAGCATGAATTTTTCTAATCTTATGCTCAGAATAGTTCTCAGGATATAAAATGTAACCTTCTCTATCTTTCACTATGGGACCCTTGCCCTTAACAAAGTTAGAAATCTTGTTTCTATGGGCATTAAGTTTGATGTCAGGTTGGAAGCCAATTCCATCCTTAATGCCAAGGCGTCTCCCGTTGTAGAGCATACTACGAGCAAATTTAAATTTTTCATTTTCAAGCTCATACTCGACAATTTTGGCATTTGACTTAGCTATTTGATCATTTTGTTCTTTAACCATAGCAAGGTGATCATTCATAGCATTAACATCAACATCTCTAGATCTAGTGCAAATAGTAACATGCTCAATGGTAGATGTAGGGACATGGCAAGCATTCAATTCCTCAATCTTGGCAATTAAACTAGTATTTTCAGTCTTGAGACAAGAAATTGAATCATTGCTTGTTTTTAGCTCTTTAGTCAAGTTTTTGCATTTTTCTACTTCAAGAGCAAAATCATCTTCTAGCATAACAATTTTTTTGTTCTCCTTAACGAGTAGATCTTCTTGGCATTCCAAAATTTCATCCTTCTCGTTAATGGTTTTTATCAATTCATTGATTTTCTCCTTTTGTTCTATGGTAAGGTTTGCAAAAAGAGAAGACAAATCATCATTCTTTTCACTAGAGCTACCCTCATCATCGAAAGTAGTATATTTGGTGGTGTCTCTAGAGTATACCTTCTTCTTTTTGCCCTCCTTGGCCATAAGACACTTGTGGCCAACATTGGGGAAGAGAAGACCCTTGTTGATGGCGATGTTGGTGGCGTCCTTGTCGGAGGAGTTGGTGGAGCTCTCGGCAAAGTCCCACTCCCTTCTTTTGTGCACCTCGCCACCCTTCTTCTTGTTGTAGTACTTCTTCTTCTCCATCTTCATCTTCCCTTTCTTGTCATCGTCCCTGTCACTGTCACTTGCATATGGACATTTAGCAATATAGTGACTGGACTTACCACACCAGTAGCAAACCCTCTTGTAGCAGGGTTTGTATTCCTTCCCCTTCCTTCGCTTGATGAATTCCTAGAAGCTCTTAATAATAAGAGCCATCCCCTCGTTATCAAGCTTGGAGGCATCAATTGGAGCCTATTGGTTGGTGTAGGCTCTTCCTTCTTTTCCTTTGTTGCCTTGAATGCAACGGGTTGCACCTCGGGTGTGGAGGTGGCACCTTGCTCCAAGATGAAAATGTGTTTGAAGTCTTTGACCATAATTTCAAAGCTCGCAAACTTGCCAATCACCTTTTTGGGAGACATTTGCTTATACCTAGCATTCTCAAAAATTAATTGCACTTGAGTGGGATTACGAAAAACAAGAGATCTTAGAATAATCTTGACAATTTCATGGTCATCCCACTTGGTGCTCCTGAGGTTGTGGACTTGGTTCACCATTGCCTTGAGTCGGTTGTACATGGCTTGTGGCTCTTCTCCTTTGTTGAGAATGAACCGATCGAGTTCTCCCTCGATTGTTTCACACTTGGTGATCTTGGTCACTTCGTCCCCTTCGTGCGCCGTCTTGAGGATGTCCCAAATTTCCTTGGCATTTTTCAACCCTTGCACCTTGTTGTACTTCTCTCTACACAAGGAAACAAGGAGTATGGAGGTGGCTTGGGAGTTGAAGTGCCTCACTTGGGCAGCCTCATCAGAATTGTAGTCCTCATCACCTACTTGTGGTGCCTGTGCTCCAAACTCAACAATATACCAAATGCTTTCGTGGAGTGAGGTTAGATGGTTTCACATTTTATCATTCCACATACAATAATCTTCACCATCAAAGTATGGTGGTTTGCCTAAGGGAACAAAAAATAAAGGAGCACATTTAGGAATTCGAGGATAGCGAACAAGGATCTTACTATACTTATTACGCTCTTGGCATTTTGAAGATATTGACTCGACGTCCGAGGTTAAGGGCGTGGATGAGTCGGTCCTGTAGTAGACCACCTTCTTCATCTTCTTTTTCTTCTTGTCGCCCTTATTGTGTGATTTGATGGAACCAGCAGATTCTTCCTTGTCCTCCATGTGCTTGTCGTCGGCCTCCTTTGATGGAGTCTTGCCTTCATTCTTCTTCCCCAAGATTCGAGCTTTCCCTGATGATTAACTCCTTTTTGGCGTGTTCTCCCGACAACACTTCGAGTTGTTAGACTCTAATGAAGCATCGGGTGTTGGAATATAATATAAGTGAATTGACCAACTCCTCCTATCAGCATAAGCTTTTGGGTTGAATTGGTTGGTACATGCAACCTAATATGGTATTAAAGCCAGAGGTCATGAGTTCGAATCCTAGCTAGCGAAATTAAATAAAATAATTATTGCTCGCTCATATTCCACGTATGAGACCGAAAAGAGGCTCGATGCGAGAGGGAGTGTTGGAATATAATATAAGTGAATTGACCAACTCCTATAAGCTTAAGCT
This sequence comes from Zea luxurians, assembly GCA_029449295.1. Taxonomy (NCBI): domain Eukaryota; kingdom Viridiplantae; phylum Streptophyta; class Magnoliopsida; order Poales; family Poaceae; genus Zea; species Zea luxurians. Next base: position 141,446,992 of record JAOPSE010000009.1, on the reverse strand, counting down.
TTTGGTTGAATTGGTTGGTACATGCAACTTAATACCGAACTTTGATGCCAATTGAGAGTCGTCTAGAGGGGGGTGAATGGGCGAAACCTGTAATTTATAAACTTTGAACAAGAACTTCACCTGGAGTTAGAATTAGAAACAAGTAATAATGAATTCAGAGTGCAAAAGAGAGTTCTTCTTGCAATGAGTTGTTCAATCAATGCGGATGACTTTGGGAGCTAACTCAAAACATTGTGAGAAAGTGTCACACCCGGATTTAAGGAACATAGCTGGGTGCATCTCATACATGCGCCAAAGAAGACAACATATATAATAACAGAGTTGTTGGGGACTTGTTCTCAAATGCTATGAATTAAGAACAAGGCAACACGAAAATAGATTAATTGTTAATGTCCTTCGTCCTTCGAAACATTATCTCCTCAAGGATATAATGATCTTCGGACGAAGGATATGAAGGTCATACCTTCATCATCAAGTATGTATTAATGGCAGATGAAGCATGCAAAACATAAGAGAGAGCATGAACAATTATATGATATAATAGCGTACATCTCTTATTATAAGATCATAAATGAATAAGAACAATATTGAATTACATTCGTACCTTCGGCTTGACAGGAAATGAAAGTACAAGCGTGACACAAGAGCGAGTACAAGTTAGCGTGAATAGTACGGGGGCACTGTTCATCTATTTATAGGCACAGTGTGCAGCTTGTGTAAAATTACACTCATGCCCTTTACATTTACTATTGACTTTAGGATAATCTATTGAGGTCCATATAACCTTTTCCCCTTTAAGTCGGTTCCTTTTTCTGCCGTTATGCCAAAGCTCCCTTGCGCGTGGCTTCGGGGCTGCATCATCCTTCGTATTGTTCGTGCTTCTCATATTGTATATGGTTTTGATCCGAGTCCGAAGGTACCTGTTCATATATTACACTTGGGAAATATTGTCAAATCATGTTTTTGAGGACCTTCGGAAGACGAAGGCCCCCAACAGTAGCCCCTCGCAGTGTTTATTTGTTAAGATAACGAATTCAGACTACAATATGGATGAAGGCTTTTGAGCCGAAGGTCCGAAAAAACACCTTCCCTTTGCTAGAATAGCAGTATTCAATGACAGATGGGGCCCTCCAATTTGTACCGCACCGGGCGTATAAATAGGGGCTCACACCAGCTGTCTTTGATGCGCTGTTTCTGCCATTTGCATTATTTTCTCAATCTTATAGCTCTTGCTCACTAGCACTTGCTAGGTTTTCAATCTTTCTGAGCTTCGGTTTAAAAGGCGTGTTTTCACCACATCTGCAGGAAAAAAGATGTCTTAGGAGAAGAAAGCTATTGCGAAGACAAATCTAACTGAAGAGGCGAAACTGTTTGAGGAGAAGAAAGCTATGAATCCTTATATTGCTGGATTTGTTGAATCGATGGCGAAAACAAACACAGAAAAAATTACTAAGGAGATACTAGAAGGTTTGTCTGAAGACACTGGTGACAGTGATAGTTACGATGTGGAGAGTGGAGGTGAAGATTCTGAAGATCGGCCCTGGCGACCAAGCCATACAATCTTTGGAAAATCAACGATTAAACAAAGTCATCTTGATAATATGAGAGGAAGGTACTTTCTGTATATGTCTATTGTGAGGGCTAGCGGGGACAACAATGTCCCTGTCCCCGAGGAAGACGAAGTTGTGATTTACCGGAGCTTCATCAAAGCTGGACTTCGGTTCCCACTGAGCAGGTTTGTGGTTGAAGTGTTGAAGATATATCAGATTTACCTTCATTAGATCACTCCCGAAGCTATTATTAGAATGGGGATTTTTGTCTGGGCTGTAAGAAGCCAAGGGCTGGAGCCAAGCGCAAAATGCTTTTGCAGTATGCACGAACTTTTGTATGAGATGAAGGCCATGGGCAAAGAACAATATCATAACAACTTTGGTTGTTATGGATTTATTGCTCGCCCCAACGCAAGCTACCGAGTGCCAACATTCCGTAAAAGGTGGTCCGGAGCTTGGATGGAGGAATGGTTTTACGTGAAGAATGATTTGAAGACACGGGAAGATATTAAGGAAGTTATTATGTGTCCCATTTGGTCTCGCTTCGGCCTTTGAAAACTGAAGATAGAGATTGATGAAATGGCCGAAGCGTGCCAGAGGGCCTTCAACATTGTTTTCTCCTTTATTGGGACAAGGGACTTAATGCAAGAACATATAACATTCAGGGTATGGCCGCTTGTAGAAAGCTGGGAAATGCCGAGGGAGACCATCACTAAGTCTAATGAAGGTGATTTGGTCCGGCTAAAATATACATTCAGGTTTGGGGATAAATTTGATGAACCAAATGACGACTGGCTGAAGCGCATCGAAGCTACAAGTGATGAATTGCTTGGAGCATATTCCAAGACGGAAGACAATGCCTTGTCCTCAGCCTTCGAAGGTCGAGATAAGAAAAGGTTGAATAGGGTATTCGATGCCATTGGCTTCTAGAAAAGCTGCCTCTTCGGCCATCACAGCTGAGCCGAAGGGCAAGAAGATGAAGGTTCTGACCCACCGGCCTCGTTACATCGAACCGGCCGTGATACCCAAATTTGGCGAAGGGGCCTCTTCGGCTGCCAAAGGAAAAGGGACTATTCCTCCTGCGCAGAGAACTGAAGAGTTGGCTCCAATGTCGAAGGTACCTTCGGTTGAGCTAGTTGAAACGAAGGCCGACAAAGATAAAGATGAAGGGTCAAAAGTTGAAAAATGCCAGAGATTTTTAGCCCTTCAACAGAAGTAACAGCTTCGAAGACACAAAAAAGTTCTGCCACAACTCCTAAGAGGAGGAGAATGGCAAGTGTGCTAGATGTCGTATTGGAAACAGCAAAGACCGTGAGTTGTACCCCTTCAAGAAAGATTGCCGAAGCTTCGAAAGCACAACCCAAAGCTAAAATAAAACAAGCAGAAGTCGAAGCTGAGCCTTCAGTGTCCCCTGAGATAGAGCCTGTCGTGATTGAAGAAAAGGCGACAGAGCAAATTGCGTTTGAAAAGTTTAAGACTCTTGCTCCCGAAGCCTCAAAGGAAAATATTGATTACATTATTCGTCATGCTTCGGGAAAGAGACTTTCTCAAGAAGAAAAACTAGAAGCACTACACTATGCCCAAAAATTAAAATACTCGAAGGGGCATTAGTGTTTAATGGTAGCGGAGAAGAAGATTTTTTGTATTGCCTCCCGGATAATAAAGAGATATCCGTCTGCTGGGAGATAGGTAGAAGCATTGGATTCCCGACGCTGGAAGATGGCCTTTCGATCTTATCGAAGGATGAGCTTGCTGACAGCTTGGCGTATAATAGCATAAAGGTACAAAAGCTAATTTTGTATTCAAAAAATGAGATATTTTATTTACTTTATTTAATTTTGTCTTCCTTTTGTAGGGCTTAATTCTTAGCAATGCACTAAGGGCTCAGAAAAACATTGAAGATGAAGGATACACAATGGCTCTGAACAACCTTCGTTCAGAGGTAATTGAATTAAGGAACGAAGGTCTTGAAAAAGACAAAATATTGATTTCATTGGTAAACAAAGTGAAAGAAGATGAAGCTAGTTTCAAGGCTCAGGCCGAAATCCAGAAGAATGAATTCGAAGAGCTTCGGAAACAGTTGGCATAAGCTAAAGAAAAATGCGCTGTCGCAGAAGCTAATCGAGAGAGCAGCGAATATTGGAAAAATTATTTAGAGAAAATAGTTGAAGACCTTCGTGCATCCAAGGAAAGATGCTTTGAAAAATCTTTGGGCTACATGGAGAAAATAAAGGCTAGCTTCGCCAACGTGGGCACCTATTCTAACGAAGATAACTTCATACGAGGTGACCCTGAAGGAGTTATCGAGTGGATAGGTGTAGAGGCTGAAGCTTTTGAAGAAATCTTAAGTGATCGCGGGGATGTCTGCGAATTCTCCGGTGCTAGGGGAATTTCAGCCATCCTAGAGAAGGTGGGATGCGACCATGTCAAAACCCTAGCCCAGGCCGAAGCTGCCTTCTCTGTGGATGATACAAAGGATCCCTCAACTGAAGCAAGTTTAATGGGCGGGAAATTTTACAATGACATCTGGGTAAATGGTGGGCGAGAGATGGCTCACGAGATTATGAAGAAAAGCGAAAAAGACATCCATGACGCCCGAGTGCAAGCAAAACAAGCTGAAGAAGCTGCGGAGCGCGAGAGACGCATAGGTATTGCTTCGCGGCATCTAGCTTCGGCTTTTGTTTTTGCTGCTTCGGAACAATAAGTTTTTTACTGTAGCTGAACTATCTCCGCCACAGGAATCGTTCGACCCCCTGGCCGACCCAGAGACGAAGAAAGCACTAGAGATCATCAATATGGCCGAATCTATTGTTGACGAAGTCATCAATAAATTGCTGAATGAGATTGCAGAGAAGGTCCTGAAGGAAGACAGTAGTTATTGTAAAAACATTTTTAGATGGTCAATGTAGCTTTATTGTAAAAAGACTATAATATTCAATATGTATATCTTTGAATCTATTATGTAAATTATTTGTAATTCACTTCTTTGCGATGCATGAAACTTTTATGTAAATACCGTTTTTGAGCCTTTGGCGAAAAAAACACCTTCCCTTCTTTTCATGCTTCGTAAAGAAAAAACCCATGCTTCATAAGAACATCCATGCTTCGTAGGAACATCCATGCTTCGTAGAAACATTCATGCTTCGTAGAAACATTCATGCTTCATAAAGACAAGGGATCCCTTCTTTTGTAACAGAGCTGATGAAGCTGTATGCTTTGTGCCTTAGCACATTTTTCACTTTTATAAAGCATTCTCTGAAGATCGACTTCGTATTCAATTCGTGTCATTGGTGTGATATGATGTATGATGTGATGCTATGCGAGATGGTGTGATGATATGATGCAAAGAATGATGCTAATGCCGAAGGCACACACCCACACACCCACACTGAAACACACAATCTCTGCGTCCCCTTAGGAACGATCTCTTTGCCGTTTATTTTTCGGCTTCACCGCTTATTTTTTGGTGTAAGTTCTGCATCCCCTTAGGAATGTCTTTTGAACTTCTTCGCCTTCTATTTCGGCGGTATAAGTTCCGCATCCCCTTAGGAATGACTTTTTGAACTTCGACAGTTTTTGAGCTTCGTAAGTCTGTGAAGAAGATATAGTTCATTCTAATTTAAACGAAACTATTACAAGGAATTAAAACTAGATTTACATTGATTGTTATTTATTGAAAAACAAAATGACATAAAGTATAAAAGTATTTTAGGGGTAGGATATTGGTCAATAAATGTGCTTCGATTCTGGCACAGTACTACTAACTGTGCGAGCTTCGGATTCTTCCCTGAAATCCCGTTGCTGCTGGGTGTGCTGGCACCCTTCTAGCTACTGGTTTCGGGAGTAGGTCGGTTGTAGTGGTGTGGGGGTGGGAGTTGTGGCCAGGAAGCCTGTGAATGGCTAGCCGAAGCGACAGAAGCTGCAGGATGATTGCCCACAAACTCTGGTATGTAGGGAGAGTGGCACGAAGCAGTGTGCAAGACCTTCTTCGGCTGATTCTGCCGAGCATCAGCTTCTGCGATTTCCTTTTGCTTCTGAATAGTGATTTGGCACATTCTTGTAGTATGGCCCTTGTCCTCACCACGGAATAAGCAGTAGATCTTCCTCGGTTGATCCCCAAACCTTCCTCCGAAGCCCTAGCGCCTCTGCCCCTTGGAGCTGGTGGCTTGAAAGAATTTTGTTGTTGCCCCAAAGATTGTGAAGTGTATTGTGACCTCTGAGGCTGGCTCCCTTTGTCATCGTTCTGACTGGAGCTATGGATTGACCTGACATGCCTTGGGTGGATTCGTCCTCCGAATCCTCTGGTCATCTCAGAGAATCTGTATGCTTCCTCCCTTCTTCGGCGGAAGTCGTTATCAGCCCGAATGTATTCATCCATCTTCTGGAGCAGCTTCTCCAGAGTCTGTGGAGGCTTTCTGGCGAAATACTGAGCAGTAGGTCCTGGCCGAAGACCCTTGATCATGGCCTTAATGACAATCTCATTGGGCACTGTAGGCGCTTGTGCCCTCAGTCGCAAGAACCTTCGGACATATGCCTGAAGGTATTCTTCATGGTCTTGTGTGCACTGGAACAGAGCCTAAGCTGTGACTGGCTTCATTTGAAAGCCTTGGAAACTGGTAACCAGCATATCCTTGAGCTTCTGCCATGATGTGATAGTCCCTGGCCGATGAGAAGAATACCATGTTTGGGCTACATTCCAGACGGCCATGACGAAGGACTTCGCCATGACTGCGGTATTGCCCCCGTACGAAGATATAGTTGCTTCATAACTCATCAGAAACTGCTTTGGATCTGAGTGCCCATCATACATGGGAAGCTAAGGTGGCTTGTATGATGGGAGCCATGGAGTAGCCTGTAGTTCTGCTGCCAAAGGAGAAGCATCATCAAAAATAAAGGTATCATGACTAAAATCATCATACCATCCATCTTCGTTGAATAAGCCCTCTTGATGAAGCTCCCTGTGTTGGGGCCTTCGATCTTGTTCATCTTGAGTAAGATTACGCACTTCTTTAGTAGCTTCATCGATCTTCCTTTGAAGATCTGCTAGCCTAGCCATCTTCTCCTTCTTCCTTTGTACTTGTTGATGGATGATTTCCATGTCTCTGATCTCTTGGTCCAACTCCTCCTCCTGGAGTGTTGGGCTGGTGGCCTTCCTCTTCTGGCTTTGAGCCTCTCGGAGAGAGAGAGTTTCCTGGTTTGGGTCCAGTGGCTGCAATGCAGCAGCCCCTGGCACTGAAGCTTTCTTCGGCGGCATGACGAAGGTCAGGGCTTGCCGAAGGTGGTCGGATGAGTTCACCGGAGGTGGGCGCCAATGTTGGGTACTTGTTCTCAAATGCTATGAATTAAGAACAAGGCAACACGAAAATAGGTTAATTGTTAATGTCCTTCGTCCTTTGAAACATTATCTCCTCAAGGATATAATGATCTTCGGACGAAGGATATGAAGGTCATACCTTCATCATCACAGTATGTATTAATGGCAGATGAAGCATGCAAAACATAAGAGAGAGCATGAACAATTATATGATATAATAGCGTACATTTCTTATTATAAGATCATAAATGAATAAGAACAATATTGAATTACATTCGTACCTTCAGCTTGATAGGAAATGAAAGTACAAGCGTGACGCAAGAGCCAGTACAAGTCAGCGTGAACAGTACGGGGGCACTATTCATCTATTTATAGGCACAGGACGCAGCCTGTGTAAAATTACACTCATGCCCTTTACATTTACTATTGACTTTAGGATAATCCATTGAGGTCCATATAGCCTTTTCCCCTTTAAGTCGGTTCCTTTTTCTGCCGTTATGCCGAAGCTCCCTTGCGCGTGGCTTCGAAGCTACGTCATCCTTCATATTGTTCGTGCTTCTCATATTGTATATGGTTTTGATCCGAGTCGGAAGGTACCTATTCATATATTACACTTGGGAAATATTGTTTTTGGGAAATATTGTTTTTGATCATTATATCCTTGAGGAGATAATGTTTCGAAGGACGAAGGACATTAACAATTAACCTATTTTCGTGTTGCCTTGTTCTTAATTCATAGCATTTGAGAACAAGTCCCCGAGTGTATAGAGATAAATGTCACAATAACATCAGAGTACTTATTACATTGCAGAAGTCTTACAAAAATAAAGATAAATAAAAAAAGAACTAAGGATCATCCTTTGCGCCATAAAGTCAACTGGGATACACCACCTAGATCAGATCAAACTCCTCATTGTGTGGCTCCTCTTGAACCAACTGTTCTTCTCCTGCGGTGGGGTGTGAGACAGAAAGGGTGAGCTCACACATGATCATAGCTCAACAAGTTGTGGGGAAACCAGTGGCATGAACTCACCAAAGGTGGGAGTTCATGTGATGTGTAAGGCTGATCAACAACAGGGGTTAAAGCTGAGCATTGCTTTTAATAAGTTGGTCAAATTTTATTAGCAGTTATTAAGTGAAGTAAATACCAAACCATAATAAACAATAGAACAAAATTAATAAATAATCTTATGCAAATGCTAATGAGAAATTGAATTTAAGTTACATTAATTAATCATGTGAGTGTCCGAGTTGCTCATGACTATGAGCACGGCTAGTATACCAGTTTTACTCTCTACAGAGGTTGTACCGTGTACCCACAAGTCATGTTACCCATCTGCCAAGAGACGACCAATCCCATACACCTCTACCGAGGAGGCGAGACAGGGTAACACTATGAGGCATTTACAAAGTTCCACTAACTTCAGAAAACCCGCTACAGTTTATAGGAAGAGCACTTGCAAGAATCCCCCGTCTGACCGCCATCTCAGCAAAATCAACCCGAGAACCTCCCTGCATGCAACTCCCCAACTGCGCTTCCCCTTTCGGGTAAGGTAGTCTTCTACTAGCTTTCCTAATTAGTTAGCCAAGGGGTCTCATTCCACCCTTGTGGTGGCACGTTTTCCCAAGTGGTTCTCCATGTTCCCATTAACATAATGATCTTATCATGAACATAAATAACATAACAGAATAATTGGAACATGGATGTAATGAAATATTAACCCAAAACCATATAAAGCAATAGCAAAACTACCCAAGTGATTCAGGGGTAAACAAGGTAAAAAGGGTAAACAGACTAGGGTGACCTATTGGTTCCCATCAAAATTAACCTATGCAGATCATTATGATTAATAAGAACATGACTAGGTAAAAAGGAAGTGATCAAGGGCACAACTTGCCTTCAACGAGCTCCTGCTTAGCAACTTCAATCTGCTGGGCACCAGGATCCTCAATGACTTACACGTCTATTCGCATCAATACAAACATACACAGTATAAAGGGAAAATTAACATCACACCAAACATGTAAACAAAATACATGATAATAATATGCACATTAAAATAAGATCCTAGGAATAGGAATCATTAATTTTGGATTTATGGATTTTAAGTTATGAATTTCTAAAGGTTTTATGTGCTTGATATATGATTAAGTGAGAAATTAATTCACTACTATTGTCATGCTAAAACAGAGACACTAGGTGATAAACAATAATACTGCAAAATTTTAGAAACTGGAATGGATCAATTTGGAATTAAAATGAATTAAATATGAATTTTCCAAGTTTCTAGAATTATTTTTGTATTAAAAACCAATTTCTATATTTATTTCTTTATTTTTAGTTTTCTCTGGACTGGGCGCACTAATACAGAGAAGTTCAGGGGTCCCGGTGTAAGTTTTCCTAAGACTCAGTTTACCCACGCAATGGACCGCGGGTTGTTTCCTCAAAATGTCAGGGTCTCTTATGCAAAAACTCCACGCCGACGGGGTACACTTTGTTTACACCCGTCAGATCGGAATCCGAGGGCCACGATTAGATCCTGCGCATCGCTCAACCTCTCACACCCGTGACCGCCCGAACAACATCTAATGGTCATGATTTAAAAGAACCCAGATCTAATCTGATGCACACGATATAGGATCAATGGCTCGGATCTTAAAACTCGATCTGGTATCTATTAACTGATCCGAGACATTGGATTGAGATCAGACAGTGCCCGATTGATGACCGCCCTAACCCTCACTCATATCCCTCTCACGGCCAACGCCGGCAGCGAAGCAAGGTTTCCCCACGGCGGCGCCATTGCCGCCCGCACCCGAAACTACCCTCCAACGCGTTAAACTTCAATCCGAGCCTAGCAGTGCATGAAGCATATCATAGCGGACATGGGAGAGGGTCACATACCAACATGGCGGCAGCACAACTCTCAGTCCACGCGCTAGAGCGACTTCTCCGCGAGATTGTCGCTCCGGCGAGCAATTCTCCCCCATGCGAGCCACGAAGATGCTCGGGAAGGCCGTGCGCAGACACCTGCGAACGCGACGAAGCTCCCGACCTATACGCCTAGGTCACAACACCGACGGGGACGTGGCACCACGTCGGCAGCACAACGGCGGTCTCTTTCTCACGGCGGTGCAACCCGGTGCACGGCAGGGCGGGCGTTTATGCATGTGAGGGCACGATAGAGGGAAAGGATAGGGCCTGGTCCTCCCCTATATGCACGCCCCGAGCTAGTGGGGCCGGCCAACGAGAACTCCGCGGCGGTGGCGAGCTTTTTGGCCATGCGGTTGCGAGAGAGACGATGCCTGCCCGATGGGTCCAGTGCCAGTGACCAACAGAGTAGCCGCGCACCTGTGCGATTGACGGGGCAGGTCCACCAGCAGACGCCTGGGTTGTTCTGCATGCGGCGCGAGATGGGCAACTGTCGAGCGGGCCCCACATTCCAGTGAGATAGTGAGAGCGGGCGCGAGAGAAGAGGCTGGCCAATGGGCCCCAGGTGTCGGTGCCATTTGTCAGCTGGGCCGCACTAAGAGCAGGAGATGGGTCGAAGTGAGGAAATCCGCCCAAGCGGTGTTTTCTTATTTTTCTTTTTCTTTTCTATTTTTCCTTTTTCTCTATTTCCAAATTCAATTTGAATTCAAATTTTAAATTCAAACATGTACCAAATTTATTCTCAATTATATTGTGAAATTGAGAAGTACCAATTTTGGAAGTATAACTTTTCTTTATATTATACACTCTCTTTTTCTTCCCCCCCCCTTTTCTTCAAATCTTCACCTCATTATTAATTATTATATTTTTATTCATTTCATTATTATATTAAATGCACAAACAAACTCCAGCATGATGCACAAGTTGTTCTTGTCTCATTTGTTAATTAGTCACTTTTAGGTGTGGTTATTCACATGTGATTATAAATGGAGGCAAAGTACATAAGAGAGTTATCCCTACTACATGGTTTACAACTTTTGGGTATTACAACAAGAGTACTTAGTGAGAGGGGAGAGGAAGAATCAAATCGTAGGATAATGATCAATACGAATGAACATAACGATTTGTTTCCCGAGGTTCGATTTCGTAGAACTTACTCCCCATTGAGGAGGCCATGGAGGCTAGGTCTTTTTCAACCCTTTCCCTCTCTCAATTGATCATTTAGACCGGTTGAATGCTTCTCCTTAATCTCAAGGATCACTAAGACCCCACAAGGACCATGACACACTTATGTGTCTCTTGATAGCTTTACAAGTCACTAGAGAGTTTAGAAGGAGATAAAGAAAGCACGATTAAAAGGCCAAGCAACAAATGAAACACGGATCACACTCTCTCAAGTCACTAATCACTAATGATCATTTATCTCAATCGTGGCACTTGGGGAGTTTTGGAGGCTTTGAATGTGTCTTGGAATGGATTGCTTCCTCTTGTATTGAATGTGTGTGAGTACAATGCTTGGATGTATTGAATTGCGGTGGTCGAGTTGTATTTATGGCCACCAACCACTTTCTAGCCATTGCTCCCTTTCTATCAACCGCGGACGGTCCGCGCCCCTGGTTTGACGGTCCGTCCCTTCACATCAACGGCTGAAATCGCAACAGTCAGCAGTAAAGGCTATATCAACAGCTATAGTGCATCAACTGTGTCGTCAGATGTAAGACACAGCAGTCGCGGACGGTTCGGCCTTGCACCCCGAACGGTCCGCAAGGACGCTAAAAATGTATTTTACCAAACGCGTCACCTTCGGGTTTTTCTGGTTTTTCAACGACCGGACGGTCCGCGCCTGAGGCCGGACAGTCCGAGCTTGGACCTGGATGGTGCTCTCTTTTCCTTCGGACAGTCTACAGTTTAAACACGTGATTTGCATATTTTCTGTCCAAGGCTCACCCTGGTGTCGCGGACGGTTCACCAGAAGGGCCTGGACGGTCCACGGACACATGAATTTCCAAAAAGCTTCTCCTGTCTAAAATAATCTAAGATATTTCGGACAATCGACTAAGAATTGATGTGGTTGAACTTAAGCACCTAAGAAATGATCAATCAGACAAACTAGTTAGTTCATAAAATTTATGATGATCGTTAAGCACCAAAAATTAATTATAAAAAATGGTTAAGACTTAAGAGCATTTCTCTTTCATCTTTCATCGTTAGATACAGATCTTATAGAATCGGACGATCAAAAAAAATAGGAGGACAGTAACGCAGAAACTATTCTCGGGAGGCCACACGTGATGCGTCACATCCATTCGATTTATTTTTCTATTAGAATCCTACCGTTCTCGGTTTTTGCAGGAACATAGAAACTCCTCTCTTCTCGCCTCCATCACCGGTCAAGACGTCCCGTGAAGGCGGTGCCCTTCTCGCAACTCATGGCTGAGATCGCCACGATGCTGACGCCTGGCCCACCTCGCCGAGGCCGTGCTAGGGTGACGAAATGCTCCACCTCACCAAGAAGCGGCCCACCGACTTCTTGGCCGCGGTGCCCGACATGGCGATTTTGTCGACTCTAGCACGGCTCCTCGCGGCTTCTGGGCACCGCCCCAGGCTAGCAACACCATCTAGCGCATCAAGCTAGGCCTGTCGTGCGCCATCATAAGCGAGCCTGACGCAGACCCCGTCAAGCAGCAGGAGGAGGAGCCTCCGCCCCTTTGTGCCGGTCGACATGCAAGAGGGGCTGGCGGGGATGTACGCCACGCCCATCCACACGATGATTCAAGCAAAAGACAAGGTGGTGGGAATTTCAGCATCGTAGCTGCTCTGATTGTGCTACTGGTTGCTCTGATAGCCAGATAGGTATTCACGTTCTCTGCTGGTTCTAATACCTGAACTCAACTGCAACTGCACTATAGGTTAGTGTTGTACCACCAGTAGATGACATACCAAGTGGAGCCCTTGTTTGTAGCTAAGCTAAATGCGCTTACTCAATAATGCATTTTCTCCCTCTTGTATATTACTAGTACACTGCTAGTGTGTTGCAACAGTACACAAACTATTCAATAAAATATTAATACACAATATTGATGTGGCAAAAATTCCATAAACAAGTAATAAAGAAAACAAGTGCGTAGCAACAACACTATATCATAGAAAGAATAATCCTACATTGACAATCTTTATATTCTTTTGTCACTTCGTCTCGAGAAAACCATATTGATTTTAGGATCAAGTCGGTCCATTAATCGGTTCCATTTAGAGTGGCAACTTTACTGGACTTCGGGTACTACTGCCACCTATTCAAAAATAATAAATTAGAAGATAATATTAACAAAATTATTTCACTCGTAACTATTAGTAGGAACTCGTTTCTAGACCTACAATCATGTTCACACTAACACAAAAAAAGAGAAATGAACATGCAAAAACATATGTTATTTATACCAAGAAAATATAATTTAATTTATACCAAAGCTATGTCATGTGGGTAGCAGTAACCCAAAAAAGAAAAAGGAAAGAGGGGGAGAAGATGAAGCCACGAACTCGGAAGAATTCTCCTAGAAATCGACCAAGCCTAGAAAGCCAGTGATAAATCATGGCCAGATCAGCATCACAACACTCATATCCGCTTCTTGAGGGACCACGCTCGGAAGAGGTGGAAAGGTCATGCAGCCCGACAATGAACATCCATGCGGACGTGGGCGGCGGCACCTTCAAATTGAGTTTGGTTGATCAACCTATCAATTGAATCACTTTTAACAACACAATTACATATCATAGACCAAAACGATCACCAGTGCACAAACATGATGCCTGATGTGAAGAAGAGATTGGCCTGGCAATTTCAAAGTAATATGTCTCACGCGCATCTAAATATCTGATGCAAAAAACAAATACTTTTACGAATTACAATGGCACAACATTATGCCTACCTCCCCATAGGGGGTAGGTTTGAGTCTATGATGCTGATGGGGCCCTCCTCATGCTCTGATGTTCAGTATAGAACAACACAGTTGCATATCACAAATTAAAACAATCACCAATGCCCAAACCTAATGCTTGCTGCGGAGAAGAGATTGGCCTAACAATTTCAAAGTAATGTGTCACCCTCACATCATTTGATGCCAAAATCAAATACATGTACAAAATTACAATTGCACAACATTATGCTTACCTCCCCGTAGGAGGCAGGTTCCCAACTGATACCGGTGGTGCCCTCCTCATGCTCCAATGTTCAACATTTAGTGATGGATCAGGTTCTGAACTTATTATCCTCATATTTAAATTTGATCACAATTCATAGATGAGACACCCAATATATGCCTTGCTAATAAGCATAAAGTGATATGAGACTTGTATAAAGATATATAAAATCACATGGTAAAATAAGGAATAAGGAACTGCACTTGTTTAGGAATTTAGAACAACACAGTTACATATCGTAAACTGGAACGATCACTAGTGTACAAACCTGATGCCTGTTGCGATGAAGAGATTGGTCTAACAATTTTAAAGTAATGTCACACTCATATCTAAATATCCGATGCAAAAAAAACAAATACATGTACAAAATTACAATGGCATAGCAGTATGCTTACCTCCCCACAGGAGGTAGGTTCCCAACTGTTGCTAATGGTGCCCTCCTCATGCTCCGATGTTCAACATTTAGAACAACACAGTTACATATAAACTGAAATGATCACCAACACACAAACATGATGCCTACTGCGAATAAGAGATTGGCCTGACAATTTCAAAGTAATATGTCACACTTGCATCTAAATATCTGATGCCAAAAACAAATACTTGTACAAAATTACAATGACACAGTAGTATGCTTACCTCCCTATAGGAGGAAGGTCCCCAACTGATGTTGATGGTTCTCTCCTCATGCCACGCCCAGTTTAGTATTTCCTGTCCCAAAACATTGTGCAAAATCATTAACAAGTTCCTTCGGTGACTACACAAAGCTACTTGTGACAATAAATGAATAATTTACCTTAATCCTATATTTCCTAAATTAACATCTACCGAGCACAACATAGGATGGATAGATTTTATGACTACAAAAGGTATAACAAATAATGAAAAAACAATATAACGATGTTGCCATGTTGGTTAGTGTCATTTCAAACTCCACTCCAGTAGACCTACCAGATCATAATTAAACCCTATGATGAGAGACACACACAAATTCTACTGCTAAAGTACCCCTACACCTGATCACATGTTGAGTATCCTTAGAAATACATGGGACTCGCAATACATCCGCACATGATCTGGAGATCTTGCAACCAAACCACATGCATGACATCAGGACGTAGCTTACCCCTTGCATCTACACGCTAAGCCAAGCGATTGAGGATAACTAGTTGGGGTAAGGTAGGTAGCGATCATATGGTTAATAAATTTGCTAGCTGACCTACCAGGAGTGGCCTCACCAGCAGATAGAAAGGATAGGAGGCTGCTATGACCATGAAGACCTACACACGCCGAGGGGGTGAGTTAGGAGGCGACGCGTCCTGACCGTCGAGGATGCAGGGCTACGACACAACCTCTCCCCTGGCTCAATTTGGAGCGGAGAAACTCCACCGCCGAGTCCAAGATCCATGATCCCTCTATAGGACCTTCTCAGAATGCGCCGCTGGGACGGTTCGGATGACATTAGGGCAGCCTAGATGTAAAGCTAAGAGAAAAAATCATAATAAGATAAATAAATATATTTACATGTTAGAGTATTGGTGATTATTTGATTTCCTTTTGTTTTTGCATATTCAAATAATGGGGGTCAAGTTGACTAACAACAATTATATTAAATAATGAAAGAATGCATTTCATGCTGATGTTCTTGTGGATGTGCATTTGTAATTAATTTCGCTAGACAAGTATGTTTGAGAATTTGAAATTTGAAAAGTTGGAAGGAAATGGAAATGAGAGAAGAAAAAGATAGAAATAATATAAAAAATAAAAGAAACAACTACTGGTGGGCTGCGAACTTCGCTTCTGGCCCACTCACACATTCATTCCGCACGGCCCATTGCCTCCGCCTGGCTCCGATAGCCCTGGCCCATACTGAAAGGGAAATTGGGTCAAACTATTTCCTAAATATAATTTTAGTGGTTAAATGCCCAACACAAATAATTGGACTAACTAGTTTGCTCTAGATTATGAGTTCTACATGTGCCAAAGGTTCAAGACAAACCAATAAAAAGTCCAAGAAAGGGGTCAAATAGAAAGGAGTAAAACCAACCGAAGGCTGCCCTGATCTGGCGCACCGGACTGTCCGGTGTGCCACCGAACAGTGTCCAGTGCACCACCGGACAGTGTCCGGTGCACCAGGTTGGATCAACTCGAACTCCTCAGCTTTGGGTTTCTGGAAAATGCTCTCCGCTATAATTCACCGGACTGTCCGGTGTAGCACCGGACTGTCCGGTGTGCCATGCGGAGCAACGGCTAACAGCGCCAACTGTCGTCTGCAAAAATGAACAATGTGTGAAGAGTGCGCGGATAGCACGCGCAGATTCAGAGCAGGCGCCAGAAGGCGCACCGGACAGTGAACAGTGACTTTTCGGTGCACCACCGGACTGTCTAGTGGCCCAGCTGTCAGAAGCTCCAACGGTCGAACCCTAACGGTTGGGTGACGTGGCTGGCGTACCGGACAGTGTCCGGTGCGCCCGTCGACAACAGTCATCCCCAACGGCCATTTTGGTGGGTGGGGCTATAAATACCCCCCAACCACCACACTTCAAGGCATCCAAGTTTTCAGCCAACACATTCAATACAAGAGCTAGTGCATTCAATACAAGACACAAAAAGATTGAATCAAAATCTCTCCAAGTCTCAATTCCACTCAAAGCAATTAGTGACTAGAAGAGAGAGTTTTGCCGTGTTCTTTTGAGCTCTTGCACTTGGATCGCTTTTCTTCTTCCCCATTTCTTGTTCCTAAGTCATTTGTAATCAAGGCAAGAGACACCAATTTGTGGTGGTCCTTGTGGGGACTAAGTGTCCCAATTGATTGAGAAGAGAAGCTCACTTGGTCTAAGTGACCGTTTGAGAGAGGGAAAGGGTTGAAAGAGACCCGGTCTTTATGACCACCTCAACAGGGAGTAGGTTTGCAAGAACCGAACCTCGGTAAAACAAATCACCATGTCACTCTTGTTATTTGCTTGTGATTTGTTTTCGCCCTCACTTTTCGGACTCGATTTTATTTCTAACGCTAACCCCGGCTTGTAGTTGTGTTAAACTTTATAAATTTCAGATTCCGCCTATTCACCCCCTCTAGGCGACTTTCAATTGGTATCAGAGCCCGGTACTTCATTAGAGCCTAACCACTCGAAGTGATGTCGGGAGATCACGCCAAGAAGGAGGTCGTGATCGGCGAGAAGCCTGCCACAAGCCATGGGAAGACTCCATCGGGTGAGTCCGGCAACAAGGGGAAGGGATCCCCTTCACACACCAAGTTGCATCGGAGTGGCGACAAGAAAAAGAAGATGAAGAAGGTGGTCTACTATGAGACCGACTCTTCGTCGCCATCTACCTCTGGCTCCGACGCGTCGTCCGTAACTTCTAAGTGCCATGAGTGCAAGAAGTTTAATAAGATCCCCTTACGCTACCCTCGCATTTCTAAACGTACTCCATTACTTTCCGTCCCATTAGGCAACCACTGGTTTTTGACGGTGAAGATTATTGTATGTGGAGTGATAAAATGAGGCACCATCTAACCTCACTCCACACTAGCATTTGGGATGTTGTTGAGTTTGGAGTACAGGTACCATCCGTAGGGGATGAAGATTATGATTCAGACGAGGTTGCCCAAATCCGGCACTTCAACTCCCAAGCCACTACTATACTCCTCGCCTCTCTAAGTCTAGAGTAGTATAATAAGGTGCAAGGGTTGAAGAGCGCCAAAGAGATTTGGGACGTGCTCAAGACCGCGCACGAAGGAGATGAGGTGACCAAGACCACTGTTGGGGACTTGTTCTCAAACACTAAGAGTTAAGAACAAGGCAACATAAAAGTGTTAAATGTCAAAGTCCTTCGTCCTTCGAAGCATTATCTCCCTTCGGATATAATGAATTCTGGACGAAGGTAATGAAGCACAAACCTTCATGAACACAATAAATGATGAAGAAGGATTCATACACAAGATATGGAAAAATAATATAAACACTTTAAATGTTATTATTAACTTATTTTAATTTGTATTGCTGTATTTACAATGACAGATTATGAATGTACCTTTGGCTCGAAGAAAAGCAGGGGTACAGGCGTGACGTGGGAGCAAACGCCAAGTCAACGTGAACAGTACGGGAGTACTGTTCATCTATTTATAGGCAAGGGATGCAGCCCATGTAAAATTACATTCATGCCCTTTACATTTGCTAATAACACTATAATAATTCTTCGAGGCCTAATTTGCCTTTTCATATTTAAGTCGGTTCCCCTTTTCTACTGTCATGCCGAAGCTTTCCTGTGCACAGCTTCGTGATCACCTTGTCCTTCGTCATAATCAGCTTTCGTCTCGCTCAGGCTTCGTCCTAACCATGCTCTATATGCTCATGATCTAGATCCGAAGATACCTGTTCACATATTTCACTTGGAAAACATTATCAAATCATGTTTTTGAGGACCTTCGGAAGCCGAAGGCCCCCAACAGTAGCCCCTCGCAATATTAATTTGCTAGAATAATAAATTCAGATTGCGATATGGACGAAGGCCTTAAGCCGAAGATCCGAAAAAACACCTTCCCTTTGCTAGAATAGCAATAGTCGATGACAAGTAGGGCCCTGCCACTTGCAACGTACTGGGTGTATAAATAAGAACGCACCGCCAGCACTTTTAGCACGCTTTCTTGCCATCGGCTCCTGCCTTCCTAATTTTTAGCTCTTTGCACACCAACGCCTGCCTGGCTTTTACATTTTTAAGCTTCGTCTTTGATAGCATTTTTCCTAGCATTTTCGAAGATGTCTAAAGACAAGAAAACTGTCGCTGAGTCGAAGCTAAGTCTTTCCGAAGAGATGAATCTCGGCTTCCTTGAATCAATAGCAAAGACAAATACAGAGAAGATTACTAGAGAGATTTTAGAGGGTTTGTCTGAAGACACTGGTGATAGTGACAGCTATGATGTGGAAAGTGGCAGTGAAGATTCCGAAGATCGACCTGGGCGACCAAGCCATGCAGTTTTTGGAAAATCAAGCATTAAACAAAGCCATCTTGTCAATATGAGGGGCAGATATTTTCGGGATTTATCTATTGTAAGGGCTGACGAAGGAGAGAAAACTTGTCCGACTCCTGAGGAAAATGAAGTTGTGATATTCCGAAGCTTCTTTAAGGCTGGACTTCGGTTTCCTTTGAGCAGTTTCGTGGTAGAAGTTTTGAAGATATTTGAAATCTACCTTCATCAAATTACTCCTGAAGCAATCATAAGGACGGGAATCTTCGTATGGGCCGTAAAGAGCCAAGGTATGGAACCAAATTCAAAAAGTTTCTGCAATATGCATGAGTTATTGTATGAGACGAAACCATGGGGTAAGGAGCAGTATCACAACAATTTTGGCTGTTATAGCTTCGGTGCCCGCTCTGGGTCAAGCTGTCCCGTGCCAACTTTTCGGAAAAGATGGCCTGGGGACTGGATGAAGGAATGGTTTTATGTGAAAAATGACTTGACAACGCGAGAAGATATTAAAGGTATCATTATGCGCCCTATCCGGCAGCGCTTCGGCCTTCGAAAGCCGAAGGTGGAAGTTGACGAAGCAGCTGAAGAATGCTGGAGAGCCTTCGGAGTAGTTTACTCTTTCATCGAAACAAGGGATTTGATCCAAGAACACATTGCCTTCAGAGTATGCCCACTTGCAGATAAGTGGGAAATGCCAAAGGAAACCGTCAGCGAACCTAATGAAGGTGGACTAGTTAGGTTAAAATTCACCTTCAAATATGGAGATAAGTTCGTCGAGCCAGATGACGACTGGCTGAAAAGTATTGAGGTCGTAAGCGATGAGTTGCTTGGGCCATACTCGAAGGCAGAAGATACGGCACTATCCGCAGCCTTCGGAGGCCGTAAGAAGAAAAGGCTCAACCGAGTATTTGATGCCATCGGGTTCGTATATCCTGACTACCGTTACCCAACACGGGGTCAAAAAAGGAAAGATACGGCGTCTACGAAGGAAGCCGCCTCAGCCGCTCTTAGTGAGCCAGCGCCAAAGAGGAAAAAGATAAAGGTTCTTACACTCCGTCCACGCTATATTGATCCAGCCATAGTGCCCGAGTTTGTCGGTGAATCCTCTTCGGCCCCCGAAGCCAAAGAGGCGACTCCCCTGAAGAATATTGAAGAGCCGGTCACAATGCCGGAGACAAAGAAAATAGAAGAACCGAAGGCTGAAGAAACAAGGACATCTGAAATTTTAAGTCCTTCAACAAAAGTTGAAATACCGAAAAGCCAAAAGGGTCCAGCATTGACCCCCAAAAGAAAAATGATGGTTAATGTACTGGATGTATTAGAGACAATAAAGTCTTCAAGCAGTACTCCGAAGAAAATTGCCGAAACTCCCGAAGTGCAAATCGAAGCCTTTGAGACCAAAGCTTCAAAACACCAAGCTGAAACTGAAGCTGGGCCTTCAGAGCCTGCCAAGGTAAAATTCTTGAAAACCAAAGAAACAGAAACAACAGAACAAATCTTTGTTGAAGAAAGTGGCACTGCCGCCCCCGAAGCCTTTTCTGAAGCTTCCGATTATATTTTACGACATGCTTCGGGGAAGGAATTGACTGAAAAAGAAAAGCAAGAGGCTCAGTTCAACGCCCAAAGATTGAAATATCCCAACGGGGCTTTGATATTCAATGGCAGCGGAGAAGAAGACTTTTTGTATTGTCTCCCTGACAGCAAGGAGATTTTAGTCTGTCGGGAGATGAGCAAAAGCTTCGGATTCCCAATACTAGAAGACGGGCTCTTAGTGTTGTCAAAGAACGAGCTGGCTGATAGCTTAGCGTACAATAGTTTAAAGGTGAAAAAATGAAATCTTTGCATTATTTCTTGAAACCAAAATTTTTCATTTGCTTAAACTTATTTAACAAACATTTTTTCCCAGAGTCTTATACTTAGCAATGTCCTCAGGGCACAAAAAGATGTTGAAGACGAAGGGTATACCATAGCCTTGAGCAACCTTCGTTCCGAAGTAATTGAACTAAGGAACGAAGGTCTCGAAAAAGATAAAATATTGCACTCGTTATTGAATAAAATAAAAGAAGACGAAGCTGCTTTCAAAACTCAAGCCGAAGCTCAGAAGCGCGAAATTGAAGATCTTTGGAAACCACTAGTCAGAGCTAAAGAAGAGTGCACACTTGAAGAAACAAAACGAGAAATTAGTGAACAATGGGCCAATCATTTAAAAAGAAACGTTGAAGAGCTTCGTGCATCCAAGAAAAAGTGTTATGAAAAATCTATAGAATGTGTTAAGAAAATAAGAACCAGCTTCGCCAGCGTCGGCGCATTCTCAAGTGAGGAGGACTTCATAAGGGGTGACCCCGAAGGTCCAATTATATGGATCAGCCACGAAGCTGAAGCTTTTGAAGAAGTTTTGAATAGCCGTGGAGACATATGTGCCTTTACGGGTGCCAGGGGGATTGTCACTATTTTGGAGAGAAAAGGCTGTAACCATGTAAAATTTTTGGCACAATCCGAAGCCGCATTGTCCTCTGAAGATATAAAAGACCCCTCGGCCGAAGCGAGCCTGGTTGGTGGAAAATTTTTCACCGATATCTAGGACAATGGTGGCCGGGAGATGGCCCAAGAAATTGTACGAAAGAGCGAGAAAGGTATTCATGACGCTAGAAAAGTAGCAGAGACCGCTAAGAAGAGTGCAGATGTCGAAGTGCAAATAGGTACTGACTAGCAGTTTTTGGCTCTGTTGTAATTTTTGATTTCGAACTTGTTTACGCTTTGTAACACAGCCGCACTTTCTCGCCCCTCAGAGCGTGCCGAGCCATCAGCGGACCCCCACGCGAAGGGGGACGACAAAATTAGAAAAATGGCTGAAGCTATCATGGATAAAGTTGTTGATCAACTACTGAACGAAGCTGCAGAAGTTGTTCTAAGGGAAAACTAGATGTTATTGTAAAAACATTTGGAATGTAATATTTATTAAACACATGTAATATTTTGTAACTTTGAATGTAATATATAGGCTATTTATGGTTCAATTCTTTACGATGCATGAAACTTTACATACATACCGTTTTTTGAGCCTTTGGCGAAAAAAACACCTTCCCTTCTTTTCATGCTTCGTAAATAATATCCGTATTTTCATAAAAACGTACAATCTTCGTAAAATCAATAACCGATAAATTTTTCATTTCCGAGTTTGACGAAGGTATGCTTCTTCAAAATTTACTTTTTTGTGCCTTGGCACTGCTTCTTCGAAACAATCTCCAAATATCAACATTGATCCCCTTCTTGCGTCATTGATGCAGTATGATGTATGATGTTATGCTATGCAAATGATGTGATGATGTGATGTTATGCAAAATGATATTTGCCAAAGATCGACGTTTATTTTTCACTTTAAGCCTCCCTTAGGAGCTTCTTCGCCTTTTACTTCAGTGGAATCAGCGTTTATTTTTTGCTGTAAGCCTCCCTTAGGAGCTTCTTCGCCTTTTACTTTCAGCGGTATCAGCGTTTATTTTTCGCTGTAAGCCTCCCTTAGGAGCTTCTTCGTCTTTTACTTTCAGCGGTATCAGCGTTTATTTTTTGTTGTAAGCCTCCCTTAGGAGCTTCTTCGCCTTTTACTTTCAGCGGTATCAGCGTTTATTTTTTGCTGTAGGCTCTGCATTCCCTTCGGAACGACTTTTGAGCAGAAAACTTACGCTGCGCTCCCTTAGGAATGACTTTTTGTTATTTCGGAAATTCCCCTTGTAACCATAAATCTTAGGCTTCGACAAGTCCGCTACTCTGTGGAGAAGGTATGTTTTTATTGTGGCAAAAAACGAAACTATTACAAGAGGTTTGAAAAACGACAAAAATACTTAGGCTTTCAATAATTGTTCCTTATTAAAAAAGAAAATGATACTGAATGTAAAAACTGCTGCCGAAGTAGGATATTTGTTAGTAAATATGCTTCGATTCTGGCATAGTACTATTGATTGTGCGAGCTTCGGACTCTTCTCTGAAGTCCCGTTGGAGGTGGGGATGTTGACTCCCTTCTGGCTGCTGGCCTTGTTGCATTGGTGGTGGAGGGGAAAGCTTTTGCTAGGATGCCTGAGGTTGGCTTGCCGAAGCGACAGAAGCTTCAGGGTGGTTGCCTACATACTCTGGAATGTATGGCGAATGGTATGAAGCAGTGTGCATAACTTGCTTCGGCTGGCTCTGTTGGGCCAAAGCTTCTGCTATCTCCTTTTGTTTCTGGATGGTAACATGGCACATCCTGGTGGTATGGCCCTTGTCCTCACCGCAGAAGAGGCAATAGATCTTCCTGGGTTGATCCCCAAATCTCCCTCCGAAGCCCCTGGCACCTCTGCCCCTTGGAGCTGGAGGTCGGGGATAGCTCTGCTGCTGCCCCTAAGCCTGGGAGGAATATTGCGGCCTCTGCTGCTGGCTTCCCCTGTCATTATTCTGAGTGGAATGAATCGATCTGACATGTCTGGGATGAATTCTCCCTCCGAAGCCCCTGGCTATTTCGGAGAACCTGTAAGCTTCCTCCCTTCTCTGTCGAAAATCATTGTCAGCGCGGATGTATTCATCCATCTTCTGAAGCAATTTCTCTAGAGTCTGAGGGGGCTTTCTGGCGAAGTATTGGGCTGAAGGTCCCGGCCGAAGCCCCTTAATCATGGCCTCAATGACAATTTCATTGGGCACTATTGGCGCTTGTGCCCTCAGGCGTAAGAATCTTCGGACATACGCCTGAAGATACTCTTCGTGATCTTGGGTGCACTAGAATAAAGCTTGAGCGGTAACCGGCTTCGTTTGAAACCCTTGGAAGCTGGTGATCAGCATATCCTTCAGCTTCTGCCATGATGTGATCGTTCCTGGCCGAAGGGAGGAGTACCAGGTTTGTGCAACATTCTTGACAGCCATGACAAAAGACTTCGCCATGACTGCAGTATTGCCACCATAGGAAGATATTGTTGCTTCGTAGCTCATCAGAAACTGCTTCGGATCTAAATGGCCGTCGTACATGGGGAGTTGAGGTGGCTTGTAGGACGGGGGCCAAGGTGTAGCCTGCAGTTCTGCTAATAGAGGAGAAGCATCATCAAAGGCAAAATTTCCATGATGGAAATTCTCATACCAGTCATCCTTCGTTGAAGAAGCCCTCTTGATGAAGCTCTCTATACTAAGGCCTTCGGTTCTGCTCTCTTGAGTAAGATGGCGAACTTCTTCAGAGGCTTCGTCTATCTGCCTTTGCAGATCAGCCAGCCTAGCCATCTTTTCCTTCTTCCTTTGCACCTGCTGATGGAGCATCTCCATATTTCTGATCTTTTGGTCCAAGTCGTCCTCCTGAGGCGTTGGACTGATGGCCTTCCTTTTCTGGCTTCGGGCCTCCCGAAGAGAGAGAGTGTCCTAGTTGGGGTCCAGCGGCTGCAGAGCGACGGCCCCTGTTGCTGAAGCTTTCTTTGGCGGCATGACGAAGGTCTACGCTTGCCGAGGGTGTTCGAAACTCAAAATAGTGGAAGTGAGTTCACCGGAGGTGGGCGCCAATGTTGGGGACTTGTTCTCAAATGCTAAGAGTTAAGAACAAGGCAATAAAAGTGTTAAATGTCAAAGTCCTTCGTCCTTCGAAGCATTATCTCCCTCGGATATAATGAATTCTGGACGAAGGTAATGAAGGACAAACCTTCATGAACACAATAAATGATGAAGAAGGATTCATACACAAGATATGGAAAAATAATATAAACACTTTAAATGTTATTATTAACTAATTTTAATTTGTATTGCTTATTTACAATGACAGATTATGAATGTACCTTTGGCTCGAAGAAAGCAGGGGTACAGGCGTGACGTGGGAGCAAACGCCAAGTCAACGTGAACAGTACGCGAGTACTGTTCATCTATTTATAGGCAAGGGACGCAGCCCATGTAAAATTACATTCATGCCCTTTACATTTGCTAATAACACTATAGTAATTCTTCGAGGCCTAATTTGCCTTTTCATCTTTAAGTCGGTTCCCCTTTTCTACTGTCATGCGAAGCTTTCCTGTGCACAGCTTCGTGATCACCTTGTCCTTCGTCATAATCACCTTTCGTCTCGCTCAGGCTTCGTCCTAACCATGCTTTGTATGCTCATGATCCGGATCCGAAGATACCTGTTCACATATTTCACTTGGAAAACATTATCAAATCATGTTTTTGAGGACCTTCGGAAGCCGAAGGCCCCCAACAACCACCAAGCAGGAAACGATCGAGGGGAGCTCGGTTGGTTCATGCTCAACCAAGGGGAGGAGCCACAAGCTATGTACAACCGGCTCAAGACCTTGGTGAATCAAGTGCGCAACCTCGGGAGCACAAAATGGGATGACCATGAAATGGTCAAGGTTATTCTAAGATCACTCGTTTTTCTTAATCCTACACAAGTTCAATTAATTTGTGGTGATCCTAGATATAAGCTAATGTCTCCCGAGGAGGTTATAGGAAAGTTTGTGAGCTTTGAATTGATGATCAAAGGCTCCAAACAAATCATCGAGCGAGGCGCCACCTCAACACCCGAGGTGCAACCCGTCGCATTCAAGGCGACGAAAGAACAAAAGAAGGATTCTACACCAAGTAGAGTGCCCATCGATGCTCCAAGCTCGACAACAAGGAGATGGCGCTAATCATCAAAAGCTTTCGCCAAATCCTCAAGCAACGGAAGGGTAAAGATCACAAGCCCCATTCAAGAAAGTTTGCTACAAGTGTGGTAAGCCCGGTCACTTTATTGCTAAATGTCTATTATCAAGTGATAGTGACAGGGGCGACGACAAGAGGGGAAAGAAGAAGGAGAAGAAGAGATACTATAAGAAGAAGGGCGGCGATGCCCATGTTTGCCAGGAGTGGGACTCCGATGAGAGCTCCACCGACTCCTCCTCCGACGAGGACACCGCCAACATCGCCGTCAACAAGGGCATCCTCTTCCCCAACGTCGGCCACAAGTGCCTCATGGCAAAGGATGGCAAAAAGAAGGTAAAATCTAGAGCCTCCACTAATATGCAACATCTAGTGATGAGGATAACTCTAGTGATGATGAAGAAAATTTGTTTGCTCTTTTTGCCAACCTAAACATGCAATAAAAGGAAAAATTGAATGAATTAATTAGTGCTATTCATGAGAAGGATAAACTCTTGGATAGCCAAGAGGACTTCCTTATTAAGGAAAACAAAAAACATGTTAAGGTTAAAATGCTTATGCTCAGGAGTTAGAAAAAATGTGTAAAATTGACTAGTGAGCTTAGCACTGCCATGACACTATTTCTAACCTTAGAAATGAAAATGCCAAATTAATTGCTAAGGTTGAAAAGTTAAATGTTTGTGATGATTCTCTTGTCAACCTTAAAATGATAATGCTGGTTTGATTGCTAAAATTGACAAGTTGAATGAATCACTTTCTAGCCTTAAGATTGAGAATGATGAATTAATTGCTAAGGCTAAGGATTTAAATGTTTGCAATGATGTTATTTTCAATCTTAGAAATGAAAATGCCATGGTTACATGCTAAGATTGATGAATTAAATGTTTTGCAAACCCTCTACATCTACTGTTGATCATGTTTCTATTTGTACTAGATGTAGAGACATTAATGTTGATGCTATTCATGATCACCTAGCTTTAATTAAACAACAAAATGATCACATAGCTGAACTTAGTGCTAAAATTAATGAGCATGACTTAGAAAATGAAAATTTTAAATTTGCTAGAAGCATGCTCTATAATGGGAGACGCCCTGCCATTAAGAATGGCATTGGCTTCCAACAGAGAGGCAATGTCAAGCTCAATGCCCCTAAAGGTTGTCTAATTTTTTTAAGGGCAAGGCTCCCATGCCTCAGGATAACGAGGGCTATATTTATATCCTATTGGTTTATCCTAAGGATAAGATTAGGAGAATTCATGCTAAGAAGACTCATTCTGTTTCTCACCATGCTTTTATTTATAAGAATGAGGCTTCTAGCTCTAGGCGTTCTACCCATGTTAAAATGCCCTAAAAAGAAATCTCCTATTGCATCAAATGAACCTAATATTTCATTTAAGACTTTTGATGCTTCTTATGTGCTCACTAACAAATCTGGCAAAGTAGTTGCCAAATATGTTGGGGGCAAACACAAGGGGTCAAAAACTTGTGTTTGGGTACCCAAGGTGCTTGTTTCTAATGTGAAAGGACCCAAGACCGTTTGGGTACCTAAGAACAAGGCCAAAACTTGTTTTGTAGGTTTATGCATCCGGGGGATCAAGTTGGATCATTGATAGCAGTGCAAACCACATGACTGGGGAGAAAAGGATGTTCTCCTCCTATGAGAAAAACGAAGATCCCCAAAGAGCTATCACATTCGGGGATGGAAATCAAGGTTTGGTCAAAGGACTTGGTAAAATTTCTATATCACCTGACCATTCCATTTCCAATTTTTTCTTGCAGATTCTTTAGATTACAATTTACTTTCAGTTTCTCAATTATGCAAAATGGGGCTACAATTGTCTTTTTACAGATTTAGGTGTTACTGTCTTTAGAAGAAGTGATGATTCAGTAGCATTTAAGGGAGTGTTAGAGGGTCAGCTATACGTAGTTTATTTCAATAGAGCTGAACTCGACACTTGCTTAATTGCTAAGACTAATATGGGTTGGCTGGCATCGCCGACTAGCCCATGTTGGGATGAAGAATCTTCACAAGCTTCTAAAGGGAGAGCACATTTTGGGACTAACCAATGTTCATTTTGAGAAAGACAGGATTTGTAGCGCATGTCAAGCAGGAAAGCAAGTTGGTACCCATCATCCACACAAGAACATCATGATGACCGACAGGCCGCTTGAGCTACTCCATATGGATTTATTCGGCCCGATAGCTTACATAAGCATCGACGGGAGTAAGTATTGTCTTGTAATTGTGGATGATTATTCTCGCTTCACTTGGGTGTTCTTTTTGCAGGAAAAATCTCAAACCCAAGAGACCTTAAAGGGATTCTTGAGACGGACTCAAAATGAGTTCGGATTGAGGATCAACAAGATTAGAAGCGACAATGGAACAGAGTTCAAGAATTCAGAAATTGAAGGCTTCCTTGAGGAGGAGGGCATCAAGCATGAGTTCTCTTCTCCCTACACACCTCAATAAAATGGTGTAGTGGAGAGGAAGAATAGAACTCTACTAGACATGGCAAGAAACATGCTTGATGAGTACAAGACACCGGATCGGTTTTGGGCTGAGGCAATTAACACCGCCTGTTACTCCATCAACCGGTTATATCTACACCGAATCCTCAAGAAGACATCATATGAACTCCTCACCGGTAAAAAGCCCAATGTTTCATATTTTAGAGTCTTTGGTAGCAAATGTTTTATTCTTGTTAAAAGAGGTAGAAAATCTAAATTTGCTCCTAAGGCTGTAGAAGCTTTTTACTTGGTTATGACTCAAACACAAGGGCATATAGAGTCTTTAACAAGTCCACTGGACTAGTTGAAGTTTCTTGTGACATTGTGTTTGATGAGACTAACGGCTCTCAAGTAGAGCATGTTGAACTTGATGAGCTAGATGATGAAGAGGCTCCGTGTGTCACGCTAAGGAACATGTCCATTGGCGATGTATGTCCTAAGGAATCCAAAGAGCCTCCACAAGCACAAGATCAACCATCGTCTTCCATACAAGCATCTCCACCAATACAAGATGAGGATCAAGCTCATGATGATGAAAATGAAGATCAAGAGGAACCACCACAAGAGGAGGACAATGATCAAGGGGGAGATGCCAATGATCAGATAAGGAAGATGATCAGGATCAAAGACCGCCACACCCAAGAGTCCACTAGGCGATTCAAAGAGATCACCTCGTGAACACCATCCTCGGCGATATCCATAAGGGGGTAACCACTCGATCTCGAGTCGCTCATTTTTGTGAATATTACTCTTTTGTTTCCTCTATTGAGCCACACAAGGTAGAGGATGCACTTAAAGATTCGGATTGGGTGCTGGCGATGCAAGTGGAGCTCAACAACTTCACGAGGAATGAGGTATGGCATTTGGTTCCACGTTCTAATCAAAATGTTGTAGGTACCAAGTGGGTGTTCCGCAACAAGCAAGATGAGCATGGTGTGGTGACAAGGAACAAAGCACGACTTGTGGCCAAGGGTTATTCACAAGTCGAAGGTTTGGATTTGGTGAACCTATGCACCCGTAGCTAGGCTTGAGTCAATTCGCATATTACTTGCCTATGCTACATACCATGGCTTTAAGCTATATCAAATGGACGTGAAGAGTGCCTTCCTCAATGGACTAATCAAGGAAGAGGTCTATGTTGAGCAACCTCCCAGCTTTGAAGATAGTGAGTACCCTAATCATGTTTATAAACTCTCTAAGGCACTTTATGGGCTCAAGCAAGCCCCAAGAGCATGGTATGAATGTCTAAGAGATTTTCTTATCACTAATGGCTTCAAAGTCGGCAAAGCCGATCCTACTCTCTTTACTAAAAACTATTGCAAAAGATTTGTTTGTATGCCAAATTTATGTTGATGATATCATATTTGGGTCTACTAACAAATCTACTTGTGAAGAGTTTAGTAGGATCATGGTTTAAAAATTCAAGATGTCTATGATGGGGAGTTGAAATATTTTCTAGGATTTCAAGTCAAGCAACTCCAAGAGGGCACCTTCATCAACCAAGCAAAGTACATTCAAGATATACTCACCAAGTTTGGAATGAAGGATGCCAAGCCCATCAAGACACCCATGGGAACAAATGGGCATCTCGACCTCGACACGGGAGGTAAATCTGTAGATCAAAAGGTATACCGGTCGATGATAGGATCTCTACTCTATTTATGTGCATCTCGACTGGATATTATGATTTCCGTATGCATGTGTGCAAGGTTCCAAGCCGATCCTAAGGAAGTTCACCTTAGGGCCGTGAAAAGAATCTTGAGATATTTAGTTTATACTCCTAAGTTTGGTCTTTAGTTCCCCAGGGGATCCTCTTTTGATTTATTAGGATATTCAGATGCTGATTGGGCAGGGTGTAAAATTGATAGGAAGAGCACATCAGGGACTTGTCAGTTTCTGGGAAATCCCTGGTGTCATGGGCTTCAAAGAAACAAAATTCAGTAGCTCTTTAAACCGGCGAAGCCGAGTATATTGTCGTAGGCCATTGTTGCGCGCAATTACATTGGATGAGGCAAACCCTTAGGGACTATGGACTACAAATTTAGCAAAGTCACTCTCTATGTGATAATGAGAGTGCAATCCGCATGGCGGATAATCCATTGAACACAGCCGCACTAAGCTCATAGCCATTCGGTATCACTTCTTGAGAGATCACCAACAAAGGGGGGATATCGAGATAGCCTATATTAACACCAAAAAACAATTAGCTGATATCTTTACCAAACCATTAGATGAGAAAACCTTTACCAAACATAGGAATGAG
Source organism: Zea luxurians (assembly GCA_029449295.1). NCBI lineage: Eukaryota > Viridiplantae > Streptophyta > Magnoliopsida > Poales > Poaceae > Zea > Zea luxurians. The sequence goes on along the minus strand of JAOPSE010000009.1, from coordinate 141,416,623 downwards.
CTAAACATTCTTGATTCTCGGAACTTTGATGATACTTTGCACACATAGCTCATTTATATACCTTGATCATATATCTTTTATGTCTATGACTAATGTGTTTTCAAGTGCATTCTCATGCTTAGCCATAGAATTGAAAGGGAAATGGAGTATTCGGCAAAGACGACGTTTCTACTCAACTCATCGGTATTTTCTACTCTTTGCCGGTATTCCGCCATCTCTCCGCATTAGTATAATCTTCACTCAATTTATTTGTTTGCCATTAGGGAGAAAGTAAAAGGGCTCATATTTGACTAAAAGTATCCGTTTTTGGCGATTCATGCCAAAGGGGGAGAAAGTATTAGCCCAAAGCAAAAGGACCGCACCAGCAAAAGGACCGCACCGCCATGCCAAATTTCAAAAATTTTCAAAGTTTAAGTTTTTAAAGGTTTTTCAATTACTATCTTTGAAATTATTATTTCTCTAAGAAATTCTATCTCAATTGGCAAAACCCTTTTGAACACTAAGAGGAGAATTTCTTTGAGGGAGAGTTTTGTTTAAGTCAAAGGAAAAGCATTGAAACAGGGGGAGAAAATTTCAAAATCTTGAAAATGCTTCTCGAAATCTTACTTATATACCTTTGACTATTTGCAAAAAGACTTTGAAAAGAATTTCCAAAAGAATTTGGAAAAACAAAACATGTGGTGCAAATGTGGTCCAAAATGTTAAAAGAAAGAAAGCAATCCATGCATATCTATTGAAATAAATATATTGGTTTCACTCCAAGCAACCATTGCACTTACCTTATGCAAACTAGTTCAATTATGCACTTATATATTTGCTTTGGTTTGTGTTGGCATCAATCACCAAAAAGGGGGAGATTGAAAGGGAAATTGGGTCAAACCATTTCCTAAATATAATTTTGGTGGTTGAATGCCCAACACAAATAATTAGACTAACTAGTTTGCTCTAGATTATGAATTCTACAGGTGCCAAAGGTTCAACACAAACCAATAAAAAGTCCAAGAAAGGGTTCAAATAGAAAGGAGCAAAACCAACCGAAGGCTGCCTTGGTCTAGCGCACGGACTGTCCGGTGTGCCACCGGACAGTGTCCGGTGCACCAGGGTGGATCAACTCGAACTCCTCATCTTCGGGTTTCTAGAAAATGCTCTCCGCTATAATTCACCAGACTGTCCGGTGTGCCATGCGGAGCAACGGCTAACAGTGCCAACGGTCGTCTGCAAAAATGAACAGTGCGTGAACAGTGCGGACAGCGCGCGCAGAGTCAGAACAAACGCCAGAAGGCGCACCGGACAGTGAACAGTGACTGTCCGGTGCACCACCGGACTGTCCGGTGGCCCTGCTGTCAGAAGCTCCAACGGTCGAACCCCAACGGTTGGGTGACATGCTGGTGCACCGGACTGTCCGGTGCGCCCGTCGACAGCAGCCATCCCGAATGGCCATTTTGGTGGGTGGGGCTATAAATACCCTCCAACCACACTTCAATGCATCCAAGTTTTCAGCTAACACATTCAATACAAGAGCTAGTGCATTCAATACAAGACACAAAAGATTGAATCAAAATCTCTCCAAGTCTCAATTCCACTCAAAGCAATTAGTGACTAGAAGAGAGAGTTTTGCCATGTTCTTTTGAGCTCTTGCGCTTGGATCGCTTTCTTCTTCCCCATTTCTTTTTCCCAAGTCATTTCTAATCAAGGCAAGAGACACCAATTGTGTTGTGGTCCTTGTGGGGACTAAGTGTCCCAATTGATTTAGAAGAGAAGCTCACTCGGTCTAAGTGACCGTTTGAGAGAGTGAAAGGGTTGAAAGAGACCCGGTTGTGACCACCTCAACAGGGAGTAGGTTTGCAAGAACTGAACCTCAGTAAAACAAATCACCATGTCACTCTTGTTATTGCTTGTGATTTGTTTTTGCCCTCTTTTTTCGGACTCGATTTTATTTCTAACGCTAACCCTGGCTTGTAGTGTTCTTAAAGTTTATAAATTTCAGATTCCGCCTATTCACCCTCTAGGCGACTTTCACACACGACATGCGCACATCTCACCAGCCGCCACTAGCACGTGGGCCCAGGGGAACTGCATCGACCGATGACCCATGGTCGCGTGGAGTCGCTGCTGGGTGGGCCCATATTGTCAGCTCCCTCTCAACGCCATTGCTAGGCGGCTCGAGCTCAACAACTCGTGTGATTTTCCGGGCGCCGCACGCCACTACTGATCTAACTGGCCCTATATAACCACGGGGCAAGGCCGCCTTTCCTTATTCTACTCATGACCCCGCGAGAGGGTCCAGCACCGCCATGAGCTTCTCCATTGCTGTGAACAGAGAGGGTCGAATACTCGGGGGTTGTGTGTGTTTGCCTGGTCTTGTGGCCGATATACTCGAGCGCGGGATCCCAAAGCTCCCCAGGTGTCATCTCCGGTGTCCTCACTGATCGCCGGGTTGTTGGTCGTCGGTGACGGCAACCCCCCTCTTGGCGCTAAACCACGGTAAGTCCTATCCTCACCTCGGCGGTATTCTAGGAATTTTGGGTTGTCACTGATGAGCAGTAGAGGCGAGATAGGGCGCGGGCTCAAACCCGGGTGCTTGGTTATCTCTTGCGGTGAATGGTGGCAAGGGCATGGCGCATTTGCCGTCGCGTTCGCCGTCAGCCTTGCCCTGGCGTCGAGCCAGGGAAGAATACATGTTGTCCGTGGATCTAGAAACTAGCGGCTAGGATCAAGCGTGCAGATCGTTTAGGCAGGATTTGATCCTGGGGGTTGGATCATGATCGTGCAGGACTGGAGCGAGGGCGGGCGTTTTAAATCGAGCCGTAGATCACAAAACATAGGACAGAGGTGAGATCAATTGATGACTTAATTTCGACCGCTAAAAGATGATCTTGTGGCCCATATTCGCCTGTACCTTTTCACGGATACAACTTTGCATAAGGGACCCTATGTTTTAGAGAAACCAACCCGCCATCCACCTAGGGGCAGGGGATAGTGCACATAGGCACTGGATTTTTGCACAGAGCACCCTGGGGGTTTTCAAAATGCTATCCGCATTCCAATTAGGGTATCTGGTTCAATAAAATCAAATGGAAAATGAATTTTAATATAGAAATTTAATCCTAAAACTTCACAAAATCATAACTTCTTTGATTTAACTCCAAACTGGTCCATTCCAGTTGCACTAAATTCATAATAATATTGTCTATCATCTAGTAACTTTATTTTGTTTTGAAACATAAATTAAAATTATGCACTTAATTTGTTTATATCTAACACCTAAATCTTCGGAAAATCATAACTCTTTAACCGTAACTCCAAGTTTAGTAGTTCTCAAACCTATGATCTCATTACGATGCGTTAGAATATTATCATGCAGTGTGTTTTGTGTTTGGTGTGATGCTAATTTCTCTTAACCATGTTTGTTTGTATTATTGCTAGTATACAAGCAAGCGACCGAGGACCCTGGTACTCAGCAGGTGGAGAATACTGAGCAGGAGCTCGTTGAAAGCAAATTGTGCCCTTGACCACTTTTATTTGCCAATAATGTTCTCTATAATCACTTTGGCATGTTTAGATTAATTTTGATGGGACCCAATAGGTCACCCAAGTTTGGTCATCTTCATACCTTGTTTGCCAATGAACTTTTGGGTAGTCCTGCTATTGCTATATGTGGTTTTGGGTGTTAAGATAAATTTTACACATGATTATTCTTCATTATTACTATTGATTATTTATTGTTCATGATAAGATTATGTGTTAATTGGAACATGGAGAACCACCCGGAAAAGAGTGCTACCACAAGGGTGGAATGGGAATCCGTTGGCCAAGTAATTAGGAAAGCTAGGGAGAGACTACCTAACCTGAAAGGGGCAAGCGGGGAGGCGTTGCTGCAGAGTATAGGGAGGTCCTCTGGTCGGACTGTTTGTTTAGCTTTTCGGACGGGGGATTCTATGCTTCCTTCTTCCTGAATCCGTAGCGGGTTTTCTCAAACTAGTGGAACTTAGGAAGGCCTCGTAGTGCTACCTTGCCTCGTCTCTCGGTAGAGATGAATGGGACTTCTAGACTCCTTAGCAAATGGGTAGCATGGCTTGTGGGTAAAGATGTGCAACCTCTGTAGAGTGTAAAAACTGGTATATCAGCTGTGCTCACGGTCATGAGCGGCTCGAACACTCACATGATTAATTTATGGTAGTAAACTTAATTGGTCATTTGCATCACATTGTGGTTTATTATTAATTTGATCTACTATTACTTTGGGTGGTATACACTTACATTTAGTAACTGCTAATAAAATTAGACAAATTATTAAAAGCAATGCTCAGCTTTAACCATTATTGTTGATCAGCCTTACACTTCACATGGGCTCCCACCTTTGGTGAGTTCATGCACATTATTCCCCCACAACTTGTTGAGCTATGATCTTTTGTGAGCTCACCCTTGCGATATATAAACCCCCCACAGGAAGAGTAGGTAGCCAGGAGAAGGACTACTATGAGGAGTACGAGAAAGTCTAGGTGGCGTCTTCTAGTCAGCTTAATGGTGCCAAGGAATAATATTAGTTTGATTATTTGTTATTATTTATTTTTGTAAGATACTTCCGCAATGTAATAATATTTGTGACATTTATCTTTATACACTGGTCATTATATGTGTTCTTCTTCTTTGGCGCATATATGAGACGCACTCAGGTTTACCCTTAAATCCGAGTGTGACAGAAGTGGTATCAGAACAAATGTTGACTGTAGGATGAAACATAGATAGAACTAGACAAAACCTTACCTACTTACCTTTACTCTGATTCTTTCTACACTTTTCTTGATCCTGTCTCACCTTTGGCTGTTCTACTCTGACTACTTATCTTTGCTATTTTAGAAAGACAGGAAGGATTTCACACCTTGGAATCCTACATCTAAGACTATAACACCCTAATTTTGGGGGTATAAAATTTCTTTCTAATTATCACCCAAAATTATGTGTTACTCTTTTTTTCTCACTCTAGGTTTTCTCTCTCTATAGATTCATTCTCCTTTTTCCTTTTTGATTAGAGATAGCCTAAATAGTGGAGGTTAATTATTTATTTTGTCAAAACCTTATGAGTCATGACATGTTGCATCATGCTGAGTTTAAAATATTCTTTGAAGTGTTGCACAAGTTTGAATCTATTTGAATTCGAAACCTAGTTTGAATTTGGATTTGAAAACCCTATAGAAAAAGAAATAGAAAAGGAATTAGAAAATCCAGAGAAAAAGAAAAGAGAAAGCAGCCCAGTCGGCCCACTAAGCCCAGCCAGGCCGC